>CM027865.1:29458667-30058667 GCA_016097605.1 Eucalyptus guilfoylei | reverse complement strand
TCTAAAACTTTTGTATTTGTGTCAATTCAATCCATTAGGTTAATATTGGTTAGCCGGCATTGATGTGAACGTTGGCTGGCGCTGATGTGGACACTAGCTGGTGCCAGTCATCTGGTCAATGTTGGTGTGTCAATTTTTAATTATTTTTTTCAATTTTTATTTTATTTTTTATTTTTTTCTCTTTTCTTATTTCTTTGGTAGATCTAGCGATTGGCCAGAGGGGGAGGCTCCCCCTTGCTGACACTGGCGAGGGCGAGCCTCGACCACCCCTAACGAGGACTCGCCGTTGCAAGTGAAGGTTGTAGGGCAAGGTTGACCTCACCTAGTGCTGCGACGGTGAGGGTTGGGCGAAGGCGAGCCTCACCATGGCTGGGCAAGCATGACCTTGCCCAGCCATGGTGAGGTTCATGGACGATGAGGCTCGCCCTCACCTAGCGTTACTTGCCCTTGTTGTCGCGGCTCTAGGCAAGCTCCACCTCGCCCAGTGACCCTTGCTTGTGATGGCAAGTCCTCGCTAGAGGTGGTTGAGGCTTGCCCTTGCCCTTGCCAAATTTGGGCTGGGCGAGCCTCGGCCAATGTCGCTCACCCTCGCCTGGGATGGTGATTCCTTGCTAGGGGTGGTCGAGGCTCACGGACAGTGAGGCTCGTCCTTGCCCTTGCCTTCAGCAAATCTGGGCTGGGTGAGCCTTGGCCAATGCAGCTTGACGTCACCTACGACAGTGATTCCTTGCTAGGGGTGGTTGAGGCTTGCGAACGATGAGGCTCGCCCTCGCCCTTGTGAGATTTGGGCTGGGCGATCCTTAGCCAGCGCCGCTCGCCCTCACCTGCGACGGCGAGTCCTTGCCACAGGTGGCCAAGGCTCACCTTCGGCAATGCCGGCAAGGATGAGCCTCCCTAATGGCCAGCGAGGTTGACCTTGCTGACCTTAGCCTTTGGCCGGTTGCCAGATTGGCAAGAGGAAGAAGAAAAGAGGAAATTAAAGAGAGAGAGAGAGAGAGAGAGAGAGACATTGCCGAAGGATGAGCCTCCTTAATGGCCAGCGAGGTTGACCTTGCTGACCTTAGCCTTTGGCCGGTTGCCAGATCGGTGAGAGAAATAAGAAAAGAGGAAATTAAAGAGAGAGAGAGAGAGAGAGAGATTGCCGAAGGATGAGCCTCCATAATGGCTAGTGAGGTTGACCTTGCTGACCTTAGCCTTTGGCTGGTTGCTAGATCGGCGAGAGGAAGAAGAAAAGAGGAAATTAGAGAGAGAGGTTGACCTTGCTGACCTTAGCCTTTGGCCGGTTGCTAGATCGGCGAGAGGAAGAAGCAAAGAGGAAATGAGTGAGAGAGAGAGAGAGTCGGCACTGGCTGGCGTCCACGTCAGTGATGGTCAGATAAAATTGGTTGAATGGATTGAATTGGCATAAATACAAAATATTTATAATTGAATTGACAAAAATAAAAGTTTAGAACTGAATTGGAAAAATTACAATAAGTTTATGACTGTTTGGTAATTTTCTCGTTTTGGGAGTATAGATGGTTGAGTACAAGCAGAAAACAAGAGTCGTCATTGTTGGTCGTAAGTCCTTTTTTTATGTGTGAGATTGCGCATATTCATGGTTTTGGTGCCGTGCGCACGCGTACTCTCTCTCTCTCTCAAAACTCGATATCTACCGATTTCTCTCCACTTATATCTCGTGGGGTGCTTTCCAACCATAAGACAATCCCTTGCTACGATGCTTGACCCTCTACCGGTCTTTTCTCTTTGCTCTCTAAGGTCCCTGGTCGCCAATCTTAACAACTCCTTCGCAGCTCCATGTCGCATCTCTTTTCTTCCTCCTCCTCCTCCTCCTCCTCCTCCTCCTCCTCCTCCACAGCCTATGTCGTCATCTTTTATGCCTTCCGCCGCCGAGGCTCCATGATGTCGTCCGCTCACACTGCCGTTCTCTGCTGTTTTAGGCCGCCCTTTCTTCTCGTCAACTGATTGCTTCAACAAGAAATTAGAAGAAGTTGTGCGTCCCTTTTGCAATACATATATAGCGAAATGTTTGAAAGGAGCATTTTCTCATATAAAACTTTGGTGGACTCTCAATGGCATCCGCCATAGTCTGATCCGAAGGGTAGATTTGGAGGCTTAGTTTAAGTTATCCTTGCTGCCATCAACTTCACAGCCACGTGCCGGTTGACATATGCTCGCGAGGTGTTCGATAATGAGCTCTGTGCATGTGTTAGCTTTGTTCTATAGTTCTTTGTTAATTTTTTTTTTCCCTTTTGCACCTATGTATTCGTGTGATTTTTAAAACTTTCTTATCATCTATGGTACCTAAACGGACGTCATGTATCTCGTCACTCGTTTGGTTTTAATTGTATAAGCAAATGATATATATCACTATCTTACATAAGCAATACACGGGCGTGACATAAGAAGAGATAGAAGAAGATCTTCATTCCAAAGAGCTTTTAGATGGCATTCGCAAAGCCCGTCACCAAATCCGAAGCATTTCGTCATAATTGTATGGGACATGGACAGTCTCATCAAGCATTTTTATAGTGGTCGAGGAATTCTTCAAACCAAAGCCTATGAACGGTTTGCCAAGGGCATTATCATATGCAACTTTAAATTATGTTTCGGCATAATAACGTTCTTTGTTATTATCTTATTCTTGGTGGGATTTAAGTAAGCAAAATAAAGCATACTTTCTCTTGACATAGAATTGCGTCTTCTCGTTTCTAGACGAGAGCCAGAGCATGGTGCTCCTCTCTCCTGTCTGACCTGCGTGCGACACCCTCCTCTTTTCTCGCAGTCGAGGTATACTTTTCTTCCTCACCATCTTTCAGCCTCCAAAGCTTTTTAACTCCCCTCCATCGCTGTTCATCGAAAAGCTAAAAGGGTCGACTCGGACGTGAAACCCTAGCCTCTCGTTCAATCAAACCGAAAAGAAAACCTCGCGCTTTCGGACAGGCAATGGTGAGCCAATGTCTAGTGTCTACCGACCCCCGCAGCTCGCAACCCCAAGTTTCCGCAAAGGTAAAATTCCTTTCAAATTTTGGTAAAGCCTGCATGCCCGCCTAATACAAAAAACCCTGACATGAATTCATGGCTCTGATGTGAAATCTATCTGATCTGAGACTATGGGTATTCTAGGGTCATACGCACCCGGTGCATTCGAGAATTTGTCGCGGTGTCGGGAAATTGAACGTAGGCAGTTCATATTGTTAAGTAGAAATGCGAAAAAGATAAAAAAAAACATCATTGTAAGGGTGAGTGGTCATTAAACACCTGACGATGATTGAGTGATCACATGTTTAATTTTGATGTGATGGATTTTATATTTGATTTCCAGTGTTCCTCACTCGTAATAACTTTGGACTTAAGCCTGCCGCATTATGCATAGAGATTTGAAGTTTGATTCGATGCACATGGCCATTGGACAACATTCATCCATGTAGAGTAATAAGGAAAGTTCGAATGTTTAGTGTATTGCTCATAACATCTTAGATATACTTGAAATCAATTGTTGTTTATTGTTCATATATCTAAGATGAGCTAACTTTTCAATTTAGTGTCCGCCCTTTAAATGAGCGCAGTAGCATTCTTCTCAATGTTAAAAAAGTTGAGGGAAAATTGACATTTACTAATATGGAAATTTGGTGCACCCATAGACACTTAACTAACAAATTTTCTTGCTTCCGTATAACACTTACCTTATTTTCAAAATCTATCGCATTCTATTCCTAAAAAAACCACCAACATCCATTTTCAATTAGAGGTGAGCGGTTCTCAATCCGGTCAGATTTCAAGATAGAACTGGGAATCGGACCGGGAGGATCAGTTCCCAAAAATTAGAACTGGGGATCAGTCCGATTGATCTTAGGAACGGAAATTGGACCAAACCATCGGTCCATTCCATTTCCGATCTAATCTAATTGAACTAATTACTTATTTTTCACATTATTTTTTTCCCGTTACTTTTTTCCCCACTACTTGGAATCGGACCAAGATAGTGTTTATACTTAATCGGTTCAATCCAGTTTCCCCTTCGGTTTGATTTAGTTCCCTCTTGGAACCGAGAATTGGTTCACCTAGACATCGATTCCATTTTTAGGAATTGGGAACCAAATCGATAATCCCAAGATCCATACCAAATTAGCTAGTCCGATTTTTGGTCTGGTCTGGGTGGTTCTTATTTCAAATAATCTGTTTTGCACACCCCCTACTTCCAACCGAGAATGCATGTGTGAAGCGAACTAGTTCTCATTATAAATCAATTTTTCCTAAGAACATAGCAAACCTATTGTAGAAATCACATAATGTCCTAATTGGTGGGAGAAAAACGTGCAATTTCATACCATCTTCATCCAATCTGAATGAGAAAGTCAAGTGAAATAATATATTTTTCATTTTAAAGTAATTCCATATTGATAGCTTTAGATTACTATGAGAATAATAACTAGCGGTGAGTCATAAATTTTTGAAGGAGCAGCCCCATAATAATTTATTAATTACTTTTTTATGATTTAAAACATATTATTATTTTCATAATAGATTAAAGATTATGATCCAATCATATAAAGAAAAGAATAACTATAATTCGACAAAGTGCCCCCCTGCCGTCAGGGCGTTGCTGGCAACAGGAATAAAGCCTTTCCAGTTTGTGAGGGCAATTTGGCACTTTTGTCCGTCACGATTATGTTTGTTTAACCTGAAGGGGAAATCCTGAATCAAAATTTACAGGGAAAGAATCAGCTCCCCTGCCTCTCTCTGCCTCTCTCTGTCCCTTTGGCCAAACCATATTATATGGCCCCATCGGGAAGATGAGCCGATCGTCCCTCCATTTCTCTCGCACTGAAAACGTCCTCTCTCGCCCCTATCCTTTCACCTTCTCCTTTTGCTTAAAAGAGCAAAAGAAAGGGAAAAAACAAGAGACAAAAACTTCACTCCTTTCTCTCTGCTTCGCCGCCATCAGGATGCTCTGCTCTGCTCTCTCTCTCTCTCTCTCTCTCCCCCTCTGCCGGCCGCAAACGTCCCCTCGCTGACATACAGCAGCTAGGCTAACCCTGTGAAAACAGAGTCCAATCAGAACGAAGTCCTTTATCCAGCGGTTTCTTTCTTGCTTTGCTTTCTTTCCCCTTTGTAATGCCTCCTAGCAGTCTCTGTTTGCGCGACCTGTTTCCTTCTTCCACAAAGTAGTCGAGAGCTAGAGCTTGGTGGGTCTTTTTCTCTACTTCTGCAGTCTCTCTGTGTTACCTGGTTTTCCTATCTCTTGCTTGTTGGTCCATAGTTCTGTCGATTCTTTACGTTACCACCATTACAAAGGACCTGCCTTTTCGAATCCACTTTCCCTGATTTTGTTCTTCTTTGCACTGTTAGATTGATTCAGCTTCCTTTTGTTCTTTTCACCCTCTTGCACAGATTGCATTTGGCTTTCCTCGCGGAGACTTTTGGTTTAATCCGAACCGATGGCAGCGAAAGACGCAGATTTCTCTCCTCACAAGCTCCCATCTCCTTCTCAGGTAAAAGCACCGTCGTTCCACACTAAAAAAGGTGGTTCCTCTCATTTTTCTCGTTATTCTCTTTTTCATAACAATGAACATGGAGAAGTTGCTCCCTCTTTTATCAGGTCGTTGAAGAGCTAAAAGAACTGTTAGGCATGGTGTTCCCCATCACGGCCATGAACTTACTAGCCTTCGTCCGACAAGTTGTGTCGGTCTTATTCTTGGGTCGTCTCGGAAGCTTAGAGCTCGCAGGTGACCTTCGTCGACTTGTGCCCTGCCTCCAATTCATCCCATTCTCAAACGCCATAATTTTGCATTAACGTGCTAAACTCGTACTCATTCTCTTGTAAATCGATATCTGTTTTCAAGAACGCGTCGATTCGTGGGAAAAAAAGAAACAAACTTTCTTGCTTGCCGTGCGCAGGAGGAGCACTGTCCATCGGCTTCACCAACATCACGGGCTACTCTGTTCTGGTCGGCCTAGCTTCAGGGCTCGAGCCGGTCTGCGCTCAGGCCTACGGGAGCAAGAACTGGGACCTCCTCGCCCTCTCCCTCCAACGGATGGTGCTGATCCTCCTGATCGCGATCGTGCCCATCGGCCTCCTCTGGGTCAACCTCGAGCCCATCATGGTCTTCATGGGCCAGGATAGGCACATCACTTCCATGGCCGCCACGTACTGCATGTACTCCCTCCCCGACCTTCTCACCAACACCCTCTTGCAGCCCCTGAGGGTCTTCCTCCGGTCCCAGTCCATCGCCAAGCCCATGATGTACTGCTCCCTCGCCGCCGTCGCCCTCCACGTGCCGCTCAACTACGTGCTCGTGGTGGGTGCGGGGATGGGTGTGCCGGGGGTGGCGGTGGCCTCCGTGCTGACGAACGTGAACACGGTTGTGCTGATGGCAGCGTACGTGTACGTGTCGGGGCGGCGCGAGATTCGGTGGACGGCCGGGTTGAGGCGGGTCTGCGACGGGCTGGGACCGTTGATGAGGCTAGCGGTGCCAAGCTGCCTGGGGATTTGCCTGGAGTGGTGGTGGTACGAGATTGTGACGGTCCTGTCGGGGTACTTGCCGAACCCCACGGCGGCGGTGGCTGCCACCGGGGTTCTGATCCAAACTACCAGCATGATGTACACTGTGCCCATGGCCCTAGCTGGTTGTGTTTCTGCCAGGGTAAGTTCTTTTCATTATCCTATGGATATATTCCCATTTCGGAGTGGCTGGAGTTGGTGCAACGCTTCTTTAGTGCAAAGTTTACTATTTTCTCTCGTGCTTTTGAAGCTTTCGTCTTTGTTTTCGCATCGGATGTGTCATGAGACTGCATCACTCAAATTCAGCTGTTTCATCCACTGCGCATGGCGAGGCTTCACCACCATTCGAGCATTTGCTTCCTTCTCATTAGAACTTGTTGGAGTCGTGCACAACATCGGAAACACATGTAGCGTCAGTGTTTTTAGGTTCTCCTGTACTAATCATGATTATCAATCTCTTCACAATGGATTATTAAGAACGATCCTAGAGCGTCGAAATTACTTAGGACGATGGGCTGTGCTATCCTCAATGGCATTCAGCAAGCGGGACAGAAGTAGATAGGTGCATCGCACATCAGATCAACGTTTTATCAGCATGATTGCCAAATCCTGCAGGTAGGAAACGAGCTCGGTGCTGGCAAGCCATACAAGGCCAAATTAGCAGCCCTGGTCGCATTGGGATGTGCATTCATTATGGGCATCATCAACATCACATGGACGATTCTCCTCAGAAAGAAATGGGCGAGCTTCTTTACAAAAGACGAGCTGGTCACGGCGCTGGTTGCTTCCGTCATGCCAATCATGGGCCTCTGCGAGCTCGGCAACTGCCCCCAGACGACTGGGTGCGGCATCCTGCGCGGCACGGCGAGGCCTGCCGTGGGCGCCCGCATCAACCTGGGGTCGTTCTACTTTGTGGGCACCCCTGTGGCCGTGGGGCTGGCCTTCTGGCTCAAGGTGGGGTTCAGCGGGCTGTGGTTCGGGCTGCTCTCGGCCCAGGCGGTGTGCGCCGTGTCCATCCTCTACAATGTGCTGGGTCGCACCGACTGGGAAGGCGAGGCCTTGAAGGCGAAGAAGCTAACCGCCGTTGAGATGGGATCTTCCAATGGAGCCAGAGCGGAGGGTGGCGAGTGTGAAGAGGCTGGAGGGTTGTTAATGAAGGGAGATGAAGTGTAAAGTCACCTGAGCTCTTTCGGCGGAGTGCGGTCGGAAGCAAGAGGAGAAAAACAACGTTTTTGTGGGGACGCTACATTTCTCCGAGGTTGTTTCTTTCCCTTTCGTAAGCAACATTTTGCCCGGGCCGCGACTTGATCTGTAATTGCATTGCGTATATTTGATCACCCCTGAACTCAGCGAGTCCTTTGACGTGGGAGCACACCAGCCATCAGACTCGATGCGAAATGCTTGTATGAACCTCTCAATAGAAACGGTGGCATCATTGCATGGATTGAAGGCAATTTCATGTCTAGACCTTGTCCGTAATGGATCGAGCGAATCACAATTTGTGATGGATGTCCCGTTATTTAAGACAACGATCGAGTGATTCATGAACTTCAGGCTTGGTAAGAAATTCTCTAGATTGAGATCAAATTTTAGAGCAATCGCTAATCTCTTATAATTCACTTCGGACCCATTATCGTTGATAATCATAATTATGAATTCAATCTAGTACATCACTCAAATTTCCTTCGGAGCTCTCTTAGGCTCACTCACTCCTCCTCACTAAGACATGTTAACGGGATCTCATTAGAGAATAGAGAGAGGTGGAAATCTTCCCTATACTTTAGAGTAAGAAGGTGTAATTTTGGGCAGGGATTACTAAATTGATGTTGGCGTACTTGCACTGCTGCACGTCATGATCCATTCTTTTCTTTTGCCAATCATTTCACGCAGGTTTATTCCCTTTCCTTTTGTGAGGAAGACAAAAGGAACATATTCATGCTGGCCAAATTCGTTTTGTCACGGAGTGAAGTGGGCGTGGGTGCTCCTGTAGGAAAGAGGCTTTCTAGATTTGAGTGGATGGGGAAGATCACTAGTGGCTTTTTGGAATTGCGATACTTCCATTTGGGGGGCCTACTTCCATTTGGTCATTCGAATTTGGCACAAGTGCCTTCAGCACCCCACTTCGCCGTCGGCCAACAACACACGGCTTCAAATCCTAAATACCCCCTCTCTCTCTCCTTTACTCACCAATTCCTAAACTTACTAAGCCAAACGGTCATGATTGATTCAGTGATCAAGCGCTCCATCTTTCTTTAAAGAGATCATAAATTTAAGCTGTTGTACACTTGAGCACTATAATCTTGTGGAGAGAGTCGCAAGTTATGAATGTGCAAGGGGAACTGCTATTGACTGGCTCGGCAACCTTGATTCTCAAGATACGAATAAACTATTAAGGCTGACCGTAATTGTAAATGAATTAAGCGTGTAATTGTAGACCTCCTTTTGGTCTAACTATTAACTAGTACATTTATTATATATATGTGTGTGTATATCACTGTACCACTCGCTCTCAGAAATATTTTAGAATATTCGAGAAATCCCTTTGACTTTGGGAGATAGGTTGAGAGTTGCTTCACGCATCAGTCACTGCCTTCGAATCACGTCGATTCATTAGGCCACGACACATCCTCTTTCATTTCATCTTTATTTATAAAGAGAAAAACAAGTTATCCAAGAAGGTGGTGAAGAGCTCGGATGCAAGAGGACACACGAGTCAATTCCTCATTCCTTGAGCCTCCACTTTTGTGTCTTTTTGTGTATGTGGGTGCTGAGTCCCATGCGTCCCACTGTTGGCACCTAATAATGAAAATCAAGATTCAAAGCGCTTATTGGGCACCCAAAGCCATCGCGGACACTTCGAGTCCTGTCCTCTTTCTCTAATGGCCCGAGCAATTAAGCTTTGCAAAAGCTGAGGACTGGGAAAGCGAAAGAGCAACTGAATGCAGTCATAGGATGGCCAATCAAAGACCGCGACCACCCTTCTCGGATTAATTCCGCCGCGAGCCGTCTCGTCATCATTGTCATCGAGTTCTCGATGCTCAGAGGCGGGTTGAATATGGCGACGACGCGATTCTACTACCCTTTTCAGTGGACTGATCAGGGTACCGGTACACATAAAGGTATCGATAAGAAAAAAATTTGATATGTTGCTCCGGCAAATTTAGCTCTACATGATCCCCTAAGAAGAGTTCTTGCATGTGGACACTAGCGCAACATGGGGTCCCATTTCAATCAATCATTCAGATTGGTTCTAGACAATAACAGGAGGCTTCGGTTGTTTTCAGTATGATTGATCGCTCCGTATCAATCGTACGATCGCCTCTGGAAATTTAATGTCACATTTTCCACGGCTAGCTACGTCTTTGATGAACTTAATGCCAAGGACGTGATGTGAACTGTTCATTCTGAGTTTATACAGTGACTTTCGTGAAATATATATATATATATTTTTTTCTTTTCCGGTGCCACGATGCCCACTAGACCTGGAGCTTGTGACTCAAAAAGTAAGAATTTCACCACGAAGCACGAGCGCACTAAAAAGGACTAAGGACGATCCATCGGAGATTTTGCAAGCTCGCTATGATGTGGTTTTGAATATGGCGACTCGGCCCGTACCAGGCCGGCAGGACAAGTGGGCGGGAGTGGGCCGGGGCTCGTGATCGGCCCTCGCAAGGCCCCAAGCGGCGTCGTGCTTTTTTTAGGTAGTGGGTGGGCTCAAGTGGCGAATTTCGGCCCGGCCCGGCCCGGCCCAGCCAGCCCAAAGCGCACCGTCTGAACGGTGAAGATCTCTCGCCGTGGACGCTGGACAGTGGACTTTGACCCGGAAAGAGAGATAGAGAGAGAGAGAGAGAGAGTCTGAGAGGGGGGGAGGTGTGGCAGCTCAGTGCTGGTCTTCTTCTTCCCTCTCCTTCGTCCGTCTGTCTCCATTCTCGTCGGTCGTCTCCCGGGCAGACGCTTTTGCTCTCCCCCCCACACCACAACTTCCGCGCAATTCTCCGGAGACCCTTCTCGACTTTCTCTCTTTTGGGTCGTCAAAGGTGAATCCTTTTCTCTCCTCCTCCTTTTTTTTTCTCTTCTCGTCTCGATCGAAATCTTTTCGTCTTTTCCTTCCTTTTTTATCTCTCGTCGTCCGCGTTTTCTTTGCGCTCATTGGTCTCCAATGGCGTCCCTCTGACGGCGCCCCTTGACTCGGTCTCGTGAGTTCTCAATGTCCGTCGCTCTTGGCTTTTTTTGCTTTCGCTGGTCGAGCGTGTTGTCTCGTCGCTCGATTGTTGTCTGGGATTCTTGCTGCCTGAACTCTCATTCCGCTTTCTCTCTGCTTGTTTCTGCATATGGGTTCGTGTCGTGGCGATTTGTTGCGACAGCCTGGCGATTCGATCCCAGTGGGCTGAGGCTGAGGCGGCGATCCGCAATCGGTACTGCCCCCGATAAGATCATCTGGGTATAAATGCGGAAAGCGCATTGAACTGGATTTCTATTTGCTTGATGGTTCGGGAAAGGTCTTGACTTTGGCCTCTTTGATCTTGTAAATACGTCGGTAATTCAAGTTCTAGCTTCGGTGTCGAGAACTGAGGCGGATATAAATTAAGTCGGAGTTAAGTGTTTGCTTTCTCCCAATGGGTGGTTTTTGCTCGAGGAGATCCAGTGTAGATAATGCTCCCAGTGGAAGCCTTACGAATGTAGACGGTACTTCTAGTAATGACTCCAATGTCCATCGGTCCGGTGCAATGCCTAAGAGTGGAAACCAAATTCAGATTCAGTCCTCAGGTGGAGAGGATGGGGATGGGGAATTGCAGGAGCCCTTCTCGTCTTCTGCAGAGAATGCGGTTTCACATAGTTTGAGTTCGGAAGATCTTTACGATGGTATTCCACGCTTGTCGAGGACATCATCGCAGAAATCTAGATCAACCAGGCCTAAGCAAGTGGCGGTTGCTACGGTGAGTCAATTTTGTGTTTTCTTATCGCTGTTATTCTTTCTCTCCCCTCTTTTCCATGGCATACCGAGACATCATGGGTAAGCATTTAAAGGTTACAGCTTCCTCCCTTTTCACTAGGCCAGTGATTGCTTTATTTCCTGCTTGTATGTATACATGTATTGGATTGTGGGCTTTCAATCTTATAGCATGTCCTTTAATGAATTGTATTCTTTGGATGGTAGGTATCAGAAGTTGGCACACTTTTAGGAAAAGCTGGAGGGAAGGCGGTAGAAGTTTTAGACACGCTTGGAAGTAGCATGACGAACCTGAATCTTAATAGCGGTTTTACCTCGGGAGTGGCTACAAAAGGAAACAAAATAGCGATCTTGGCTTTTGAGGTTGCAAATACAATTGTAAAGGGTGCTAATCTTATGCTATCCCTCTCGAAGGATAACATCAAGCATTTGAAAGAAGTGGTGCTTCCCTCGGAAGGTGTGCAAAATCTAATATCAAAAGATATGGATAGACTTCTAAGGATCGCTGCAGCAGACAAAAGGTAGGAGCTGCATCGATAACGCTTGCTTTCTCAAGATCCTGCTGTATATCATATTTAAGTAGTTTATATGCTAACAGATGTCACAATTGTGATTCTTTTCGTATTATCGAACAGAGAGGAGCTGAAAGTTTTCTCTGGAGAGGTGGTTCGATTCGGCAATCGTTGTAAAGATCCTCAGTGGCACAATTTAGATCGATATTTCGAGAAGTAATCCCCGTACATCAAGCTATTTTGGCTTGTATAGTATCTTTGCAAATGTGGGACAATGCCTCTTTCTTTGTTGTACTTAGGTTGGATTCAGAGTTTACATCCGAAAAGTTAACGAAGGAGGAGGCGGAGAGGACAATGCAGCAACTGATGGATCTAGTTCAGTACACAGCTGTGAGTATTCCAATATCGAATTTACCTGTCAATGTGCTACTTCGATGGTGAAAAGAAATATGAACAATGCATATTTAGCCGTAAGAATGTTCTCTCTCGTCATGATTTTTATATCACGATGACTTACTGGGATCAAGGAATGCAGCTGGTAGGATGTTTCTTAATGCCAACTGAGTATAGGTGAGGAGATTTTAATGTTTCCTGCCTAAAAGGCTTAGAATAAGTGATGTATTCTCCTTTTAATCATGGAACTGATCTGCGACTCCTCTGAACTAAAATATTTGGCCATGCACGATGTCCTTGGCCATTGTTGTTTAGTTTTTTCCCCAAACCCTGGTGCATTGTTGTAATCAGTGAACTCTTAGATTTCTGTACGATTCAGTTTCTGGTCTTCTTTTATTCATCTTTGAGAATAAAATTTGAGAGGAAGCAATGACAATGACTGGTCCTTCACATTTGGTGGCAGGAATTGTATCATGAGTTGCATGCCTTAGACAGATTTGAGCAAGATTATCAGCGCAAGCTCCAGGAAGAGGATAACCCGAATGCTACTCAAAAAGGCAAGTCATACTTCGAAATATCATTACCATAAAACTGCCTGACTGATGATCAGAAAAACTGAAAATTGCCTTACTGGAATCACACGAGTGTTGGTTTTCACTTATCTGAGAATTTGTAGGCATTACTTTAATCTATCTAAGTTTTACACATTCCAATTGACTTTTGATGTTGGCAATTTGTAACATGTTGGTTTGGAATCAAATGCCTTTTTTTTTTTTTTTTTTTTTTTTTTTTTTTTTTTTTTTTTTTTTTTTTTTTTTTTTTATCTAAAGTGGCTGTTGGATGTTCTTTCCGATGTTGCATCTATAATCAACGGGATGTTATTTTGAGTCTACCTTATTTTTCAGTTATGGTTTTTGAAGTCAATATTTCTATGGATGAGACAATTGAATGAGATCACATCAATACGAGTTTCTTGTCATACATGCATTTTGCTTTCCTAGAAATGCTTTGGCTTGTGTCAATTTGGCCTGTTGAAGATCTGAACTACTGGAATACAAAATGTCTTATGTAAGATTATTTTCGACTTACTTTTTGTGGTTGACATATAGGAGACAGCCTGACGATATTGAGGGCAGAGTTGAAGAGCCAGAGGAAGCATGTAAGGAGTTTGAAGAAAAAATCGCTTTGGTCAAGGATTTTGGAAGAGGTGTGAGTTTGTACTGCTTTAGCTTTTTCTATTTTATGCTGGAGGTTTTCTCATCCCCCTCATGATATCAATCGTCAAGTATGCAAATGGAACGTTAACTTTCTTGGATGACTTATAAGTACAAAGAGAGTTCTTGGTACTAATGGAATGGTTGATTCACTTTGCTCTTTGTACCTATGGGGACATCCGGATTGTGATTGTTGTCATAACTGATGATGATTATGCTATAGTTCAATGTTTGAAGCTAAGATAAAAAGTTGTCTTTTAGTTCGTGAAGAATAAAAGTCTTGTGTCTGCAGTCGGCAGGAAGTAGTCTTCAAACCAACTCATACAGTCATTTTTGTTTATTACTTTCAAAGATTTGAACTCCTTGTACTTGAAATTCTTGCTATGACATTCCAAATGGACATTCTCATCTTGTGCAATTATCTATGCATCATATACTGGTATGAGAAGACAAAGTTGTCTTCGTTTTGTAGGTAATGGAGAAGCTTGTTGATATAGTTCATTTCCTACATTCGGAGATTCATGAAGCCTTTGGTACTGCTGGTATGCTTTAAAATGATTATTTCTTATGCTCTAAGCAAGGTCATCTTATAGTCAATTTTAGTTATTCTGTGGGAGGGATTGGTCACTCATGTAATTTGTCTCATATGACGTTGCAGATTCTGATAAATCCTCAAAAGGTTCTGCGAGCAACTCTAAAACGTTGGGTTCTGCTGGTCTTGCTTTACATTATGCGAATATTATTGGTCAAATCGATACTCTTGTGAGTTTACAATTCAATCTGATGCTGAATACTCTGATTGTTCATGTTTCCTAGTATTGTGTTTGTGCTCCTTAGCAAGAACCGTGAAAGCAAAAAGGAAAGAGAAAACTAGGTCCTTGCTGAATATTGCTTTTCATTTGCCAAAAAAGTTGTATTCTCAATGGAGGTTGCCATCTTCAGCTGTTCCATAAGCCACTAACAGAAACTTCTCTTTATTGTTTGCCCATGGCTAGTGTGGGTTGTCAACGTGCATTGACGACCTCCACATAATCAACAAAACTTGTTCAGCCATAGTTGTACCAAAGATTTATATAGGCAAACTGGTATAAGAGGCTAACCTAGGAAAACCCTTTGTGATGTTGCTGTTCGTTTAAAAATTATATAGCAATGGACTATAAATGAAGATGTAAAAACTGTTGATGTAGATGAGCCACCTTGAATCATGATTAATAGAATTAGTTTTAAAAAAAACCATTATTCTGATAAAGAAGTATATTTCTAGCAAATTTTAGGTCCAGTCCCAATTCTGCTTTTAGACATTTTTTTGTCTAAAAAAAAACCTAAAACTTTAGGTTCAGTCTCAAATCTGCCTTGAACTTTGTTTTGTTAAAAAAAAAAAATCACAAACTTCCAATCTTTTCTAAAATCTACCCCATTTCCCTGTCCTAACTTGACGTGGCAATCCCACATCAATAACACTTCTACATCAGCAAGGTGATAAGGAAAATTATCCCCAAAATGAAACCATTCTAGGATATGAAAATTAGAGACAACTCACGGCGATTTTTAAATGGAGGGCTGATAGGGGAAAATTCAGGACTAGAGTAAAAGTTAATGATTTTCTTTTAGACAAAAAAAGTTTGGGGTAGATGTGGGACTGGACATAAAGTTGGGGATTTGTTTTTTTAGACAAACAAAATTTTGGGGCAGATTTTGACTGACCTGAAGTGTAGGTTTGTTTTTTTTAGACAAAAAAAAATTCAGGGCAAAATTGGGACTAGACTTAAAGTTGGGCTTCATTTAGGGCGTTAGGTTGTATTATTAGCTAATATACAGTTTCCCTGTGTTTTTCGATGGAAAGTGTATAATTGAACATTGAATACTGTTTCGCATTTTTCAGTAAATAGAAATGGAAAAAAGGTGTATTCTCATGTTACCAACTGAAACCTCGACTAAATCAGGTATCCCGATCGGGTTCTGTACCTCCTAATTCGAGAGAGGCTTTATACCAAGGTCTACCTGTTCATGTGAAGACAGCATTTCGCTCAAAGTTACAGTCATTTCGATCTGTAGAAGAGGTATCAACTTTCTACTTTGTGGTGGGAATGTCCTTTAAAATCCTGAGGACACTGATGAGAGAATCTCTCATTGTTCATCAACTTGTTATTTTGTCGCTTTCCTGTTCCTTTCATAGTTATTACAAGCTACGTTGATCATTCGCAATGGTTAACTGCAGCTTTCTATACCACAAATTAAAGGAGAAATGGAAAAGACGTTGCAGTGGCTTGCTCCTCTTGCCACTAATACTACAAAGTAAGACTATTGTAGAAAAGTGACCATTTTGTTTTCATGGTTGCTCATCTCATATTCTCCTGAATCTGTCTTATACCTAGGAGGCATGCTTACCATTTTGTAAAGCAGTAGCTTAGGGTCCCCTTGGTATAAAATGTCAAATGTCTACATGCCTTCTCAGTTGTGCTGGAGCTGCTGTTTCTGGAGTACCATCGATCATTATATCTGATACTATATGCGGTCGTTTTCTGGTTGTCCTGTTTTAATGATGTCGAAGTACATTCTCTTGGTTCTCCACAACTCACTTTTGTTTGGCAAAGCAATTATTCTCATTTGATTCATTTCTTTATCTCAAACATTGTCAACAGAGCCCATCATGGCTTTGGTTGGGTCGGAGAATGGGCAAACACGGGGTGAGTTTCGACAATTTAAAGCTCTGTCCTTTTCTCTTCCACCATGACTTTATAGTCAATCTTTTAATGTGATTTTCAGGTCCGACCTGAACAGGAAACATACTGGCCAGAATGACTTGCTCCGCATTGAGACTCTACACCATGCAGATAAGGAAAAGACTGATGTCTACATTCTTGAGCTGGTGGTGTGGCTTCACCATCTTGTAAGCCAGGCTAGGGCTTCTAATGGTGGATTCAGATCTCCTATTAAATCTCCTATTCGGTCTCCCAACCAAAGTACAGTCCCGATATCTATGCACAGTAAGCCTCTATCTCCATCGTCTGCTTTGACAGTTGAAGACCAAGAGATGCTTCGTGATGTGAACAAGCGGAAACTGTTGACCCCGGGAATAAGTAAGAGCCAAGAATTCGAGACTGCAAAAGTAAGGCTATCCAAGCACCATAGACTGAGTAAAAGCAGTAGCCACTCCCCGACCGGGGAAAGCCATAAAGATCCGTTTCCCCTTCGGAGGCCGTCTTCCGTTCCTATCATCGATTTCTATATCGACCGGATCAAAGCACTGGATGTGATTGATCGCGTGGACACCATTCGAGGCGGTTGACTCTGCCAAGCGAACAAGGGGTCCGAGTCGAGGTCTTTTGCCTTATGGGGTGGTAAGTCTGCCACCTCTCTGTTTTGGGTGAAGTCTACATTGCTCAAGCTAGTCTGCAGATGAAGATGGAGCCCAAGGAGTTGCTTTTAGCGGTGCAATGAGCGGCTTTTCTGTGTAAAACCTCGGTGTCTTGGCTTCATCTCACTTGTCCTTTGGAGGAGGTAGCGTTATAATTTTGTCAATCCTCCTGGATGTACAGAGACAGAGAAGTACTTGGTCATTCTGCAAATGTTTTCTCAGCTCATGGTTGTTTCTATATAAATTTCCTTGTTCTGCCTCGTTACATCCTCTTAAAACAAATCCACAACTCCTCGACGTCCGATGCTCATCGACAATGTCATGGATGACGGAGCTGAGAGTAGCCTGCTCCGCATTCGATCTCAGCAGAAGCAAGCGAAAACCAACTGGCCACGACTCGATGGGTGTACCGATGTGAGCACTCGAACTCGGCCAGAACAGAGAGCTGAGATAGCTCCGGCTCGAAACTCCGAGCTTCAACCGGCTTCTGTCGAAAATGTCGGTTCTAATCCGAGCTGTGGAGGGTGGGGGTCTCGCCGGAATCTGCTTTCCGCCCGATGCCGCCGTCGACTGGGCCCGCCCATTTTGGCCTATAAAAACTGGGGAGCAGCTCTTGACTTTTTTAGGCGATGATTCCAATGGAATAGCCGAGAGGTCAATTCCCCATTCCCCACTCGAGTCGACGTCCCTCGCATTCATTGGATGCTGCTGACGTGGCGATCCCCCATTGCCGAACATGAAGACGCCCAACAACCAACCGTCCATCCATCGAACGCCGCCGTTTCAAGCCTAACCGAAACAAAGTGCGCACAAAATCCAAAGCCCAAAAGTTTTGGAAGAGAGAGCGAGAGAGCGAGCGCGAGCGCGAGCGATTCTCACCTTCTTCTTCGTCATCTTTCGTCATTCTTCGATGATGGATTGCGCGAGCTCGGCGGAGAGCTGCGGCGGCGCGTGCGCTTACCGCCTCCTGCTCAGCGCGCTCTCCCTCGTTCCGATCTGGCACTACGCCCTGGGCGCTTGCCTCGGGTTCGTCGTCGTCCTCTACCGCTTCCTCGAGTGCCACCTCTTCGAGGACCTCGTCTCTCGCCTCCGATCCTCCCCTCCTCAGTTCACGTTCAACTCCTCCTCCGACGTTTACGCCGCCGTCGTCTCCAAGTGCCAGATTCTTCACGGAAAGTAATCCACCTCGCTTCTCCCTCCCTCTCTTTCTCTCTGTGTGAGTCGATGGCGATGTTTCGTATTTGGTGAGGGAATGCGTGCGTAAAGATTTTTGGATGTCGCGATTCGTTTTTCCGTCTTTGGCGGACAAATCGAGGGGGGAGAGAAGCGGGAACGAACTTGCTCGATCGATCTTGATGTGGATTGTGAACGTGAGCGTTGAGAAACGAAACTCTGTTGCGGAAGATTTGCTGAGCTGCCTTGACTAATTTGGAAAGTACGCAGGTACTTGGCGACTCCATGGCTTGCGAGTCCTCATCTTCAGACCGTGTTTCTTAATTTCTTTGGGAGGCCTCCGTCTTTCAGCTACAGAAGGTGATGTGACTGTGAAATCGTATTATTATGTTATCCAGAACGAAGCTGTAAACTAAGCATTTTACAAGGTGAAGCTTCCTTCGTGGAGCAGTCGCTGTCGAATACATATGTCTTACACTTGTAGTGTTGCGCTACGCCACCAAAGCAAGCATCGATGATTAAAAACTAGTTTATTTCTGGAGTCAAGTGATAGAATCAACCACCTCTGTCTGACGGGGTTGCTTTCTGCTGGTGTTCTAGAAAATGCAGCAGCCCTGGTATAATGTGCTTTCAATAACTTGCCTCTGATTTCATGGGCTTTTACGTGCCAATATTTACTGCATTTCACATGCTCATAATTCAGTATAAATGTCACAGAGTTGGCTTGGTCTTTGTGAGGACAAAATAAAGCTTTAGATAAACTGTCAAGAAGAATGATTTTGCGAAAGATGTTCAATTAGGAAGGAGTTTGTTGAAGTCTGGGAAAAAAAGAACAAGAGCTTAATAATAGTGGCCTCTTGAAGACACTATGGAGGATGTGGTGTTTGATGGAGTGCAATGGCAAGAATAATTCTTGTGGCTGAACTTGCTGAGTGGGAGATTTAGTGGTTGTTGCTGATAAGTGACAACAGTCGTTCAATTGTTGTTAGTTTTCAATAATTTTTTTATTTAAGCTTTTACTCAAACTCATCTAGGTAAGATTGATTAGAGATTTTGACTGCAATTTCTATAATGCTTTTGGTTTTCCGTTGCTGATTATTTTACTCCTGGTCACTCTTTTAAGTAGGGGAGCTTTGCTGATTGTTTACCATGATAGTATCTTAAATCATATCTCTGCTTTTTTTCTTTCGTAGTTCCCTTTGCAATTATTTGATAAACAGAACTCCAGTGACAAGTAAACTGGGCAATTACGTTTGTGTCGGTCTGATTTAAAAAATCTACACCTGCTTTTCCTTGCAGGCAAATATTTCGTACTTCTGATGGGGGGACAATTGCTTTAGATTGGGTATTGAGTTCAGATGGTGAGTCCGAGGATCTTATTGTTAAACATCATAAGTTCCTTACACTTCTGGAATAATTTCTTTTTCTCATTTTCTTTTGTCATCTCTACTATATTGTTTCAGTTGGATTGGTCAATTGTCTAGCACTTTCAACTCCCAGGTCGTTGCTCTAAACTATATAAGTATCATTCCTTATACGGAAGCAATATGAGGCATATTCAGCTGTTACCTATCCACAGCCAATAAAAATAAACTATTTGCCATTTACCATCTCAAACTGGGGTAGAACTTGCAGAAGATTCGATCAACTTTCCCTTATTAATTAGTTATATGCCTCTCCTTGTAATTTAAATACTTAATTTAAGTCAAGTGCAGACCATGTAATTCTTGCTCATTTACTAAATAACCAACTCAACATTGTGCAGTCACTGCACATGTTGATTACCTTCAGCAAATGACGCTGATGAATCTTTGCAGTGTCTGGAGGTGCCTTTCACAGGGAAAGTTCCATTTCGAAAGATGATACGACTCCCATTGTGGTGGTGGTTCCTGGCTTAACAAGTGATTCTTGTTCTGCTGTAAGTACCATCCCTAGACGAAACCCAAAATTCTTGACAGTGTTCTTGTACTATCAATCTGTGATCAGTTGAAGTCTATTTAAGGACTTAAAGTTCTGAACCTCGTCCACTTTTCTAAATGGCAAAAGGATCTCAAAGAATTAAGTTCCAAGAATGTGGATTCTTTTGGTGTTGCTAGAACAATTGTTTACTTTAATTATCAATTGGTAATATCCTTGTTGTTCTGTTATCAGCATAGTGGTTACATAGGATGGGTGATTTCTCTATGATGTGCGTGGCTTCCATTTTTCCTTTGATTGGTGGATAATACGAGTGCCATTGCTTATTATAGTTTTAGGTCTGCCAATCAGTAGCAGCTTTATTTGGGTAGTGATCATGAGCAGTTCTTGCTCATTTGTCGGCAAATTTTTTATAGCAATCTGCAATCTGAACCAACTTACGCAGAGCCATTCTGATTCTTTTCAATCGAGTGAATGAAGTTTGCCTGATTTGTAATTGCAGAATGGTAACCCAAAATAATTATGTAATTTCACAGTAAACCGTGTATCAGACGAAAAAAGTTTATGTGACAGCACATGCATAATGCTTCCAAGTGGCCCTTCTTTCATGCCCTTGGACCATTAACTTTGCCTAACAATTGGGAAGGAAGCTTTTTTAACACAGATTTACTTGTAAAGCTTTTGTTTATTGGCATTAAATGAACAAGTATATATTATGTCTTTTGATTTCTCTTGTAGTATTTAAAGCATCTTGCTTTTAACACTGCCAAAAGCGGGTGGAATGTTGTTGTGAGCAACCATCGGGGACTAGGTGGCGTGTCAGTTACGGTAAGTTTTAATGAAGCTAGAAGGTTAATGATTCATAGTAGAAGGAAGATTGTACAATTGATGATGTGGCTTCATGACGCTTCATAGTTATTAGTTTGACAGCAGTCTAACGTCTGTCTAATTTGTTTGTTTCTGCTTTCTCTTATTTTACTCTCTTAAATGAAATTCTGCATTCAGCTGCACTAGCTTAGTCTCTTTCAAGTCCTATTGTTCCAAAGGTTGGACAGGTACCTATTTGCTACTAAAGGAGTGAAGTCAAGGAATTTCACGTTGTTCAATATCTATATCCTTTTTGCAATGAGACATTCTGTATTCGATCTATCATATACTTAAACCATAAAAATTACCTGAGGTAGATCTCTGATATAGTGTGGAAAAATTGTTAAATTTTCATGGTTTTCCTGGACATATCAGTTTAGGCAAGTCAGTTTTTGCATGTAAGAAATTTGCTATACTGTGATCTTGAGTTTTATGGTAATAGATGCTAGCTCATCAAAGTATTAAGCCAGCTTTTGTTTCTCTTTCTCTTAGTGATTCTGCTCTCCTATTCTGTTTAGATTTCATTTCTCATTTCCTGATACTTTACAGCATATTCCCTGTTAACAACTTTTCATGAACTGCTGATTATAATATGATTCTAATATCTGCAGTCTGATTGCTTTTACAATGCTGGTTGGACCGAGGATGTCCGTGTGGTCATTGACTATCTGCATAATGAGTACCCAAAAGCTACTTTATTTGTCGTGGGAACTAGCATTGGGGCCAACATTTTGGTAACTTATATTTCTCATTGAATTCCAACTTTTGCAAGTTACTCTAAAAATGTTCAACAATTTCCATCACCAAAGGTCTATTTTGGGAGTGTTTTATTGTACATGATCCCCTTGTACTAAGAAGTTGCAGTATTCATTGCTTTTTGTTTATTTTTTCCATTAAATCTTGCACAGTTCTTATGATGAGAATTTTCTTTTCAATCCAAGGATTTCTTTCCTTTATATATTCACAGTGGTTTTCAGTCGAGTATCTCTAGCTTTTATCCTTGGGAAAAAGAATATTTCTCATTTTTAGGGTCTCTCTGAGGATTAATGTTTATACTATGTACGACGGCAATTTTCAGCAGTATCTTGACACAATAACTGTTTCAGGTAAAATATCTTGGAGAGGAAGGGGAGAATATTCCCGTTGCTGGTGCTGTTGCAGTTTGCTCACCATGGGATCTTTTGGTTAGTGTTTGACTTGACCTAATTTGACTAGAACTTGAACAATTATTTATCTTCTGGTATCAAAGTAGGGCATAAGTAGTAGTCTTTTTGGAATGGAGAGAATCTTCCTGTTGGTGATGCTGTTGTAATTGGCTCGCCACAGGATTTTTTGGTTAGTTTTCAACTTGACTTAATCTTACTAAACCTTGAGCAATTATATTTCTTCTGGTGTCAGAATAGGCAAAAGTAGTACTCTCTTTGGCACGAAGACCTTATAGTTTGCTATCAAAATTAAAAATTGAAAACAGAAAAAAGCACATGAAATGTTATTGGACACTGGTTGACAACATTTCATGACGCAACGTTTGAGAACATGTTCAGCCCTTACATATTTTATGGCTGTACTGCTGCAGGAGTGTAGAGTTTCCTGTTATGTGTCTCCTGAGACGTATGAAATGGTGGGAGAGTTTTACCTCTATTGTACTTGTGATGTTTATGAGACTGTGGAATGGAATTTTGGAAGATCCACTCTTTCTGCTTTTAGATACAACAGAAAATATAAGCCGTTCTTACTAGCTGTTATCTTTTTATTGACCTTAAATTGTTGGATGCTGGCGGAACATGGATTCAAAAGGTTCATTGACTATTATGTTTCAACCACAGGACCATATTTTACTATAACGTTTCAATAATTATGCCTTTTATTATCAAGAAATATAGGTATTGCTGGTCTTTGAACTTGTGTGTGTTTTGAGTGCATTTTTACAGCTAAAGTTATCTTGCTCCTTCACGAGACTTAATGGTCTGAGTTGTCTTGTTGTGTCCCACCCATTTTCAACTCTTTGCTTTCTCTTCCACTGCCTTAGTATTTTTCATCTTTTCTAAGTCCATTTGTACCTTTTATTTGGAATGTTGTCAATCACTATAAAAGTTCTAAATGTTGTCCTTTGACATTGGACTTTCTTATCAGCTTCTCTGCATGCCTAAAGTAAGAAAGCCTTACTATCATTTCTTCTACCCAACGGCTGATAATTTCCGCCAGGGGAAATGATATGAGAAATGGCATACACAATTCTTTCTTCTCTTCAATTTCAGTTATTTAAAAGCGGTATAGATAGTTTCTCGATCATGTGTATACAAGTGGAAGGAGCTGTTTGCTCTTATCTCTTGTTGCAGATCAGTTTAGAATTATCAGTAGATAACAGTGTTTCTGATAGTACTGGAAGGAACTGTATGCTCTTCGTTTTTTGATGCAGATTGGTGATAGATTTATTAGTCGAGGACTGCGGCAGAAGCTCTACGATAGAGCACTTACCATTGGCCTTCAAGGCTATGCACAGTTGTATGTCATCTAAATCGAGTGTATCTTTCTATATAATTGAGCATTATTAATGTCAATAATATTGATCTCTGCATATTCTTGGGTTGACATATTTTAAATGGTTTCGCAGACATGAACCTCGCTATTCTCGCCTTGCTGATTGGGAGGGCATCAGAAAGGTTCCCTTTTCTTACAATTTCTGTATTTGTTCTAAACATAAGAGCAAGAACTTCTGGATGCTGCTTGATTTAAAAGAACTCAGTTTAGTCTCTGTTGTCCTTAATAGTCAAACTACCGGGCCCAATCAGTATGATGTCAATTACAAATTGAGCTCAATCAGAACTCCTTTATTCACTAAAAAAGAAATTCACTTTTTGGGCGACCAAACTTGATTAAAGACTAGTTTATAATATTGGCTTATTATGGCAGACTATAAATAGGTTAATAATAATATCCAATTCAATCTCATATTATTTGTTGCGCGTGTGAGAAGATGAGTAAGGGAAGTGTCTGTGTGCATGCTAAGGTGTGCATGGTTTATCTATCGAGTGATCAATTGATAGATGAAACTAAAGTGTTATTTAGCACCAAGCATAGTGAAGGTCAGGACATGTGAGAGATGACATCTTCATCGTTTGTCTGCATGCTGGGTACCAATTTTTCGTGATTAAATGTGTGTTTATGGTCATGGTGGTTATGTCTGGCTTCATTATCTGGGTAGTCTAATTTTGTATCTAGGGTTTCCTTTTAATCAAATAGTGCTATTTCATTGAGAAAGGGCTTCTTTTTCCTGTGCTGAAGCTGGGGTGAAGCCTTTGATTAGATTTGCATATTTTAAGGCATTGGGAAACATTTGATTGCACATAGTTCCAGTTCTTCAGTCCAACAATACTAATAATATTTACTATACCTCTGAAGATGTGTAATATATTCACTCTCTACTTAAGTTTTATTGTTTTCACAAACTCTAGGAGGAACCCTTTCATCAACTTGTGCTTGGACAGCGACAACTAATCTCAATGTCAGCTCACTCTAATATACAGCTCTTGCAGTAGGCATGGGCAATAATATACCTACATTCTTGAGATATTCAATGTCTTCACATGAGTAAGAAGGCAAGCTTTGGCTGTGCATTGTACTGCCAGACTTCATAGGACATCAATTTTATTGGCATCTTTTTATGCTTTTTATGAATGCCAAATTCAGCACTAACTCGACTTTTCAAGTTCGCAGTTTGTCACTGTGCACAGTACATGAGAGAATGTCTTGCCTCTTTGTGGTTAGTCTGATTTCATCTGGCTAATAGTACTTGATGTTCTTCATGTTCCACTAGTCACGTTCTATTCGAGATTTCGACAATTACGCTACCTGCCTGGTTGGGAAATTTGAGGTACTAATATTGTGCTCTTCATATCCTTGCCATTTTGGCTGTTCTTCTGTGAGTTAAATAATATTGCATCGTTTGTACTCAGACAGTAGATACATACTATCGGCGTTGTAGCAGTGCTAATTATGTAGGAAGTGTTGCAGTTCCACTGCTGTGTATCAGTGCTTTGGATGATCCTGTTTGTACTAGAGAAGCCATTCCATGGGATGAATGCAGGTTGAAATTATGCGGTTTGCACTATATTTTAGACTTGTTATTTTAGCACCTGTCCTAAAAACTTCATGTTTGGCAGGGCTAACAAAAATATAGTTTTGGTTACTCCAAGACATGGAGGGCACTTGGCATTTTTTGAAGGAATAACTGCAACAAGCCTATGGTACTTTGTGGTTCAATTTTAATTCTATATTCATATTTTTGACTCTCTGTCATTGAAATGCCAGCCTTCCTCCAAATGCATCAAATCACTTAGCTTCTGGGAAAGCTCAAGTTCTGTGCTAGAATAGTTAGTTTGTTGTTGTACCAGAACTGAAGTTTTTTGAGTGCTTCCTAATTTACTCTCAACATTTATTCTTTTGGCAACATTTTGTATTTAAGGCGTCTCTTTAGTTCTTTGGATCTATGCAGTCTACGCCAATCATTTTTCTTCTGTTTGGCAAACTTTAGCCATTGGTTGTCAGACGCTGGATGAAAGATAGAGAACCTTGATACTGAATATAGATCTCTTCTTCATTAATCGTCTGTTTGTCCTTCTCGCGTCCCATTAAAATCTTCATGTTGGTTTGATGGATTCTTGTTTCGTTGTTTGTTTCACTTTTTATCAGGTGGGTAAGGGCTGTCAACGAGTTTCTTCACGTTCTACATTCTAGTCCATGCATGCATGTAAAGAAGGTACAAATGACTGATTTGTTGCGCTTACTTTTACCTTGGGAAGAGAGAGAGTAGCACACTCAATTATTGTCTTCATGTCTAACTGCAGAGTCAAACATCTGCTCGGCACTCAGCTCTGGAGTCTTCAATCGACCAGGGTCCCTACGTGAATGTGGCTGATGGAATGGTGGCTGCAATGGGAAATGAGCACACAAAAGATGCTGTGGTCGAAGAAGAAATGGTAATACAAAAGACCCCGAAAGTGAAAACCGAGGAAACATCTTTAGATGCGGAGAAGAACGCCCATATAGCAGGAACGAATGGCAGTTCCAAAATCTCTCAGAATCCTGCAGGCATTCAAGGCGTCAAGCCAATGGATGTCAATCCCTCGGTCTTGAGGAGTATAAATCAGATCACACGAGTGACTAGAAGATCTATTTGGCTGCTTGCATATATTGCTGTAGTTACAAGTTGGCCAATCGTCGGCTCAGCCCTCGGCGTTGTGTTCAAAGGGAAGCTTAAAAATATGTTACCTGCAGTCCTGCGTGGAAGACAAATTGGCCGCGGTGCTCCTATGTAAAGTTAGTTGTATCATGATTTATTCCCTTCTCACTCATTGAGAAGGTTAATCATCGTCAACAGTGATTATCTATCAAATGCAAAATTATTAACAGATTCATGAAACAACGGAACCATCTGACCTAAAGATCATCGGGTTACTTTCTCAATGCCCCTGCCGTTTTGAAACTGGCCAATTACGCGACTTGGAAAGGACAAGGATGATTCAAAGGGTTGCGTTGCTTCTCATGTTTGCATCGAGGGTAAACTCAAGAGCAGCTTCGTCTTTGTATAAAACAATTAACGATAATGATCTACCGGACAATACAATGAGATCTGATTACATGCATCGGTATCTTCTCTCTCTGCTCTCATGGTTTATACAAAAGCAGTTTATAGTTTTCATCTCCCGAAAGTTTTTCACGGTTGCTTCATTCTATGCCTCGGTCCATAGGATATTTGGATGTCTTAGATTATGTGAATGCAACTGCCGGAACAATGAACGCAGCGGGAGAGATCAAGACAACATAATTTTGGGAAAACCCGACTTTTTCTCTACTCCTAATACTGGGGAAGATGAATATTCGCACGGTAGCTCATTAAGCCGGAAACTGCTGCGTGCCTTTCGTTGACCACGAACGTCGCTAGACAAAGCGCGTCTCTCCCTCCCGACCACGGGCTTTTGGGAACAAATACACAAAAATGTATGTGAGATTGGCCTTGTAAGGACCCATATGATCCCTCGTTTCTCGTCAGGCTGTCGGACTCCGCTCTTTCCCTTTTCATGACCGTGGCCCTAGACTTCAGTGACGGTCTAATGTACGGCCGAAGGGTCTTGAAGTAGAAGGTGCCCTTCTCCATGAGTAGGGGGGTTGATCCGGGACATTATTGCCTCCGTGCGTGCCAGCTCAGCAACATCTGACCCTGTTCTCAAAATCTCTCTCCCTCTCTCTCCTCGGATCGTGAGCTTTAGTCCCACCGATTCAATGCACAGTTGAACTTGAATTGGTCCAAAAAAGGAAAAAAAAAAAAAAGGCAGAGGACTTGTCGATTCGTATGAGCGGGTGTCTCCCTTTGACTAGTAGGCCCGACCTTTCCTTACAAAGCTAATGAATACTTCCCCTGAATCTCCCCCCAAACGGAATCTTCCATTTTCTCTCTCGAATATCACGGTCCTCCCTCTAATAGAATCGATTTTAATCTCTTGAGATCATGACTCACCATACATTAGTCAGCCGGTTGTTATTTTGTCCATACTTTTTTGCCCGTTTTCCGATCTCTGATACTATTATACACAAACCAATCACGGTCATCTCCCACGCGGTAAATTCAGGGGATTTACTTTCAGATTCGTTAAGTATTTTATTTCCCCAAAAATGTTTATGCTGCACGTATCCTTAGGATTTTCCCAGATAAGAGTCGATGGTGACCGATTGCATGCGATAGAAAGGAAGGGTATTTTACAAAAGGGTGGTGAATCTGCCGTCGCTTTTAATTAGGATAAAGATCTTAGGTTGAGAAAGCGACATAATCTTTTTTCTTTCTTTTTTCTTTCCGCATGCAATATCACGGATCCAGCTAAGAACCGAAGAAAAACAGAATCTACCCACTTGCGGGATTTTAGCATTATTTGGCTCCCAAATTCAAGGGTGTGTTGGGGGAATCGAACCTTCCTATACTAAAACAAGAACTGTGCGCACGTCCTTCGTGGAAAACTAATATTCAAAACCCCTCATTGGCCATGCCCAAACAAAAGAAGAAGGAGATAAAGAAAGGAAAGAAAGGAGAGAAAGAAAGGCAGGACAAGGACATGGCAAAATCCAAATCGGCATCGCCTTGCGTTCTCAGCCTTCTTTATACTTAAGCCTTTGGACTCTTGTCGCGAGGAAGCATCTTCATGGCAACCCCCTCTTCTCAACAGGCTGTTCAAGACTTGTCCAAAGCACTGTTCATATTATAATAAGGTTCCTTGTCTCCTAGCTTTTGAACCGGTCTCCAAAACTTGTTCCCCAATTTTCTACTCGTGGTTTCATCGTGACGATAGGATCGAACTTGTCTTTCCGAGCCTCTGCAATAGCTTGCGTATCTAAAAAATCGAGAATAGCATCAAACTTCTTTGAGATAATTATAGAAGGAAAAGTAGAAAGAAAGTTAAAACAAAATAGAGGGAGAGGAGGAAAACAGGGGATGCAAAAAGACAAGGTAGCAGATCCGAGGATCTTAGCAGTTGGGATGATGCTTGACCTGTAGACTATCTTTTCATTAAATTAACCCAAAGTTATGGAGTAAGTATCCGTTTCATCTGTTATGCTTTATATGTGTACAAAGAAGGGCTCAAATACTTTCCATGCCCATATTTCAGAAACAGATTTTTTGAAAGTTTATAATTCAACCTTATACAATTCTAGGGTTTTGTCAAAACATCTACATATACCTCATAAATTGTTTTCATTTGCAGAAGGAATCGTCAGACGCAGTTTCATTTAACTTGGGAATCTTATTTCACGCAGATTCGTTTAGCATGCGTTTACTTAGTATTCGCAAAAGCACGTATATCTTCTAGCGGACTTTCGGAAAGTTAACATTGTCGAATGAGGAAGCTGAATCGCCAACGCGGGCAAAAATCTTCCTCGGGTGAGAGAATTCCCTCCAACTACACGTTAAATTGGCCGGTTACAACTTACAAGTTACACACAACACGCACATGTGAATATAACTTAATAGAAGTATGGTTCACGTATATATCTGCATGCCGACATTACTACAATGTTGTAATCTCTTTGCCAAAAGGAAAAGGACGAGATGCATTGTGTAGGGGTAACGTGTTGTCCGGTCAGAAGGGGAAATCGAGGAAGCAGGCTTCAATTTCCACGTTGATCTAACATCAAAGACTATTAACAATTTCTCAATGTTATTGGCGCATAGACTAGCAGAAGGACCGAGACCAATTTGATGCTCTAGCAACAGAATAATATCACCAAGTTCCTCAAATAATTTGCATTTTCTTTCTATTTCTCTTTTGTACAGTCGAGGCTTATATCATATGCAATCGTAACTTACTTATTTCCCTCATGGAAATGGATGCCTATCTTTGAGTGAATCGGGAAAGCGAACTTAACCTAATAGAGGAAGACGTATGACTTACATCATTCACATAAATAACAAAAAATGTGAATCTATAATATGGTTATCTCGAGCATGTTCAATGTATATGCTCTTTCCATAAATTTATATATATTAGGTATGGTAATGGTGGTTACATAGGGGAACCTAAACCCGCCATATGTCGACCTTGGAAGCTCATATCGACCTTTCCCCCTGCCAAAATCATTAGCAATGTGCGTCAAATGTAATCGAAAAAATATATATTTCTTTGTTTAGGCGATAACCCTAAAGAAATCGAGCATGGGTTGGGGGGGAGGTCGAAAAACGTAATTAGTGACATAATAAAAGTACACGCACGTCCTCCGTCAAGATACCTTCAAAAGTCAAATCTCCTGATGCTTTGCTCCGTCCTTTTGTGCGACTTTTTAAGGTCGAGAAAATAGGGAAAACAATGCACCACCGCCCCCTCTCCCTCCTTTTGGAATCGTTCAAACGGCCTTCTCAATGCGGAGGAAGTTTCCTCCCTTGACCCTCTTTATCAGAGACATAACAGAGATGGAATAATCGTAGAATTCGACATCATCCCCTCCTTTTTGTTATTCAAAGAACATGCCCGAAACAAGAAGCGGCATCAAGACGCATCAATTATTGCTTCTTCTTCTTCTTCTTCTTCTTTTTTAAATATATATGATTATCATATGATCGTTAGCAAATTGAAGTGGATATGGAGAAGGTCTTTAAAGTTAAAGATCATTGTTTCTTTCACCAATTTGATAATGATTACAATAATACCATGTGTAGTATAGTTTGCAAGCATTGGGAACATTTGTAAAGTTCGAATATGCTTCTAGGCAATTGGACTCCTCACCATGATTTTGTCCCCGATAGGTTCAACCGAAACCGGCATGTGATGTCGTTATAAGTTAATTCTAAGCAATGATTAACAGCATGGAGTCATATTCAATATATCTAGGATTAGATTTTTATGGATGTGCGTGACCCTAATTTTACCTAACTCATTGTGCGGGAGAGATTCGCAATCACATCTAAAGTTTCTAATTTATTTTTTTGCATGGAGCATCGAGTTTTTATTCCCTTCTTCTTCTTTTTCTTCTTCTCATTCTATGAAGGATTGGAAAGCTCCAAAGAAACTTTCAAAGCACGGTGAAAGAAGGGGAGATCGGACAGCTGGGGCTAAGATTGAAAAAGAGCGAAAGGAGAGGGATTTGTTCAAGCATCTAGAAAAGAAATGGCGAGTGAGGACGAAAGTCATCGAAGCGGACGGTAGGGTTAGGATTCCCCTTTTTTCCCGCTGGTTTTTGTCGACTGCGTATGGCATCTTCTCACCTTCCTTAACTGCCAATGGACCGCCATCCCCCAAAAAATCCCCCGTCCTTGTCCTCATCATGAATCTATACCCCCGATTTATACCTTTTCCCTAAAGTACATTGGCATCAAAATGTGTCGTCACCTGACGATACCCTGACCGTAATTTAGAAGTAACAAGAAAAGAAAAAGAAAAAAGAAGATGCCATTCTGTCTCTCAACGTCAGTGGAGCAGGTTTAAAGAAAGAATGCAACCCTCTTTCTCCTCTGTCTGTCTCCCTCTTTCTCTCTCTCTTGAATTGGCTTCACTCTCCCGTGTGAAAACATAAAATGAAACCTTGAATTTCAAAGTCGTGTGCCCCTTCCACACTTCCATAAAAAGGTCTAGCGCGTTCTTGTTCCTCTCACCTACTACATTTATTCTCTCTCTCTCTTTCCGTGAACCTCCCAACCGATGGAAGAAACAGAAGATCAGGAAGAGCTCTTGAACCTGAGCCTGGCCATTGTTTCATCAGGCTATGGTGATGAGGCCAGGTTGAGGAAGAGGAAGAGATCGATGTCCAGGGATGATAACGATGTTATCTCCAACTCTTCCGATGCGTTCGAAGGGTGTGAGGGCAAGATCTTCAAGCTTCTCCAGATGAGAGAAGAAATGCTCCACACCGAACACAAGAGATCCAAGCAGATCAGCCCGCACCATGAAGATGGCAAGGGGCTCCACTTGATCCATCTGTTGCTCATCACGGCCACCGCAGTGGATGAGAACAACGCCGGCTTGGCCCTCGACAACCTTGCCGAGCTGTACCAGAGCGTCTCGCTGACCGGCGACTCAGTGCAGCGGGTCGTGGCCTACTTCGCTGATGGACTCGCCGCCAGGCTCCTGACCAGGAAGTCCCCGTTCCATGACATGATCTTGAAGAGACCGACCTGCGAAGAGGAGTTCGTCGCGTTCACCTACCTCTACCGGGTCTCGCCGTACTACCAGTTCGCGCATTTCACGGCCAACCAAGCCATTCTCGAGGCCTTCGAGAGAGAGGAACAAGTTAACCACCGTGCTTTGCACGTCATCGATTTCGACGTGTCGTATGGCTTCCAGTGGCCTTCTCTCATCCAATCTCTATCCGATAAGGCAACCGGCGGGAATAAAATCTCCTTACGGATCACTGGCTTTGGGAGAAGCCCCGAGGAGCTACAAGAAACTGAGGGCAGGCTAGTTAGCTTCTCAAAGGGTTTCAAGAACATAGTCTTTGAGTTCCAAGGCCTGTTACGAGGATCAAAGCTCGTCAACCTAAGGAAAAAGAAACAAGAGACCGTCGCAGTAAACCTAGTTTTCCACTTAAACATGCTGAGCAATTTCGAAAAAATCTCGGAGACTCTTAAGTCGGTGCATTCGCTCAAGCCGTCCATCGTGATGCTCGTGGAGCAAGAGGGTAACCGAAGCCCTCGGAGCTTCCTCTCGAGATTCATGGAGTCCTTGCACTACTTCGCGGCCATGTTTGACTCTCTAGACGACTGCCTTCCATTGGAGAGCTCAGAGAGGCTGAGCATTGAGAAGAACCATCTCGGCAAGGAGATCAAGACCCGGATGAACTACGAGAAGGACGACAGGCGCTGCGCACGGTACGAGAGGATGGAGACGTGGAAGGGGAGGATGGAGGCTCATGGGTTCGCGGGGGTCAAGCTGAGCTCCAGGTCCATGTTGCAAGCGAAGCTCCTGCTGAGAATTAGGGCACACCATCGTCCTCTTCAGTTCGAGGGCGAGAACAGCGGGTTTAGAGTGATCGAGAGAGATGAGGGAAGAGCGATCTCTTTAGGGTGGCAAGATAGGTCCTTGATAACAGCCTCTGCATGGCATTGCGTATGGTAGAGAGAGAGACAGAGAGAGAGAGAGAGAGAGAGATTGATTGATTATATATTCTATAGTATTTCTAACACATTCATCGATTATTTCATTGTCATTGTTGTTTGTAACTGCGATAGCAACTAATGACCAAGGACCGGCAAGATTGTTTTTTAAGTTTGCTTGATTCGGTCTATGTATCTACAATTTACGTACCTTATATTCTTCAGCTTCAAGATCTCGTCGTATTTGCACTTGCAAGTGTCGACACGTAAACATGTATGTTGGCATTCACCTTACAATTTATGCTTTGTAATACAAGAGGTTTGAGGTGGACATGTCACGAGCATATCACGACTTTCATACGTTTTGAAGCAATAATCATGGTCTTCTCCTTTCAACTCCTATAACATCCTATTGCACCTTCAGTCCATTTTATGTTAGATTTTTAACTTCAGCCGCTATACAATTTTTTGTTAGTTTTTCTGAAGAAATAGAATTTCTTTCCTAATTTTATACTTTTTGTTCAAAATAATAATAATAATAATAATTTTTTTTATTTTTATTTTCTACATACCTTCGAGCTGGTCCATATGCTACTTGAAGCTTCGCATGGCCTGAAAATAATTTCATTTATGAAAGACCGACCAATCTAATTAGGCATGGAAAACCCGCCCATTCAAGTTTTCAACCTTCTCGTATGTTATGTTACACCCTTAAGGTTTCATGCATTAGGGGTAAGTGAGAATGCTTCATTTGATTGGGTTTCGTTGCCGAAACAAATAGAATCGAACCGAATTAGTTTGGCTTGTGAAAAGAGAACCGAGTTGCTAAGTAAGGGCTTAAAACAGAACCGTTTGAATTCTATTGGTCATATATGTCTGATCTTCCATTCAATCTTCCTATTGAAAGTTAGCTATCTAAATCTTCAAACCTTTCAAAATGTTCGATTCTAGAACATCAGATTTTGGCTTTGAACAGTGACACCATGTGATTAACTAGTAACTATCAAATCTGTGCTGCGCTGGGCGAACTAGTTAGGCGAAAATTTCACCAAAGAAAAAAAAATTGGAAGAACAAGGATAGCATTTGAAGCCAAAACGATGTCGAGAGATGGGCCTGTTGAATCGATCTAACCACATTTGGAAACTCTATCATGAGAAGACAATGGAAAGTATAAATAAATTATTAAATTGGATTTTGGAAAGTAATCTGAGCTCTCAATTCGCCAGAAAGTTCAGCTCGATTTGTTTACCATAATTTCAAGACGATTGAGATTCCCTACATTTAGATACATTTACCCCTAGGCTGCGTTTGGGGATGATCTTGGAAGGCGCTTTGGATGTTTAAAGCCCAATTGGCAAAATATTGAGTATTTGAGAAAAATTTTGCCAACCCCATTAGGGAAAAGTTGGTCTTCACAAAGCCGAAAGCCCAAGACAGGTCTTAGGTTGCTTTGGGCTTTTAGCATTCTCGGCATGCTCTCTCTAGGGTTTAGTATAAAAATTTTGTTCCAAAATTATTCTCACTCAATTTTTGTTTTTTCGTTTTTGCCTTTGTGATATCATTGTTCATCTTCTTCTCTATTGAGTCGGCTGGTGTGGTTGCGAGGGGTTGGTGATAGGCTGGACAAAGGCTGGTGTGGTCATGGCTACCTCGGGAACCGTCACTAGTCAATCGTGTGATCTCGGCAAGTTGCAACGACCTAGATTTGGATCGCATGACCTGTGTGAAGGGTTGCTTGAGGTCGCGCGACCAGGTGGCCCTTGCCCAAGTCATGCGACACCCCACTAATCGTGGCAACCTAGATATAGGTCGCGTGACCTTCATGAGAGGTTGCAAGGGTCGTGCGACAATGCGGCCCTTGCCAAAGTCACTTAGGTCGCGCGACCCTCACCAGGGTTCACTCGACCCTAGGTGGCCCTAGCCGATTGTCTCCGGGGGCCGCTTGAGGTCTTGCAACTTCAAATGTCAGCCACCGGCGATAGATTTCAATCGTCGGTGATCACCTACCCTTTGTTGACAGAATTTTTTTTTTCTTTTGATTGAATTTTTTTTTCTTTGTTTTTTTTTTTAATCACAAAAGTCATTTGTAAATATAATCTCTCCAAACAATATTTTGCTCAAAGGTACTTTACAATGGATTTCCAGATTACAATTTAACAAACATAATTTGTATTTTGGAAAATTTCTTTAATTTAAAATCCTTTACATTTTCTCAAAGGCTTTCTTCAAAAGTCCAACCAAACGCACTCTTAAAATTCATCTAGCTATAGACCTCGACTATTGACCACAGCACAACCTTTACCGCCAAACCTCTTTACCACATAAGGCATTGTCGTTCCCATGGGTTCGTCCTGACGCCATGGCATCTTCCTCTTTTTCCCCCCTTTATGAAACTATTGGTATCGAGTCAAGCTGGGCTTGCAAAGCCGGATTAGGTGACGGGAGGTGGAGGAGGCCTCGTCGGTGGCTTGAGCCTGAGTGACGGCGTGGAGGTGGTTGACTAGTGGCATGGGCATGCGGTGGCGACGTGATTGAGATTCTGGCAGTGTGAGTGCATTAATGTCGTGATAGTGGTTAAAGGTGAGCATGGTTCGAGTAGGTAATTCCTACCTTGAAATCGGGAATCACCCACTAAGAATTAGTTAAGAAAAATGAGAATCAAGACCCACTCATTGGTTTCATGGATCTACCCAAGAATCGGACCGTCAGTTCAGTTTGGTTCTCGGGTGGGTCCATAGAACCGGTTCCCAATCCTTATAAAGTTTGTTTGGTCTTATATTTTGGTTGAATTGCGAGCCATTAATTTTGATTAAGGATTAAAAATTATAAAGCAAAACTAATAGATAATATTCGTTAGCTAAAAATTTAATTTCTTTGAAGGTTATGGTATGGTCCTCTTAAGGTTACCTGACAAAAAAAACATGTAGAGAATTAGACTCCAATTTAAAAGTTCTAACCTCCACGAAAATTAAAACATTAATCGCTTAATTCATCTTTTTTCAACTTCAACTTAATTTAATCATGGGAATGACTAAGGAGAGACTTAATTATACTCTTAAAACGAGCCGTTGGCTCTTATAGATATCTTCAATTGGTTCTCTCATTTCTCTACGTTTCTTTATTTTGTTTTGATTGAGAAAGCAAGTCAATGGATTATTAGAATGAAAAAAAAGAAGAATAAGTAGGGGGTTAATCTTATCACACATCCAAGAGACAAAATTAATCAATAATGTTCAATAACTAAAAATATACATACGTATACGAAAAACTACAAAATAATTAAGCAATTAAGATGTAATATATATATATATATATTTTAAATGAAGGCAGGATATTGGATTTAAAATTTGCGATTCTTTAGGGAATTAACACCTATCATATACAACAAAAATTTGGTCAGAAAGCCGGAGCCGTTAGAATCGAGTGAAAATTCCAAACGGTCGTCTTTCCAAGCATCACGATTCAAAATCAAACCTTTCCCCCCCTCTCCTTCTCTCTCTCTCTCTCTCTCTCTCTCTCTTTCTCTCTCTCTCTAAAACTCGGCAACAATCAATCTTTCACGAATCCAGAGCACCGCCATCCGTTTCCACTCTCGCGATTCCTCTCTTCCTTCCCCGCAGGAATCGGTCGAGCTCGAGCCCCGGCGGAAGAATGGCCGTTCCCGGAGAACGCGCGACGATCGACGGAGACGGCGAGCCCCGCATCCCGGTGTTCACCGTCGTCAAGAACGGCGCCGTCCTCAAGAACATCTTCGTCGTCGACAAGCCCCCTCCTCCGTCGCCGCCGCCGGGGGGCCCCGCCCGCCCGCGACAGGCGGACGGCGCGGAGATCGCGGCGGGCGGCCGGGAGGGCCGAGGCGAGATGCTGATCGTCGGTCGGCACCCCGACTGCCACATCATGTTGACGCACCCCAGCGTCAGCAGGTTCCACCTCCAGATTCATTCGGATCCGTCGCGGCGGAAGCTCTCCGTCGTGGACTTGTCTTCAGGTATTCATCGATTGCTCTCTCCTTCGTTTTTGGCTGCGGAGGTAGGTGCTGTGCGTAAGGTTTTTTGTTTGGCGGAAGATAGTGGCGGATTTCCAGCTGTTAGGGCTAACCGTGGTTGAGTGCACGAGCGCAAATGCGGATTCGGATGTCAAATTTTTTCTTTTGATGGTCGTTTTCTTTTTTTTTTGGATTTAGTGCACGGGACTTGGGTTTCCGAGAAGAAGATTGAGCCTGGAGTTGTAGTGGAGCTGAGCGAGGGCGACACATTGCGTGTCGGCGGGTCGAGCAGAGTGTATAGACTGCACTGGGTACCCCTGAGCCGTGCATATGATTTCGAGAACCCGTTCGTTTCGGCGTTGGATGCATCGGGTGCCGATGAAGAGAAAGAAGAGGAAGATTTAGTGATTGACGAAGGAAAAGTAGAAGAGGAACGTGAGGTGTGAAATTCTGTTTTGTTCTCTTGACATCCAGAGAAATGCATGCCAATCGTTTGTCATTATTTCTATGTTGTCCACGCACTTTCTCATTCTCTTCCTTTCTTGATTTCTGATAGGATGAGGATTCTTTGGAGATTGGATGTGAAGATGATGACGACTTGGAAAGCTCATTTGTCCTGGAAGATGAGGAGCATGTACATCGGGTGATAATAATCTATGCTCGAAATGATAGTTGCTTTAGAGAAGGGCAGAAAATATTTGATAATCCATTGAAGAAGTCGACTGTTTTTCTTTCCCTCGAAGTCGAATATTCTTCTTACTTGTTCTGTTTATGAACAGGACTCCTTCCAAGATGAGAATAAGGGGATACACTCACCCGAATCATCATTGAAAGGCGTTGAAGCTCTAGCTCTTGATGATTGTGAAGAATTGCCTGCGAAGAATCAGAGTCCATCGCAATTACCAATTCCTGAGAATCCATATGCTTCCACTTATTGTGAAAAAGAAACTGATGCAGGATTAGGCTCAAAAGCAGTGGACGATTTTTTCATGCTTGCTGAGTATCTGCAAACTGAGCCTATGGATGCTTCTTCGCCTTTTAGAATTTTATTTGACGTAGACAACCAGAAGTTTAATGAAGAAAAATGGAGTACGGAAGTTGGCATTGCCACTAAATTAGTGTCTGCAAATAAAGGAAGCATAAGGTCAGCACATGATGATCTGGAGAACTGTTTAGTAGCTGAAGCTTTTGAAGACAACCGGAAGTTCAATGAAGAAAAATGGAGTACAGAAGTTGGCATTGCCACTGAATTAGTGTCTGTGAATGAAGGAAGCATAAGATCAGCGCATGATGATCTGGAGAACTGTGTAGTAGCTGAAGCTTTTGTAGACAATCGGAAGTTCAATGAAGAAAAATGGAGTACAGAAGTTGGCATTGCCACTGAATTAGTGTCTGCAAATGAAGGAAGCATAAGATCAGCGCATGATGATCTGGAGAACTGTGTAGTAGCTGAAGCTTTTGTAGACAATCGGAAGTTCAATGAAGAAAAATGGAGTACGGAAGTTGGCATTGCCACTGAATTAGTGTCTGCAGACGAAGGAAGCATAAGATCAGCACATGATGATCTGGAGAACTGTGTAGTAGCTGAAGCTTTTGTAGACAATCGGAAGTTCAATGAAGAAAAATGGAGTACGGAAGTTGGCATTGCCACTGAATTAGTGTCTGCAGACGAAGGAAGCATAAGATCAGCACATGATGATCTGGAGAACTGTTCAGTAGCTGAAGCTTTTGGAGACAGCCAGAAGTTCAATGAAGAAAGATGGAGTACGGAAGTTGGCATTGCCACTGAATTAGTGTCTGCAGACGAAGGAAGCATAAGATCAGCGCATGATGATCTCGAGAACTGTTTAGTAGCTGAAGCTTTTGAAGACAACTGGAAGTTCAATGAAGAAAAGTGGAGTATGGAAGTTGGCATTGCCGCTGAATTAGTGTCTGCAGATGAAGGAAGCATCAAATCAGCGCATGATGATCTGGAGAACTGTTCAGTAGCTGAAGCTTTTGAAGGCAACCAGAAGTTCAACGAAGAAAAATGGAGTATGGAAGTTGGCATTGCCACTGAATTAGATTCTGCAGATGAAGGAAGCATAAGATCAGCGCATGATGATCCGGAGAACTGTTTCGTAGCTGAAACTTTTGAAGAAAGCAAGTGCACTCTATCAATAGACAGTGAAGTAGGAGACAGCTTGAGCCGTCCTTCTGCTCCTTATTATCCCTGTTCATCCTGTCCAGAGATTTTTTCAGAGATGGAAAATCAACAGTTAGGGCAAGAGGATCATGCAGAACAACCATTTAATACATCGGGATCGCCTTCTTCTGGAGGAAAGACTAGGACTCTCAGGAAAGAGCGGAAACCCTTTACATCCATGTTGATAGATGACGCACGACCTAGAAAAGGCTGCAGTTCTGCAGTTGAAATTCGTGAAGAAAGCCAAAATGAAGTCACACATATAGACAACCAAGAAGATGGAGATACTTTGAGCCATCACTTTGCAAAGTCTTTAGTGGATACAATAACGTCATCTGAGTCTGATAGGGAAATCCTATTGGAGACCACTGATCAGCATCTTAATGACGAGAACCAGAGGTCACAATATGGATCTGTTACTGGGAGGCTGTCTGAAAGTGGTAAAGAAAGCAGCCCTTTAGGACAGTCTTGCACAAAATCGAAATGCTCTAGCATTTGGTCAAGAAGAGGGAAGCCCAGTACTGTTCTGCAGCTTCAGACAAACAGAAGAAAAGGAATGACCAAAAGTGCTGCTACTGCTTCTAGAAACAAGCAACATAACCAGGATAATAACGAAAACCAATTGAGTGCGGTTCCGTTTTTAAGTTTAGATGGGGAAGAGGAAGAGATATTTACTCCAGACAAGGAGAACTTAACGCCAAATACCCGTCCACTTAAATCCTTGAAGAAGATAAGCAAGATGCAAGTAGCAGAGGCTAGACCTGCGGAATCATTTAGAAGATCCTCTTCAAAGCTCTCTCCTATGGCCAATATCTGCAATGAGGAGGATGTTTTCTACTCGGATAAAGAGAATCAGACCCCTGAGGGTCTCAGAGAGCAGAAAATGGCCAGACGTGCCTCTGGAAGTTCTTCAAGACTAAGAAGAGAGTTGGGCTTGAAGCAGGGAGCAGAAAGGTCGGCATTTAATTCCTTGAATGTCAGGTCCGGCAGTCAATCAACGGCTTCAGGAGGTGCAATGAAAAGCGGTCTTTCTGTTGATGGTGCTCGAGCACTGGGAAGGAAAGTCTCTGCTTTGTCTGCTGTAAGTTGACACAAAATCTTCTTTAGCTTTCGATTCTGTATTTTCTTTCATCTTATCGACCAAAGTTTCCGTGAATAAACGTAAATAATAAAAGGGTAATTTGCAGAACAAATCTTATGGCGAGCCAAACAAGAGTTGGATCATGGTTGTTGATACTACCTCTTTTCTCAACAAGGAGTCGATGAAGTCATTGCAGCTTCTGCAGGGTCTGAAAGGGACTCAGTTATTCATTCCACGAATTGGTAAAGATTGTATCCCGACTACTCAATACTTAGTTTATTTTTTGAAACTATGTAACCATAAGTTCATATCTTCATTAACAAACTGCCACAATTTCCCCTTTATCAGTCATAAGAGAGCTGGACTGTCTGAAGCGACGTGCTAGCGTTTTCAGAAGGACGACTGAGGTCTCTTCAGCTTTAGAGTGGATAGAAGATACTATGGTTAATTTGAAATGGTGGATTCACGTGCAAAGGTCCATGGAGGAAGGAATGTCAGTTGCGCCAACACCTCCTGCTACTCCTCATTGTATATTTGGCGATGTGAGCGAGACTTTTTCTGCTGCTACACCCGGGGGGAGTGTAATGGATATCATTTCGCCCACCACAGAAGACCACGTCCTTGAATCTGCACTCTTCTATAGGAAAACCAACCCCAACGGACAGCTCGTCCTCCTTAGCAATGATATCTCGCTTAAAATTAAAGCCATGGCAGAGGTATTGTTCTTGCCTGTGGCCGCATCTCTACTCCTCAAACACATGCACTTGTGCACACAATCATACTCACTCGCTTGCTCCCTCACTCATACTCCAAAAACATGCACTTACGCTTGCAGCTATTGAAACATTAGAAAACAGTCCAACTTTAACCGTACTTTGCTGCTTGTTTCAGGGTATACTAAGTGAGACTGCTCAAGAATTTCGCGAGAGTTTGGTGAATCCCTTCTCTGACAGGTTCTTGTGGGCAGATAGCTCTCCCAGAGGACAGACTTGGTCGTGCTTGGACGATGTTGTTCTGAAAGAGAAGTACTATTCACGCCCATCAAAGAAATCCGCACGAGGAGAAGGCCTGAGTGGACTGAAGCTCATTCTCCTGCACAATTCTCAGTACGGGCAGCAAATCCGATCGGTTGGTTGAGTATCGCCATCGTTTTTTGAAATCTCAACACCTTGTTTTGCCGAAGTTGAATCTAGATGTGCTTTTTCAAAACTTACTAGCTAAAAAAGAATTTCACGTGACATTGTCGGCACACGATCTGCTATGTCTCTAATGAGATGAATAGTTGTCTCTTGGCTGGCCTTTTAGTGTCCCAATCGACATCAACTAGAAGGATAAAATGAGCAAACTTTAGAGCTGTTGCTACCTAGCGCTTCTAGAGCATTGATGAGAACCTTGATGATCTAGACCAGCGGTTTGCAAATCTGTCTCCCGAAAATGATCTAGACCAAAAATATCAATGCAGCAGGAAGTAAATGGAGAGCCCACATCCCTATCCTCAAGCATATCATTTGATCAAATCATTATCGTCTTGTCTAGATCGAATGTGTGGTGGAACCTGTCACACCACGCTAGATGAACCTCTAGATGTGATTTAGCTTATGGTTACCCTAGTCGTCGAAATTCACTGATGAGGTTGGATTGTAAATATTACCCTAACCATTAGGATGACATCAGGGATGTCGAATGAGATTACCATAGCTTCTAGCATATTATTTTCTTTCGAACGCGTGGATAAAACAGATTACAAGATTGAAAACAACTATAAGAAGGTACAGGAAAAATAAAGGGTGCAAATGGATTCACAGGAAACGAAGCACATCTCTGACTCTTACAACATCCGAAATCAATCCAACAGACCATAGAGTACAGACGAAAGCTATCAGTAAAGAGGAGTTTATTAAAGCTCAGTCACTAAAATCAGGCCACCTCATTCTACAATTGCGAAAGAAAGCTGAAACTCACATACCCCAGCGCATTCTATGCCGACACCGTTACTCTAGATTATTAGAACTCGGCTGACCTCCATTTTTCTGAGGGTAATTACAAGATGCTTGAAGGAGAAATGAGAATGCGCCTTCTGAATCATCAAAAGCAGATCGTGTGAACTCATTAAACCCACCATAGTTACTGGCCTCGAAGCTCAAAGGGGAAAAGAAACTCGATGGATCATCAACATTCCCTTTGACATCTTCCATGATGTTCTGAACTCCACCCGAACTAGGAGTGCTGGATCCGAAACTGAAACTTACATTACCAACTTTGTTTGTGTCTTCATTATGTTCTCCTTGCAAAGATAGCCCGCCCTTGTTCTCGTCAAAGGGAATCGCTGGGGTGTGGCCTTGGAAGAGAGTGATGTGTCCAAAAAGTTTGTCTTTCCTGGAGAATGTAGTGCCGCAGGAACAAAGCCATTTATCTTTCCCACAGTGCTTCTCGTGCGTTTTAAGGTCAGCAATGACCGAAAACTTCTTGGTATTGCAACGACTGCACGTATAGCTCTTGTCACAGTGAGTTCTCTTGTAATGATTTTTGACACACAATATCGTCTTCAGAGGTTGAAACTTTTTATGATCCTTGTTCCGCTTACAACCCGCATATGGACAGGAATACCTCTTAATGAGCATCATTTCAGAACCAGCTTCCTTGTGGGGTTTCGCTAGTGCTGCAGGTGTTTTGTATTCATCCCCATGACCTCTCATGTGCATGCGTAAATTAGCATCCCTCTTAAAGCCCTTCCCACATATGGTGCAAAAGTGAGTATGTGGTGCGAGGATCTCTTCTTTCTCTAGTTGTAAGATCTCAAAAGATCCCGGAGGAAGATTTTCCCCCTCATCCCCATCTTCATCATCTTTTGATTCATGATCCTCCAGATTATCGATAGCGGATTGATCCATTGGATCAACCTGGTTAGACTGATCAGGGACTTTGCTTCCGCCTTGACTTGGGAGCACAAGATTGCTGTCGAGACCAATTCCAGATCCAGAATTATTTAAAATCCCACCAAGCTGACCGAGCTGCCTGATGGGTGGTGTGGATGCTGAAGAAAGGGAGTTCTTCACTGATGGTAGAAGACTACCAGCAGTAGAGATCAGCTGGATGATTATTGAAGTGAGATCGGCAGTTATGAGTTGCTGTTGCTGTGCCACCAGCTCATCCGGTCGTCCCAAAACTGGCCCTCTCCTTCCAACAATAAGGTGCACTAATTCCTGAAGCTGATGAATCTTCTGTTCCAGGAAGGAGAGATTATTCAGCATCGCTTTTGGGTCCCACTCTTGGGTCTTACCGAGTTGGAGTATATCATTCATCTGGACACCTCGATCTTGACTAATGGGGTTGCTGGGAAGAGGTGGCTGGCATTCAGAAGGACGATTAAATTCAGAGAATGAAGGTTCGATCCTCATGCCGTAATTTGAGATTGAAGGATCTTGATCTTCCCGCTTTTGCAGATTCTTGTGTGAGGCGAAATTCGGGAATGGTGTCTGCCGGTCAGGGGGAACATGTTGGGGTAACTCATTCACAGAGGAAGGCTTCCCCCAGGTTTCAGCACGTAACCTCTCTTCGAGATCCATCTTTAAGTCCATCACGAATCGAAGATCACTGCCAAATAAAAGCTGACCACCAGAGAATTTCTGTTAAAAATTGTATGCAAAATCGTCTTTGAAAAAGCATCAATACAAACAAAAGAACTAGATCATGTTTTTGCCCCAATAGTAATCCCATTTAAACATACGATCCGGGGTTCATAAAGAATAACATTCTGCCGGAAGGGCGATGCAAGCAAGAATTTGATCCACAATTCATTTCACACATTTGACTATACACAGTGTTCTCCAGGCACGTTTTCACAAATCAACTAATCATAGCGAAAAACCAGCATCTCCCCATGACAAGTCACCAGTCATCTCGAACTTACACAACCCTCTGAAGCACAGGAAGCACCCTCCAATTCAGTGTAGTTTGCACTCGAATCGCCTCCACATCATGCATCCCAGGTTTCTTTCTAATTCATACTCATAATCCCAAATAACAGACTTAAATTAAACACAAAATTACAAGGAAAATTAGCAATTCCTTCTAATGTCCATGAAGCACTTAGGACACCCCAAATTTCATTTCGAAAACGAAAATAAATCTTAACAAAAATCCGTACGGTGCTGGCCGCGGTGACCAAACCCAGAGAACGACCCAACTCATCATGATAATCAAGATCGATAGACGAAACAGCTAAAACACTTCACAGAGCTCAAACACCACAAAAATCCCACGTTCCACAGAATCTCCGAAGACATACAAAAACAGAGCGTTCTAGCTCCCAGCTAAAGAGGGAAGGAACAATCTCCTACAAATTTGAACAGCTCATCATCACATCGGGAACCCAGGAAGAACCCTAACAAGAGATGCGAGCGATGAACGATAAAAGGGGGACTTACAGGGGATCGAAATCTTTCCCCAGATCCTCTCGGGCGTCTATTCCGATTCGGGTCGCTGTATTTCTAGAGAGAGAGATGAGGTGAGAGAGAAAAGGCAGGGTGGTCGTAAAAGCCAAATTCAAGAACCGCTTAAAAACCGATAGATAAAAAGGCGGAGCGGAGCACACGCCTTTCGGGCATAAGGAAGGGACGCAGTACACACCAACTCAACCAAGATGGCGAGGTCAAAATCGATCCTTGCCGTCCATGAAGAATCGGCACCCCACCCAAAGCCCCGATCTCCACACTCTTGAACCCACCAACGCAAGAGGGTCAGGCTCGGATCGAGACCGGGTTTGGTTCCGGCGGGGCCAAGCTCGAGGGATGACGTCAGACTGGACGTGGAAGTGGGTCCAACCGCTTCGCCACAGGACAACCCGTTCGTTCACATCCCGTCATATCTGTCTTTATCGGGAGGCATTTTGACCAGCTTCCCTGTATTTGTTCCCCAGCTCCTTCCTTCGAGTCGCGAGTGTGCGCAATAGAAAATTGCTAATAATTGTGGGGGGACGGGGGGGACATTATGATGCTTTGGAGCTTTTCTTTAATGGGGAGCTGCGTGGAGTGGAGGACTACCAGGAAGCTACGCCTCTGCGATTTTCAACGACTCTCTCAAACTCTCTCTCTCTCTCTCTCTCTGTGTGACGCTTGACAGCTTGCTTCCATGAAGGAAGGGACGTGTTGCATGGAAGCGAAACCGATAACATGGAGTTATCCATGTGCGCGAGATTCATCTCGCTGCGTGGACGGGTCGTTGTAAACTTGTAAAGATTAAAAGATGCCAACTTTGGGGTCAACCTGCTGACTCTGTCCGAGGGAGAGTTTCGATTTCGGGCCGGGGGGGCCCTCGGGTTGACCCGGTAGGAGCTTCACGACGTGTTTCGGTGTAACTTTCGACGCTGGCCCGTGATTTTGGCATCTGGCCATAGAGACTTTTTTAGGACAAGATAGAAAATTTCGTTTTGACTTTAGGCAGTAGCGTTCACATCTACATCTTTGAAGATTTCGCGAAGCGTTACGACATAGAAAATACAATCCTGAATCATGAGGCGTCTTGAACGTCAAAAGAAGCTATGGTTGCCGCCGGCCCCCCAACCCAAAAAGGAAAATTCGAACCTCGTCCGGGTTGCGGCCGGAAGGATTTCGATGGTGATTACGATTGTAATTATTACCAACCCCTGCCTCATTGGAAGGATTCTGTCGTTTTCTAATAGAGCAAGTTGTCAAATTGGTGGTGCTACAGTCAGAAGCAGGATGTGGATGCGATGACTGAGCGAAACCCACGTGCAAAATTAGAGCCGTGGGAGCTTGTCTTACTTCCCACCGTCGTGGCCATGTCCTTCAACCGAGTGCCGAAGTAGCAGCACATTTGGTGAAGTGTGATGTGCAGATCTTGATGGTGTCAAGACTTCTGCACAATCCTTTATCCTTTAGGATTCAAGTTTCAAGGAGTGCGTGTTTTTGTGTGTTGGGAACCTGCGGCCATTTCAAGATGTCGTGAAAGCCACTTTAGAAGGTGTCTGTACACATTATATTTTATCTTCATGTACAAGATGAAATTGTGAGTTTTGGAATAGTATGGCTTTTGTGGTGGCCAAACACACTACTTCGCAAGATGAAATGAATTTTGAACTTCCCAAAAAAAGATCTCATGAATGGATGTAGGGACGCTAAAAACCCAGAAACCGAGCAACCGATAATAGAATTTGCGAGAGGCCGAATTACACAGCAAGGCCGCGAGGCCACACTTCAGCCCTTCACGCAAGCAGCTTTATTTCTTCTCCTCGAGGTCAAACTACCGACACACCGACGGCCTTCACTGATTAAGAAAGATGGCATTTTCGCAAGGCTGTTCTGTTGGACGCAGCCGCTCCGAAACAAAACTGTATTTCAAAGAGGTGACACATGCAGTGACGATATGTGAGAGACTTCAACCTTCCACAATCACATTCGTTGAGACTAGAGACTTTCTGGCCAAAAGAAGAAAGGGAAATTTGTCAACACTGCCATTCTTACGAACAAAAACATTCAGGATGCAACCCAAACTTTTGACTTTGAAATCATTAAAACAAAGAGAGTAGGTCGCCAGAAGCTGCCACCCATCACAAACAATCTGATGAGCTGAGATAAACGCTTAATTTCTGCCCTTCCAATGATTGAAGTGCGGTGTTTTTTAACAGGAGGCTGGTTTTGATCCCTATGATACGATCACAAATTTATGGTGGCGGCCCTTTTCTTGTCAAGAAATACTCTGTCCCAAAATTGGATGACATCAGATGAATTGAAAAGAAAGATCATACCAACTCATAGAAAAAAAAGCCGACGTTGGTCCCATCAATCACAATCATCTCTCTTTTGATTTCACGGGAATTCCTTTGTACATGGTCACACGTTCTTTTAACGCATCCCGCCGTGGTCTAGCTACCTTATTGTTAGGGTCAAAAAGCAGCACCTCTTCAAATGCCTTAAGAGCAGAATTCAAGTCTTTCTTCTTTTCATATGCATCACCAAGGTTGTTCCAAGCTGTCACATATCCCGGTTGAAGCTTCACTGCAGTTTCAAATTGCGTAATTCCTTTCTCAAGCTTGCCATCTCGAACATTACTAACACCAAGGGCATTGTATACCTGACATGTAGAAACCAAATTACAGACCCAGAAAATGGACGAGAAGAGCCCCAGTTTATCTAGATGCCCAAGGAGTTATGATTAACGTTGAGAAAATCTTATGTATTTTCTCATTATTTTGAAATGCAAACTTCTATTCTTGTCTGTGTGATAGATATCAGCATTACTTGCACAAAGCTCAAATGATATCTAAATAATCAGGAAGAAATGAAGTACATGTGCATTCAGGCCACAACGTAAAAGCTTACACGTCATATGAATGGTTCCTGGATTCAGTTGACCGCACAAAGAGTTAACAGAGAGGATCTCTAGTTGTGGAATGTCTATTTTGGGGAACAGTACAAAGCTCAGGAGTGCTGCTCTGAAGGAAGCAAGAAAAATCTATCATAGAATAGGCTTTTTATCCTTTTATGCACCTTTAAAGTTAATCTTTCTCCACTAACCTACCTATGCTGCACGAGCTTCAATTCCATTCTATTTTCAAGGCCTATTCAGATAATGGTAACTAGTCAAAGGAAGCTTATACATTATAGAAAACTTCAACAGTAAAGCAAAACCAGAAGCTCAAATAGATGGCCTTGTATCTATAGCCACTTCTAAACGTCATTTAACCAAGACTTTGGTAAGTTTCCAATAGGAGCATACAAAACAGATTGCCCAAACCTGACCAAGCCGGCCGGTTTGGTTCAGTTGCTGGAAGTGTCAGTCCGGTTCTCAGTTCCTAAAAGTGGAATTGGTGTCTGGGCAGTCCGGTTCCAGGTTCCAGATTCCAAAGGAAACTGGACCGGACTGACTATATATATCTTTTAATTTCTTCAAAAGAAAAAAAAGACCAGGTTTTTATTTATTTTTTTTATATACTTCTTCATAACAGAAGGCATTAAGTAGTGGGAAAAAAAAAGTGACTGGTTCCATTGGACCAAACCGGACCACCGGAACCAGTCCTCCTGGTTCCACCTCGGAACCGGACCGGATCGGTAACCAAGCACCCCTAGTTTCCAATGTCTCAAAGAATCAACATGAAAAAACACACACACACACAGAAGGATGGCAAAAGGAAAAAAACTGTAGTTGATTAAGAACCAAGACTTGTCCTTCTAATTAAGTATTACAACGACTTAGTACCTGTGCAAGATCTTGATCATCTCCATCCCATTTTTCAATTGCCTGAAGCAAGTACTTAGTTGCGGCTGGGTAAACTTTCCTTCTTAGCATCACTGCACCCAGTTCGAATAACTCAGTTGCACTAGCATCACCACTTCTTACTTGCTCCTGTAGTAAAAAAAGGGAATATAATAGGATAATCCTCCGCAAATAGCCAAAAAGAAATGAAAAAGGAAAACACAGGATGACATCTGTAACTAAATGCTCAAAGACAATCAAATCCAAGAGTAATATGGCATGCCACAACAGTTTCTAACAAATTGCTACTAAGCAAAACCAATGATACTCAAGACCAGAATAAGAGGTGCAGGGGCCTGGTAGTGTGCCGGTGTCTCACTTGTCTAGATGTGACAAGATTGGACAGGGCATAAAAGTATCTAAGACTAGAATACTATCCAGCAGAAATGAAGAGACATTAACTAAGTGTTCTCAAAAGAAATGCGCTCTATGCGCGACATTATAATTTTCTTATGAATTTATGATGGTTTAGTATTGTTGCAGATTTATAATAACATGAACATAGCGTGATTGATGTGAAGTCAAGTGTCACCATACCCATCCCACCCCAATTTCACATCCTATGGATGAAGTTACCCAACCTCAATAAAGGAGTCATGCAACAGAGGCCTCTATTCTGTGTATAAAAAATGTCATGAAACTGTCTAGGAATGAACTCTGAAAAAAAAAAAAAAAAAAAAATCACCTGCAGCTCTTTAGCGGAAAGGTCAAGTTCTCTGCGGACTAAGACCTGACGGATGACAAAGAAAGAACCCACACCAAGCAAGGCCAAGAGCAAAAGCAAATAGGATAGTTGGATTCCCAATTCAAACAACTCTCCAATCTCATAAACAGCATTTATTCGAGTAGTTTCACTTGCAACTGCAACTTGTGCACAAGCCAACCAAGAGGGAAGTCCGACTGAGAGTGCAGATATCCAGACTGATGGCTCCTTCACCTTTAAAATCTTTTCAATAATAAAAGGGTTCTCCAAAGACTCTGAAACAAATGTAAAATTAATTAAAAAATGAGATCATCTCTGTAGCTAACAGGAGAGAAAACAATGAAATCAAAACATAGTTGAAGAGAGAAACGAGGTATGTGAAAGGTAATGACAGAATGAGACAGTTTACTAAAATTAATCTTCTCAAAGAGATTAAAACAAGAACTTGCATCGTATTAGCACCCAACTACCCTAAAGGAACTTAAAAGAGAAAAAATACCAGGGAAAGCATGATAATTAGTGGTACATAATATCACAAGCCCTCAAGTCATCCCTATAGATATAGGAGAATCCAGAGAAGATAAGGGATTAAACCCATTTGCAGCTTAAACAGTTACATCAGTGCGAAGATGAGCGGATCCAGGTAGAGTCCAGATAGGCCCTAAAATAACCGGATGGAAACTTTAAGATGTAGAAAGCCTTAATAAATGATAGTTAATGTTTCTGAATTACAAGTAAATATTGTTGTCTGTCTCTTGACGAATCTGCAGGAACATTGCTGGTGACTAGACCATGGGTTCCATTTTGTCATCCTAAGAGATTACTGCTCCAAAGTCCAAAAACAAGGTCGAACTCGTTTGCGCAATAAATGGAATTACACCGATGGTCAAAAAGTATCTCCATCAAGTACCCCACTGCATTTGATTTACTATGGCCATTTAAAAGATATTTCAAATGGAATAACCTTGTACGTAAAAGTTAGCAAGAGTATGCTACTCTTAAGTACAATATCACACCCATTAGTTCCTAAGCTCTGAAATCATCCCAACTATATTTGAATCAGCAGAACTACAAGCCCCAACTTGTCCCAACATCAGTACTAAGCAAGAGCCCTATATCGTGGGATGAATCATGACACTAAAAGTGGTATTTCGATTGATACTCAAGCAGACTGTTCTGAAAACATAGCAGAGTACAGTTCCAACATCACAAGTTCTTGATTCTTGGGATTAAAGTTGAGGGATAGAAAGAAGCATTACCCTTCAGCCGTGGCAATGACCGTGATTCTGCCGTCAATTCACTTTTACATATCTGCCTTCATCCATAACAGACGGAAAAAAAAAAAAATTAACAGCTTTAATGCAAAGTGAAATTACTCATAGTTTACCATGACTAGTAAACAAGGGCATCTAAGATATGGCGAGACTATGATGAAGAATTGCCCTTATGCTGTTTAAAATGCAAACTAACATTGCTAATCAAAGATATAGCAACAGTGGCTTCACCGTCACAAGTATTTTCCATAGTCCGATCCAAAACAAGAGCTGAAGTAGCCAAGAAATCACAACCACGAAACGACCCATAATGGGTGCGACCAAAATGAGTTGCAGGGGCCTTAATTCGGGAGTCCTTGCGATGCCAAGCTCGTAATTATACAGCAGAAACGGTATTTCGCACTTTCCAAAATTTGTGTGCTAAACTTTATTACCTGATTGTTCTTCTGAGCCTGGTCTTCAAGATGGTCGAGCGCGAAAGGATTGAAGGATGGAAAGGTGGTATCCGGTCGGAGATGGAGGAGAAGGAAGGAGATGGGGAGAGGGATAAGAGAGCGCGGTCCGCCATGGGAGCTTCAGCAACTGCAGGTTGAAGCAAACGGATACGAGCCAGCGAGCCATCCAATTATCAAGTTCTCAGTTATTTATTTATTTATTTATTAAAATTCCAATTCAACCCCATTCTTTTTATTTATTCTTTTCTTTCCCATCTTTGTATCTCTTTCTCTTCTGTTTGTTTTATAAAAAATTAACGATTAAAATAATCATTTATATTGTTTACGAAAATGAATGAATGAATTTTTGTTTTCATTATTCACGAAAATTTTCTAAAAATAAAATATTATTAGCAATGAAAATACTTTAATTCACATTCAATATTTATCCTCGCCAATCAATATTTTAAAGGCTTTTTTGTTATGTTCTTTGCTTAGCGTATTCAAGGTGCTTTGAGTTCTTGATAAATCACCATTGATTGTGGCCGTCTCTTTCATACCACACACACTGGATAAACTAATTTTACAACATGATACCATGTAAGCTCTAAGTAACCTTTAATTTATAACATAACTAAACCAATAGGTTTCTCTCAAATCAAATACGTTTGATTTGGAGCAGCTCTTTTTTACTTCCAAGTGGATATAATTACTATCAATATTTAGTAAACTTTCATAAGCAAAGAGCTACTAAAAGTTTATATAAAGGAGGGTATATTAGTAGTCTTAGCGATTCTTGAAGTCGGAATGTTAAAGGATTTTCTTTGCACATATGAAATTTTTTTTACATCTCTATATCAGAAAAGAAACCAACATCTTTTCTGACCTTAAATTTTAACTATAAAATATAATTGTAACTACCGAATCTAGCGGGGAGAGAATAGATGCCGAGACAAAGGAAAAAAAAAACTCAAATAAAATGCATCTCTTGGCAGACCTTTAAGATAATGAAGTAGGTATAAATGAATCAAGTTCCACATCAAATATGGAGAGAACTTTGATGGATTGTGGAACTGAAATTTATTTACAATGACATAATGACATTGTTTAACATTGAAAATCCAATGCTAAGTGTGCTCAACTTGAGGGTTCTATCAAGATAAGTGACCTTTTTAGAAATGTGATTGTCTATAAGCTAAAGGACAGTGCTCAATATTGGACGGATCAAAACAAATAGTATCTGGCGAGTTAAATTAGAGTATCGATTAATTCATATAATGCTAGTATCTGAGAAACAATACCAATGTATTCCTAAGCAATAATTGTATAATGGTTATTCCACACAGATCTATTTGTTTAGCGAAATATAAATGATTGTGGAAAACTTTTCATAAAAGTAATTGCCTATATACCTTATAAAATTAATTAATAAAAAAATTCATTATCAATAACATTTATACCTAAAGATTTTTCATCAATGATAAAAGTACTTTATATGATATTTTGTAAAATTATTGTTAACTGTTCTAAAAATTTAAGGTATTAGTTGAATGTGCAGTTTATTAATTAATATTCTAACACCCCCTCATGCTTAGTTTGATCTTTTGCTTAGTAGTTTATTATTTAAAAATTCTAACACTTCCCTTTGTGCTTAGTCTAGTCTTTTGTTTAGTACTAGGCGTGGAAATTTAATTGGAGAGATAGATGGGGTTTGGAAAGATTTGAACTTAGACCTCTAGTTCTAATATCATGTGAGATTTTATGGAACCATTGCTAACTATTCTAAAAACTTAGGCTATTAAATGAATACGTGGCTTATTATTTAAATATTCTAACAATGTTAGCGATATTAGGGATGTTAGCAATATTAAAATATCTTTAAGAAATATGTAGTATATTTTTTCTAATTTTCTATATCTATTTTAATTATGCACATTTGATTTGATTTCCCTTGATTTCCTCTATCTAAACCATGTCATTGTACTATATATATATATATATATATATATATATATATAGAGAGAGAGAGAGAGAGAGAGAGAGAGAGAGAGAGAAAATTTTCTATATCTATTTTAATTATGCACATTTGATTTGATTTCCCTTGATTTCCTCTATCTAAACCATGTCATTGTACTAGAGAGAGAGAGAGAGAGAGAGAGAGAGAGAGAAATATCTCAATTCTCTCACTTTTTAACTTGGTATCAAAGCCCTCACTCTTGTGGAAACCTAAGTGCATGCACCAAGTGTTCACATTGCACATTCAAATAAAGTCATCCCCATATCTCAATAGTGTTCACTTCATGTGCAGAAGTCTTATTTGAGGAAGCACTTAATCGAGTCGATTCCACAAAGAGAGTAAAATATCTCAATTCTCTCTTTTACTTTTTAACTTGGTATCAAAGCCCTCACTCTTGTGGAAACCTAAGTGCATGCACCAAGTGTTCACATTGCACATTCAAATAAAGTCATCCCATATCTCAATAGTGTTCACTTCATGTGCAGAAGTCTTATTTGAGGAAGCACTTAATCGAGTCGATTCCACAAAGTCGGTGTTTTGATGCTATTCACAGTGATTGCATCGCATGATTGAGCCTTTTTCATGGAGGAGGCTCTCTTTCGATCCAAGCCACATAGGCCACATCGCTCAGTAACTATCTTCCTAAACCAGCCGTAGAGGCCACTTGAAGCTAAGTCGCTAGCCGTATAGGCGGTATCGCTCAATTACTATTTGGCAAGTTGGCCACATTGGCCGCTTGCTGTTTCCACTCTAATCCTCGACATTTCGTGCGTCGTTTTAAGAAGCCAACACCACTACCAAACGACTTGTCACCCTCAAACGATCCAAATCTAGAAGATGCTACCTCACACGCTGCCCCACCACGGATCAACAAGCTCGTCTTGCGGTATCTTTAGAGGAGCAAGCTTTTCGTGGCACTATTTGTGTGACGAACTGACACTATAACCAGTGGAGATGCGATGTCTCAAGCGCGTCGTCAACCCATTTCTTTTTTATTCATCTTGTTCTCACGAGCATGTTGAAGTATGTACAAAAGCAATCACTCAGACAACAATCAAGTAGTCAGAAAAACATGTTATAAAAAGCACTACTTCTATTATGCGTTAGTATATATATATGGCCCTTTTCTAGTGGCACTTCCTTATTTACATTATCCTTTCATTCAAGTAGGCCGAGGGATTCCTATCTCCTCTAGCATGGCCGCGGCTCCAAAATTGGTATCCCTCTTGCCACATAGTGTCTCGTTAGGCACGGGTGCACCAATGAACCCAAGTGGTCCATCGAAGCCTTGGAGTGGCGCTACGAGATTGTTGTCAAACCACACGTACCAAGCTATGTAGCGATGAGGGACACATTTGTCCAAGCCTTCTTTGACCCATACGATGGAATTGTATTTACAAAAGATGATGTCATTCTCTACATCGACCACATTGATGACCAACACATCTAAGGACATCTGTAAGCCATGACGAGAAGGGGGTGAGACATCCATATTTACAAGTCTGAAAACAATAGAATGAGTCGAAGACTCAATAAGTAGAATTACTAATCCTTAAATAGGAGAACATCTTGTCGTCAAATCTAGCATATCAACATCACTCACATTAATGCATCAATGGCAGATCAATAGCAATACTACTGTTGTAACTTGACTATATGCATATAAACAATTTCGGCTTACCGTCAATGCACGAACTACCTTCAGTTTACCGAACAAGCTTACCAAACAACATAGGAATATGTACAAAGAATTTCATTTTATAATTCTCATACAATTCTTCCCATAATTTAAAGGGCTTCTGGCCTTAAGCTGGCATCTAGAATCAACCAGGTATCTTATACTTTCAAGGGCTTCTAGCCTCAAATTGGGTATTTAGCATCAACCGGGCATTGCACACTTGGTGACATCCCGAGACTTCTGACTTGGGGTCCTCCTATTTCCCTTACGAGGCATCGCCCACTCTTAGCGGCATCCCTAAACTCTCCCTAGGGCACCCTGTTGATGTGGAGCATCTCATTCTCATCAACAAGGCATCGTTGCCATCATCAAATGGCAATAGCTTTTATTTTTCCTCTATGTAACCACACATCATGCATCACACAAGCCAGTTCATTAACTTTTTATCTTAGCTGATTCAAGCAAGGCCCATGGGCATGCTCGTAAGTGTGTGAGTGATGTGACCTATAACATCATAACCATAGTAATATGCCTGGCACAGCACGTGACTCGCGGCTTGAACTGACACATCTCAATGCCAATCCAAAGTTGAGCAAGACCCATCTGTTGGAGAAAACTTCCTACTTGTTTTGAAGTTGACAAAATGTTTCCATCAGTCTAGTCTGAAGATTAGAAGACTCTTTCATCAAAGTCTGAAGACTGTTAGACCGTCAGACTCAAAGATTTAAAGTCAGCTCTCACTGACTGTTTCTAGACCGTCGAAGAAAAGACTTATCCAGATTCGTATGAGGATTTAATTCTAGCGGTTAAAGGAGATCTCATGGCTGGAAATAGCATTTCAAGATCTCTTATTCGTTTTGATATTAATTCGAGTAAGTTTAATCTGTTGATTGGCAAAATGTACATGGAAGGTTATACTTATGGAAACCTAGATCCTGATTTGTATGGGCGAGCAGGATTGGTGGGCTATCCTCACATTCCTTAAGTAACTCAAGAACTTCCTAATTGATTCTGTCCAACGGGAAGATTGGAGGAACTCTTTTGGAAGGTGCCAACGGTTATGAAGGTATGGAGGAGTATTTAAGGAAGACGTTCTAGTTACTCGAGGGTGTGCGCGATAAATAAATTTCAAAGTCTGAAACTCATTGTTCTTTGCTGATTCAATCTTTGAGCGAGAATTTGTACTCAAAAGAGAGTCTAGTCTTTTGTAAAGCCTTGAGGAAGTGTAGTAGAGTCTCTACACTGTGGAATCAAGGACGTGATGCTGTAACAACTCTTTTTGATTCATAGTGAAATCCAGCCGGTGGGCTGTCAGTGCGGGAGAGTGGATGTAGGCTTGGATTAAGCCGAATCACTATAAAACTTCGTGTTTCTTTTCTCTTCCCTGATCTCTTTATTTCAGTTCGTAACTTTATTTGCTTAAGTGTGATTTCCTTTGCAAAGTCTATTGTCGTCCTGACTCAAGACATAAGTAAGATCTTATCTTATATTTTGCAAAATTTGGTTCGAACACCTATTCACCCCCCTCTAGGTGCACATACTAGCACTCACTCACACCATCCATGTCCTGGGACATGATTCAACTTATGCATGCAAAGACACGAGCAAACCATATAAAACAATCATTGACATGTACACAATTAAGCCCAAATGAGAACACAGCCAAGCTCAAATATCGTAGCTTATCACCCTAATTGAAAGTTAGGGATTCTACTTACTGTCGTTGAAACGGCGGCGAGTGGCCAAGAAGTGGCCATGTGGTGAGGGGTGAGCAGGCGAGTGAGGGGCCAAGAAAGAAAGAGAGAGACCGAGAGAGAAAGAGAGAGAGGTGAGTAAGAGATGGTAGGGTGGTGGAAATGAGAGGTGTTCTATTTATAGACTTACCATCATTTAATGACCCTAACAAGTGGCCCAATTAGCTTTTCCCATGGCGGGGTGGTGGAAATGATGTTATGGCACCCTAAAGTTCTAGGGAAAGGATTGAGGACATGTGATTGACATGGCAGGGTCGAGTCATGTTTTCTAAAAGATTGATTTAATTTTTGTTAATGAATTTTTTTAAAAAAATGAAACTAATTTTTTCCACGTTTCAAAATAATAAAAGGTTTTGAAAGAATATAAATCGAAAATACTTCATCAATCAAATAAAATAGAAAGACAACTACAGCTTCATATAATATGCACATCAAGAGCACATAACCGTGTCCTAACAACGATTCACCAAAAGAGAATGTCCAATATGTTGTGTGTTTGTGATGCGGGAGCATCCAACGTAGCTCCATCGACCAACTCAAAACCATCAATGCTTATCCAAGCCGAGAAAGAAATTGGGCATTATGTGCTTCGATGGATCATTTTGAATGAATAATGTTAATTACTTATCGGTACTTTATGGTATATCGATAACTATAATTGAGAGGCCATTTTAGACGTCTTGCATAACCAATTGATGAAGTTTCAAGAGGATTATTTTCTGGTCAAGGGAGGAGCTCGAATTTTGGAAGGCTAAAGGTTTACAAATGCGGTTCAAGAATACGGAAAGCCAAAGGTTCAAGAATGCGGTTCAAGAATACGGAAAGCTAAAGGTTCAAGAATGCGGAAGGTCGAAGATTAAATGCATTTAGTTCCCATGCTAATAAAGGTGTTTCATAAGTTCCTAGGTGTCTTTATTGTTATGTAGTTCAAGAGTCGAAAATTTAAGTTCCTAGGTCATTAAAGTCTGTTTTTTTTCTTCTCATTGGTTCACTTGTGCCAATGAGTCATTATGTAATCATGGCCAAATCTTCTTCTTGCCAACTAGGATGATGAATCATTCCTTCATTAAATACCTACATTAGTTGCCTAAGAATTGGTCATCATTGGCTTTGGATTATGTCACTTATTTCTTGTCATATAAGTTGATGATTCACCCTCTCATTAAATGTCTACATTAATTGCCTAAGATTTGGTCATCATTGGCTTTGGATTGCTTGCCACCTAAGTTGATGATTCACCCACTTCATTTATTCATTGACATCCAAGGAACATTACGTGAGCATGAAAGAGTATTCAATGTAAGTGCCGACATCATCGGATGAGAGTTTCTCGCGTTCATCTACGGTCGATTGCACAATTTGGATTGAGATTCGTGGTTGGGCTCATGACCGAGCATGATTGGGAGTGGCCGGGCACGATCGGCATGGCTGGGACTAGCCGGGCATTTGGCTCGGCTAGTTAGGTTGAATGGATTGAGCGATTGGATCATTGAATCAATTCGCAACTGATCCGCGATCGGTCTATGATCCATCGCATGTGATACATAGTCGATTTGTGACCAATCCATGGTCGAGCATAACTAATCCGTGGCCAACCCTCGGTTGACATGCAGTCACATGGGACCGATCGATCACGGCCGACGCACGGTCGTACAGGATTGATCCATGGTCACTCACAACTGGTGCATCACTGCTCGGGATTGATCCATGACCATCCATTTATTAATCCATGATGGCGTGTGATCGTCCCACGACCAATCCTAATGGCCTAGTGGTTAATCCATAGCCAAATAACTCTGATCGACTTGCAAGTATTTGAATATTTTCGTTCACAAGATTAAAAGATGACATGCTGAATGCATATCGTGTCACTAACAAAGATAATAAGCATTCTTTAGACGATAGATCATTGTAAATAACCAAATATCTTCGAACAAGAACAATTACACACTTGCATATTATTTTCTGCTTTTTAGATGTTCATCGAAAGATTATTCATGACACAACTTTATTAAATTTTACGAATCTTGAAACTACAATATGTGTTGGTATTCCGTCTTCAGCACTACTACCGGCATTACATGAAACTACCAGAAAATAACTTTGACAAACCTATTAACACACATAAAATATTAAGTCTTTTGGCCTCTATTTATAGAAGAACTCTTTCTCTTTCTTCAGAGTTGCCTGCAGTCATATGCCGTGTGAGCGATTCGGTCCTTGAAGAAGAGGATCAAGATGAGAACGCAGGCAATCTTCACCACCATGCACGGACCTTCGTTGAGCTTGTTGAATATGGAGGACAGAATGGACAGCCCAAGGAGCCTCATCCTCTTCTACTCCACGTAATTCGCGAGCGCCTCCTCGTATTTCCTCCTGCGGCTCCCCTCTCCGTCTCCTTCTTTGACCTCTGAGAGGTTCCTCAACAAGCATCTTGCAAGCACGATCGCGTCCTCCAAGCTCGCACTGCCGTCTTGGCTGATGAACGGGTTCATGGCATGCAGTGTGTCGCCCGCCACCTTCATGGTCTCCTTGCGGAATCTGCCATAGAGTAAGTCCCGGGGCGCACGGTACCGGAACCACATGCTCGACAGGGAGCTCTTGTCGCTTCTCTTTTTTATCTCCGTCATCTGTGCGGGGAAATTCTGGATTGACTTCAAGCTTAGCATCCTTATCAGTTCTTGATCCTTTGAGATAGTCGAATCTGTGGCATCAATTTGTGAAAGCGAAGCAGATTAACAAAATCATATTAAGGGTCGACTCCAAATTAAAGATAGACCAAGTAAATCACTTCCTAGGAAGATCCCTTGATATCCCTCGCACGTTTTTCTGAATTGAGTGACGGTGGCACACCACGCAAAAGATGGGAGTGCTGCAAGTAATGGCATATTACATGCATACCGGCGACGATTTCATTGTGATTGATTATCATACACTATGTTAGTCGATAACGTGGTATATCAACTTTAATGAACATCATCTAATGGGAGTTTTTCAAAAGTTTCTATGATTCTTTCGTGGTAGTCGCGGGGAGAAGTGAACTGCATGGTATTTTTCATCACTAGGAGTACCTTGGGAGGTCCAAAGACGAGTTATAAACCAGTAGACCAAGTGATCATTGACCGGGACTGATCCTAATGAAACACGGTCCGTCTTGGCAATGGCGAACACGTTGTCGAACTTGTGGCCGTTGGGATAACTGGTGAATCCTCTCACCGCAGATGTACAGGAAACCTTGGTAGGGTCCATTTCTAGATAATCCAGCACGACGGAGTTTACCCCATCGCATCCTATTAAAACCTGCCAAAGATGCACGATATTTTCTCCATGAGATTACTTCTTAGTACACTTTGCTGAATCTAGCTAATGTAGTGGATTAACGAAATAATATCACCGTTTTTCAATAGCAATTGGAGATGTTTTTCATGAACCCCAAGCTCGTATTTGATCGTTGAAGTGAAGATAGATGTACCTTAGCTTTTAATGTGGATCCGTTACTAAGCTGAAGCACTGGAAAAGAAGTAACCGGATCCGTCTCCATATGCAACACGTGATATCCGAAACGAACCATTCCGTCCAGCAGATCGCTGGCCAAAGCTTCAATGAGCTCATTTCTTTTAACCCATCGAACTTCTCCCTTACTGAAAAATTTTAAATATTGCAAAGTCAGTCATTCATGGCATGCAGGAGTTGTTCATCGCGGTGTTATCGAGCACAGTTTGCATTATTCACTGCATCGACTGCATCCGATGGTACTATCACAGCATTACCTGAGTGGGGCCTCGGTCTTGATAAGCATGCCTGATCTGCTGTCAAGCCTTGGTTCCCGAAATCTGTTCATATCATCTAATAGTAATTAGAAAACCTAAGTAATACTTAATTAGCTAAAAGCAAGATGTAGTAATGGTATTATTAGAACATAGTTACAAACTTTAATTTCGTAATTGTCGCAACCTAAATTTCGGATGCACCACCTAAGTTTAGGCCGATGGACTACTAAGTCTTTAAACTTAGCTCGGGCTCTCCCAAGCCCATACCAATTAACGACTTAAGGTTTAAATATTTAACATGCAAATGATTATTATCTGTGAGTCACTACTAATCAGTTTAGTGTAGGTTAATTAAACACCTAAGTAAAATAATTGAAGAATTATTTTATTCCTACGAATCAGAGACTAAAGGTACGGGGAACGGGGAATTGGTTACATTAGATTTTTTTTAATGCCCTTTCAGTACAATTTCTTTTCTAATTTTCAAAAATGTTTTTGCAGGCAGCTTGGACTCATTTTAACCTAAATTACTATCATGCAAAAAGGTGATCACACGGGTGCTCAATCATTATTAAGTACTCAACGAATCAAATAAATTGCACCAAAATAATTAAATGCACAAAGCAATCAAATTTTTTTTTTTTTTTTTGGTTTTCTTGAAATTAGAAACTTTTTATAAAATATGCATTTTAACTACATCATCTAATTTTGCTAAAAATTAAATGATCCTATAATGCAAATTAGTTAATATGCACCTCGTGATCTAACTTTACTATTAAATAAATTCTAATTAAATGATCCTATTATGCAAACTAGTTAATATGCACCTAATATTTTTATATTTTTTAATAGAAATTCGGAATTAATAAAAACCCTAATTAAACTAATTAAAGTGAACAATTTTCTAATTTATTTTAGGGATTAATTTGACTTAAACTCTATCCTATATTAGAAAATTATATATATATATTTTTTAAAAAAATGATTATTAAAATATGCAACTTTAAGACTCTATTTTGTAAAAAAGATGTTATTTAGGTCTAAACCTAACCTATTTCAAAGAAAGATATCTAAAAATGCAATCCTAAAAAAATCTAATTTACTAAACCTAAATATCTCGATTTATCGAACCTATATGCTCATGCAATATTTTGATTTTTATGTTTTTTAGTTTTTTTTTAGATAAGTAATTATATCTAAACAATCAAGGTATTCATCAAATAAGAATTAAAATAACTGAAAAAATAATCTGTCGCCTCACGAATTAAATTTACAATTATTTTACCCCTAAATAGCATAACATATAAAAAGGTTCAAAATAATTAAAAATTTGATCGGATCAAATTAATAATTATAATAATTTTAAGCAAAATCCTATGGATAATGCCTACAATATTTACAAAATGAAAATCACATTCCTATACAATAATATTAAGACTTAAAAAAAAGGTAAATAAAACAACATATAATAAAGGAAAATTAAAAATAATAAAAAAACTACCTAATGGGTTAGAAAAGAGGACAGTGGGCGACGCCGGTGGTGGCTGACCGGCGTCGGAACTCCGGCGAGGGGACCGGCGGAGGTGCGACGTCTGGCGCGGCTGGCGGACGGCGACGGTGAGGCTGGGCAGAGGCGCAGCGTCAGCGGAGGCAGGAACACGGTCGTCGGACGCGGGCTGCTGGCTTCGGGCGTTGGGTCGCGGATGCGGGGAACAGCCGGCGATGGCGCGCGGCACTCGGGCAGTTGCGGGTCGTCGGTATATGGATCGCCGGTAGGAGGAGGGCGACGAGCAGCCTGCTGCGTGGTTTGCTGGTGCGGCGTCGGGTGGTCGCCGTGGACAGGGGCGCGCGGTGGTGAGCGCTGCAGATCGCGGGTGAGGCGCGGCGACTCGGGGCCTGGTGAAGCGGCGGCAGTGCTCGTGGAGTCACGGACAGGTAAGCGGAGCACTGCAGGGGCGTCGGGTTGAGGCGAGGGCACCGGTTCTCGAGCAGAGGCGGTGGTGCGGATTGCTGCGGCGTCGGCGACGTCGGAGATGCTGGAATCGCAAGGGGGTCGAGAACAGAGGCGCGGAGCAATGGCTCGCGGTGCAGCAAGGCGGTGACTTCGTCGGAGGGGAGTTCGGCGACCAGTCCTGGCGTCGCTCGGGCGTACGGTGGCTCGATGACCGGCGGGTGGAGGCGCATCAGGGCGAGCTCGCGAGTTGCAGCAGCGTCAGGGCGCTGGAGGCGCGCGGTGGTGGCTTCTGGCGAGACGGAACAGGGAAGGAGCGGCTCAGGCGTCGAGTCGCGCTTCCGCTGCTGGTGTCGAGTAGCGGCGGTGCGAGCGCGGGCACGGTGGCGCGGCTGGGTCTCGAGCAGAAGCGGAGCCGGCAGAAGGAGAGCAGAAGCGGGCGGCAAGTGTCGGACGGTGGCCAGATGCAAGCGCGGGCAGCAAGTGGGAGGGGAAGACGATGAACAGTAAACGTCCCCTCACACCCCTGCTGATTGTACTTCTTCTTCTGCTTTCCTTTCTGTTTGCTTTCACTTCTCACTTTTTGTTTTTCTTCTTTGGTAGACCAAAAGAAAACCCTCGAAAAGCCCCCCCACACTTTTCTTCTTTCTCTTCAGTTTTCTATTTTTTTCCTTCGACGAAAGACGAAGAGAAGCCCCTAAACCGAAGCTTAGCATCTTTTATTTATAGATAAAAGACTCGAGTTTATTTTTGCAGGTGAAGATTTTCCGATATAATTGCACATATTCACTCATTTTCTCAACAAAAAAAGTAGCTTTAAAATCACACAGCTGTTGAATTTTTGAATTCAAAATTTTTTCAAAATTTTCCTCTATAATCAAATATTATCTTTTATTTCTAAAAGTTAAATTTGAATTATGTGTCAACAGTAATAATCATTTTCAGGTTTTATATGCATTTCTCCATGGAGAACTTTTCCTCATTCTTTGATATCTATTCTGCCACAAGAAAACAACAATGGAACTCCCCCAGTTGATGAAAACTTGCTTTCTTATTAATGGCTACTTCGTGTCAATGAGTGCAGATGAAACTTCTCAAAGTGTATGTGCAAACAAAACATTGGTATCAATTTGTCTGTGACAATAATCTTTTAATTAGGTGATTTTACTTCGGTGTTTGAAAGAGTCGAGCTTGTGAAATTAAAGACTAAATGGCTCCTTGTACATGGATGAAGCATGCTACGTATGAAATACAGCAACCAATCGACAGAGAGGGAGAGTCGTACGCTTGAAGAGGCACTGCATTCATCCTGATCTCTTTGCTGACGCCGAGACGGTCAAGTGCAAGCCATCTGTTAGTTCGAATGGTAATGGCGGCTCCAGCTGAACGAAGAGACTTCAATCTCTCCAACACTAGGCTCTCAATGCCCTTCCTGCATTTTCTCTTCTCTCTCAGAAGCTATTGACTATCGAGGTACCGGAACAAAAAAGCTGAACAAACCTATCGTCTAATAATAAGGATGGCAATGAACGACGTGCATCAATTATGAAAATATCCTTCCGAACGAAGTCCGAACACATTACTTAAAGTGCAACCAACAGAAGTTTAAGAATAAAAAATCGTCGAGAAAACCCGCAAGCTGAATTTTTAAGTCGATAAAGAGATAAATAATGACGACTGGATTATGTTGGAGAGACCTGTGAAGAGCGAGGGCAGTTGCTAGGCCGCAAATGCCACCGCCAACAATAACGACGTCTCTCTCTTCGACTGCATGCATTTTTTCAAAGATACGTGAAATATTGAATATTTCAGCCACAACTTACGAGCTTCCGTTGATCTCGAATAATGATTGATTGCTAGATATGAGTTTCCCAAGGTTCGCGCATATATATTATAATGATAATAAGATCCCAAGGACTCCACTCAATGTAAAGAATAGCTGACCTTCCAAGAGTCGCATGCCATATTGGAATCCCTAAGAGATAGCTGACCAGACTTCAATTCTCACCACAAAGTCTTACCGGGGCGGTTGCCTGCATTGCTATCCGACTAGCCATTTTGGGCCTTGGTTTTGACGTCGTAAAGGGTCTCTAATCTCTATCTGATACTTGCGTAATTGTAGGTTTAGGATGGAGATCCTCGAACTGACCACTTTGTCGCAAGTTGTATGACATTATTAGAATGATACACTACGTACTAAGTGTCGAAATACTACATATTTGATTCGGTTTGGTTTATAGTGCCTTTCCGTTTCGCCTAGAGTTAGATTCCAGCTTCGTCGACCAACTCGCAGACGTCAAAAGGGTCTGTAACTGGTGCTCTGACGAGTCTGTTAAGTTCGGCTTACACCCACAAATCGTCATTTCAATGAGAATATAGGATTCGCAAGTTCTTATTTGTTTGAACATTAGAACTCACCACATGGCAATTGAATTGAGGGGCAAGCGAGCTGGAGAGAGAAAGAAAGCGAGCGGGGATGATTTTCTTTTTTTCTTTTTCCATTTTCTTTTGCTAATCTTTTAGCACGTTAAAATTACCTTAAGATTACCATTTCTTTTTTCTTGTAACACATTTTAATTAGAGCTAGTAAGAGGGAGTTCTTCCACTTAAGGATGGAAGAATATGTCGCTTGTAAATTTCAAAATCCAACAAAATTCGAACTCGAAAACTTATTTTAGCTCATACATTCAGTGGCTAGATCATGTTGGTCTACTAATCCCATGTAATATGTTTAGCGGGGATTAAATGTTGGAGTTTTAATCAATTTAACATTAGCTCAAAATGTTGAAGTCTAAACGGCAAAAGCATGGACAGTGTTGCCCTCACAGGCTACTAGTCCCGAATGCTTACTTTAAATCTGGCGAGAATTCAGAATTTGTATAGCTCTCAAAATAAGCCTACTTGGGGTTCCATTGGAGACACGACATTTGGAGTTTTAGTCCAACATAGGAAAAGGCTGGTCAAGTTTGGAATAATATGCACACTTAGATGCACATGAATTTATTGCGTAATTGTTACTTCTTCTTTTTTTCTTTGGCACAAATCTGGTGTAAAAGTTACGTACTAATCTATATAGATGTGTTACTGTGTAAATGAAACTTTTTCTATCTTATTTTCTGGTTATTAAGACATGCAGGTTCTATTTTTTCTTTTTTGGTCGAATATTTTTTTCTATAAATTAAATGTTATGCATAAGTTATTAGATGACCGTTGTAATGTGGTCGTCCCCGTTAGGGAGAAGAAGAGATAACTTAAAGTCGAGGGTTGACGTGCTTTACTACTACTCTCTCTCTCGCCGTCCAAAACCTATCGCGTGGTTGCGTGATGGTGCATTGCATTCTTCTTTCACGGGTCCAGTTTGACGTTTAGGGATGGTCTAGTAGTGCATGCTAGTCGGTTTGCTCGGGCTGCTTTTGAAGATCACGCCATGAAATGGAGGAATCAATAGTCCCAAAGGTCGAATCCTTGTTGCATTGACAATCCCCATCCAAATCCCTCAAAATTTTTAGGGTTAGACGAATTGAGCTTTCCGATCAAATCTTCCGTTAAAAATTATGTGGAGTTTAAGTTCATGATCACTCAAATACTCAATAACTTGGGGTGATCGTTTCCAAAGTGGGTTGGTGTCCACCTAGAACCTGAAACGGAATCGGGCTAGATTAGTTCATATTTGTGGAATCAGGAATGGGCCCACATAATCTTGGAATCATTTTATTCCAGCTCTCAAGTGGGTCTAAGGAGTGGCGGATAATTTTTTTCCCTTCTACTTCTTCCAAGGCCATAGGTGTGTCTCACTCTATGCAAGTTGTCATCCTCAAAGTAGTTGTCCTACCCATGTAATTATCATGTTTCACACTTGTTTGGAAGTAAACTTCAGCAAAACGATTGTTAAAACAGAACATATGACTTGAAGTAAGTCTGAAAAAAGGAATTAGTTGCTCAAGCATAGCAGGGACACGAGTTCATCTCCTAAATACTCATGCATATCCAAATGAACGTTGTTTTTGTTGGAGTGCTCCTAAACACATTTGTACCCACTTATCTTTTGCGAATTGTAAAAAAATAATAAAAAAACAATTGGGTCTGGTCCAAGTGGTTGGGGGAGTTCGGTCCATACTTAGGCTGGAAATCGCTGATGTGGCACGATCAGCATTGGCATTTGACAATTTTAATAATATTTTTATGTTTTTTCCTTCTATTTTCCTACATTGGGCCATATAGGATAACTGACATCCACGTCAACGATTTTTCTAACAAAATTGATCGGATGGACTTAGTTGGCAAAATATAAAAATGTTTAGAACTTAATTAGCACAATTAAAAGATTTATGACTCTTTTCTTTTTTTTGCAGAAGTCTAAAATTGAATTGACAAAAGTGGAATAAATTTAGGATTTTTTGAACGATTTTCCAATTTATCACGCAAACAAATGGACGTGATCAATAGGTTTCAATCAATCAAAGAAATGGGCCAACAAAAACCATTTAATTGCACACAAAGTTGTTGGGTTCAACGAATGGGCCTTTGAACTCATTGAGATTTTTTATTTTTAGTTTTTGACCTTTCCAATTTTAAGCTGTAGGACTAATCGTGTATATTTTTCCCAGTTAACCTTCGGATATAGCTTTTACCTTTTATAGTTTAAGATTTAATCTCATTTAATTCCAATCATCTCAAATCTTCTTGTTGAAAAATTCACATTGCTTGATAATGACATTTTTATAAGGATCAATACTACCAAAGATCTCAAACTAGTATACATATGCCACATTTACGTAAACTAATTTTTGTATCACAAAAACTCCCAAACTGGTACATTAGTATCACACTTATCCATATTGGTGTACTTGTACCACACTTATTCCAAACTGATGCACTTATGTCATATTTATTCATAAAAAAATTCGTAAATTTATCGCAATTTAACAATGGCCGTCCTACTTGGCACGGTCAATATCTGATGTGGAAAAATTGCATCGAAATGATGTCGTTTTGTTGAGCGAATATGTTCTTCTCATTTAGTTCATCTTGTAGCCCAATTGATCTTCATTCGCTTTCTTTGCTTGTTGTTCTGCTGTTTCACAATTGTTTTTTCATGGTTCCTAAAACATCATATTAGGCTGGATTCTCTTTCCGATTACTTAAAGTTTCTTTTTACGATTCTGTAAACATTTTTGTTTGTAGATTGGATTTGCTTTGAGGCAATTGTTCGAAGATGGCACGGTTAAACGGGAGGATTTTTTCATTACCTCCAAGCTCTAGTAAGCTGCCTACTGGATTATTATGATTTCCCAAGAGTTCGACGAACTTGGATGGAGATGAATAGTCCCTCAGCAAAAAAAAAAAAAAAAAAAAAAAAAAAAAAAGTTACAAAATGGCATCCTTTTTTATTATCAATGGTCAGTTGCATCACGTAAAATGGTCGGCGTTAATAAGATCTCCATGTCAGAATTTTCAGGCCTAAAATGACCATATGGACTACACTAGATAATCATCAAAAGGTACAATATATATTGATCAAATCGAAAAATTTAGGATTGAATCTGCTGTACAATAGGTCCAAGACATTTTGGGTAATTTTGCCCCAATAATTTGCTTCCTAAATGTATATTTTAATAAATAAAATTACCTTTTTTTAATAGATTAATGGGAAAGCAACTCAAAGTATTCAATACAAAGAACTTCGGTAATACTCTTTCATATGCTTGGAATGACCGCATGAATACATGCAAAGTATGTTTTTAATTAGATTATATGACGAAGTACTCTTAACGCAATAGAGAGGCTAGGTACTTGCGTTGCATGTGATCTCAGCAGTTCAATTCACTTATGATGAAACCATCCATACCCATGAATCAAAACTATAGATTATCATGCGATCTCAACAGTTCAATTTACTTAAAATATCCATGGAAAGACAGTATTTCGTTCTTTTCGAAAGCGAACTCTCGACATACTGGGTACGCAAAGAGTCTCTCACTTGTAGAGCTCCATGACCGCCCACAGATTACTAGCGACACAAGCGACCTTGAACTCGGAGAAACCGGCTGCCTCCGACAAGGACCGGAATTCTCTCTCCGTCCTCTCTTGACCTCTCGGCTGCATCAACATGGTATTATCGAGTCTCAAAGCATACATCGATGCCGCGCTTGCTTCCGGCGCCTCCGGCAACACTAAGTCTATCACTATTGCTTTACCTTTGCTCGGCAGTGCCTCGTAGCAATTCTTCAATATTTTGATGCAGTTCTCGTCGTTCCAATTATGCAAGGTATCCTGTAAATTCGTCATATCATATTGACGATCATGAAATAATATTATTTGACATGACTTTGAAAATGATTGAGTTATCTTTTCGTGAGGTGTTACTTTATATTCACCTTGATCATGATTGCATCTGCCCTTGGTATGGCGGTGAACATACTCCCGCCGACATGCTGGATTCCTACACACCGTCGAAAAATTTGCCACCGGCATTTAGTTTAACCATATGTCCCCTATTAACTAAAACACGAAATTTAATGAGTTTAAAAGCTCATTATTAGTAAAAACAGGATCAAATAACGACATGAGAATTGTCCAACTTTAGGCAAGTGTTCCTCTAGAATAACTTTTTAACATTTCCTACACGCCTGATTTTTTAATAAGGATTGCTACAGGCAAATTAATTTTTTTTAAAGTACCATATCAAAAAATAAATGTGAGAGAGAGAGAGAGAGTTTTTAATAAGGATTGCTACAGGCAAATTAATTTTTTTTAAAGTACCATATCAAAAAATAAATGAGAGAGAGAGAGAGAGAGAGAGAGAGAGAGAGAGAGAGAGAGAGAGAGAGAGAGAGAGAGAGAGAGAGAGAGAGAGAGAGAGAGAGAGTATCCACGTTTGCAACCCATTAATCATATAATTAGTCAGAGGAAATTTTTCTAATCAGGGTTGGAGAAACACTTGATCCACTTCCTAGAAGCACCACCAATAGAGAGAGAGGGAGAGAGAGAGAGCGAGCGAGAGAGCGAGAGAGAGAGCGAGTGCGAGAGCGAGAGCGCGAGAGAGAGAGAGAGAGAGAGAGAGAGAGAGAGTTACCGGAATAAGAAAGTGCTCTCGGAATAAGAAAGTGCACTTTCTATTGAGAGAGAGAGAGAGAGTTACCGGAATAAGAAAGTGCACTTTCTATTAAGAGAGAGAGAGAGAGAGAGTTACCGGAATAAGAAAGTGCACTTTCTATTACATGAGGCAAATCAAAGTTGATGCCCTTGATGGAAGGGTACTTGGAGATGATTATATTGAGAGAGAGTTACCGGAATAAGAAAGTGCACTTTCTATTACATGAGGCAAATCAAAGTTGATGCCCTTGATGGAAGGGTACTTGGAGATGATTATATTGAGGCACTTGCCAGTTCCACCAGCTACGTCAACTAATGTCGTCAGTTCCTCAAAACCTTGATAAATTTCAAGGATTTTTTTCATTACTATTGTCGTCAGAGCGGCCATCGCCTTATTAAACGTATTGTTAAATGCTGGATCAATATCCATGAACTCAAAAATTGAGATTCCGTGAACTTTCTTGAATTGGTTCCCCCCTTCAATTATGTGATCATCCAATTGCAACCTGCGCACATAGCATGGGGGCAAAACCATCGCACAAAAGAAGCATTAAAAATGCAAAATGATGGATGCATTAGATAGATGAGGTTTATGATGTTTTGATTATTAAATCCTAATTATTTACCTGAATATGGAGAACTTGTTACGTTAGAATATCTAATGCTAGCTATATGGTGGTATGATGTGTCCAGAAGACTAATCCTATCAAAGTCCTGCCATGAATTGCTGCATAAAATTCTAAAAACTCAACCCAGTTAATCGCAAGCCTATCAGCGAAGTAGATTGATGTTGCTTTTAAGCCCATCAATAAGGACCTCCGCTCTCATTTATTGTTTCCGGGTTCCATTAATTAATTGATTGTGTCACGTGCTTCCGGTTATTAATTAGAGATAAGTGCTGTAGAAGTACTAAAATTTGTCACGAAAATGCATTTGAGTTTTAAAACTTGCAAAAAGTACAATCAAGTCCTAAAACTTGTCAAATTGTTTCAATCGAGTTCTAAAATTAACACCGTTAACCTTTTTCGTTAAAAATGCTGACGTGATATTTTAAATAATTTTGTTATTTTCCACGTGGATTTTTTAATTTTTTTTAAAATTAGATTTAAAAACTAAAAAAATTAGATTTTTTCATTTTATCTTATTTTCACCAAAAACTAAAAAGAAAAGTTAAAAAATTTATTTTTATGGCCAGAAATATAGTGAGCGTATGTAAAGTTTTTCACTCGTATACGGCGTACCAAACTTGCTGTGGAGCCGGATGGAAGGAAAGCTCCAACAATGAAGCCAACGAGCCCTCTTCCTCATCCTTCAGAAAGTAGCGAGCTGCCGGCGTGAGGCTATATAGCCTCTCGACAGCCCGGCCATCGTCCTGCTCATGCACCTCGCAGCTCAGGAGCGAGTGGCTTGCAAGGAGCCTCAGCATCCGGTCGAGCTTTGGAGCAGCTTCCGAGCTCCGTGTGGCAAGCTGAGAGGCAACCTCAGAAGCCGACAACCGAGCCCCCGGGCCGGCTCGGGACAGGATGTCGAACACGCCAAGCCGAGTGGCCGCATTGAGGACCATCGGGAAGACATGGGAGCTCGCGAAGAGCATCGCGTGGACCCATGTGTTGTCGACAACCACCTGCACTGGAAGGTGTCGTAGTGTCTAGGACAAGAGACATGTTATTATTTCTATACCTAGATTTGTGGAGTTGATTGGGGTTGTGGAATTAATCTCTGAGCATGCATGTTACTCTCGCTGCATGCATGCTTTTATGATATTGGAGAGGTGCTCAAAGCTTTACTCAACTTTCCCAACGATCAGTCAACTTTCACCCTGGTTTGCTTGCTTCAGAAGCACCACTATTCAACGGGGAGTCATACTGGGGTGGCATCGCAATGATCGTCGATGAAATTATCTATTTAAAAAATCATGCAATCAAGTTTTGAAAGTGCCCGGTGGCCGGTGCTTATGATGATAATTATAATCATATCTAGATGCCACGAGAATCGCGTTCAAATTATAATCTCATCGCAATGATTGTCGATGTTATGGTCCTCCTCAAAGTTGGTACTGCAGATCTCGCACGCAGAGCAAGCTTCGAGCACTTGTCTTGCAGAACCGTGTCTTTGAGCAACGATCTTGCACGCAGGGCAAGCTTGAGCAATTATTCAGGATTTCGGGCAACAATTTCTCTAGCTTAGTCACTAAATCTTTCGTACCCTCTCTCCATCGCTAACATAAGCAATCATTCACCTTGAACTCATTTAAAAGCTAGTGTAATGGGAGGCTGCATGAGCCAAAGCTTGAGTCTGGACGGGAAAACTTCAGTCTTCGAAGCGGTGTCTTTGATGGGCAGCGGCCGCGCAAGGTCCCCAGAGGTCGGCAAGGGCCTACTCACCGATGCCTAGGCGGCAGCTGTGCCACTACTTCCACCTCGCCCCGACTATCATTGTATTTATTTTATACATTAACTTTTTGCGTATTTTCTTAATGCATCTAAGATTGTTCTTTTATCAAATAGCAAGAAGGTGATTCTCAAACGAAAATAGTGGCGGGATAGGAATTCTAATCCATTTTGCTCGGTGGAGATCATTGGCGAACAATGCGCGTCCAAATATGGAAAAAATCGACAAAGGAGATCATAATCTGAACAATGTGGGCCCATATATGGACAAAATCTACAAAACTATGTCAACATGTGTGTGCTCACTGACTAGACTTAGGTGTTTCACAATTGCACCCGAAGACCAGAGAGTATTCGAGTTGTGTTGAATAATGAAAAGCCGGCGATAATTGAACCGTCAATATCATCAATTTTCGACGAAAATTGACCTGAATTACTATTTTGGAATAATGTGCAAAAAATTTAACATAAAAGTGAAAAATTTAAGACTAAATTAACATCCATATAATAAATTTACAACTGATTGGATAATTTTCCCTCATATAAATTATGCATGTTATCCGGTTGGTGAACCACTGCCGAAGATTACCCTTCGAGGATCACACGACCCTCTAGTACCCGATGGCACCGTTGGGCCTCGCGAGGAGATTAGCCTAGGACCCCAACACCAGAGCCCCCCACTTCAGACAATTTAATAACAAGAGAGCTCGAACCATCGATCTCTGCGATGAGAGAGAGAACTTACACCAACCGCGCTACCCGTGGTTAGGTGATAGTAGAATTATCTTCGTGTTTATTATAGTGTAAAATATATAGCCTTAATCTTGAACGTACCATGAGACATCCAAAATAATCCACTTAGCTTTTCGTTGTGCACCTTTTGTCCTAGGATCTCGATTTCCTAATCTTCCCAATCTAGACCAGCCCCTAACAACTGTAGGTCAATTAACCCCAACGCTGAGTGAACACATTGCTGATTGACCGAGTAATCTGCCTCACTAGGGAGCTCAAGTCTGAAAATGTCCTGCCAACATATCCGATTAGACTGACTTCCACTAAGAAGCTTAAACTAATAAATTATGAGCCGATTAAGATATAACTATTTTATATTGCGTCGAATATCTCTAATGTGGGATTTCTTTTGCCTAATGCCCGCACTTGTGTACCCTAACAAATATAAATCGGACATATGATATTGGATGACGAGCCACATATATAATCCTACTGATGAACAAAAGGTCGCACTAATACAATTTCTAGAGACGGCTCTCACTGCAGACATTTTCTGCTAACAAGGTCCAAAAAGTGGCTCTCTCGACTTAAAACTTTTTCCTAACGCTTATCCAGCGCGGCTCGTCCTTTTTTATCAATTTGTTCTCCGTATTCAACTCTACTCTGACAAGACGACAAGCAATTATCTATATTCTCTTTGGCAGTCAAGGCATCAAAAGTAGACTAGTCATTGTACCGCATGTCTATTATGAGAATCAAATTAGCTAAGTGTCAAAAATACTATGTGACTAATGCATTTTGGTTTATTTTATTTCATATAAAAAATCCTTTATCTTTCCCTTTTTCCGTGCCAACCCACATGCAGACTAAATTGCCAAGCCACCAAATAATAAACAAATTTGAATAAACTATATAGGTCTTCATCAGTTACTAAAATCTCAGGTTGTCACATCGAAAATTAGATGGAGTCCAAACACGTTCGCGATTAGTTTAGTTATCACGTTATACTCAATCCTCATTATTGTTTAATCAGATTTTCTTTTTCCCCGTGCGGAACGTTATGGTTATATTTTTCAATGTATCTAGATTAAATAAATAAAACTCCAATATATTTCATAATCATTGTAAGCCATTTGATATTGATCCTGTATTATATTTCTTAAACAAGTATATTATTTCAATGTATAATTTAGCTTTTCCACATAAAGAACGGCACTTAAGGTTCATCTTATATATAAATCCACGAAAGCCGAATCCTATATTAGGGGTAGTTAAAAGTATCGAGGAAAGTTGGAGGAATAGAAAATGAAATAAATATGATTTGAGATTTGTTAGGAATAGTTATATCTTCCCACCAATAGCAAATTTCCTCTGGTAATATTTATGATAGATAGGCTACTTGTTATGAACACTATTAGCTTAATACATATTTGTAATCTATCAATCAAAAGGCTTTTTGGAAGAATGCGAAATTGATTTGAGATAGGGGTAGTTATATCTTCCCACTAATCAAAATTTTTCTCTGGTAATATTTATGATAGATAGATTACACATTATGAACTCTATTAATATAAAATTTAGCTTAATACATATTTGTGTGATATCCATATTTGTAATCTATCAATTAAATGGCTTTTCAGAAGAACAGAAAATGGAATAAATATGATTAGAGATAGGGATAGTTATATCTTCCCACCAATCCAAGATTTCCTCTGGTAATATTTATGATAAATAGATTACACGTTATGAACATTACTAACATAAAAATTTAGCTTAATACATATTTGTGTGACATCCGTATTTGTAATTTATCAATCGGAAGGCTTTTTTGGAGGAAATTTGTTCATAACTAGATAAAAGGAAAACGGGACCTGAAAGAAAAGCCTCAATTGGTTATTATTTCTAATTACACCTAAAATTTTCTTTTTCAGTTTATGCCTCGAAACTCGATTCGCATGGAGTACTACTTCAGGGAAGTGAAATTCGATTTTTGTGTGTGTCTTGAGCGCAAATCATAAAGTACTTCGTTTGCTAGGAAATAGGGGGAGGACCGACAGGTGAGAGTAAACTCTTAGCACTTGGTGCAGCCAACTTCTAGATCAGTGGGGGAGTTCTTGGAGAGATGACTTTCAAGAAATTCAGTTGGATTTCACGAGTGTTTAGTGAATTTTGGTGAAAATAATATACCATATATTGATCGATCCTACATGAAAACTTCATGTAATTCCCCCCTTTTTTTTTTCTGGCTATTTTAAACAAATTCAATTTATGCTCTTCATGTGTGCATTTGATGCCAAAGACTCTTATCCTCCAGCCTAATGCAATGAGACCCTCGTGAAGTTTGATCACAGTATTAGAAAATTCAATGTGGATAGAATAAGCACTGGACTCATTTCGTGACAACTTGGTACCGAAGAATCCATTTTGATTTTGAATTTAAAATGTTCTTCTTACTATGATTTTGTGTATTTTGTCTTATTTGTATCTCCATTGCCTTGTCTGTTTAGAGTTGAATATAATGTACTTATTATAATACTTTTGTGGAGCAATATTCTAAAATGTTAGAGAGGCAATTTGATCTTAAGACTCTTATATCATATTAGATTTTGTGAGATAAATATTAATTGTTTTAAAAATTTAAACTATTAGATGAATATGTAATTTAATAATTAAATATTTTAATGTTAGTCATGTCAAGGTATTTTTTTTTTTTTAAAGTTGATTGGAAAGTTAAAATTGTGGACCGAGATCATCTGGCCATAGGTTGCCGTTTCTGAGCAACGAAGATGAATCAGAGTCCTTCCACACAGTTCTTCCACTCAGTTATAATTGTGGACCGAGATCATCTGGCTATATCATCTGGGGTTCTTCATAGTCTTGATCCACCTTCTTTTCACGTCACGTCATCAATTATCTTTCCTTAGCGGCAAAGTCATTTCCTTTTGCCTAGTCTTGATCCACCTTCCTTTCAATAATGCCATCATTTTTCTCTCTCCTTCCTATTCTTCCAAACTTTTTCGTAAGAAATTTGCAAGGTCTCCAACTCATTCCACTCGCACAAAAATTCATAGGCTATTGTATACTTCTAAAAAAAGAAAAAGAAGAAGTAATAATGCTTCATCACAAGGATAGTAAGCAAAGGCGACGGTTTAAGGCTTAATGTTTTGCATTTTTATGAAGACATTTAATTTTAAAAAATGGACACTCCTCTTCCCATAGCTCATGCAACAAGTCCAAAACCTACGATTCTTCCCCTGAAATTAGTTGACAACGAAATTCTGGTGAAATGAAAAATTGAAGAATTTTATAGCCGAGACATTGGAACGTTATTGGTGCCCTCAAAGATTTCACCTAACAATTAATGATGTATGAGTTGCCACTTTCCTATCCCGAATTAATTAACTTTTTATTATTTCTCAAACCTTACTTGAAAAGAACCGTTTAGTTTTTCCACCAAAATAGCAAAAACGTAATCCGAAAATATACAGCTAGAGACCCGACGGAGGGTTTTAATTCTTTTTTTTTTTCCGTATAAATTTTGGCACTCCTCTAATTTTCTACAACAATACTTATAATTTTTTTTATTTATAAAACTTCGACAAAAGATAACTAAATTTTGACCGCAAATAAAAAATCCATCTAACATCCATCTTATGCTATTTTTGCGCCCACAGAAACCTCCTTAGTTGAACTTTCGATATTTAGGTGATAACGGTAATAATTGCACATGCATTGCACGTGAACAAAAATTATTGTAACAAAATTTTCATTGTATACGTAAGTTGACCATACTCAAATTTTAATATGGTCATACAATATATATAATTGAAGCATGAAAAGATATTTTAGGTTGGAGAAACACATATATGACCCTATTTCCATATATATATATTTTGCTAGAGCACATTTTTCTTTTTTTATGTAACTGACCAAATCAGCACTCATGGGTAAAAGGTTTTAATTAAGGAAGTGCAAGTTGGCATGAAGTATATTCAAACAAGGGTTAATACCCTAAAAAATCTAAAACTAGTACACTTGTGACAAATTTACCCCAAACTATTTTTTTGACCATGAAAAACCCCAAACTGGTACACCTGTGATAAATTTACCCCAAACTGGTACACTTGTGACAAATTCACTCTCTGTTAATTTTCATTAAATTTTACTATCAAATTATTAAGTTAAATGACACGTGACAGTTGATTAATATACCAATTTAGGATTTTAAGCTTCGTTTGTCACAATTTATAATTTTTGTAATTTTTTTGTGGTATTAATCCAATTTAGGAGGGGGTATATTTGTCACAAATTTACCAGTTTGTGATTTTTTGTGGTCGAATAGATTAGTTTTGGGTAAATTTGTCATAAATATATCAGTTTAGGGTTTTTTTATAGTCAATCGAGGTAAATTTGTCACAGGTGTACCGGTTTGGGATTTTTCATGGTCAAAAAAATAGTTTTTAGTAAATTTGTCACAGGTGTATTAGTTTGGGGTTTTTTAGGATATTAACCCTTCAAACAATGGAGTGTGCTGGAACCATGAGCCCTCGTTTGTACTTTTTTGTATGATTCTTTCTTTCTGACTCTTGGATTCTTTCTTACTGTCCCTTAATTATAAGAGCTTAATGACTTGTTTTAAGATAAGCTTTGTAAACCTCGTGGTTTGCGTTTTATTTTTTGAAACCCCGAGATATTCCACTCTAATCTCCATATAGTCTCAATCTTCCAGATTCATCTGTAATCACGTGGGGAAAATGTCCATTAATATCAACTTCATAACAGGCTTTGGCATAGGGTAATCAAGTACACAAGGGATAAATTGGAGTCCCAAGAGCACTAGGAATATTACTCAATCCCTCTAAAGTAGGAAAAATAACATAAATTATCTCTAAACTTTGACCTAGTGTACAATATTACTTTTGAATTTTTATTTTGTTTAACGTGGTCCATAGATATATATATTCAATTTAATCTTTAAACTAAATGAAAAATTATATATTTTCATATAATTCACGAACCTAAGGGAATATGGATTAAAAAGTTTAAGGATTACATTGAACAAAATAAAAGTTTAGAGATAGTATTGCATATTAAATCAAAATTTAGAGATCACATCAAATAAATTAAAAGTTTTATAAACAAAATAGTTTTCTGACTTTTTTTTATATAATTTTTCCAACTAAGAAATCCATATAATAAATTTAAGATTAATTATATATATTTTGTCCTCGATGCTCATTAATAAGTTATGTGATCAAGGGATATATACTAAGTTATGTGATCAAGGGATATATACTTAAGTGTTGTTCTCAATCGGCGAAGTTGTTTCCTATCCCTCGGTCTCGATTCTCCTTTTTTATCATCACCATTTATCTCTCTCTCCTTCCTATTCTTCCAAACTTTTCCCAGAAGACTTGCAAGGTATCTAACTCGTTCCACACGCCCGCCAAGATGTCTCAGTCCGACTTTGCAGGCTGTCGCAACTCCTCTTATGCTAGCTCGTATAACCAAAGTCTACAACCTAACGTTGATTAGTCGACAGCAAAATTCTGGTGAAATGGAAAAAAGTTAGGAGCGTCACAGCCGAGGCACTGCAATATCATCGGGCCACTCCAAGAAGAATATTTTCTCCTCCAAGAAGTAGTGTTTCTCACTTTGGTGGCTGAACTGTCGAGTCAAACTTCAGCAGCTCAGTTTCAAGTTTCAACGCTTCCATGAACTCCAAGAGTGACATCATCGTACAAGACGGATCAGCGCAAGATTTGCCACAAGTTGCTCTTCTCGATGCGGGCAAAATTACTTACGTATGAATTCGGCATAAATAAATATCGAAGCCTCTGATCCAGGGATCTTTATTTAAAAGATATTCATGTCGGATATGTCGGGATGTTGACAAGGACAGAGGGGGGGAGGGGACTGAACGGTGACGCATGCTGCCGGCCAGATCACGAAAGTAAAACAAGCTGTGAGATTTAGCGAAAAGAAAGGTGCTTTACGAATGAATTTTATCCCCGTAGCAAATCAGTTCCATAAAAATTACTCTGCATTAACTCTAGCTCGCTTTTTAAAGTATATCCCCATCACAAAATTATGAAATTTGACAAGATCTTATATGCACCACGGTCTCTCTCGTTTTAATATTTCTGGTTAGACATTCTAACTCTTTTATTTTTTCCCCCTAAAAAGGGAAAGTTTACCATTCATGATTTAAAAACGGAGTGAAAAAGTCTAACCTAATTATTAAATGGAAAAATTTCAATTAAGGGCCTGAAGTGAAACCGTTTTCTCAAAAAAATGCCTAAAGTGGACATTGTATCAAATAATGGTCCGAAGTAATCAATTTAGTCTCAAATAAGGGTTTCAACTTGAAAGTCAGTTAAATCTTATTTGCAACTAAGGGTATTTTCGTCTAAATACTTTTTTTCTTTTTCTTTTCGTTCTTTTTTCATCTTGCTCATCTCCTTCTTGACAAATGCATCGACTCCTCACGCACGAGCTTGCACAGGTGCAAAATAATTTGAACAATTTAGGAAAAGAAGAAAACGAAAAGATATTCAATAAGTTATGCAATTTTGCAAACCGCAAATTGCGTGCTTTAGTTCTGCGGCCTCCCCATCGCAAACTTCAAAGCGCATGCTCTCTATATTATGCAATTTTGCATCCTCACCCAAGAACTCATCGATTTCGGCATAAGCCGGTTTTTAAGTTATTCACCACCACTCACCTTCTCCGATGACGATAATGAACTTGAGAATCAAGAAATATCTATCAATGGGGTTTTTTTTTTTTTTTTTAAATTCAATTTGCTTATAAAAACTTATTATGGCAATTAAAGTAATAGTTTCATGCTCTCCCCGCCAATGAAATTGCCTATGCCATGATAACTTTCACTCATAGCTTCTTGGGAATGTTTTATTGGGTCCGGGTTAGATTATTCATAACATTCATAGATGTAGCTTGCATTGAGATGGAATATGTGGCTTCTTGAGAGGGTCCAATTGGTCGTGCACACTAGTTATTTTCAAAAGCCACTGAATCATTCTGACTTGTGATTGAAGATACTCGCCTTTGGTGGCGATTCGAATCAGACAGCACTCAATCTAAAAAATGAATGACTCTGGTCTACACATGTTCAAACAAATTTGCCTCTCTAACTCTAAAATATTATCTACACATATTTGAGAGAGAATAATAAGATGAAAAAAGTGAAAAATCGCTAAGAAATTCCCAAAACCACGTATTTCACTACACATGAGTATCACAGAGATTCCTCAAAAACCTATAATAAATTTGGCTTAAGCACTTCAATCTGGCTTCTCCTCGCTAAGATCAATCATAGCCTGAGTGAGCACCAATTTGAATTCAAGCATCGATGACCACGAGGGCAGCAAGCTAATGGCTTACACCTCATCATGCTCCGTGCTTGATCACGACCACAAGATATGGGGATCGAATCGAGCTGAGCGTCATATCTTGGTCCACTCGTGCTCGATCTAGGGCTTGGATTGACCTCCATCTTTCAACAAAGGTACTGGAATTGCTGTTGAGGGCAATGGCAAATGAGGTTGAGGGCGTTGATGGCTAATTCCGCAAGGAAGATAGAGATGGACTTTGGAGAACACAATCTAAAGAGTGAAAAAGGCGAAGGCACGATGATGATGAAGAAAAGAAAGAGAAGGAGAAAATAAATTAAAAAAAGAAGGAAAAAAAGTCTTTAGACGAAAATACCCCTAGATGCAAATAAGATTTGGTTGGCTTTTAAGTTGAGGCCCTTATTTGAAACTAAGTTGGTCACTTCATGTCCTTTTTTGAAACAATGTCCATTTTGAGTCCTTTTTTAAGAAAACGGTTCCACTTTAGGCCCTTAATTGAAATTTTCCCTTATTAAATTGAAAAACGACTTGCATATAACAAGGCACCGTCAAATTCGGTAATCGAATGACGAGAAAATTACTAAAAAAAATCATAAATTTATTGCAATTGTATTAATTCAGTCATAAATTTATTTTATTTTTTTGATTAATTGAGTCATAAATCTTTTATAATTATTCTCGATTAGTCTATCCACCCAAAATTAGCAGGCCATCCATCCAAAATTAGCAAGCCAACGCTGACGTGGTAGCCGGCCAATGCGGGCGAATTTTTTTAATAATATTTTAATTAATAAAATATTTCAAAAAATAAAATATTATTAAAAAAAAAAGTCGTCGGCGTGAGCTATCTCCGACCGGCCAATTTTGGTTGGATGGACTGATCGGAAATAATTATAAAATGTTTAGAACTCAATTGATCAAAAAAATAAATTCAAAATTGAATCAGCACAATTGCTTTTTTGGTAATTTTCCCTTGAACGAGCAAATGTAACAGATCCCATATATGTGCAACCCCATTTTCCGAGCTGAGGCTATCGATAATTTGTAAAGCCACGTCCCGTGGAAGCGTCGTCATTGTGGACCTCAGAGCAAGACTACTCTGATACGTTGTTTAGTCTTTGTTTCTCGGCCACTTACGCAGACCTGCATGCTCACCTTTGATTATAAGTGCCCATCGCCGTCTGCGATCCCACCCAGATAGTGTGAATCACTTCCTTCGTCGATTCCTATCACCTCAAGGAAGCGACCGAGCACCCATCCAAAACGCTGTCCAACGCAAAAGCATATAGGAAGCGAAAAATGAGCTCCGCTCAAAACCAAGTACAACCCTGCCACGAAGAAGAAGACCCATGCCTCAAAGCCCTCCTGTACTCTAGCTATCACGTCTTCCCAGTGATCCTGCACGCCGCCGTCGAGCTCGACCTCTTCGGGATCATAGCCCGGGCCGGCCCCGGGGCCTACGTGTCGCCTGCCGAGGTGGTCGCCCACCTCCCGACCCAGACTCTCGAGTCGCCCGAGATCATCGACCGGGTCCTCCGTTGCCTCGCCAGCCACTCGCTCCTCACGTACAAGTCCGAGACGTTTGACGATGGGAGGACCGTGGAGAGGCGGTACGCGATATCATCAGTCGGGAAGTACTACGTCAAGGATGAGGATGGCGGCTCCATCGGCTCGCTCTCTCTCTTCGCCTTCCACCGAGCCACCATCGACGTCTGGTGAGCGGAAATTTCCGTCCGCGACTTTGGCCAGATATCCGAATGTTACTTGGTTTCTTTAGTTGTCTAATCAAAGAGCGAATCGATTCTTAATTCCTTAACCTGTGAATACATGACCTACCTACGATTTGAAAGAAAAGATGTGGGACAGGCTCAAGATAACGCTCTCATCGTGACACCCAAAAAGAGGAATAAGTTAGAGCAATCAATTGGATGAAACAAATCCTTCTTTACCCCCGCTTTGTTTTTTATTTATTTATTTGGCAATTATAGGCTCCAAGTCAAGGAAGCAATGGTTGGAGGAGGCAACTTGTTCCAGAAGGTCCATGGCAAGACCATATTCCAGTACATGAAGGAGGACTCAACCCTGAACATGTACTTCAACAACGCGATGGCCGATCTCTCCGCGACGCAGACAAAGAAGATCCTCGAGGTCTACCATGGGTTTGATGGGATCTCGACTCTCGTTGACGTTGGCGGTGGAAAAGGCGCGACCCTTAACATGATCGTGTCGAAGTACCCCTCGATCAAGGGCATCAACTTCGATTTGCCCCAAGTCATCGAACACGCTCCTCCTTATCCCGGTACATTAGTTATCACATACATCCCTGGCTTAGTCGCATTTATTTTGGTTCATAATATTTAGCGCCAAGTCATGTTCGCAAAAATTAGAGGCATGATTGCACCCGAATTTGGCCTCTAATAAATTTGGTAAAAAATGGCGTGCAGGCGTGCAGCATGTCGGAGGGGATATGTTCGCGAGCGTCCCGGAGGGCGACGCAATCATGATTAAGGCAAGCTAATTGAATCCTTCCCGTTAGTTACACTACTCAAATCGAAGTCGATTTTGTGAGCTGTGTCCTAACTTTATATGTCTCCGCAAATTGGGCAGGGCACGTGCCACAATTGGAGCGACGAGTCGTGCATAAAGTTTTTGAAGAACTGTTACAAGGCTCTGCCGGCGAACGGGAAGGTGATCGTGATGGACTTCATCATGCCGGACGAGCCGGAGGAGACGATGGCATCTAAGTACGTGTCGATGCTCGACAACGCCATGCTGATTCAGCCGGGAGGGAAGGAGAGGACCGAGAAGCAATTCGAGTACTTGTGCAAAGAAGCTGGATTCACGGGCTTTAAGGTCGCTGCCCGAGCTGTGTCTGCACTGGGAGTGATTGAGTTCACCAAGTGATTGGATGAAAGTCGACCTGTCTCTGTTTTCTTTTTCCAGGCGGTCTTATGTACCAGCAGCAAATAAGATATTGTGGAATTCAATGTCTGCAATTAAGATTTTCCTCTTCTGGGTTAGCCTTAACCCTTTTTCTTAACAAGTAATAAAACAGTGTTTGCCAATTGAATGCAAATAATCTCAACATAACTATATTACCCGCAAACAATTTCATGCACCCGGTGATGAATATTTGAATTACCAAAAGTCCACATAACAAGAACAAGAAAAAAATAATTCAATTGCTTGATTGGGACGGCAACCTGCTCAAGTAAACTTTATTCACATTGGAGCTCGACTCGGTTGTGTAGTCAAGCTACCTAGTCCAATCTGACTCTAGAATCTAAGTAAAATCTGAGCAATCTACCATTGAGATCGAGAAGCTTACTAGCATAACCACTCGCTTCTATCCTTTAAGCATCATTTACCTCAGCCCCTTAAAAAGCGTGTTTCGGGTTCAAAGACTTGATTCGGATGCAACGGAACGTTCTAGTCAAATCATAACGGTTATGTACACAATATCATATATCACCATCACATGCCAGACACTTAGCTGTTGTAAAATGGAATGTGCAGGGTCCTCCTCCATAAACTAGTTTCGATGCATAATAGCTTTTCCTCAAAAACCATGCCCGATGGCATCATCGGAAGATACCATATTCTCGACTTATTGCCTGATTGCACTACAAATAATCACTGTGCCATAACCCTTGAACGAGTTTTCCCTTTTACTGAAAGGGACTTACCACCTTCTTGCCCAGGTAAACACAACCCTCTGTCTTGGGGCATGACATTGTTTGGTCCAAAGTGCTCACTCGTAGAAAATCATATTCTAACATGGACTTTAGGGCACATTTTGTCGTCTTTTTCAGTTCTTTACGGAGAAAATAAAAAGGCAGAGTCATTGTATATGCACCTTATGATGTTAACTTTGTTTTTCCTTTTTGTCCCGGTATCTGGTTCGTTCTGACCAAGGAAGAGTCGGGAGTGAGAGAATGGTAGCTTTCGATTTCCCGTCAGGATTGCCGGAAGATGGAACATTATTTCTTTCAAAATCTCTATTCTCGAGCAATATCAAATCCTTGTACTTCATATCAATAATAACAAAGGATACGTCGCCACATGGCGTGCAAAACCGCGTTGCCGGAATATTGAATGCTTATTCGGGGGGACAAATGAGAAATAATCTGAACTATGGGGGCCAAAAGACACTGACGTCCATCCAAAGCTTGAAGCAACATCAGATGACGGTGGTCTTGCAATGATTTCAAACAATATCTGATCGAGAAAATTTTGTCAGTCCATACTCACCGCAACTTCTTACGGGTCAAGTGTCTTAAAGATTGAACATCCAGAGGGAGTTTTTGTCAACTTTGGCGGGGGAGAAAGTTCCGGCTCTGCCACTTATTCTCCCTTTGATCACCACCACGTGCGTTGAGATTGGATTACTGAACTGAAATGTCAAAATAGCGATTTGTAGGTATTGTTCGATTAATATGATAAATTCGTCGATCGAGTTTAAATACGAATGTTCTTCTCACCTTCGGTTCTAGATAGACAAAAGCAAGTCCGGATAAATTTTTGCCAAAATGTCGCTGCCATTATCCTTGCTCGGCCACCAACCAAGCTTGGACTGACAGCTTGCCGGAAAAGGATGAAATGCCTTGTGTGACTATGCGAAGACTATTTTGCACGATGCGACTCTGGGATCGAGCCTACTTTTCAAAGAACGAATCAGGATACATGATTTCACTTTTAGACATCATCTTTTAGGGTACTTCTCACTAGCGTTTCTATTAAACGAAGAAAGATTCTTGACTCAACACCAGTTATAAGCAAGCTAGTAGCCATTCACTTGGGGGAGATACACTCGCTGGCAGAGAGAAATTGGAGTCTTCCTCATGCTAACGACGACAACTTTTGGGTTCACTCCATCAGGTGCTGTTTCCATCAATCTAAGAAATGGGCCAAGATAACTCCGTTTAATTCTACCCATTCTTTCCGGTTCCTCCCATTAAGTGTTTCTCTTTCATTTCGACCAACTACTCCACTACTTAATTCCTAAATGTGTATATAAATCAATGAGGTTTACTTTAGTAGCCACCCTTCCCATATGGGAATGAGAAGATGGAAGGTTCAAATTGCTATCTTCTGAGGAAGGTTAGGATAAGAACGATTTAATTTCATGAGTGAGTTTCGACTCTTTATTTCTACGAGGAGGCATGGTAAAAGTTTGAGAATGAGAATTAGAGTATAAGTAGAATAAGACCAAAAAAGAAAAAGAAATGTATATATGAAATTTTATAAACATAGATACTCTATTTAATATATTAGTAGGGAAGTAATTTGGAGTATTAAATGCAAAGAACTTGGGTGAAATCCTTATGGGTGGTGCTTTTTCCACTTCCACCATAGACCATGACTCCCTATTATAGTGTTTTGACAATATTAATCTTTGTAGGTCCACCTTTTTTCTAGCATCCTTTTTCGTTTGGTCGTAGTGTCGCATTAGTTTTCTTCTTTGCCTTTTTTCGTGGGTCCATTTTTCTCCTCCTCTTGTACTTCTCTCCGTTCCCTCTTAATTCCAATCATGGCTCAAGCCTTGGTAATATCAAAAAAAAAAAAAAAAAACAAAGAAGGCTGCCACAACAGAGAACTAAAGGATCTTGCCTTGAAATTATTACGATTAAAACATCAGGATTCAAACAATTGACAGCCTCAGACTTGAGGATCGAGTTTTCAATCACCTTTGCGGCCCTCTTAATCATCGGCTATGCAGCTTGGCGACCGAGATCGGCATGGAATTTGGAGAGACGATGAGGGAGAAGAGGGGCAAATCCCGCACCAATCTTAAGGATGGGCTTGTCATTCTTGAAGTTGATATTTTCAGTTTGCGTAAACAACTTGACGAGAGCAGGGGTGAATTCAAACTATAAATCTGGAGGTTGGTAGATGATGGCCAATCAGTGATGATAGTGATGATTAGGACCATGAAGACGAAAATGGAGAAACATACATTACTGACGATATTCATGAGGATTTGGGTGAGCACTTCAACTCCTGGAGATGAATCTTTTTATGGAAGTTTTTCTCGTCTTCGTGATCGATCAATCGAAGAGTTTGACACGGAATGGGACAACAAATAACACAAAGCCGAAAGGACGAAATGGGGGTGAAGAGAGAAGAGATTTGAGATGGGTTTTTAACTTACAGTTGAGCTTTGAGTTAAAGAAATGAAGATGGAAGAGGTTTAATTGGGTGAGGAGGAGGTTTATGCAAATCTCGACTTTAACTTTGAGAGTTGCTCGTGTTAGTGACAGTCATTTATTTTTTTTATTTTTATTTTTGTGGCTAATGACAGCCGTTGTGATGTCAAAAACTTGTCTATTATTGGTGTGAGAGGGGTGTTTTATAGAGAGAATAGGGAAAAATAAATTATTAAAAGGAAAGTGGTACAGCAAGAAAAGAGAAAGCAGCTGAAGGATGCTTCCAAAAAGGTAGGACCCACAATTGTTAATATTGTCAAAACATTATGATGGGGAGTATTTTAGTCATTAGATGAGTGGAAAAAGCGTGACCTATTCTTTTCTACATCCGGAATGATTGTATGGTTACATACAAAGTATGTTTACTAGCTACTCATTCGAATAACAAGAAAAGTTGGGCAACTTCATGTAGCTCACCTATAATTATTCCTCACATTATTTAACCAATAAGAGTTTTTTTTTCCTGGAAGCAAACTCCCAACAAATTTGATACACACAAAGATAGTCTCTCACTTGTATAACTCCATCACCGTCCAAAGATTACTAGCGACACAAGCGACTTTCAACTCGAAGAAACCGGCGGCTTTGGACAAGGCCCGGAATTCTCTCTCCGTTCTCTCTTGGCCTCCCGGTTGCATCAACATGGTGTTATCGAGTGTTGAGGCATACAGTGATGCCGCACTTGTTTCCGGGTCCTCCGGCAGCACCACACCTATCACTATCGCTTTACCTTTACTCGGCAATGCCTCGTAGCAGTTCTTCAATATTTTGATGCAGTTCTCATCGGTCCAATTATGCAAGGTATCCTGTAAATTCATAATACTTTCACACAGTTATCATTGACGATGATGAGATACTATTTCGGTATGAGTTTCAAAATTTGTAAAATCATCTTTTCTTCAGGTGGTACTCTATATTCACCTTGATCATGATGGCGTCTGCCTTTGGAATGGTGGAGAACATACTCCCACCGATATGCTGGATCCCTACGCATCATGGAAAAAATTTGTGACCAGCACTTCAGTTCAATTATATGTCCCTATTAACTAAAGCATGAAATTAATGAAGAGAATTTCTCTAATCAGGATTGGAGAAAAAACATGATCCACTTATAAAAGCACCACCAGCTTGTATGAGGGGAGGAAGAGAGAAAAAGAGGGTTACCGGAATAAGAAGGTGCACTTTCTATTACATGAGGCAAATCAAAGTTGATGCCCTTGATAGAAGGGTACTTGGAGATGATCATATTGAGGCACTTGCCAGTTCCTCCGGCCACATCGACTAATGTTGTCAAACCTTCAAAACCTTGATAAATTTCAAGAATTTTTCTCATGACTATCGTCGTCAGAGCAGCCATCGCCTTGTTGAACGTATTGTTAAATGCTGGATCAATATCCATGAACTCAAAAATTGAAATTCCATGAACTTTCTTGAATTGGTTGGCCCCTTCAAGTATGTGATCGTCCAATTGCAACCTGCACAAGTATTGCGGGGGAAAGAACATTACATGAAAGAAGCATTGAGAACGGAAAATATGATATGCGTTACATAGAGGAAGTTTTGATGCTCTGATCTACTGACTTTTAATCATTTCCCTGAACATAGAGAAATTGTAACGTAAGGATGTCTAGCGTTGGATAAATGACATGATGTGTCCAAAAGAGTGATCATATCAAAGTTTTGCCATGAATCACTGCATAAAAGTCTAAAACTCAACTTAGCCCAGTCAAATCGCACGCATATCACCGAAGTAGATCAATGGTGCGTTTGGGCCCATAAATATGGACCTCAGCACTTATTTGTTATTTCACGCTTCCATTAGCATGTGAATATATATAATTAATACAAAATGGACAGATCAAACCAAGAACCGCCGGACGGACTGAACTGGCCGATCCATTCAGGTTTTTGATTTCTAAAAGTGAAACTAGTATTCGGATAATCCGATTCTCAGTCCCAAGGAAGAACCGAACCGGACCAACTACATATATATATTTTCATTTCTTCAAAAAAAATAAAAGTAACCATTTTTTTTATCTATTTCTTTATTACATATAATATCAAGTAGTGGGAAAAAAAAGTGATAAGTTCTACCGGTCCAGTTCCCTGTCCTAGGACCAATTGGTCCGGTCTCCGGTTCCCAATTTTGAAAATCAGGATGTGTATCACTCCTAAGCAAAACCGCAAAACCTAGATTGCAATCCTCTCTAATCTCTAATATTTCACTCGATATTGCAATACAAAACTAAAATACGATGGAACACTGGTTTTTAGGCGAGACGTAAAATTAGCCTATTTAATATTTTTCACTTGGGTAGGACATACCAAACTTGCTGCGCCGCCGGATGGAAGGAAAGCTCCAATAACGAAGCCAACGAGCCCTCTTCCCCTTCCTTCACAAAGAAGCGAGCTGCCGGCGTGAGGCTGTACAGCCTCTCGACGGCCCGGCCGTCGTCCCTTTCGCGCACCTCGCAGCTCAGGAGTGAGTGGCTCGCGAGGAGCCGCAGCATCCGGTCGAGCTTCGGAGCGGCTTCCGAGTTCTGCGTGGCGAGCTGAGAGGCGACCTCGGAGGCCGACACCCGAGCCCCCGGGCCGGCTCTGGCCAGGATGTCGAACACGCCCAGCCGGGTGGCCGCGTTGAGGACCATTGGGAAGACATGGGAGCTCGCGAAGAGCAACGCGTGGACCCATGTGTTGTCGGCCGCCTCTGGATCGCCAGCGATGGAGGGTGTCATGGTGTTCTGGGCAGGAGCCATTTTTTGTGTTGTTGGAGGAGTTATGTGATACGTATGGTTTTCTCTTTTCTTATGAATGTGGAAGTGACGAAGCTCAGTTTATGTATGTTTTTCTCACTGCATCGCGTGCTTTTATGACGTTGGATGTTTCTCGAAGTAATTTTCAACTTTGCAACAATCAATCAATAGTTCACGCTGGCTGGCTTTCTCTAGAAGGACCATTTTTTAACAAGAGTTTGTGCGTATTGTCAATTAGAATGATTCGATTCAATGGTTAGGCGATCAACAATTTGACGATTGTCGCATTCACATTATAATAATATATTATCTAGACTAATATAAGGACGACATCTTATTGTACATACATATTTATATATGGGTCCATTTGGAGGAAACGATTCATTTCATTTTTTTTTTTTGAGAACTCTATTAAATATCGTAAAATAATACATCCAGCACTACGTTTGACTTACTAGAATAAATTTAGCACGAAATATTCACGAAAAAATAGAGAAATGCGGAGCCCATATAATTTTGCTCGACTGAGAAAATTGAAGTTTAGAAAACCGTAAGTTGTGTTGTTGAAGTATATAAATTTTTACAATTTCTAGTATAGTTAAGAATTAGTCTCATTCGAAATACAATTTAGAGCTTTTGCCAAACAAAAATACCTTTCTATTTCTTCCATCTTAAGCATTTAAAGTTATCGGCACTTTAATTCAAGTGTTTATGTTTTATACATTTATTATTCACAATTATCATATAAACTACGTCATTTCTTGAATAAAACCTAGGTATTAATATTTTCTCAATGCTATGAAATTTCAGAATTAGTTTTTTTAACTCATGTGGCAAAAACATGCCTATGTATTTTAGAACGGTGGATCTTAAATCGATTGTATGAACTTGTTTCTATCACTTCATCTCCCATCAACTACTGGTGTACCCACTCATTTGCTTTGTCCAACTTCGAATTGTTGGTGGACATATATTTCAAAAAGCACACAATTTATAAAATATTTGTGTGGCCCGATTGTCTAATCAATGACAATGTCGATATATATTAAGATTAATTTACAAAATTACAAGACCCGTCCCCCTATTAGATATTGAACTGATTGTTTATCGATTGCTTACGTTGGATATGTCATATCCTAAGATATTTTAACTTGACAAGTTCATTCAATACATGTCACCATCTTTCTTGCAATTTTTTTAACATGTCTCGCCTTTATGCTAATAGTCATCGATGGGTCTCACCTGAATAGGGTAAAGCTTTGTGAAGGCCAATCATAGAGCGGAGAGGTGTCATCATTTCATTATTCTAGTTCAACTATAGTGGGCTTCACGCTTCATTTGAACAATGTGACAACTCAATTATATATAAGAAAATTTACCAAAAAAATCTTAAAACTTATTACAATTGTGCCAATTCAGTCCTAAACTTATTTTTTTTGACCAATTAAGTCATAAACCTTTTATAATTATTTCCGATCAGTCCATCTGCCCAAAATTAGCCGACCAACGCTAACGTGGCAACTAGCCGATGTCAATGACCTTTTTTTAATAATATTTTATTTTTTGAAAATTTTTATTAATTTTTATCTTCTTTTTTCCCCTTCTCCCTCTTCCTTCTTCCTCCCTCCTCCCTCCTCCTTCCTTTGGCTCCGGTGGGCTCGCCTTGCTAGTCGGTGAGCTCCCCTCGCCAAATCCGGTGGGGGCTCGCCCCGCCGTCGCTGGGCGTGAGCTCGCCAACTAGCGAGGCGAGCTCGTCGGATCGCCTTGCTAGATTCGACGGGGTTTTGCCCCGTTGTTGCTTGGTGCAAGCTCGTCGATTGGCGAGGCAAGCCCTCGCCAGGTCTGGTGGGGCTCGTCTTGCCAGACTCGGCGACGGCAATGCCCCCCTCGCCGGATTTGATGAGGGCTCGCCCCACCAGTGGTTGGGCAAGCTCGCCCTCACCCAGCAATTGCGAGGCGAGCTAGCTTGGCCGCCTCAATCTGGCGACCTGCCAGCCCTCCCCTTTGGCCGGTCGCTGGAGCCAAAGGAAGAAGGAGGGAGGAGGAGAGGAGGAGGAATGAGGGAGAGGGAGAAGAAAAAAAAAAAAGAAGAGAAAAAAGGAAAAAAAGATAAAAAAAATAATAAAATATTTCAAAAAATAAAATATTATTAAAAAAGGGTCACCGACGCCAATTAGTTGCCACATTAGTGCCGGACAGCCAATTTTGTTTAGATGAATTGATCGGGAATAATTTAAAAATGTTTAGTACTCAATCGATTAAAAAAATAAGTTTATGATTGAATTGGTACAATTGCAACAGATTTATGATTTTTTTGGTCATTTTCCTTATATATATATATAAAGAGTTAGGCATAACAATACCAACAATTTCTTATCCTATTGGTCTCTAAATTTTTATTTTGTTTATTTGAGTCTTTGAGCTATGTGATTTTTTTTTCCTTAATAATAGTCCATCCGTTAAAAATTCAACAAAAGTGAGGACGTCGCAATTTGCCGTTAAAATGCGACATTCGCATTCTTATATGGCAAGCGACCCAAATCAATATAATTCCAAAATACAAAACAAAACCATCTCAAAAAAAAGAAAGAAAGAGAAGAATTCAAGAAAACGACAAATTTGACAAACTAGGAAAGAAGCAGATTTGACAAAGCGAGGAGCGGCGGTGAAATGGAAAACATCTTTTGACCACAATAAAAGTAAGACGCAGACAAAATCCAAAACTCCAGCCCAAAACATGGAACAGCATCAGATTCCAAAGTCGGGACGGTGACAAACAAGTAAAATTTCGACCGTTGATGACGGAAATGGGCGTGGGTAGACTGCGAGGAAAAGGCGACACGCGGCACTCAGGCGGTGGGCGCGCACTCAATATTCACCACAACTTGCAGGCCGAAGCGCGATAGGATTGAACTTTCAAAGGACGGACGTCGAGTTTGGTGGGAAGAAAGTTGTGGCTATACAACTTGACTTTTTGACCCCTGCCCCGTGCCCACATCCGTGATGAAGGTCGTTAAGTGCCGTGTACTGCAGAATAGCATTCTGTCGTATTCCTGGAAGAGCTGATTGACCTTGAACCTAGCTGGTCCCCCCACAAGAGCGTTTAGTCATACAAAATTTAATCTAGATAAGTGAGAATTAATAGTAATTTGGAAATCGAAATACCATTCATATTTGGCTCGAAATAGCTAAATGCCTGTCCAAATAAATTTTAGCGCCCAAATGTGGGCCACCATTATGCTCGCTCGACCACCAGCCAAGCTCGAACCTATCTAGTGTTGAAATGCGACACTTTAGCCTTAAAGCATAGCCTAAAAACATAGGCAGTGATGTCACGCACCAGAAAATTCATTCTTCTTTGAATAGTAGCCCGTAATTCATTCATGGCTCGAGTCATTTGCGTTACATTAAGTTTTGTAGGTTAGCGGCAGAAGACCCATCTTCTTGTGCTTTTTCGGTCTTGAACAAAACTGAAAGAAAAGAAATGACGAAAACGGTCCCAATCGAACAAAAACGATGACTCAACCTTCCTGAGAAGCTTGAGAAAGATGCCGAGGGAATGGATTTGTTTAGAGATTTGAGCAACATATAAAAAAATATTACTTTGAGATGATGCCATTGTCCGCTCACATAAAGATTGAATTAAAGTTTCTTACAGATAAAGAACATGATGAGTCATTGACGAGGCAAAAAGAACCAAGAAAATTGACAGCCGTAGTGTAACCAAACCTCGTGAAGTATTGGGTGCCTCACAGCCTTGTGATGAAGCAAAGAATGGTGATAAATTGGATGAATGATTGAGGAGTCGTAGCTTTCTATTCTACATAGAATTACACAATCAATGGCATATTTTCGGGCTTACTCCATCAGGTCCACGGGCACTGAGGCCAGCAACCGTTGCAGACCTTTGCTTGTGTCCGAATTGCAAAGCAGCGTCTCCTGACGACAAACACCGTTTTCCAAAGTGTGGCATTTAGCAGTTTTATCCTCATATGCATCAAAAGAGAAGGCCACCACGAATGACGCCAAGAAACCAGGTGGAGAGTGTCTTACCATGTTGCTATTCAGTCAATCTCTACTTGATGGGTATTTCGCCGCTCATCTGACCGATGACGAAACAGCTTAGCTACACGTCTCCTTTCGCAATCCTGTAAAAGGCATAAGTAATTGGACAATTAGAAGCAGGGACATCTTCATCACAATTTCGACACGCTTGTAGGATTTCGTTTGATTTCAAGCCTTGATACAATCTTAATACAGATTTATATAGAATAAGCTACTTACCTTGAACATATTAAGATGAAATGGTTTCTCTGGGTTCATCCTTCTCAACTTCTGGTATGTGTAAGCAAAACTAAGCTGATCACGAGGAGTAAACCGATCGATCTCATTGAACCATAGACAGGAAAACAGATTTGACATTGGTGTGTGTGCCCTGACAATAAAAGATCCTTCCGGCACATCTACAAGTAATACATTAAAAAAAGTGAGAACAAATCCAACTTAATGAATTTTGCAGCAACTTAGACCCACATAAGAATTGAAGATACAAATGATCATTGGGGGAAAAAATCGTACTGCTAGAGAGAAGTTTCATTGGATCCAATGGATTGAATCTCTTGAGGCCATCAGACTGGTAGAATGTGAACTGCTGGTCTATGATACTGTGGTTGTACTTGTTCAACCTCTTATTTTGAGCTACTTCTTCCCAAACACAATGCCGATCATAGTGGTTAGATATTGAATATTCATAACCCTTCCGCCACAAGAAGTACTCCAAAATGAGCAAAGGGTCCAATTGGAGTCGGAGCTTGCTGTCCAACCAAATTGAATACCTGCGAATTGAAACACACACAACATATGGATTGCTGAACGTTCCATTAAAAAGCAAACATTCAACACCCTCCCCTCCAGTCCACCATGTTGATTCTATGATCATCGTCATATGCACAGACAACAGAACCCAAAATAAGTCTTAGCTCTATTTACTGTTTTCGACTTTGACAGCAGCAGTTCTATCTCTTTCCTTTAAAATTTGCACTAAAATGCATTAACATTTTCTCATGGACAAACCAACACGAAGCAAAATACTGTCATGAATAATCTCATTGAGATGCTCCATTATGTTTGCACCTCTTTTATTGTGCACTGAGGGTAAGATTCACTAAGAAACTATTCAAGTACAGTTCTTTTGGAAGGAACTTGCGAGAGTAAATAGGCTACTTCTTTGAAACTTATAGCCAAATCATCTTTAGCTAAAAAATGTTCACGTCTGCTTCCAAGGAAAGAACACTTAATCTTTGCATATATAGCTGCAGATATATAGGAAATAGAAAGTCAACAGATGCTGCCTAGTAATATGCAGCTGAATCTGTTGGCCACAGTTTGCTCAACTGCAATTGTCAAGACAGTCAAAATGATGGCCTAAATCCCTGTCAAAGCATGCTGTGGATGAGTCAAGGGCCCAGATATTTTATAATAGTCACTATAGACTATCTGTTTTATAGGGTATGGAAACTGTTCAAAGTTGCAAAGGACAACAAACAAGAACCACTGTGATGAAACCAGGGGAATGCAACCAGACCAGTTCTACCAGGAACCGGACCTGACTGCCATGAAAAAAGGTTTGGTTCCCGGTTCCAAGTGAAAACCCACCCAGGATTTGGACCGACTGGACTAGTTTCAGAACCGGTTTCTAGGCTGAGGTTTTATAAAAATTTATTGCAAATTTAACTATGTTGTTTGTTTTGTTTTCAGGTAGTTAGAATTTGGAGCAATATTTTTATGGATGAATGAGGGATTAGTTACATAATTTATGTTTTATGTTACACTTTTTATCGTTTATGTTTTATGTTACGTGTCTGAACTTTTTATCATTTATAATTGTACATGACTATGTGTTCATTTTATGACTTGCTGCTTTTGGCAGATAGGAATTTTTGTTGTCCATCTTTTACTTTAAATCATTTTATTGCTCAAATTATTTTGCCGTAAAAAAATGAAACCAGAAAAAAGAACAAAAAGAAAATAGGTTATCGAGTAGACCCTAGAACCAGACCAGAAAAACAGGTTACGTTCCATAACCAGTTCCAAAGCAAACAGGATAGGTTCCAAGTTCCTAAGAACCTCTTCTAACTGGGAAGGTGCCAGGAAACTCATCCACCCAGGAATCAATCACCCCTAGGTGAAACTACCCAATCACTTTACTTCACATTACATAAACCATTTTGGGCCTTGGTTTAGACGTCGTAAAGGGTCTCTAATCTCTATCCGATACTTGCGTAATTGTAGGTTTAGGATGGAGATCCTCGAACTGACCACTTTGTCGCAAGTTGTATGACATTTTTAGAATGATACACTACGTACAAAGTGTCGAAATACTACATATTTGATTCGGTTTGGTTTATAGTGCCTTTCCGTTTCGCCTAGAGTTAGATTCCAGCTTCTTCGACCAACTCGCAGACGTCAAAAGGGTCTGTAACTGGTGCTCTGACGAGTCTGTTAAGTTCGGCTTACACCCACAAATCGTCATTTCAATGAGAATATAGGATTCGCAAGTTCTTATTTGTTTGAACATTAGAACTCACCACATGGCAATTGAATTGAGGGGCAAGCGAGCTGGAGAGAGAAAGAAAGCGAGCGGGGATGATTTTCTTTTTTTCTTTTTCCATTTTCTTTTGCTAATCTTTCAGCATGTTAAAATTACCTTAAGATTACCATTTCTTTTTTCTTGTAACACATTTTAATTAGAGCTAGTAAGAGGGAGTTCTTCCACTTACGGATGGAAGAATATGTCGCTTGTAAATTTCAAAATCCAACAAAATTTGAACTCGAAAACTTATTTTAGCTCATACATTCAGTGGCTAGATCATGTTGGTCTACTAATCCCATGTAATATGTTTAGCGGGGATTAAATGTTCGAGTTTTAATCAATTTAACATTAGCTCAAAATGTTGAAGTCTAAACGGCAAAAGCATGGACAGTGTTGCCCTCACAGGCTACTAGTCCCGAATGCTTACTTTAAATCTGGCGAGAATTCAGAATTTGTATAGCTCTCAAAATAAGCCTACTTGGGGTTCCATTGGAGACACGACATTTGGAGTTTTAGTCCAACATAGGAAAAGGCTGGTCAAGTTTGGAATAATATGCACACTTAGATGCACATGAATTTATTGCGTAATTGTTACTTTTTTTTTTGGCACAAATCCGGTGTAAAAGTTAAGTACTAATCTGTTGTAGATGTGTTACTGTGTAAATGAAACTTTTCTTATCTTAGTTTCTGGTAATTAAGACATGCAGGTTCTATTTTTTCTTTTTTGGTCGAATATTTTTTTCTATAAATTAAATGTTATGCATAAGTTATTAGATGACCGTCGTAATGTGGTCGTCCCCGTTAGGGAGAAGAAGAGATAACTTAAAGTCGAGGGTTGACGTGCTTTACTACTACTCTCTCTCTCGCCGTCCAAAACCTATCGCGTGGTTGCGTGATGGTGCATGGCATTCTTCTTTCACGGGTCCAGTTCGACGTTTAGGGATGGTCTAGTAGTGCATGCTAGTCGGTTTGCTCGGGCTGCTTTTGAAGATCACGCCATGAAATGGAGGAATCAATAATCCCAAAGGTCGAATCCTTGTTGCATTGACAATCCCCATCCAAATCCCTCCAAAATTTTAGGGTTAGACGAATTGAGCTTTCCGATCAAATCTTCTGTTAAAAATTATGTGGAGTTTAAGTTCATGATCACTCAAATACTCAATAACTTGGGGTGATCGTTTCCAAAGTGGGTTGGTGTCCACCTAGAACCTGAAACGGAATCGGGCTAGATTAGTTCATATTTGTGGAATCAGGAATGGGCCCACATAATCTTGGAATCATTTTATTCCAGCTCTCAAGTGGGTCTAAGGAGTGGCGGATAATATTTTTCCCTTCTACTTCTTCCAAGGCCATAGGTGTGTCTCACTCTATGCAAGTTGTCATCCTCAAAGTAGTTGTCCTACCCATGTAATTATCATGTTTCACACTTGTTTGGAAGTAAACTTCAGCAAAACGATTGTTAAAACAGAACATATGACTTGAAGTAAGTCTGAAAAAAGGAATTAGTTGCTCAAGCATAGCAGGGACTCAAGTTCATCTCCTAAATACTCATGCATATCCAAATGAACGTTGTTTTTGTTGGAGTGCTCCTAAACACATTTGTACCCACTTATCTTTTGCGAATTGTAAAAAAATAATAAAAAAACAATTGGGTCTGGTTCGAGTGGTTGGGAGAGTTCGGTCCATACTTAGGTTGGAAATCCCTAATGTGGCATGATCAGCATTGGCATTAACAATTTTAATAATATTTTAATAATATCTTTGAGTTTTTTCCTTCTATTTTCCTACACTTTGGGCCATATAGGATAGGCGACATCCACGTCGACGATTTTTCTAACAAAATTAGTCGGACGGACTCAATTGACAAAATATAAAAATGTTTAGAACTTAATTAGCACAATTAAAAGATTTATGACTCTTTTCTTTTTTTTGCAGAAGTCTAAAATTGAATTGACAAAAGTGGAATAAATTTAGGATTTTTTGAACGATTTTCCAATTTTTCACGCAAACAAATGGACGTGATCAATAGGTTTCAATCAATCAAAGAAATGGGCCAACAAAAACCATTTAATTGCACACATAGTTGTTGGGTTCAACGAATGGGCCTTTGAACTCATTGGGATTTTTTATTTTTAGTTTTTTACCTTTCCAATTTTAAGCTGTAGGACTAATCGTGTATATTTTTCCCAGTTAACCTTCGGATATAGCTTTTACCTTTTATAGTTTAAGATTTAATCTCATTTAATTCCAATCATCTCAAATCTTCTTGTTGAAAAATTCACATTGCTTGATAATGACATTTTTATAAGGATCAATACTACCAAAGATCTCAAACTAGTATACATATGCCACATTTACGTAAACTAATTTTTGTATCACAAAAACTCCCAAACTGGTACATTAGTATCATACTTACCCATATTGGTGTACTTGTACCACACTTATCCCAAACTGGTGCACTTATGTCATATTTATTCATAAAAAAATTCGCAAATTTATTGCAATTTAACAATGGCCGTCCTACTCGGCACAGTCAGTATCTGATGTGGAAAAACTGCATCGAAATGATGTCGTTTTGTTGAGCGAATATGTTCTTCTCATTTAGTTCATCTTGTAGCCCAACTGATCTTCATTCGCTTTCTCTGCTTGTTGTTCTGCTGTTTCACAATTGTTTTTTCATGGTTCCTAAAACATCATATTAGGCTGGATTCTCTTTCCGATTACTTAAAGTTTCTTTTTACGATTCTGTAAACATTTTTGTTTGTAGATTGGACTTGCTTTGAGGCAATTGTTCGAAGATGGCACGGTTAAACGGGAGGATTTTTTCATTACCTCCAAGCTCTAGTAAGCTGCCTACTGGATTATTATGATTTCCCAAGAGTTCGACGAACTTGGATGGAGATGAATAGTCCCTCAGCAAAAAAAGAAAAAAAGAAAAAAAAAGTTACAAAATGGCATCCTTTTTTCTATTATCAATGGTCAGTTGCATCACGTAAAATGGTCGGCGTTAATAAGATTTCCATGTCAGAATTTTCAGGCCTAAAATGACCATATGGATTACACTAGATAATCATCAACATGTACAATATATATTGATCAAATTGAAAAATTTAGGATTGAATCTGCTGTACAATAGGTCCGAGACATTTTGGGTAATTTTGCCCCAATAATTTGCTTCCTAAATGTATATTTTAATAAATAAAATTACCTTTTTTTAATAGATTAATGGGAAAGCAACTCAAAGTATTCAATACAAAGAACTTCGGTAATACTCTTTCATATACTTGGAATGACCGCATGAGTACATGCAAAGTATGTTTGCAATTAGATTAGATGACGATATACTCTTAACGCAATAGAGAGGCTAGGTACTTGCGTTGCATGTGATCTCAGCAGTTCAATTCACTTATGATAAAACCACCCATACCCGTGAATCAAAACTACAGATTATCATGCAATCTCAGTAGTTCAATTCACTTATGATGAAACCATCCATACCCATGAATCAAAACTAAAGATTATCATGCGATCTCAGCAGTTCAATTTACTTAAAATATCCATGGAAAGACAGTATTTCGTTCTTATCGAAAGCGAACTCTCGACATACTGGGTACGCAAAGAGTCTCTCACTTGTAGAGCTCCATGACCGCCCATAGATTACTAGCGACACAAGCGACCTTGAACTCGGAGAAACCGGCTGCCTCCGGCGGGGACCGGAATTCTCTCTCCGTCCTCTCTTGACCTCCCGGCTGCATCAACATGGTATTATCGAGTCTCGAAGCATACATCGATGCCACGCTTGCTTCCGGCGCCTCCGGCAACACTAAGTCTATTACTATTGCTTTACCTTTGCTCGGCAGTGCCTCGTAGCAATTCTTCAATATTTTGATGCAGTTCTCGTCATTCCAATTATGCAAGGTATCCTGTAAATTCGTCATATCATATTGACGATCATGAAATAATATTATTTGACATGACTTTGAAAATGATTGAGTTATCTTTTCGTGAGGTGTTACTCTACATTCACCTTGATCATGATTGCATCCGCCCTTGGTATGGCGGTGAACATACTCCCGCCGACATGCTGGATTCCTACACATCGTCAAAAAATTTGCCACCGGCATTTAGTTTAACCATATGTCCCCTATTAACTAAAACACGAAATTTGATGAGTTTAAAAGCTCATTATTAGTGAAAACAGAATCAAATAACGACATGAGAATAGTCCAACTTTAGGCAAGTGTTCCTCTAGAATAACTTTTTAACATTTCCTACACGCCTGATTTTTTAATAAGGATTGCTACAGGCAAATTATTTTTTTTCAAAGTACCATATCAAAAAATAAATGCGAGTAATATCCACGTTTGCAACCCATTAATCATATAATTAGTTGGAGGAAAATTTTCTAATCAGGGTTGGAGAAACACTTGACCCACTCCTAGAAGCACCACCAATAGTTCAAAACATATTGTTAAAGGCTGTATAAGTAGAGAGAGAGAGAGAGAGAGAGAGAGAGAGAGAGAGAGAGAGAGAGAGAGTTACCGGAATAAGAAGGTGCACTTTCTATTACATGAGGCAAATCAAAGTTGATGCCCTTGATGGAAGGGTACTTGGAGATGATTATATTGAGGCACTTGCCAGTTCCACCAGCTACGTCAACTAATGTCGTCAGTTCCTCAAAACCTTGATAAATTTCAAGGATTTTTTTCATTACTATTGTCGTTAGAGCGGCCATCGCCTTATTAAACGTATTGTTAAATGCTGGATCAATATCCATGAACTCAAAAATTGAGATTCCGTGAACTTTCTTGAATTGGTTCCCCCCTTCAATTATGTGATCATCCAGTTGCAACCTGCGCACATAGCATGGGGGCAAAACCATCGCACAAAAGAAGCATTAAGAATGCAAAATGATGGATGCATTAGATAGATGAGGTTTATGATGTTTTGATTAATAAATCCTAATTATTTACCTGACTATGGAGAACTTGTTACGTTAGAATATCTAATGCTAGATATATGGTGGTATGATGTGTCCAGAAGACTAATCCTATCAAAGTCCTACCATGAATTGCTGCATAAAATTCTAAAAACTCAACCCAGTTAATCGCAAGCCTATCAGCGAAGTAGATTGATGTTGCTTTTAAGCCCATCAATAAGGACCTCCGCTCTCATTTATTGTTTCCGGGTTCCATTAATTAATTGATTGCGTCACGTGCTTCCAGTTATTAATTAGGGATAAGTGCTGCAGAAGTCTTAAAATTTGTCACGAAAATGCATTTGAGTTCTAAAACTTGCAAAAAGTACAATCAAGTCCTAAAACTTGTCAAATTATTTCAATCGAGTCCTAAAGTTAACACCGTTAACCTTTTCCGTTAAAAATGCTAATGTGATATTTTAAATAATTTTTTATTTTCCACGTGGATTTTTTAAAATTTTTTAAAATTAGATTTAAAAACTAAAATATTAGATTTATTCATTTTATCTTATTTTCACCAAAAACTAAAAAGAAAAGTTAAAAAATTTATTTTTATGGCCAGAAATATAGTGAGCGTATGTAATGTTTTTCACTCGTATACGGCGTACCAAACTTGCTGTGGAGCCGGATGGAAGGAAAGCTCCAACAATGAAGCCAACGAGCCCTCTTCCTCATCCTTCAGAAAGTAGCGAGCTGCCGGCGTGAGGCCATATAGCCTCTCGACGGCGCGGCCATCATCCTGCTCATGCACCTCGCAGCTCAGGAGCGAGTGGCTTGCAAGGAGCCTCAGCATCCGGTCGAGCTTTAAGGCAGCTTCCGAGCTCCGTGTGGCAAGCTGAGAGGCAACCTCAGAAGCCGACAACCGAGCCCCCGGGCCGGCTCGGGACAGGATGTCGAACATGCCAAGCCGAGTGGCCGCGTTGAGGACCATCGGGAAGACATGGGAGCTCGCGAAGAGCATCGCGTGGACCCATGTGTCGTCGACAACCACCTCTTGACCGTCGGCAATGGAAGGTGTCGTAGTGTCTAGGACAAGAGCCATGTTTTTATTTCTATACCTAGATTTGTGGAGTTGATTGGGGTTGTGGAATTAAGCTCTGAGCATGCATGTTACTCTCGCTGCATGCATGCTTTTATGATATTGGAGAGGTGCTCAAAGGTTTACTCAACTTTCCCAACGATCAGTCAACTTTCACCCTGGTTTGCTTGCTTCAGAAGCACCACTATTCAACGGGAAGTCATACTTGGGTGGCATCGCAATGATCGTCGATGAAATTATCTATTTAAAAAATCATGCAATCAAGTTTTGAAAGTGCCCGGTGGCCGGTGCTTATGATGATCATAATAATAATATCTAGATGCCACGAGAATCGCGTTCAAATTATAATCTCATCGCAATGATTGTCGATGTTATGGTCCACCTCAAAGTCGGTACTGCAGATCTCGCACGCAGAGCAAGCTTCGAGCACTTGTTTTGCAGAACCATGTCTTTGAGCAACGATCTTGCACGCAGGGCAAGCCTGAGCAATTATTCAGGATTTCGGGCAGCAATTTTCTCCAGCTTAGTCACTAAGTCTTTCGTACCCTCTCTCCATCACTAACATAAGCAATCATTCACCTTGAACTCATTTAAAAGCTAGTGTAATGGGAGGCTGCATGAGCCAAAGCTTGAGTCTGGACGGGAAAACTTCAGTCTTCGAAGCGGTGTCTTTGATGGGCAGCGGCCGCGCAAGGTCCCCAGAGGTCGGCAAGGGCCTACTCACCGATGCCTAGGCGGCAGCTGTGCCACTACTTTCACCTCGCCCCGACTATCATTGTATTTATTTTATACATGAACTTTTTGCGTATTTTCTTAGTGCATCTAAGACTGTTCTTTTATCAAATAGCAAGAAGGTGATTCTTAAACGAAAATAGTGGCGGGATAGGAATTCTAATCCATTTTGCTCAGTGGAGATCATTGGCGAACAATGCGCGTCCAAATATGGAAAAAATCGACAAAGGAGATCATAATCTGAACAATGTGGGCCCATATATGGACAAAATCTACAAAACTATGTCAACATGTGTGTGCTCACTGACTAGACTTAGGTGTTTCACAATTGCACCCGAAGACCAGAGAGTATTCGAGTTGTGTTGAATAATGAAAAGCCGGCGATAATTGAAACGTCAACATCATCGATTTTCGACGAAAATTGACCCAAATGATTATTTTGGAATAACGTGCAAAAATTTAACATAAAAGTGAAAAATTTAAGATTAAATTGACATCCATATAATAAATTTACAATTGATTGGATAATTTTTACTCATATAAATTATGCATGTTATCCGGTTGGTGAACCTTCATGCGATTCAAGTCACAAAAAGGGTCTCTTTGCGTTTCGACGGGGCTAACAGAGTCGGATGGTCTAATATCCATGATATCCAAAAGAAAAGATAAATGGGTGATGACATATAATGATCTGGTATATTCAATTTAATTAATGATATTATCAGAATTGATAGTAGAATTATCTTCGTGTTTATTATGGTGTAAAATATGTAGCCTTGATCTTGAACGTACCATGAGACATCCAAAATAATCCACTTAGCTTTTCGTTGCGCACCTTTTGTCCCAGGATCTCGATTTCCTAATCTTCCCAATCTAGACCAGCCCCTAGCAACCGTAGGTCAATTAACCCCAACGCCGAGTGAACACATCGCTGATTGACCGAGTAATCTACCTCACTAGGGAGCTCAAGTCTGAAAATGTCCTGCCAATATATCCGATTAGACTGACTTCCACTAAGAAGCTTAAACTAATAAATTATGGGCCGATTAAGATATAATTATTTTATATTGCGTTGAATATCTCTAATGTGGGATTTCTTTTGCCTAATGCCCGCACTTGTGTACCCTAACAAATATAAATCGAACATATGATATTGGATGACGAGCCACATATATAATCCTACCGATGTACAAAAAGGTCGCACTAATACAATTTCTAGAGACGGCTCTCACTGCATGACATTTTCTGCTAACAAGGTCCAAAAAGTGGCTCTCTCGACTTAAAACCTTTTCCTAACGCTTATCCAGCGCGGCTCGTCCTTTTTTATCAATTTGTTATCCGTATTCAACTCTACTCTGACAAGACGACAAGCAATTATCTATATTCTCTTTGGCAGTCAAAGCATCAAAAGTAGATTAGTCATTGTACCGCATGTCTATTATGAGAATCAAATTAGCTAAGTGTCAAAAATACTATGTGACTAATGCATTTTGGTTTATTTTATTTCATATAAAAAATCCCTTATTTTTCCCTTTTTCCGTGCCAACCCACATGCAGACTAGATTGCCAAGCCACGAAATAATAAACAAGTTTAAATAAATTATATAGGTCTTCATCAGTTACTGAAATTTCAGGTTGTCACATCGAAAATTAGATGGAGTCCAAACACGTTCGCGATTAGTTTATTTATCACGTTATACTCGATCCATTATTGTTTAATCAGATTTTCTTTTTCCACGTGCGGAAAGTTAGGGTTATATTTTTCAATGTATCTAGATTAAATAAATAAAACTCCAATATATTTCATAATCATTGTAAGCCATTTGATATCGATCCTTTATTATATTTCTTAAACAAGTATATTATTTCAATGTATAATTTAGCTTTTCCACATCAAGAACGGCACTTAAGGTTCATCTTATATATAAATCCACGAAAGCCGAATCCTATATTAGGGGTAGTTAAAAGTATCGAGGAAAGTTGGAGGAATAGAAAATGAAATAAATATGATTTGAGATTTGTTAGGAATAGTTATATCTTCCCACCAATAGCAAATTTCCTCTGGTAATATTTATGATAGATAGGTTACTTGTTATGAACACTATTAGCTTAATACATATTTGTAATCTATCAATCAAAAGGCTTTTTGGAAGAATACGAAATTGATTTGAGATAGGGGTAGTTATATCTTCCCACCAATCAAAAATTTTCTCTGGTAATATTTATGATAGATAGATTACACATTATGAACTCTATTAATATAAAATTTAGCTTAATACATATTTGTGTGATATACATATTTGTAATCTATCAATTAAATGGCTTTTCAGAAGAACAGAAAATGGAATAAATATGATTAGAGATAGGGATAGTTATATCTTCCCACCAATCCAAGATTTCCTCTGGTAATATTTATGATAAATAGATTACACGTTATGAACATTACTAACATAAAAATTTAGCTTAATACATATTTGTGTGACATCCATATTTGTAATTTATCAATCGGAAGGCTTTTTTGGAGGAAATTTGTTCATAACTAGATAAAAGGAAAACGGGACCTAAAAGAAAAGCCTCAATTGGTTATTATTTCTAATTACACCTAAAATTTTCTTTTTCAGTTTATGCCTCGAAACTCGATTCGCATGGAGTACTACTTCAGGGAAGTGAAATTCGATTTTTGTGTCTGTCTTGAGCGCAAATCATAAAGTACTTCGTTTGCTAGGAAATAGGGGGAGGACCGACAGGTGAGAGTAAACTCTTAGCACTTGGTGCAGCCAACTTCTAGATCAGTGGGGGAGTTCTTGGAGAGATGACTTTCAAGAAATTCAGTTGGATTTCACGAGTGTTTAGTGAATTTTGGTGAAAATAATATACCATATATTGATCGATCCTACATGAAAACTTCATGTAATTCCCCCCTTTTTTTTCTGGCTATTTTTAACAAATTCAATTTATGCTCTTCATGTGTGCATTTGATGCCAAAGACTCTTATCCTCCAGCCTAATGCAATGAGACCCTCGTGAAGTTTGATCACAGTATTAGAAAATTCAATGTGGATAGAATAAGCACTGGACTCATTTCGTGACAACTTGAGTTTTTACGTCAGAAATCTTATAACATGGTACCGAAGAATTCATTTTGATTTTGAATTTAAAATGTTCTTCTTACTATGATTTTGTGTATTTTGTCTTATTTGTATCTCCATTGCCTTGTCTGTTTAGAGTTGAATATAACGTACTTATTATAATACTTTTGTGGAGCAATATTCTAAAATGTTAGAGAGGCAATTTGATCTCAAGACTCTTATATCATGTTAGATTTTGTGAGACAAATATTAATTGTTTTAAAAATTTAAACTATTAGATGAATATGTAATTTAATAATTAAATATTCTAATGTTAGTCATGTCAAGGTATTTTTTTTTTTTTTTTAAAGTTGATTGGAAAGTTATAATTGTGGACCGAGATCATCTGGCTATATCATCTGGGGTTCTTCATGAGCTGCAAAAGTCATTTCCTTTCCCATAGTCTTGATCCACCTTCTTTTCACGTCATGTCATCAATTATCTTTCCTTAGCGACAAAGTCATTTCCTTTTCCCTAGTCTTGATCCACCTTCTTTTCAATAATGCCATCATTTTTCTTTCTCCTTCCTATTCTTCCAAACTTTTTCGTAAGAAATTTGCAAGGTCTCCAACTCATTCCACTCGCACAAAAATTCATAGGCTATTGTATACTTCTAAAAAAAGAAAAAGAAGAAGTAATAATGCTTCATCACAAGGATATAGTAAGCAAAGGCGACGGTTTAAGGCTTAATGTTTTGCATTTTTATGAAGACATTTAATTTTAAAAAATGGACACTCCTCTTCCCATAGCTCATACAACAAGTCCAAAACCTACGATTCTTCCCCTGAAATTAGTTGACAACGAAATTCTGGTGAAATGAAAAATTGAAGAATTTTATAGCCGAGACATTGGAACGTTATTGGTGCCCTCAAAGATTTCACCCAACAATTAATGATGTATGAGTTGCCACTTTCCTATCCCGAATTAATTAACTTTTTATTATTTCTCAAACCTTACTTGAAAAGAACCGTTTACTTTTTCCACCAAAATAGCAAAAACGTAATCCGAAAATATACAGCTAGAGACCCGACGGAGGGTTTTACTTCTTTTTTTTTTTTTTTCCGTATAAATTTTGGCACTCCTCTAATTTTCTACAACAATACTTATAATTTTTTTTTTTTTATAAAACTTTGACAAAAGATAACTAAATTTTGACCGCAAATAAAAAATCCATCTAACATCCATCTTATGCTATTTTTGCGCCCACAGAAACCTCCTTAGTTGAACTTTCGATATTTAGGTGATAACGGTAATAATTGCACATGCATTGCACTTGAACAAAAATTATTGTAACAAAATTTTCATTGTATACGTAAGTTGACCATACTCAAATTTTAATATGGTCATACAATATATATAATTGAAGCATGAAAAGGTATTTTAGGTTGGAGAAACACATATATGACCCTATTTCCATATATATATATATATATTTTTTTTTTTTGCTAGAGCACATTTTTTTTTATGTAACTGACCAAATCAGCACTCATGGGTAAAAGGTTTTAATTAAGGAAGTGCAAGTTGGCATGAAGTATATTCAAACAAAGGAGTGTGCGGGAACCATGAGCCCTCGTTTGTACTTTTTTGTATGATTCTTTCTTTCTGACTCTTGCTCTTGGATCCTCTTGGATTCTTTCTTACTGTCCCTTAATTATAAGAGCTTAATGACTTGTTTTAAGATAAGCTCTGTAAACCTCGTGGTTTGCGTTTTATTTTTTGAAACCCCGAGATATTCCACTCTAATCTCCATATAGTCTCAATCTTCCAGATTCATCTGTAATCACGTGGGGAAAATGTCCATTAATATCAACTTCATAACAGGCTTTGGCATAGGGTAATCAAGTACACAAGGGATAAATCGGAGTCCCAAGAGCACTAGGAATATTACTCAATTCCTCCAAAGTAGGAAAAATAACATAAATTATCTCTAAACTTTGACCTAGTGTACAATATTATTTTTGAATTTTTATTTTGTTTAATGTGGTCCATAGATATATATTCAATTTAATCTTTAAACTAAATGAAAAATTATATATTTTCATATAATTCATGAACCTAAGGGAATATGAATTAAAAAGTTTAGGGATTACATTGAACAAAATAAAAATTTAGAGATAGTATTGCATATTAAATCAAAGTTTAGAGATCACATCGAATAAATAAAAAGTTTTATAAATGAAATAGTTTTCTGACTTTTTTTTATATAATTTTTCCAACTAAGAAATCCATATAATAAATTTAAGATTAATTACATATATTTTGTTCTCGATGCTCATTAATAAGTTATGTGATCAACGGATATATACTTAAGTGTTGTTCTCAATCGGCGAAGTTGTTTCCTATTCCTCGGTCTCGATTCTCCTCCTTTTTTATCATCACCATTTATCTCTCTCTCCTTCCTATTCTTCCAAACTTTTCCCAGAAGACTTGCAAGGTATCTAACTCATTCCACACGCCCGCCACGATGTCTCAGTCCGACTTTGCAGGCTGTCGTAACTCCTCTTATGCTAGCTCGTATAACCAAAGTCCACAACCTAACGTTCTACTCCTCAGATTAGTCGACAGCAAAATTCTGGTGAAATGGAAAAAAGTTAGGAGCGTCACAGCCGAGGCACTGCAATATCGTCGGGGCACTCCAAGAAGTAGTGTTTCTCACTTTGGTAGCTGAACTGTCGAGTCAAACTTCAGCAGCTCAGTTTCAAGTTTCAACGCTTCCATGAACTCCAAGAGAGACATCATCGTACACGACGGATCAGCGCAAGATTTGCCACAAGTTGCTCTTCTCGATGCGGGCAAAATTACTTACGTATGAATTCGGCATAAATTCTGTCAAAAAAAAAATCGGCATAAATAAATATTGAAGCCTATGATCCTGGGATCTTTATTTAAAAGATATTCATGTCGGATATGTCGGGATGTTGACAAGGACAGAGGGGGGGAGGGGACTGAACGGTGGCGCATGCTGCCGGCCAGATCATGAAAGTAAAACAAGCTGTGAGATTTAGCGAAAAGAAAGGTACTTTACAAATGAATTTTATCCCCGTAGCAAATCAGTTCCATAAAAAATACTCTGCATTAACTCTAGCTCGCTTTTTAAAGTATATCCCCATCACAAAATTATGAAATTTGACAAGATCTTATATGCACCACGGTCTCTCTCGTTTTAATATTTCTGGTTAGACATTCTAACTCTTTTATTTTTTCCCCCTAAAAAGGGAAAGTTTACCATTCATGATTTAAAAACGGAGTGAAAAAGTCTAACCTAATTATTAAACTGAAAAACAACCTGCATATAACAAGGCACCGTCAAATTCAGTAATCGAACGATGAGGAAAATTACAAAAAAAATTATAAACCTATTGCAATTGTATTAATTTAGTCATAAATTTATTTTATTTTTTTGACCAATTGAGTCATAAACCTTTTATAATTATTCCCGATCATTCCATCCATCCAAAATTAGCAGGCCATCCACCCAAAATTAGCAAGACAATGCTGACGTGGTAGCTGGCCAATGCGGGCAACTTTTTTTAATAATATTTTATTTTTTGAAATATTTTATTAATTATAAAAAAAAATTCATCGGCGCGAGCTAGTTCCGACCGCCAATTTTGGTTAGATGGACTGATCGGAAATAATTATAAAATGTTTAGGACTTAATTGATAAAAAAAAAATTCAAAACTGAATCGGCACAATTGCTCTTTTGGTAATTTTCCCTTGAACGAACAAATGTAACGGATACAACCCCATTTTCCGACCTGAGGCTATCGATAATTTGTAAAGCCACGTCCGGTGGAAGCGTCGCCATTGTGGACCCCAGAGCAAGACTACATTGATAGGTTGTTTAGTCTTTGTTTCTCGGCCACTTACTCAGACCTGCATGCTCACCTTTGATTATAAGTGCCCATCGCCGTCTGCGATCCCACCCAGATCTGCGAATCACTTCCTTCGTCGATTCCTATCACCTCAAGGAAGCGACCGAGCATAATTTGTAAAGCCGCGTCCCGTGGAAGCGTCGTCATTGTGGACCTCAGAGCAAGGCTACTCTGATAGGTTGTCTAGTCTTTGTTTCTCGGCCACTTAGGCTGCGCATGACAACGCTTCTGTTCCGGGGAAGAGTTTTTTTTTTCAGAAATAGTTCTTTTCTATTTCTGTTCCGGGGAACAATTTAACTACACAAAATTTCTACTCTTGGAATATAAAAAGAACAGAAATGCGTTTGGTAACGCAACAATTTCTTTTTTATATTTATTCATTTTTTATTCTTGCTCACGGATCGCCGATCGTCGGCCGGGCGATCGGCGACGGAGGCAGCAATGGGCGGCGACGCGGGGCGATGGCGGCGGCGGATCGGTCGGGGCAACGGCGGCGACGGTGGGCGGCGGCTGTGGTTTGGTCAGTCGTCAGCGGCGTAGCCACGGTTCTGCCGATGATGGCGGCCGGTGGTGGCGGCGACGGCCGGCAATTGGCCAGTGGCGGCGGCGGTCGGCGGTGGCTCCGGGCGATTGGAGGTGGCCGCGGCAAGAGAGAGAAACAAAAGAAAAAGAAAAAAGAAAATTGGCTTATTTCTAGAAATTATTCCTAGGAACAAGAAGCAACTTTTTTTTACTTCTCAAAACTGTTCCCGGGAGCAAAAAATTTGAAAAATTGTTCCCGGGAACAAATATTTTACCAAACAGGTTTCTGTTCTTTTTTTGTTCCAGGGAACAAAAGAACAGAAATTGGGAGAAACGGGAGCGCTACCATGCGCTACCTTACTCAGACCTGCATGCTCACCTTTGATTATAAGTGCCCATCGCCGTCTGCGATCCCACCCAGATCTGTGAATCACTTCCTTCGTCGATTCCTATCACCTCAAGGAAGGGACCGAGCACCCACCCAAAACGCTGTCCAACGCAAAAGCATATAGGAAGCGAAAAATGAGCTCCGCTCAAAACCAAGTACAACCCTGCCACGAAGAAGAAGACCCATGCCTCAAAGCCCTCCTGTACTCTAGCTATCACGTCTTCCCAGTGATCCTGCACGCCGCCATTGAGCTCGACCTCTTCGGGATCATAGCCCGGCCGGCCCCGGGGCCTACGTGTCGCCTGCCGAGGTGGTCGCCCACCTCCCGACCCAGACTCTCGAGTCGCCCGAGATCATCGACCGGGTCCTCCGTTGCCTCGCCAGCCACTCGCTCCTCACGTACAAGTCCGAGACGTTTGACGATGGGAGGACCGTGGAGAGGCGGTACGCGATATCACCAGTCGGGAAGTACTACGTCAAGGATGAGGATGGCGTCTCCATCGGCTCGCTCTCTCTCTTCGCCTTCCACCGAGCCACAATCGACGTCTGGTGAGCGGAAATTTCCGTCCGCGACTTTGGCCAGATATCCGAATGTTACTTGGTTTCTTTAGTTGTCTAATCAAAGAGCGAATCGAGTCTTAATTCCTTAACCTCTGAATACGTGACCTACCTACGATTTGAAAGAAAAGATGCGGGACAGGTTCAAAATAACGCTATCATCGTGACACCCAAAAAGAGGAAATTAGTTTGAGCAATCAATTGGATGAAACAAATCCTTCTTTACCCCCGCTTTGTTTTTTATTTATTTATTTGGCAATTATAGGCTCCAAGTCAAGGAAGCAATGGTTGGAGGAGGCAACTTGTTCCAGAAGGTCCATGGCAAGACCATATTCCAGTACATGAAGGAGGACTCAACCCTGAACATGTACTTCAACAACGCGATGGCCGATCTCTCCGCGACGCAGACAAAGAAGATCCTCGAGGTCTACCATGGGTTTGATGGGATCTCGACTCTCGTTGACGTTGGCGGTGGAAAAGGCGTGACCCTTAACATGATCGTGTCGAAGTACCCCTCAATCAAGGGCATCAACTTCGATTTGCCCCAAGTCATCGAACACGCTCCTCCTTATCCCGGTACATTAGTTATCACATACATCCCTGGCTTAGTCGCATTTATTTTGGTTCATAATATTTAGCGCCAAGTCATGTTCGCAAAAATTAGAGGCATGATTGCACCCGAATTAGGCCTCTAATAAATTTGGTAAAAAATGGCGTGCAGGCGTGCAGCATGTCGGAGGGGATATGTTCGCGAGCGTCCCGGAGGGCGATGCAATCATGATTAAGGCAAGCTAATTGAATCCTTCCCGTTAGTTACACTACTCAAATCGAAGTCGATTTTGTGAGCTGTGTCCTAACTTTATATGTCTCCGCAAATTGGGCAGGGCGCGTGCCACAATTGGAGCGACGAGTCGTGCATAAAGTTTTTGAAGAACTGTTACAAGGCTCTGCCGGCGAACGGGAAGGCGATCGTGATGGAATTCATCATGCCGGACGAGCCGGAGGAGACGATGGCATCTAAGTACGTGTCGATGCTCGACAACGCCATGCTGATTCAGCCGGGAGGGAAGGAGAGGACCGAGAAGCAATTCGAGTACTTGTGCAAAGAAGCTGGATTCACGGGCTTTAAGGTCGCTGCCCGAGCTGCGTTTGCACTGGGAGTGATTGAGCTCACCAAGTGATTGGATGAAACTCGACCTGTCTCTGTTTTCTTTTTCCAGGCGGTCTTATGTACTAGCAGCAAATAAGATATTGTGGAATTCAATGTCTGCAATTAAGATTTTCCTCTTCTGGGTTAGCCTTAACCCTTTTTCTTAACAAGTAATAAAACGGTGTTTGCCAATTGAATGCAAAAAATCTCGACATAACTATATTACCCGCAAACAATTTCACGCACCCGGTGATGAATATTTGAATTACCAAAAGTCCACATATAACAAGAACAAAATAATAATATAATAATTTAATTGCTAGATTGGGACGGCAACCTGCTCGAGTAAACTCTATTCACATTGGAGCTCGAATCGGTTGTGTAGTGGAGCTACCTAGTCCAATCCGACTTTAGAATCTAAGTAAAATCTGAGCAATCTACCATTGAGATCGAGAAGCTTACTAGTATATCTGCTTGCTTCTATCCTTTAAGCATCATTTACCTCATCCCCTTAAAAAGCGTGTTTCGAGTTCAAAGACTTGATTTGGATGTAACGGAACGTTCTAGTCAAATCGTAACGATCATGTACACAATATCATATATCAGTATCACATGCCAGACATTTCGAGATAAGCTGTTGTAAAATGGAATGTGCAGGGTCCTCTATAAACTAGTTTCAATGCATAATAGCTTTTCCTCAAAAACCATTCCCGATGGCATCATCGGAAGATATTATAACCTTGAACGAGTTTTCCCTTAACTGAAAGGTACTTACCACCTTCTTGCCCAAGTAAACACAACCCTCTGTCTTGGGACATGTCATTGTGCGGACTAAAGTGCTCACTCGTAGAAAATCATATCCTAACACGGACTTCAGGGCACCTTTTGTCGTCCTTTTCAGTTCTATAAGGAGAAAATAAAAAGGCAAAGTCATTGTACATTCACCTTATAATGTTAACTTTGTTTTTCCTTTTTGTCCCGGTATCTGGTTCGTTCTGACCAAGGAAGAGTCGGGAGTAAGAGAATGGTAGCTTTCGATTTCCTGTCAAGATTGCCGGAAGATGGAGCATTCTTTCTTTTAAAATCTCGATCGTCGAGCAATATCACATCCTTGTCCTTCCTATCAATAATAACGAAGGATACGTCGCCACATGGCGTGCAACACCTCGTTGCCAGAATATTGAATGTTTATTCGGGCGGACAGATGAGAAATAATCTGAACTATGGGGGCCAATAGACACTGACGTCCATCCAAAGCTTGGAGCAACATCAGATGACGGTGGTCTTGCAATGATTTCAAACAATATCTGATTGAGAAAATTTTGTCAGTCCATACTCACCGCAACTTCTTACGGGTCAAGTGTCTTAAAGATTGAACATCCAGAGGGAGTTTTTGTCAACTTTGGCGGGGGAGAAAGTTCCGGCTCTGCCACTTATTCTCCCTTTGATCACCACCACGTGCGTTGAGATTGGATTACTGAATTGAAATGTCAAATTAGCGATTTGTAGGTATTGTTCGATTAATATGATAAATTCGTCAATCGACTTTAAATACGATTGTTCTTCTCACCTTCGGTTCTAGATAGACAAAAGCAAGTCCGGATAAATTTGTGCCAAAATGTCGCATCCATTATCCTTGCTCGGCCACCAACCAAGCTTGGACTGACAGCTTGCCGGAAAAGGATGAAATACCTTGTGTGACTATGCGAAGACTATTTTGCACGATGCGACTCTGGGATCGAGCCTACTTTTCAAAGAACGAATCAGGATACATGATTTCACTTTTAGACATCATCTTTTAGGGTACTTCTCACTAGCGTTTCTATTAAACGAAGAAAGATTCTTGACTCAACACCAGTTATAAGCAAGCTAGTAGCCATTCACTTGGGGGAGATACGCTCGCTGGCAGAGAGAAATTGGAGTCTTCCTCATGCTAACGACGACAACTTTTGGGTTCACTCCATCAGGTGCTGTTTCCATCAATCTAAGAAATGGGCCAAGATAACTCCGTTTAATTCTACCCATTCTTTCCGGTTCCTCCCATTAAGTGTTTCTCTTTCATTTCGACCAACTACTCCACTACTTAGTTCCTAAATGTGTATATAAATCAATGAGGTTTACTTTAGTAGCCACCCTTCCCATATGGGAATGAGAAGATGGAAGGTTCAAATTGCTATCTTCTGAGGAAGGTTAGGATAAGAACGATTTAATTTCATGAGTGAGTTTTGACTCTTACGCTCTACGAGGAGGCATGGTAAAAGTTTGAGAATGAGAATTAGAGTATAAGTAGAATAAGACCAAAAAAGAAAAAGAAATGTATATATGAAATTTTATAAACACAGATACTCTATTTAATATATTAGTAGGGAAGTAATTTGGAGTATTAAATGCAAAGAACTTGGGTGATATCCTTATGGGTGGTGCTTTTTCCACTTCCACCATAGACCATGACTCCCTATTATAGTGTTTTGACAATATTAATCTTTGTAGGTCCACCTTTTTTCTAGCATCCTTTTTCGTTTGGTCGTAGTGTCGCATTAGTTTTCTTCTTTGCCTTTTTTCGTGGGTCCATTTTTCTCCTCCTCTTGTACTTCTCTCCGTTCCCTCTTAATTCCAATCATGGCTCAAGCCTTGGTAATATCAAAAAAAAAAAAACAAAGAAGGCTGCCACAACAGAGAACTAAAGGATCTTGCCTTGAAATTATTACGATTAAAACATCAGGATTCAAACAATTGACAGCCTCAGACTTGAGGATCGAGTTTTCAATCACCTTTGCGGCCCTCTTAATCATCGGCTAGGCAGCTTGGCGACCGAGATCGGCATGGAGTTTGGAGAGACGATGAGGGAGAAGAGGGGCAAATCCCGCACCAATCTTAAGGATGGGCTTGTCATTCTTGAAGTTGATATTTTCAGTTTGCGTAAACAACTTGACGAGAGCAGGGGTGAATTCAAACTATAAATCTGGAGGTTGGTAGATGATGGCCAATCAGTGATGATAGTGATGATTAGGACCATGAAGACGAAAATGGAGAAACATACATTACTGACGATATTCATGAGGATTTGGGTGAGCACTTCAACTCCTGGAGATGAATCTTTTTATGGAAGTTTTTCTCGTCTTCGTGATCGATCAATCGAAGAGTTTGACACGGAATGGGACAACAAATAACACAAAGCCGAAAGGACGAAATGGGGGTGAAGAGAGAAGAGATTTGAGATGGGTTTTTAACTTACAGTTGAGCTTTGAGTTAAAGAAATGAAGATGGAAGAGGTTTAATTGGGTGAGGAGGAGGTTTATGCAAATCTCGACTTTAACTTTGAGAGTTGCTCGTGTTAGTGACAGTCATTTATTTTTTTTATTTTTATTTTTGTGGCTAATGACAGCCGTTGTGATGTCAAAAACTTGTCTATTATTGGTGTGAGAGGGGTGTTTTATAGAGAGAATAGGGAAAAATAAATTATTAAAAGGAAAGTGGTACAGCAAGAAAAGAGAAAGCAGCTGAAGGATGCTTCCAAAAAGGTGGGACCCACAATTGTTAATATTGTCAAAACATTATGATGGGGAGTATTTTAGTCATTAGATGAGTGGAAAAAGCGTGACCTATTCTTTTCTACATCCGGAATGATTGTATGGTTACATACAAAGTATGTTTACTAGCTACTCATTCGAATAACAAGAAAAGTTGGGCAACTTCATGTAGCTCACCTATAATTATTCCTCACATTATTTAACCAATAAGAGTTTTTTTTTTTTTCCTGGAAGCAAACTCCCAACAAATTTGATACACACAAAGATAGTCTCTCACTTGTATAACTCCATCACCGTCCAAAGATTACTAGCGACACAAGCGACTTTCAACTCGAAGAAACCGGCGGCCTTGGACAAGGCCCGGAATTCTCTCTCCGTTCTCTCTTGGCCTCCCGGTTGCATCAACATGGTGTTATCGAGTGTTGAGGCGTACAGTGATGCCGCACTTGTTTCCGGGTCCTCCGGCAGCACCACACCTATCACTATCGCTTTACCTTTACTCGGCAATGCCTCGTAGCAGTTCTTCAATATTTTGATGCAGTTCTCATCGGTCCAATTATGCAAGGTATCCTGTAAATTCATAATACTTTCACACAGTTATCATTGACGATGATGAGATACTATTTCGGTATGAGTTTCAAAATTTGTAAAATCATCTTTTCTTCAGGTGGTACTCTATATTCACCTTGATCATGATGGCGTCTGCCTTTGGAATGGTGGAGAACATACTCCCACCGATATGCTGGATCCCTACGCATCATGGAAAAAATTTGTGACCAGCACTTCAGTTCAATTATATGTCCCTATTAACTAAAGCATGAAATTAATGAAGAGAATTTCTCTAATCAGGATTGGAGAAAAAACATGATCCACTTATAAAAGCACCACCAGCTTGTATGAGGGGAGGAAGAGAGAAAAAGAGGGTTACCGGAATAAGAAGGTGCACTTTCTATTACATGAGGCAAATCAAAGTTGATGCCCTTGATAGAAGGGTACTTGGAGATGATCATATTGAGGCACTTGCCAGTTCCTCCGGCCACATCGACTAATGTTGTCAAACCTTCAAAACCTTGATAAATTTCAAGAATTTTTCTCATGACTATCGTCGTCAGAGCAGCCATCGCCTTGTTGAACGTATTGTTAAATGCTGGATCAATATCCATGAACTCAAAAATTGAAATTCCATGAACTTTCTTGAATTGGTTGCCCCCTTCAAGTATGTGATCGTCCAATTGCAACCTGCACAAGTATTGCAGGGGAAAGAACATTACATGAAAGAAGCATTGAGAACGGAAAATATGATATGCGTTACATAGAGGAAGTTTTGATGCTCTGATCTACTGACTTTTAATCATTTCCTTGAACATAGAGAAATTGTAACGTAAGGATGTCTAACGTTAGATAAATGACATGATGTGTCCAAAAGAGTGATCATATCAAAGTTTTGCCATGAATCACTGCATAAAAGTCTAAAACTCAACTTAGCCCAGTCAAATCGCACGCATATCACCGAAGTAGATCAATGGTGCGTTTGGGCCCATAAATACGGACCTCAGCACTTATTTGTTATTTCACTCTTCCTTTAGCATGTGAATATATATAATTAATACAAAATGGACAGATCAAACCAAGAACCGCCGGACGGACTGAACTGGCCGATCCATTCGGGTTTTTGATTTCTAAAAGTGAAACTAGTATTCGGGTAATCCGATTCTCAGTCCCAAGGCAGAACCGAACCGGACATATATTTATTTATTTATTTCTTCAAAAAAAATAAAAGTGACCAGTTTTTTTTTTTATCTATTTCTTTATTACATATAGTATCAAGTAGTGGGAAAAAAAAGTGATAGGTTCTACCGGTTCAGTTTCCGGTCCTAGGACCAATTGGTCCGGTCTCCGGTTCCCAATTTTGAAAATCAGGATGTGTATCACTCCTAAGCAAAACCGCAAAACCTAGATTGCAATCCTCTCTAATCTCTAATATTTCACTCGATATTGCAATACAAAACTAAAATACGATGGAACACTGGTTTTTAGGCGAGACGTAAAATTAGCCTATTTAATATTTTTCACTTGGGTAGGACATACCAAACTTGCTGCGCCGCCGGATGGAAGGAAAGCTCCAATAACGAAGCCAACGAGCCCTCTTCCCCTTCCTTCACAAAGAAGCGAGCTGCCGGCGTGAGGCTGTACAGCCTCTCGACGGCCCGGCCGTCGTCCCTTTCGCGCACCTCGCAGCTCAGGAGTGAGTGGCTCGCGAGGAGCCGCAGCATCCGGTCGAGCTTCGGAGCGGCTTCCGAGTTCTGCGTGGCGAGCTGAGAGGCGACCTCGGAGGCCGACACCCGAGCCCCGGGCCGGCTCTGGCCAGGATGTCGAACACGCCCAGCCGGGTGGCCGCGTTGAGGACCATTGGGAAGACATGGGAGCTCGCGAAGAGCAACGCGTGGACCCATGTGTTGTCGGCCGCCTCTGGATCGCCAGCGATGGAGGGTGTCATGGTGTTCTGGGCAGGAGCCATTTTTTGTGTTGTTGGAGGAGTTATGTGATTCGTATGGTTTTCTCTTTTCTTATGAATGTGGAAGTGACGAAGCTCAGTTTATGTATGTTTTTCTCACTGCATCGCGTGCTTTTATGACGTTGGATGTTTCTCGAAGTAATTTTCAACTTTGCAACAATCAATCAATAGTTCACGCTGGCTGGCTTTCTCTAGAAGGACCATTTTTTAACAAGAGTTTGTGCGTATTGTCAATTAGAATGATTCGATTCAATGGTTAGGCGATCAACAATTTGACGATTGTGGCATTCACATTATAATAATATATTATCTAGACTAATATAAGGACGACATCTTATTGTACATACATATTTATATATGGGTCCATTTGGAGGAAACGATTCATTTCATTTTTTTTTTTTTTTTGAGAACTCTATTAAATATCGTAAAATAATACATCCAGCACTACGTTTGACTTACTAGAATAAATTTAGCACGAAATATTCACGAAAAAATAGAGAAATGCGGAGCCCATATAATTTTGCTCGACTGAGAAAATTGAAGTTTAGAAAACCGTAAGTTGTGTTGTTGAAGTATATAAATTTTTACAATTTCTAGTATAGTTAAGAATTAGTCTCATTCGAAATACAATTTAGAGCTTTTGCCAAACAAAAATACCTTTCTATTTCTTCCATCTTAAGCATTTAAAGTTATCGGCACTTTAATTCAAGTGTTTATGTTTTATACATTTATTATTCACAATTATCATATAAACTACGTCATTTCTTGAATAAAACCTAGGTATTAATATTTTCTCAATGCTATGAAATTTCAGAATTAGTTTTTTTAACTCATGTGGCAAAAACATGCCTATGTATTTTAGAACGGTGGATCTTAAATCGATTGTATGAACTTGTTTCTATCACTTCATCTCCCATCAACTACTGGTGTACCCACTCATTTGCTTTGTCCAACTTCGAATTGTTGGTGGACATATATTTCAAAAAGCACACAATTTATAAAATATTTGTGTGGCCCGATTGTCTAATCAATGACAATGTCGATATATATTAAGATTAATTTACAAAATTACAAGACCCGTCCCCCTATTAGATATTGAACTGATTGTTTATCGATTGCTTACGTTGGATATGTCATATCCTAAGATATTTTAACTTGACAAGTTCATTCAATACATGTCACCATCTTTCTTGCAATTTTTTTAACATGTCTCGCCTTTATGCTAATAGTCATCGATGGGTCTCACCTGAATAGGGTAAAGCTTTGTGAAGGCCAATCATAGAGCGGAGAGGTGTCATCATTTCATTATTCTAGTTCAACTATAGTGGGCTTCACGCTTCATTTGAACAATGTGACAACTCAATTATATATAAGAAAATTTACCAAAAAAATCTTAAAACTTATTACAATTGTGCCAATTAGTCCTAAACTTATTTTTTTTGACCAATTAAGTCATAAACCTTTTATAATTATTTCCGATCAGTCCATCTGCCCAAAATTAGCCGACCAATGCTAACGTGGCAACTAGCCGATGTCAATGACCTTTTTTTAATAATATTTTATTTTTTGAAATTTTTTATTAATTTTTATCTTCTTTTTTTCCCCTTCTCCCTCTTCCTTCTCCCTCCCTCCTCCCTCCTCCTTCCTTTGGCTCCGGTGGGCTCGCCTTGCTAGTCGGTGAGCTCCCCTCGCCAAATCCGGTGGGGGCTCGCCCCGCCGTCGCTGGGCGTGAGCTCGCCAACTAGTGAGGCGAGCTCGTCGGATCACCTTGCTAGATTCGACGGGGTTTTGCCCCGTTGTTGCTTGGTGCAAGCTCGTCGATTGGCGAGGCAAGCCCTCGCCAGGTCTGGTGGGGCTCGTCTTGCCAGACTCGGCGACGGCGATGCCCCCCTCGGCGGATTTGATGAGGGCTCGCCCCACCAGTGGCTGGGCAAGCTCGCCCTCACCCAGCAATTGCGAGGCGAGCTAGCTTGGCCGCCTCAATCTGGCGACCCGCCAGCCCTCCCCTTTGGCCGGTCGCTGGAGCCAAAGGAAGAAGGAGGGAGGAGGAGAGGAGGAGGAATGAGGGAGAGGAGAAGAAAAAAAAAAAGAGAAAAAAGGAAAAAAAGATAAAAAAAGATAAAATATTTCAAAAAATAAAATATTATTAAAAAAGGGTCACCGACGCCAATTAGTTGCCACATTAGTGCCGGACAGCCAATTTTGTTTAGATGAATTGATCGGGAATAATTTAAAAATGTTTAGTACTCAATCGATTAAAAAAATAAGTTTATGATTCAATTAAGTACAATTGCAACAATTTATGATTTTTTTGGTCATTTTCCTTATATATATATATAAAGAGTTAGGCATAACAATACCAACAATTTCTTATCCTATTGGTCTCTAAATTTTTATTTTGTTTATTTGAGTCTTTGAGCTATGTGATTTTTTTTTCCTTAATAATAGTCCATCCGTTAAAAATTCAACAAAAGTGAGGACGTCGCAATTTGCCGTTAAAATGCGACATTCGCATTCTTATATGGCAAGCGACCCAAATCAATATAATTCCAAAATACAAAACAAAACCATCTCAAAAAAAAAAGAAAGAAAGAGAAGAATTCAAGAAAACGACAAATTTGACAAACTAGGAAAGAAGCAGATTTGACAAAGCGAGGAGCGGCGGTGAAATGGAAAACATCTTTTGACCACAATAAAAGTAAGACGCAGACAAAATCCAAAACTCCAGCCCAAAACATGGAACAGCATCAGATTCCAAAGTCGGGACGGTGACAAACAAGTAAAATTTCGACCGTTGATGACGGAAATGGGCGTGGGTAGACTGCGAGGAAAAGGCGACACGCGGCACTCAGGCGGTGGGCGCGCACTCAATATTCACCACAACTTGCAGGCCGAAGCGCGATAGGATTGAACTTTCAAAGGACGGACGTCGAGTTTGGTGGGAAGAAAGTTGTGGCTATACAACTTGACTTTTTGACCCCTGCCCCGTGCCCACATCCGTGATGAAGGTCGTTAAGTGCCGTGTACTGCAGAATAGCATTCTGTCGTATTCCTGGAAGAGCTGATTGACCTTGAACCTAGCTGGTCCCCCCACAAGAGCGTTTAGTCATACAAAATTTAATCTAGATAAGTGAGAATTAATAGTAATTTGGAAATCGAAATACCATTCATATTTGGCTCGAAATAGCTAAATGCCTGTCCAAATAAATTTTAGCGCCCAAATGTGGGCCACCATTATGCTCGCTCGACCACCAGCCAAGCTCGAACCTATCTAGTGTTGAAATGCGACACTTTAGCCTTAAAGCATAGCCTAAAAACATAGGCAGTGATGTCACGCACCAGAAAATTCATTCTTCTTTGAATAGTAGCCCGTAATTCATTCATGGCTCGAGTCATTTGCGTTACATTAAGTTTTGTAGGTTAGCGGCAGAAGACCCATCTTCTTGTGCTTTTTCGGTCTTGAACAAAACTGAAAGAAAAGAAATGACGAAAACGGTCCCAATCGAACAAAAACGATGACTCAACCTTCCTGAGAAGCTTGAGAAAGATGCCGAGGGAATGGATTTGTTTAGAGATTTGAGCAACATATAAAAAAATATTACTTTGAGATGATGCCATTGTCCGCTCACATAAAGATTGAATTAAAGTTTCTTACAGATAAAGAACATGATGAGTCATTGACGAGGCAAAAAGAACCAAGAAAATTGACAGCCGTAGTGTAACCAAACCTCGTGAAGTATTGGGTGCCTCACAGCCTTGTGATGAAGCAAAGAATGGTGATAAATTGGATGAATGATTGAGGAGTCGTAGCTTTCTATTCTACATAGAATTACACAATCAATGGCATATTTTCGGGCTTACTCCATCAGGTCCACGGGCACTGAGGCCAGCAACCGTTGCAGACCTTTGCTTGTGTCCGAATTGCAAAGCAGCGTCTCCTGACGACAAACACCGCTTTCCAAAGTGTGGCATTTAGCAGTTTTATCCTCATATGCATCAAAAGAGAAGGCCACCACGAATGACGCCAAGAAACCAGGTGGAGAGTGTCTTACCATGTTGCTATTCAGTCAATCTCTACTTGATGGATATTTCGCCGCTCATCTGACCGATGACGAAACAGCTTAGCTACACGTCTCCTTTCGCAATCCTGTAAAAGGCATAAGTAATTGGACAATTAGAAGCAGGGACATCTTCATCACAATTTCGACACGCTTGTAGGATTTCGTTTGATTTCAAGCCTTGATACAATCTTAATACAGATTTATATAGAATAAGCTACTTACCTTGAACATATTAAGATGAAATGGTTTCTCTGGGTTCATCCTTCTCAACTTCTGGTATGTGTAAGCAAAACTAAGCTGATCACGAGGAGTAAACCGATCGATCTCATTGAACCATAGACAGGAAAACAGATTTGACATTGGTGTGTGTGCCCTGACAATAAAAGATCCTTCCGGCACATCTACAAGTAATACATTAAAAAAAGTGAGAACAAATCCAACTTAATGAATTTTGCAGCAACTTAGACCCACATAAGAATTGAAGATACAAATGATCATTGGGGGAAAAAAATCGTACTGCTAGAGAGAAGTTTCATTGGATCCAATGGATTGAATCTCTTGAGGCCATCAGACTGGTAGAATGTGAACTGCTGGTCTATGATACTGTGGTTGTACTTGTTCAACCTCTTATTTTGAGCTACTTCTTCCCAAACACAATGCCGATCATAGTGGTTAGATATTGAATATTCATAACCCTTCCGCCACAAGAAGTACTCCAAAATGAGCAAAGGGTCCAATTGGAGTCGGAGCTTGCTGTCCAACCAAATTGAATACCTGCGAATTGAAACACACACAACATATGGATTGCTGAACGTTCCATTAAAAAGCAAACATTCAACACCCCTCCCTCCAGTCCACCATGTTGATTCTATGATCATCGTCATATGCACAGACAACAGAACCCAAAATAAGTCTTAGCTCTATTTACTGTTTTCGACTTTGACAGCAGCAGTTCTATCTCTTTCCTTTAAAATTTGCACTAAAATGCATTAACATTTTCTCATGGACAAACCAACACGAAGCAAAATACTGTCATGAATAATCTCATTGAGATGCTCCATTATGTTTGCACCTCTTTTATTGTGCACTGAGGGTAAGATCCACTAAGAAACTATTCAAGTACAGTTCTTTTGGAAGGAACTTGCGAGAGTAAATAGGGTACTTCTTTGAAACTTATAGCCAAATCATCTTTAGCTAAAAAATGTTCACGTCTGCTTCCAAGGAAAGAACACTTAATCTTTGCATATATAGCTGCAGATATATAGGAAATAGAAAGTCAACAGATGCTGCCTAGTAATATGCAGCTGAATCTGTTGGCCACAGTTTGCTCAACTGCAATTGTCAAGACAGTCAAAATGATGGCCTAAATCCCTGTCAAAGCATGCTGTGGATGAGTCAAGGGCCCAGATATTTTATAATAGTCACTATAGACTATCTGTTTTATAGGGTATGGAAACTGTTCAAAGTTGCAAAGGACAACAAACAAGAACCACTGTGATGAAACCAGGGGAATGCAACCAGACCAGTTCTACCAGGAACCGGACCTGACTGCCCTGAAAACAGGTCTGGTTCCCGGTTCCAAGTGAAAACCCACCCAGGATTTGGACTGACTAAACTAGTTTCAGAACCGGTTTCTAGGCTGAGGTTTTATAAAAATTTACTGCAAATTTAACCATGTTGTTTGTTTTGTTTTCAGGTAGTTAGAATTTGGAGCAATATTTTTATGGATGAATGAGGGATTAGTTACATAATTTATGTTTTATGTTACACTTTTTATCGTTTATGTTTTATGTTCCGTGTCTGAACTTTTTATCGTTTATACTTGTACATGACTATGTGTTCATTTTATGACTTGCTGCTTTTGGCAGATAGGAATTTTTGTTGTCCATCTTTTACTTTAAATCATTTTATTGCTCAAATTATTTTGCCGTAAAAAAAAAATGAAACCAGAAAAAGGAACAAAAAGAAAATAGGTTATCGAGTAGACCCTAGAACCAGACCAGAAAAACAGGTTACGTTCCAGAACCAGTTCCAGAGCAAACAGGATAGGTTCCTAAGAACCTGTTCTAACTGGGAAGGTGCCAGGAAACCCATCCACCCAGGAATCAATCACCCCTAGGTGAAACTACCCAATCACTTTACTTCACATTACATAAACCATTTTAGCTTACCTTGCAGATGGAAAAAGCCGATGCGACAAAAACTTCGGTATCTTGCCAACTCTCCGCATATCATCATATGGTAGATTTTTTACCACCACAATTTTCCAAAGACCAATGAAACCCATTGTGTCCACCATATGGCCCTCAGAAGTAAGCGTCTGCACAGTAACTTCATCCACGAACATAACAAAGCAGACATTTTTCCTAGACAAACGAGTGATCTGCAACAGATAGTGCTAGTAGAATCAGCCATGAGAAGTACAAAACACTTTTGAAATTCCCATACATATATCAAGTAACTAGAGCAATTCTGGTCATATTGCATTCATAACATGTTGATAATATAAATGACCTACAAAATAGTTCTTAAAAGTTCGACAAGTAAAGAAGTTGGTATCCATAGGCATTTGGTGAAAGCAAATGCCGTATTTTGTCTTACTAAGAACATTCATCTGAAACAGCATTAAGTACCAATCCCTGTTGGCATGTTATCGTGCATTTCCAGGTAACTTAAACAAGATCCATGCATTACAAGAAAGGATTTACCTAAATCTAACACCTTAGTTGGCCATCAGATTTCAACTGAAGTGGGGGATGACGCACCAAAGGAATCATAACAAAAGCACATCACCTTCCCCATTAGATTCCCCGTCGAGGAGTATAATTTGGCTATTGAATGGTATGAACACTTAATAATCCAGACACGCATGCTTTTCATTTTCATGAAAGATCAATCTTCTGCTCATCTTTCCTTTCAGGATTAGAGCATGCTCTTGTTGATGTAGCCAGCTTGCAGAACATTCTCTTTTCCCTTTTGTTTTAAAGGTAAACATGTAGTATATTTCAACCTTAGTATCAAAGTAGATGCAAGGGTAACAGTAAAGTCTAGTCTAGATGGGAGAACCATGGTACGGAAGATTTAATTCCTCTTATTCTGGATAGCAGGTAACTCCTAGGGACTTTTTCTTCAATATATATGTGAGCCACACGTCCTAGGACGGTAATGGAGGTGCAGCAAAATTGGCCAACGAAGAAGGAAGCAAAGAGAACAGTATCTTCTACTTATCAACTCCAACATTCGCTAGGCTTTTTGTATCCTGAGATGAAGTGGAATATAGAACCCAGGAATTACCCCTGGATAGTCTCTTCTGCTCAGAATTGCCTTCTTTTGTTGCAAGATGTATAATTTTGTGTCTGTTGTTTGCTGTTGTTTCCAATGTGGGCTGTGCCTGTGATGTTAGTCTGTTTTGAATGTTCTCAGGTCTGCGCTTTATTTTTGTAAATACTGTTTATCTGGTTTAGTTATATATTCCTTCAGTTTTACCAGAAATTCCAACAGCTTCAGGCTGTTTCAGAGTTCAGTACAGACAAAACTGAACAGGTATCACTGACTGATGAACTGATGATGGAGGTTGAATGCCTCAACCAGAGGGATTAAAGGCATCCAATTGAGCAAAATAGCCTTCCTTTAAGACAAACTTTGAGGAGAAAGAAACAGGGAGCCTATCCTAGAGGATCAATAAAATTGCCAGTTGGAGGAAGCTTTGGATTAATGTAGGAAAACTTGCCCATCAAAATGGACCAGTAAAACCTTCTATGCATTCTATACCCGCACACAAATTCAGTGAAAAAGTTGGCAGATAATCTCAGGACGACCTCTGTCAATAGTGGTAAAACAGTCTTTATACTATAAGGGATACTATCAAGAAAGTGGAAGAACACATACATCATACAACTTCATTCTCCATCCAACTTCATCAAGCCTGTCTCTTGTTTCTCTTGACCTTCTACTTAGCTTTGGTCCTTCAAATGATGCATAAGAATATGTTTTGGTAAATGACAAGTAACTATTCTATCTCTTGTTATATCATCGAAAGCACTTGGCCATTTAATGTTTCATATAACAATCTATTTTAAATTTGAACATTACCTCTTATGTACACAATTTTCTCTAGGCAACCCATCCAATTTCTAATAGCAGTCGTCCGAAGAAGATCACATTTCTCCACATATATACATATGTACATATGTATGTATGTACACAAAGTCCAAATTATTTCTCTAACGTTGCATTTCTCCCCTGATACTACTTAAGGGGTGTTTAAGATGATTCTTGCTTTTAGATTTTGGACTACTGCTCATTCCTTTTAGCTGTGGACTTTTGCTTAAACTTTTATAGCTTAAAATCATACTTGAAGTATAATGGAGTACCTTAAGTCTTTAGGAACATATAAAGAGTAACATTTCAAGCTTTTATCTCAAAATTTTTATGTTATCTGCTTAAAAATATAATGTTTTTAATATTGGCCCAAAAGGGCCTTTTGATAATACTTTATATACAATAATATTAATCTTTTCAAGACCATTGTAAAACCAAAATGTAAACTAAAGCAACCACTAAAATGCATGTAATGTACTTTAATAAGGAAATCAAAGCCAATGTCAGAAAATATTAAATGGGACATAACTTGATGGGATGACAAGGAACAGGCAAATGCAACATATACACTTCTTTCTTTTGCATCACTCTCCAACCGTATTCTTACACAAGTGGAAGGGAATACAAAAAAGCAGTGTCACTGAGAATATGTTTCATCTATAACCATATGAGAGAACCAGCAAGAATATATTCATACAGGCCTTTAACAGAAAGGTAACATAAAAACTAAAACATCAAGTTTTTGAACTATGATGGGTGGTGAGCGCTACCTCAAGTAGAAGTACAGAAGAAAATCACTTTGGATTCTCTTTCTAAGGAAAAGATGCAGAAACACACCCCCTCTGGTTGAGAAAACTTCCAAACAAACAGGCCAAGCAGCAAACTTTCAGATTCCGATAGGAAAATAATAAGGAGAAAAACGCACCATCTTATTAGCAGGTGTCCTCAAACGGTCAGAATTCCCAAAGATGCAAGAGCTTACAGCAATGTGGCATCTACTAATGTAACTTGCGTCGTCCTCTGATAAGTCAAATCCTGTACTTGGGAATCCATCAGGACTTCTAACAAAGCCACAGTGCATTTTCTGATCACGAGCCAAGAATGAGTCCGCTCGTTGTTGTAGAGTTTGATGCCCAGCAAACCTGGGCTCCCATTCTGGTTGCCAATCAGGCTTTTCCTCTATCTCTACATACTGCAGCGCAAATCTCGCAAATTTTCGACTCTCTAATGGCTCAACAAGCTGTGCAGTAGAATTCAATAGCTTCATCTCACAAGAACCTGATCATTTCTTTATGACGTCAGGCAAAAGATACCACGGCACTCAAAACAACAGATGGCAAATTCACCAATGACTAAAGAACAACTCTCTGTTTCCAAATGTAGATAACCTTGGTTTTGAGCCCAACTGTTCTATTCCCTAATAATAAACTGAAGTTCCACCAAACCTCAAATTTCACAGTGCATATGAATTCACTTATCTTATTAAATACAGGTAGCATGAAACATCCTCTCTATAATCACTTCATCATTGAATTACTTCTCAATGCTGTAGTGGAAGGTGTAATGAATCACAAATTTGATGGCTTTTTGAACATGCAACATCTATGCTACAAATTAAAATTTAGATTTGCAGTATTTCCACAAAGAAGTAGTCTATATATCTTGACTAAAATGGGTCAAAGTACTCAAAGTCAATACAATGCAATGAGCACACACTCAACTTCTTAAAAATGTATTGGTGATAAAAATCAGAAGGTTCACATGAAAAGAAAAAACTTGAAAAAGAGGAAGGTAGACAAGCAAGACTTACGGCGTTTTGATTTTCTTTTAGTTGACTTTTTAGTTGCACGACCATCGCTGACACTTTTACGCCTGGAATTTGTTGCAAGACTATCCAAACTATTGTCGGATTCCTTCTTAGATGATTTCTTTGATACTTCATCAGCTACCTCAGCAACATTTCGACCCTTGGTACCAATTTCAAACTTATTTGAGGATTCTCGACCATTTCCTTGGTAAGGCTTCTTATTTACTTCACGAGTTATGGTCAAATCAGAATCGTCTCCATCATCACTCAAGACATTATCATGCGCATCATGGAGATCAATACCGTCATATTCATCCTCAGCATCAAACTCTTCATTTTCATCCCCAGTATCAGATAACTCATTCTTATTGCCAGTCTGCTTTATTGATTGGCCAGAACTTTTCAGCGATGCCTCATATTCCGCTTCATACATTTTCAGTTCATTGCGCCCAGCCTCGTTATATAGTCCAACTCCTCTTCGATCAACACCTCGAGAATCGTCAACAGAGGACTTCTTGCTACCATTTTTCCCTTTCGTGGACATGCGGCTCTTATCTGAAGATGCATTGTTAGAAGTCACTTTAGTGTTCTCCACCGCTTCTTCACTGTAATCCTCATCCCTTCTCCTATCATCCCGATCCCAATACCTCGAATCCCGCCCATGCGCTACTGAACCCCGTCCAAATCCAAGGACTTTGACATTCTCAGTTCGTGTTACATTTGCAAGGAAGTCAAGGTCGCTTTTCAAGTCATCTTCTTCGCCACGGTAACTATTTCTATCTGCCAAAAAATTAAAAGGAAACAAATGCTTAAACGCACAGTTTGAGTAACCAATATGGTCAAACTAAACTACCTAAATAGTGCTTTCACAGTATTACTATAAATGATGTCATAGGTAGTATGCTGATAAAAAAGAAAGATTGCTGATCGTCTGTATAGAGCCCAACATCGAAGCAAACCAACATTACCCTTGTCTCTATCTTTGGTACCAAGGGCAAAAATCGACCTGATTTTGAGCCAGATAGTGCTGTTGGAATGACAGCTTGAGATAGATTTTTCAGTTCCGGAGGAAACATAAACCCTTTCGAATGCCTATCAACTCGATAGGGTCGTCAGGCATTCAATTGCACGACCTCAAACCGAATCAATCAAAAAATGGAAACACCTAATGCGACCTCCGCAACCTAAGAGAACAACGCTCGATGAAGCGAAGCCACTACTAGATCACTAAATGCCAACGAACTGAAGTCGCAAACAGATATTCCGCTTCAAGCGCCTCAATTTCACACACAAACCAACGACCCCCAGCAACTAGAAATCATCAAAGACCAACCACATCGAAGGAAGAAAAAAGAGAGTTGCAAGCCCCGGGAACCAGAACCGACCTCTGCCCTCCCTGGAGAGGCAATAGTAAGCCAAAGCCGTCACGGCCAGGCCCAGGGAGAGGACGACCGCGACGGCGCCGATCGAGCACCGCCGGCCCTTCTCAGATCGGGCGAACCGGCGGTGGCGGCCGGGCTTGTGGTGGTGGTGGTGGTGGTGGTGGGCGGCGGGGGCGGGGGCGGGGGCGGCGGGGGCGCCGCGAATCCCGATCGGGTGGTGATCCGGCGCGCCGTTGGGGTGGTGGAGGTCGTGATCCCGGTACCCGAACTGCCTGTACTGCGCCATGCGGGTCTCATTCCGCCATTCCCGATTCGGTCCGCGGGGCTCCCGGCATCGTCAATCTGCGCCTGCGCGTGCGCACGGGACCACGCCCGCGAGCGAGCGAGCGAGTGCAGGAGTCGGCGAGGATCTATGGAGGAATTTCGCACTCTAGCAGCTTTCGGTGAATCGAAGAGAGAGAGAGAGAGAGAGAGAGAATCTGAGTGTTCGTAAGCGAGCGAGCGAACGTGTGCGATTTTTAATTCCAAGTCCGGAACGGATGGATGATGACGATGGGGGGAGAGGCTCGCCGTTAAGGAGTGTGAAAGAGAGAATGGAGGTAGAATTACGGAAACGCCCCTCGTTTTGATGGGCCAAAACGGCGCTCGCTTTTCGGCTAAACCGAGTCACCGTGGTCCGGAAAGGTGAACCGATGGGGGAGATGATGAGATCTCTAGTGGAGCGATCTACCTACTTCCCCGTTGCTTAGAAGCAAATTGGGGTGTTTTTTTTTTTTTTTTTTTAATTTTATTTTATCTTTTCATTTTGGATAAATGCATATTTAACCCTTTTAAGTTTGGGGGTTTGTGCGATTTGATTCTTTTGAAATATTATTTTAAGAGATTGAGTTCTCTAATTTTTCGGAATTAGACATTTTTATCTATAAGTTTTATCACGTGCAATCAAATCCTCTAACTTTTTGAATTTATTTGCATAAATCCTTTGATCAACCACCCTAACTAAGCTATTGAATTAATTAACACTGTGGCATTATCTATGGAACAGAAATCGACACGTAAATAGTATTTATCACAGTGTGTAAACAGAATGTTTGATTGCATAAATCCAGCAAGTCAATGGATTATTGTGCAAAATAAAACTTAGAGGATAAAATTTTATAAACTCAAAAAAGTTAAGAGGATCAAATTGGACAATCACTCAAGCTGACATGATATAATCAAAGTTATTCACCAGTTGAAGTTAAGAGAAAATCACTAGCCAAACTATGGGATTTCGATATTTGTGACATATTCAAAAGAATAAGAACAGTTTAATAAAGCAAGTAGTCCAAGTCTATCTCATATCATAGTCAGGCATCTCCATTTGGATTAGAAAAAATAAATGATTTGGAAAATAAAAAAAATGACCGTTCATGAAAATATTCAGATATAAATTGTAATTGGTAATTATAACATTTTACATTATTTAATTATTTTAATCGATATAAGCGATTGTTTTTAGGAAAATAGTTCCCTCGATATTAATTTTCCACATCGAAACTCTAGCCAAGGATTTGATTTAGAAAAATTAACTTTGAAAGTTAAAGGAAGAAAATGAATTTGTTGAATTTAAACCAATATTCCCCCGTCTAAACATACGAATCGTGAGATCGTTCTTTTTTTAGATCACAAGCCTAGGATGATGATGATGATAATGATGATAATGGGGGAAGACATAAAATCTAAGACGATTCTGACTTTGAAAAGACATGGAAATATCATGAACCTTTCGAAGTTGTTTGACCGACAGTAGGAATTACAAACGAACTATGGAAAGTGAAAATGGAGAGGATGGATGATGGCATTAACTTGGGGCTCAACTTTTTATTGTATGATCCACTTACAAATGGAAAAATGGACTTGAAATCCACGCATCGGTCCCTCTAAACAACATAATACAAGCATCGGAATGAAAATGGTCGAACTAGAAATTCTTGCCCCCGTCGTATGTCTGCCCAAATTGCCACCCAGCAGGCGCCGCATTATCGAATTCTACTGTCTTCCCGTCACTCACGGTGACTTGGAACGACAAGCTTTGCCCCGTCAAGACAGTTCCGGTCTGCCAATTTTGCCCCCAGTTACGAGTCATTACGATCCATGGTGTGTTTGAGCCCTTGATCTTCACGGCGTTCACGTCCCCGGCGCCGCCCACGTTGTAAATTAGCACAAGGGTAAAGTACGGGTTCCCGTTGATCTCAAACTTGACTCCTCCTTGCTTGGAACATAGGACGCGGCGATAGCGGACGGTAACGATTCCAGCCTTATAGTACGCAAGCTTCGTGAACATTTTCTGGGACAGGTCGAAATGCTTTTGCGGAGGGTTGCACCAGGCGTCCGGTTTATTTGGAGTGTAGTTTGGTGGGCAGAAGTTTGTCGCGGTGATTATAATCGAACCGGCATTCGGAATGCACCACTGCGGGTCGTTGTTACAATAGATTTCGAAACAAGCGCCACAGCTAAGTCCATCATTGAAAAGGGCCGTGCTCAACGCTGCGGTCTCCAGTCCATATCCTTGTTTGAAAAGATCTCCATATCCACAAGCTCCCTCTGCATGCGATGACCACAAACGAGAAAAGAATCAACAAACATTAGCGACATGAAATAGTCTCATTATCCATCTGTACATATGTGCTTGCAAAGTAGCACAAGAAAGGATAATAAGATTAGGGCAAGGCTCTTCCTACTTTCTCCTTGCCTAGAGATTTTTACTTACGCATGGTCTCTCCACCGCTTATGTCGCCATAAAAAGTTGCATGCGCATCGTACCAATTACTGTCTATGGCAGAAACTACCATAGCCATAGCCAATGGGAGAAAAACCTTGTAAACAGACATGGCAAAGAGAGATAAAGAGTGCCAAACGTTGAAATATAAGCTAGAGAAGAAGTGCATCGAACAATGGAGAGATGGCTAGTGATTTATACTCGTCGCATTCGCCCAATTTTGGACTGCGGACTTTAAAAGGAAACAGAGAAAATTGCAAAAGATGAATGACCACACCGAAGGATAAGGCCAGGATATAACTGGACAAAAAATTATATTTGGCTAAGCCACAGTGATATAAAATGGCAATGCAATACAATGCTCTCATACAGAGCGCTCGCTGAGTTTGCTAAATACAAGAAAAATCACGCAATACTCCCGCAAATATATGGTTCCTCCAATGAGGTTTACAGCTTTCGTACTTAAATATATGCTTTAGTAGCACAGGTTGAAGATGATAACGTTGCCACCCAATTAGTTAAACCTTCTAGAAAATTGAGGGACCATTTGATGTGTGCGTGTTTTTCCATAAGAGAACATCCTCAAAATAAAACCTTCTTAAAATTCGCTACATACTTGGTTTGTCGAATAGATAGAGTTTAGTCCTAAGTTTTCTAATAATTTGCAAATTTAGTCATAAAAATTTCAACTGGGCAACTTTAGTCCTCACGATTTGCCAATTTAATCCCAAACTTTTTGACGGATTATCAATTTAGTCATTTTAGCCAATTTTAATTAGAATTTGCTGATATGACAATCCACTCAACATTATGTCATGCACTGATATGGATAATTTTAAAATTTTTTTAAAATTTTAAAATTTTTTCTGAATTTTTATTATTTCAATTTTTTTTCTTTTTGTTTTTTTTCCAACCCCCAAGGTTGGAAAAAATAATAATAATAAATTCGAAAAAAAAAATTAAAAAATGCAAAAATTATTTAAGTCAACATTAGCCATGTCACGTGGTACAATCAACCCAACCAAAAAAAAATTAAATTAATAAATTGTCAAAAGGTTTAAGACTAAATTGACAAATTGTCAAAGTATATAGGACTAAATCTATACAATTGAAAGGTTTAAGACTAAATTGGCATAAATACAATAGGTTTAGGCGTTTTTAGTAATTTCCCCATGTTGCCACCTAATCAGTTAAGCTTTCTAAAAAATTGAGGAACCATTGCATGTGTGAATAATTTTCTATAAGAGAATATCCTAACAATTATATACAAGTATATTGCTAATTTGTTAAATTGGGAAGAGAGATATAGAACAAGGGTCTGGATTCAGCAAACAATAGAAACTCTTATTTCACAATGGTTAAAAGAGAAGATATTTTCTGAACAAAAAAACAAGAGAGGAAATTTTCCTTTCAAGTGAACATATTTCCTCAGCTCCTCTTTCCTTCCTAACAATAGAAGTCGGCTCGCATGCTTGGTTTATAATATCATCAAGCAGATGAAAACGTGATCATGTGGAGGATTGGGCACTTAGTACATGAGATTCCTCACGTTATCAAGCGCAAAATATTTTATATTTGAATCTCCCGACTGAGTTTTGGTTCGCATCTTTCGAATACGCTAAAATTAGTAGATGGGCTCGGAATTAGAGAAAATTACTAAAAAACTCATAAACTTGTTACAATTGTGTCCAAAAAAATCTTATACTTTTTTTGTTAATTCAGTTTTAAACTTTTTGCAATTATGTCAATCTAATTCATCCGACCAATTTGAATCGGAAATTGTTTACATGGATGCTAGCCATCCTACATTATACTGGCAACACTAACGTGAATAATTTTTTTTATTTTCTTCTCTTTTTTTTCCTTCTTCCTCCAAGGTTGTTGACTATCGAGGTCTGCAGCTGGCATTATCAACCGGTTTCCATCCTTTACCTTCTCCTTCTTCTCCTTCTTCTTATTCTTCTTCTTCTTCTTCTTCTTCTTCTTCTTCTTCTTCTTCTTCTTCTTCTTCTTCTAATTTTTTAATTTTTTCCAAAAAAAGAATTAGTGAGAATCCTACTAATAAAAAATTACAAGTAAAGGATAAATGATCAAAGTGATAATTTCTTATGTTTGCACACTAAGAAATTTTTCACTAATAATTATAGTTAACACGACGTAATTTTCTCATATATTTGTTATCAGCTTGATAGTACTTTGCTAAACTAATGCACATGAACTTTCTTGTAGAAAAAAAAAATCCTTGATTGTTTGATGCACATTAACTCTCTTGTGAATTTGATTTTATTTCAATAATTATGTAGAATTATTTCGAAATTTGTATCATAGTGTCTGCCAGTTGAATTAACGTACACAATCTACTAGGATGAGGTACAAGACATAATTGGTAATTCTGATGAGAGAAGTCACCATAGCTATTTTCAAATTTTGATTTGCAATCAGGAAAGAATCGGGGGATTTCAATCTTTACCGGTACGTGTTATTATTTTATTTTGAATTAAAATACCTTACTATATAAAATGATAGAAAGGTCAAATATCTTGTGGTCATATGAATCTTCTCAATGAACCAAATGTTGAAGCTATATTATGTAAAATTTGTATACAAATTGATCAAAAATCATTTTTTGGCTTAGTTTTGACTCGTGTGATCTTAACATTGATTTTTATAATGTTTTAGGTCCCAACATGTCTTCATCCACGAGATTTGGATCAACATCACTCATCTTAATTTTAGGTCACCAAAGAATCCTGCAATTTGATTTTGCTGAAAAGATTGAGAAGCCAATTCATTGCACAATGATTTTGTTATTAATTGCAAAATCAATATTTCAAGGGTTTTTCATCTTTTAAATTTAATACATCTATTTAATAACATTAACTATTTCTTTTGAATAGGTGTTAATATTTTTTACTTATAATTAACTGTGTCTAGGTTTTATCGGAATTTGGGAGGGTTTTACGAGGATGGCCTTGATTCTCATGTACATAAGAAATTATCACTTTTTTTACTTGTAATTTTTCATTAGTAGGATTCTTACTAATTCTTTTTCGAAAATATATATATTTTAAAGTAAAGGATAATGGGGTCCTTAGCTGACCGTTCCTCTGTCACACGGTCAGCTAAGCCGCACCCATTCCCCTAATCTCCCTTGATCCTCCTTATCTGTTATGAAAGTGCAAATATCTCATTCGAATTGTGCATATCTTTAATCGATTATAGTTGATGCTATAATATCTTGGTATCTTAAATAGCCATCCTATCAAGATTGTAAATAGCCCTTGATTCTCCGTATTTGTCATGAAAGTGCAAATATCTCATTCAAATTGTGCATATCTTTAATTGATTATAGTTGATACTATAACATCTTGTTATGTTAAATAGCCATCTTGTCAAAGATTGTAAATAACAAGATGGCTATTTAAGATAATAAGATGTCATAGTATCAACTATAATCAATTAAAGATATGCACAATTCAAATGAGATATTTGGACTTTCACGACAGATACGGAGGATCAAGGGAGATCAGGGGAATTACTTGAATGTATCTTTAACATGTTTTGAAACCAAGAGGAGCATTAGTGGTCTATAGAGTACAGCACAAGAACTTATAAGACTATCAAATTTTAACTGACTGAATAATGAATCAAAGAGGTGATAATTCAGACTTAAACAAAAGCACTCCCACCTCAACGTGAACTCAACCACCTTTCACTTACGCTAATCGGCAACCCACGGCTCATACAATGCACGGTGCACCTCAGACCAAGCGTCAATACCTCAGGGGAAGTTAGCACAGGACCCTACCACCATGGAGATGTATTAATAGTTGCGGAGTTTCGACCCTGGGATCTCTGTGGTGAAGTGCCCAAAGTCCAACCAACTCAGTTGCCCACCGGTGGATACTTATCACGTATATTAATCTGGGCATTCGACCAAAAACAAAACTGGGTAGAACCAAGAACAAAGACGTCGGGAGCTGCTATTTCAAGGGCACTTGGGTCTGTTGCCGTGGGTCCCTGATCTTGGCATAGCACAGGCGCGCGCTCCTATTGCCGTAGGTTCCCAGCGGCACGCAGTGGCACCTCACACAGCACGTCTTGCATGCTCTGTGGCGCACGTTCTTGCGCGACGGCTCTCTGCATCTCCTCACGCACGTGTAGCTACAATCTATGTTAAGACATCACGAAACCGGCAATCAAATCGTGCAAGTGCTAATGTACGTACCGCACGTGTAGGACTTATAAGACGGTTCATTGCGGCTCAATCACGGTCGGAAAGTTTCATTTCCCCAGACGGCGGTATCAATCGTCAATTGTGTACTGCGCACGTTGCCGTAGTTATTAATCAAATGTACACATGTTATGATCTTGAGGCTGCTTGCGAAAACGAAACTTTGCTTTATGCAATCAAGTTTTCTGATTTTTATAATTTGTGCAATTAGATCTTATAAGTTTTATCACGTGCAATCAAATTCTCTAGCCCTTTGAATTTGTGCAATCAAATTCTTCTATCAACCAGTCTAAGCAAGGCATGTTTATGAAATAGAAAATGACATGGGATGCTAATTTGTCGCCAAATAGGCAAAAACCAAACGGGAAAAGCAAGAAAAAAAGAAATCTTGAGTTGACATTGTGTCGCGACCTAATTTTCGGGTGCATCACCTAAAATTAGGTTAATGGACTACTAAGTCTTTAAACTTAGCTCGAGCTCTCCCCAAGCCCATACCAACTCGCGACTTAAGGTTCAAATATTTAACATGCAAAAGATTATTAACTAGGAGTCGTCACTAATCAGTTTATGGTAGGTCGATTAGACACCTAAGTAAAATAATGGGAGGATTGTTTTACTCATACGAACCAGAGACTAAGGGTACGGGAACTTGGTTACAATAGATTTCTCTAATGCCCTCTTTTTAATTTTCAAAAATGTTTTTGCAGGCAGCTTAGATTTATTTTAACTTAAATTTCTATCATGCAAATGGGTGATCACATGGGTACTCAATCATTATTAAACATTCAATAAAATAAATTGCATCAAAAGAATTAAACATACAAAACAAACAATTATTTTTTGGATTTTCTTGAAAATTAGAATTCTTTTATAAAAATATATTTTTTTAACTAAATGACTTAATCTTATTAATATGCAAATTCTAATTAAATGGGCCTATTATGCAAACTAGTTATTATGCACCTCATGACCTAACTTCACTAATGAACAAATTCTGATTAAATGATCCTATAATGCGAATTAGTTAACATGCACCTAGTATTTTTTGTAATTTTTTTATTGAAATTCAAAATTAATAAAAACCTTAATTAAACTATCTAAAAAGGGATAATTTTCTAATTTATTCTAGGGATTAATTTGACTTAAACCCTATCCTATCTTAGAAAACTATTTTTTGAAAAATGAAATAATTAAAATGTGCGAACATTATCTAAAAAATTAATTTAGGTCCAACCCTAACTTATTTCTAAAAATGCAACCCTAAAAATGTAATCCTAAGAAAATTCTAATTTTACTAAACCTACATGTTTGATTTACTAAACCTATATGCTCACACAGAATTTTGATATTTTTGATTTTCTGATTTTTTTTTAGTTTTTTTAAAAGATAAGTAATAATTAAATAAATATCAATTTAAGCCATTAACAAAATAAAGGATTAAAATAATTGAAAAAATAACATGTTGTCTCACAGGTCAAATTAACGATTATCCTAACCCTAATTATTATGACAAAGAGATCAAAATAATTAAAAATCTGATCCGAAGTTTTACGAATCAAATTAATAATTATAATGATTTAACAAATAAAATTCTACCAAAAGCCCAAAAATTAATATAATTAAAAAAATAATTTGATGTCTCTCGGATTAAATTAATAATTACATTAATTCCGGACAAAATCCTAGCGGATAATGCCTACAAAATGCACAAATATTAATATTGACAAACCATATTCTAACTTAAACAATAATAACAAAATTTAAAATGAATAAATAAATGACAATAAAATAAAAAAATGAAAAATTAACAACCTAGGTGAAATTTGAAAAAGAGAGAAACGATGGCGATGGGCAGCGCCGGGTGGAGGACGGCCAGCGGCTGGCATCGGGGCTCCGGCGAGATCAGGCGAGGTTCGGCGAAGGTAGACCTGCAACAAAACAGGGGATCGCTTCGAGCAGTAGATGGCTTTGCGGGTTGCTGGCGTGGCGGCTACTGGCGTGAGAGAACGAGGGTCGGTCGGGGGCGTTGCACGATGAGGCGGAGCAGGGGCGTCGGAGCTTCTGGTGCTGCAGATCAGCGACGACAAAGGCGAAATAAGAGCGTCGGGGCTTCTGTGCTACGGGTTGAGAGACAGCAGCGCGGGAGCAGTAGTAGCGGTCGTCAGGGGAGCTCGTAGCCGGCGTGGTGCAGGCATTGGACAGATCCGGCTCGGGTCCGGTTTCGGCAGAGCTTCGGCAGAGGGAAGCAGCGGACCGACAGCAGGAGCAAACGTCGGGTCGTCGCGGGGGTTTTAGCGGCAGGTGAAACATAGGTGTTGCGGTCGTCGGAGCTCTGGCGTTCAGCGCTGGGCAGAGAGAGACGGAGCGAGCGTCGTGGCGGCAGGGAGCGAGGCGGCGACGGTTGCAGAGGTGCGGTCGTCAGGGGTGACGAGCGGCGATGGTGGGGATGCTCAAGCGGAGCTCCGGTGTTTGGATAGAACGAGCAGCAGCCTCAGGTGTGGGGACTTCGCGGACGAACAGCGACAGGCTTGAAACAGAAGCGGAACCGGCCGTCGCAACTAGGCGGAGCAGAATCGAAGCCGGCAAGAGGAAGGTAGAGGCGGAAACGGTCCGCAGAATCAAAGCCGGCAGGAGGAAGGTAGAGGCGGAAACGGCAGAGGGAAGAATGTGATGAACAGTAAGTGTCCAATCACCTTTTTCCCTTTTGCTTTCTTTTTACTTTTCCCCCTTTTTTCCCCTTTTTGTGTTTCTCTCCTTCTCTCGAGAACTCCACGGACGGCTCCCCTCTCTCTCTTCTCTGCCTCTGTCTTATGCTTTTCAGTAGAAAAAAAAAAAACTTTCTCTCACAAAAATTCTATTCCCTTTCGTGAGTGTTTCGAAAACTCAGTCATAAAACCCCCACCTCAACCGAAGCCTTGCTTTATTTATTTATATAGGAAAAACTCGAGTTTATTTTCGTAGGTGGAGATTTTCACTCAACCACTTAACAAAGAAATGGCTCCAAAATTACACAACAACTATTTTTTTGAATTTTGAAATGAGGATATATTTTCAACAACAAAATTTTTTAAAACCAAATGTTTTATTTTATTTATTATTTTCTAAAATATTAGGTGTCAACGCATTGTTAATCACAGTGCGTAAACAAGACGCTAGAGTGTGTATATCAAGGGAGTTACAAATTTTCTTTTTTTTTTGGTCAGTGGAGTTACAGAATTTGATCGCTCAAAGTAAAACTTAAAGAGAACAAAGTTGCATATACCCAAGAAGTTAGAAAACTTGATTACACAAAGAAAAGTCGGAGGACCAAATTGCATAAATATGAAACTAAGAGGACTTAACCGACATAGTCGATACTAAACCCTTTCCCTTTTCCTTTTATTTTGCTTTTCTCGGCTATATAAACCCTCTATGGACATGAAATAATCACAATTATTTGCATATGAATGTCTACCTAAACCACTACATCTCATACAAGCAAGTAATTCACGGGTGAAACTAGGAGAAATCACCGGCCAAACCGTGGGTTGTTCATACTTTGTAACATATTTAAGAGAACGAGTACAATTTAACGATGCTGGCAGTCTGAGCCCATCTCATATCACGGTGGGGCATCTCCACTTAAAAAAATTAGCTTTACCAGCTAAAGGGTAAAAATTGAGTACGTGTAGATTTTCCTTGTCCAATCATACGAATCATGAGATCGTTCTTTTTTCAATCATAAGCCTCGTATGATGATAATAATGATAATGGTGGAAAACATATAATCTCGGACAATTTTTTCATTAAGGCATGACTTTGAAAAAACATGGAAACTTGATGAACTTTTGAATAATATATTAATCGAAATCGAACTGAACCTGTTTGAATGCCAGTAGGAATTACAAACAGACAATGGAAAGTGAAAATGGAGACGATGGATGGCACAACTCTCTTACAAATGGAAAATTAAACTCGGAATTAATGCATCAATTCATTTAAATACCGTAATGCAAGCACTGGAATGAAAATGACCGAACTAGATATTGTTTCCCCCGTCGTATGTCTGCCCAAATTGCCACCCAGCAGGCGCCACATTATCGAATTTTACTGTCTTCCCGTCACTCACGGTGACTCGAAACGACAAGCTTTGCCCCGTCAAGACAGTTCCGGTTTGCCAATTTTGCCCCCATACACGGCTCATTGCGATCCATTGAGTGTTCGAGCCCTTGATCTTCACGGCGTTCACGTCCCCGGCGCCGCCCACGTTGTAAATTAGCACGAGGGTAAAGTACGGGTTCCCGTTGATCTCGAACTTGACTCCTCCTTCCTTGGAACACAAGATGCGGCGATAGCGGATGGGGATGATTCCGGCCTTGTACTCCGCAAGCTTCGTGAACATTTTCAAGGAAAGGTCGAAGTGCTTCTGCGGAGGATTGCACCAGGCGTCCGGTTTATTTGGAGTGTAGTTCGGAGGGCAGAAGTTTGTTGCAGTGATTTTGATTGAACCGGCATTCGGAATGCACCACTGCGGGTCGTTGTTACAATAGATTTTGAAACAAGCGCCACAGGTAAGTCCATCATTGAAAAGGGCCGTACTCAGTGCTGCGGTCTCTAGTCCATATCCTTGTTTGAAAAGATCTCCATATCCACAAGCTCCCTCTGCATGTGATGACCACGAACGAGAAACAAATCAACAAACATTAGCGACATGAAGTAGCTTCATTATCCATCTGTACATATGTCCTCGCGCAAAGTAGCACAAGAAAGGATGATAAGGTTAGGGCAAGGCTCTTCCTACTTTCTCCTTGCCAAGAGATTTTTACTTACGCATGGTTTCTCCACCGCCCATGTCGCCGTAAAAAGTCGCATGCGCATCGTACCAATCACTGTCTATGGCAGACACTACCATGGCCATAGCCAATGCGAGAAAAACCTCGTAAACAGCCATGGCAGAGAGAGACAAAGAGTGCCAAACGTTGAAATATAAGCTAGAGGAGAAGTGCATCAGACAACGGAGAGATGGCCAGTGATTTGTACTCGTCGCATTCGCCCAATTTTGGATTGTGGACTTCAAAAGGAAACAGAGACAGAACTTGCCAAAGATGGATTATTAGGGAAGATATAGCCCGACAAATCTGGACAGAAATTATATTTAGTTGACTTGCTTCGATGCAAATGGAAATTCAAAAGAATGTCGGCACGATGATATTGAAATCTCATATTGGCTTTTAACAAATTTTGGTTAGTACAGGAAAGATCATGCGATAATCGTACAGCTATTTGGTTTGTCAAAACCCTTGATGGAGTTTGCAGCTTTCGAAAATATACGTTTGTTTTGGTAGTGCAAAAGAACGAGACGAGCTGTGTATTGATAGAAAACGGCATGCGTTTTGGCTAACCGCGTCACCGTGTTTGAAAAGGGTAAACCGATAGAAGATAAGACCTAAAGTGATCTACCGACGCCCACTTGCTCAGAAGACAAAGGTTTTTTTTTATCTCTCTCTCTCTCTCTCTTTTGGTTATGTGTATATTTAATCCTTTTAAGTTTCAAAGTTAATTTATGTGATAAGCCTTCTAATTTTTCAGATTTGTGCAATTCGGTCTAATAAGTTTTGTTACATGCAATTAAATTCTCTAACTTTCTGAATTTGTGTACTTGAATCCTTCAATCAACCAGTCTTACTAAGCCATCAAACTAATATAGAACAAGGCATGTTTATAAAACAGAAAATGGCACGTGATGCTAATTTGTCACCAAATAAGCAAAAAACAAATGAGAAAAGCAAAAAAAAAAAAAAATTAACTCTTGAATTAATAGTGTTAATCACAGTCTGTAAACAGAACACTTGATTGCATAAATCAATGAAGTTACAAAATTCGATTGCATAAAATAAACCTTAGAGGACAAAGTTGCATATATCCAAAATGTCAGTGAACTTGATTACACAAAGAAAAGTCGGAGGATCAAATTGCATAAACGATGGAACTGAGAGGACCTAATCAATACTTAACCATTTCGCTTTTCCTTTTGTCTTGCTTTTCTTGGCTATATAAACCTCTATCGACATGAAATAATCGTGGTGATTTGCATACGAATGTCCACCTAAACCGCAACATCTCCTACAAGCAATGTGTTGTTTGGTAACGCTCTGGGGAACACTTATTTCTATTATTTTATTTCTCGGAACAAAAACAGAACAGAAAAGCGTTTGGTAATTTTTTTGTTCCCAGAAATAGATTTGGAACAAAAACAAAAAATAAAAACAAAATTGTTTCTTGTTCTTGGAAACAACTCAGGAAACAAAATTTTCTTTTCTCTTCCTTTAATTCCTTTCTTTTCTTTCTTTTTCTCTTCCTTTCTTCTTCCCCCAGTTGGTCACCAGCCTCGACGACGGCCGGCAACCAGCCAAACGAGGCCCAATGATCTCGCCGGCCCCCAACGAGGCCCCCCCAAGCTCGCCAACCACCAGCGAGGCCCCCCAAAGCCTCGCTATGGCTGGGTGAGGTGCCCATGCGCCTCGTCATGGCTGAGTCTCACCCGACCATGGCGAGGCTCGACCTTGCTCGACCACCGCGAGGTTGGCGAGGCCAACCTCGCGATGGCTAGGCAAGATGAAGCCTCACCAATGGCTAAGCAATGTTGCCTCGCCAAGCCAAGGTGAGGCTTGGGGGGACCTCGTCGGCCCTCATTTGGCTGGTTGTCAGCCGAACATGGCTAAAGCCGGCGACTGGTTAGAGGAAGGAGAAGAAAAAGAAATATTTAATAAAATTATTAATAAATTAAAAGAAACTCTAAGTCGCAAAAATCTATCAAACGTATTTTTGTTCCAAGAATAAAAATTTTATATAGTTATTAAACACCTTAAAATACTTAGAAATTGTTCTCGAAAACATAAATAAATAAATAAATAAGGAGTGTTTTTGAAAAGAAATTGTTTATAGGAACGTAAACGTTACCAAACGCGCCTTAATTAGACGATAAAGCTAAAGCTCCATTTGTTTCATGGAAAACAAATGACCGATAGACAATTTCATTGTTGCTTAATTAAATTCAGCTACGACTGGCTAAGGAAGAAGGAAAAAAAAGAAAGAAAATTATTTTAAAAATTCAAATATTCTAGTATTTTTTAAGGAAAATCAAATTCCATATGAAAAAAAGGGGAAAATATTTTCTAGTTCATTTTCAAATTTTAACCAAAAATAAAAAAATATTGTTGTTTTCGAGAAATGTTTCATTTTTTGCGAAACAAACTTAGCCTAAGATAAATCACTAGTCAAACTATACGGTTTTCATACTTTGTAACACATTAAAATAAAATGAGTACACTTTTAAGGATGCAAGTAGTTTGAGACCATCGGTATTCATACTCTGTAACACATTCAAAAAAATGAGTACACTTTTAAGGATGCAAGTAGTTTGAGCCCATCTCATATCATGGTCAAGCATCTCCATCTGGACACACTCTTAATCTAAGACTCCATTTGTTTTACTAAAAAAGTTACACGTCTGGAAAATGTTTTCCAAGAAATTATTTTCTAGGAAATTAAGGTACTTGGCTAAAATCTGAAAAAGAATTGTAAAATATTTTCTATAATTTAGGAATGAAATCTGATATGATTTTCCAAAATACACATATAACTTATAAGTGCTAGTGACCTACGCACAGGCAATCGGGGACTAGGCATAGACATCAAGATCCTGGGTCCAACCTTGATGATCTCAACCTTGGCACTCAAGAAAGTGCACTTAGGTCTCAAGCAAAAGCACAAGCACCAATCCAATGTCCATAGAAGCCAAAACTAAGAACTCAATGCTCATGCACATCTTCTTTTGCCTCGGCCTTAGTGCCCATGCTGGGCTCCTTGGTACATGGACCTAGGTCCACAAAGGTCGAGCTCGAGACCCGTTGACCCAGGTTCCCAATGATCGAGCTCGGGTGCCCAACACTTTATCCTTTGTCCAACGAGGTTGGCCTGGGAACTACTTGTGCCCAGGTCTCCAACGACTAGGCTCGTGTCCTTAGCATTCGAGATCAAATACATCAAGGCCAAACCCAGGATTGCTAATCGTTAGAATAAGGGCACGCATTGATCAACATGGGCCCTTACACAAGCCCTGCCAAGGCCTTGGGCACCAAAGACCTGACCATAGGCTTGGCCTTAATGGACCTAGGCCTCAAGCTTGGGCATGAGGATCCTAGGCCAAGCCTTTTGGACCTAGGCCTGGGGATCGAGGACCTATGTATGAGCACCAAGGTCCCGAGTTTGATCTTGATGGACTTGAGCATGAGCACTGAGGTCTCAAGCCATGGTCTTGTTGGACTAGGGCTTGGGTGTGGGGGATCCAAGTACGAGCATTGGGATCCTAGGCCTGGCCTCTATAGACCTAGGCATGGGTGTTAAGAACTCGGGCATGGGTATCGAACACTTAGGCTCAGCCATGGGGGTTTGATGTCAAGCCTCAATGATACGAGCCCAAGTGTGGGGGATTCAAGCATGGGCATCGAGGACCGGAGCACGTTATTTGTGTTCCAAAGCGTGGGGAATTCTGGCATGAGCATCAAGGTCTTTTGCTTGGCCTTTGTGGAACTGGGCTCAAGCAAGCATTGATCATGGGCATTGGGGCCTCAAGCTCGGGCTTGATGGACTTGGGCCTGGGCGTTGGAGACCCAGGTATTGATATTGGGGTCCTGAGCCCGACCAAGATGGAGACAGGTATGGGTGCTAAAGACCTAAGCACGAGCATTTTGGTCATGGGCCCAATCTTAATGGACTTGAGCCCGGGTGTCAGGGACCTAGTCATGAATGCTAGAGACTTGGGAATGAGCATTGGGATATTTATGCCAAAGTGTAGAGTTTTCGGTGTAAGATCCAATATCTAGTCATATTTTGAAAATGATTTACAATTTGAAGAAAAAATAATTTTCTAAATTGTGCATATGTTTTCTTTTGACTAGGAAAATCCAAACGGCAAAAAAATGAGGAAAATGTTTTTAGAAAAATATTTTTCTTGAAATAAACAAAGCTTAAGAGTCATAATTTTTCCTAAACTCTAGCCAGGGATTTGACTTAGAAAAATTAGCTTTACAAGCTAAGGGGAAAAAATGAGTTCGGTGCATTCTAAACCAATTTTCCCTTGTCCAATTATATTAATCACGAGATCGGTCTTTTTTCGATCATAGTTGTCATGTGATGATAATAATGATAATGGTAGAAAACATATGTCTCAAACAATTTTTTCATTGAAAAAACATGGGCATACCGTGAACTTTCCGATAATAGATCAATCGAAATAAAAATGAAGGTGTTTAAATGCCAGTAGGATTTACAGATAGACAATGGAAAGTGAAAATGGAGACGATGGATTGCACAACTTTCTTACAACTGCAAAAATGAACTTGAAATTAACTCTCCGATCCCTATAAACAACAAAATACAAGCACGTGAATGAAAAATGGTACAAACTAGAAATTCCTTCCCCCATCATATGTCTGCCCAAATTGCCACCCGGCAGGTGCCACATTATCAAATTCTAACGTGGTCCCGTCGCTTAAAGTGACTTGGAATGACAAGCTTTGGCCCGTTAAAACTGTATCAGTCTGCCAATTTTGCCCCCAGTTACGAGTCATTGCAATCCATGGTGTGTTTGAGCCCTTGATCTTCATGGCGTGCACGTCGCCGGCACCACCGACGTTGTAGACCAACACAAGGGTAAAGTACGGATTTCCTTTAATCTCGAACTTGACTCCTCCTTGCTTGGGACACAAGATACGGCGATAGCGAACGGGGATGACTCCGGCCTTATAGTATGCGATCTTCGTGAACATGGACATAGCAAGGTCGAAATGCTTTTGCGGAGGGTTGCACCATGTGTCCTGCGTCTTAGTGTAGTTCGGAGGGCAAAAGTTTGTTCCGGTGACTAAGATTGGACCGGCGTTCGGTGTGCACCATTTCGAGTCATGACAATAGATCTCGAAACAAGCGCCGCAACTAAGTCCGTCATTGAAAAGGGCTGTGCTTAGTGCTGCGCTATGTAGTCCATATCCTTCTTTGTGAAGATCTCCATATCCACAAGCTCCCTCTGCAAGTAATGACCATCAAGGAGAAACAAAACAATAAACATCATGAATTAGCCTAATTGTACATCTGTATATAGATCCCCGGGAGGGAGTGCAAGAAAGGATAATAAGATAAGGGCGAGGCTCTTCTCCTTGCTAAGAGATTTTACTTACCCATGGTTTCTTGACCCCCCATGTCACCGTAAAAAGTTGCACGTGCATCGTACCAATTGCTGTCTATGGCAGAAACTACCCCCGCCATGGCCAATATGAGAAAGACCTTGTAAATAGCCATGGCGAAGAGAGACCAAGAGCGTAAAACGTCGAAGTAAGCTAAAGGAGAAGTACATGAAACGATGAAGAGATGCCCAGTGATTTATACTCATCGCATTCGCCCAATTTTGGTAATATGAACTGCGAACAGAGATTAAAATAGCCAAAGATAGATTATAGGGAAAGATATAGCCAGGATAAAGATGGACACAAATTTTATCCAGACGTGTGTGAGTGGCAATGATATAAATAGAAATAAAAGGACAAATTAGTAAGGTGTTTTTTTTTTCTTTTTTTAAGGCTCGCCCAATTCCCGCCCCTAGCTCTTAACACCCCACTATTACATTAAATTGACTATATTATCCCTTGTGCCCATTCTTAATTTTACTTGAAGATTATCCTCCTCTCACTTTTGCTTAAGTTATATTTTTAATAATATCTTCCCAATAAAAAAAGAAATATACAAATATCAATTAACTATCCGCCAAATATACTATTTTTCAGAGAAGAAGTAAACAAATTTTGTTTCAAATGAGAAAGAAAGGAAAAAACCCAAAAAAAAAAAAAAAAAAAAGAGAGAGAAAAAACAAAAGGCAAGCACTAGCCTTAAATCAGGAGGGGGCCTCATATTTAATTTTAATAATTATTGTTTATCAAGAGCATGGTCATTTCGTCTCTAGTAAAATTTTTGAATGTGGTTGAAGATATGGCTTTTGACCTATTTATGAATTTATGCTATGATGCATGCTCATTTAAGATGAAATGTTGAATATGTTATATTTGGATTGATTACAAGTACTTAAATCATGTATGATACATCTAGGACTTCTCGTGTATTGAAACATTGCATTATGAATACAAAATTGATTAAAGAATAAGTTTGATTTATATTGTACTATAGCCAAATGATGAATGACATTTCTTAAATTACAATAATTTCTATGAGTGATATCTAATTACTTGTTGGTTGTTATTGCGGTATTGTGCTCTTGGGTCGGGTTGTGAAACGATCTCCTACTTAAACTCAAAGAGTTCATTTACTAAGCTCAGATTTACCCTAAAATATTTTACACATTGGCCGAGTTCGGAGTTCTGCTGCCTTCAGATTGACATTTCCGAAGATCTCTTTGATGATGGGATCAAAGTGCGCAATGAAAGTAGAGGTGCATATTTTGTAATACAAAATTGAATTATATATAATTGTGTACATAATCTGAGGTTAAACTTTTTTCCAGTTGAGGTTCAAATTGTATGGAAATTCCAATTCGCGACAGAAACGGCTGATATGTGCAAGCTACGACACAATAAGTTGACATATCCGCGTGGTGGCCTGCTAGATAATAGGTTGACATGGCTGTGGTACAGATTATGCGACAACACGTCGGCGTGGCTGCATGATGAGGCTGCCGACGTCATCATCAGCAAATGATGTTGAGGACCGATGTCGAGAGAAGGATATTAGTAGTAACTCAAAATGAGAATGACAAGCTACAATCAAATGAGGTATACACACTGTCACGATAAATATGAAAAATATAGGGAAATCTGTGTAATCTCATCAATATATATATAAAACATGATTCCAAACCGGGGGAAGCGTCAATGGGCCATATGGTACAGCACAAGGAATAAAAAGAAGGTCGATTTTGATTATTGATGGCATCATCAATCAAATAGAAGACAATTTACAGCAAAACAAAAGCACTCTACAAATCAGGGAGAGCTCAACTCACATTATTACACAGCACGTATATTAAATTGGGTAGAACCAAGAACAAACACGTTGAGAGCTGCTGTCTCAAGGGCATTTGGGTCTGTTTCCGTGGGTCTTGAGCCTGGCATAGCACGGGCAGGCGTTCTTGTTGCCATAGGTCCCGGGTGGCACGCAGTGGCACCTCGCGCAGCATGTCTTGCACGCTCTGTGGCACACATTCTTGCGCGACGACTTGCTGCATCTCCTCGCGCACGCATAGCTGCAGTCTGTGTGAAGACATCATGAAACCGGCAATCAAATTGCGCAAGTGCTGATGTACGTACTACACATGAAGGACCTATAGACGGTTTCATTGCGGCTTACTATTTGGAAAGTCTCACTTCCCCAGATGGCGGTCTCATTTATGACTTGTGTACCGTGCACGTTATCATGGTTATGAATTAAGTATAAACACGCTATGATCTTAAGGCCGCTTGCGAAAACAAAACCTTCCATTGACGGTGTTCCTTACAGAAACACCGCGTATGAAATGCTCTTAATTTTTATAGCTATGTATATGCTGTTAATGCAGCATGTACAAGCATATACAGTTGCTCTTTATCGTTTTCTGTGGTTATGCACGCATCGATACATAATCATCTGTATACAGCATCTTCCAAGTAATGGTGTCAGGTTTGTTGGTGCCATCAAACTTACTGATCTTGCGAGGATGATGTTGATGTCGTTTGTCGATGTTGGTACTTTCACTCCCTCCTCCGTTCATCTGCAAAAGGGCAGTCGAAGCAAAAGACGCGCCGTCAAGCCATTTTGTCTTTTCCGTTTTTCATCTTGCGTGAAAGAGAATAAGATGAGCGCACGTACAAAATTGTCTGAGAAAACCATTGTAAAATTCAGATTTCGTTCAGTGATTAAGTATCTACGTTCTAGCTAATCATGCCAAGGAAAGAATATTTAAATTTGCTTTGGAAGTACTTGACACTAAAATTAGAGATGGTATATTTGGAATGAGCTTCATCTGAGTTTTTAATCCTCTTTTCTTTCTGGCCTCACTTTACATTTTGATCTTCAAATATCAAAAAAGGTTTGATTTATACGAAAATATACAGGAGCAAGCCCGGAACAAGTATATTTTATGGTTGCTGCAGAACAACAAAAACAAAATCTCTTCTTAATTATTGGAAAGGATGAGAAGAAACATATACGAATGGAGTAAGAAGCAGTGATTGAACTCACACTAGCGACAGCACGGCTGGCAGCAGTTGCCGACGAAGCCTCTGCAAAAGCCTAGAACAAGTACAAAACGCAGACACCTAAATATCAGAGTCGATAAATTGGGGACATGCTGAAGTCTTGATGAAACCAGCAACATCATCAAAATAACAGAGACGTTGGTCAATTACAGACTAATGATTGCACGCTCTTCATCGGAGAACAATTCCTGGGAACGTCAGAACCAGGTGCGAGAGCCGCAGTGAGAACGTACCTGGAACAAAAGGATGGCGGCTACAAAAAGAAGAGAGAGCTTCATCTTCATCTTGTAAACCAAAAGGAGAGGATCTGCGGTGTGGAAAGACACCTCAACGCCAAGTCGCGATGGAGGCGGTTTTATAGGGGGCCTTCGAGTCCTTGTCCTCGGCAGAGAATCACATGCGAACGCACGACGTATGTCGCAAGGGAAAAATCGCAAAAGTTGAGGAGGATGAGTGCACGGAGAGAAAATGGACAAAGCTTTTTGGAAGCTTCTCGCTTTTATTTTTCACTCATCTCCGTTGTCGATTCGCTTTAGCGTGAGCTAGACCAGCTGTGATGATTCTTTGGATTGGCCGGTGGGTGTCTGCATGCGTGACTGGTCCCTCCGCCAAAACACAGCTCGTGAACTTGTCTCAAAGTCAGACGTCCCTGTGCTTTTCGCTTAGCTGGTTCACCAAGTCACCAACTGGGACAAGCTTCAATGGCGATCGTGAATGTCTCTCTCGCCCATCCTTTTCGGAACCCTATCCGGCTGAGTGCGGTGCGCCGCTCGCACGGGTCGGACCTAGAAAAGCTTCACACTGTCATGCGGAGACTGCACACGCTGTGGACAGCGATGGACGTTTTCGCCCGCATCTGGTCTCGCTCGGTTTGTTCGATGACTACGGAGACACGACGTGCATGGGAAGGTCCAAACTCCGCGCCGAAGCCCGAAAGCCCGGAATGGTCAGCCCGGCCCACTGATTTTCTGGGGCCCGTGTTTTCACCAAATACACCCACCAAATACAGACCTCCCCGTAAGCCCAAAACCATATCCCCTTTCAAAAGCCCAAAGAGGATAACTCTCCTTCCCTCAACCCTAAAAACAAACCGCATGGAATCTCCAATAGGGATTGAGAGTTTAAGATCTTATAAGAGAATATCGAGGTTCCGTTTGTTTTGTAAAAAATATTTTTCATATTTTTTGCGTTTGGATCGTTTAGGAAGATAAGTTGACGAAATTGATTTTTCTAGTCAATGGATAATCTACGATTAAATTCGGGAAAATGATTCCCTCTTTAAAAAATTGGAAATTATTTTACAAAATATGACTAAATATTGGTGCACTTGAACCAAAAACTCTATGTATGGGCACGGGAACCCCAATGCTTGTTCTCGAGCCTTAAATGACAACCCTAGGTCGGGGCCAAGTTTGCTTGGATCCATCGAGGCCAAGCCCGAGTCCAAAGACGTCAGACATAGGTCCACAAAGGTTATTCCCCTGCCTTCATGTTGTCACACCTCCATTCTTTTTGGAGGGGTGATGAAGGAGTGGTGGCACCAGTCGCGACAGGCGGTGGGTCACATGGTTCAAAAAGGTGAGATAGACGTAGTGGAAATAGTGGAGATTGGTGAAAAAAAAAATCAAAACAAAGGTGACTGATTCAATTCTAATTGTGGTAACGTATCAATTCTTTAGCAACATAAATTAGGATGTAATATACTCATTCCTTAACTTTAGAGGATTCCAGTCCATTAAAGAAAACATGCTTATATGATGTGACAAGGAAAGCTACATGAGGGTTTTGCTATATACTTCAGGAGGTACCAAAAATCGTAATTTATTCCTTGCTGTTTTCTCTTGCAATACTTTAGATACACGTAATGGCTGTTTAGGCAAAGCCAAAAGAGGACAAAGATAACGAGGACATCCCATGTTATCCGAGGGCAAACCACCCAAAAAGATATAGATTGTCTTCTCACTAATAACTCCTAAACCAGGATAATCGAAGACAGAAACCGAATAAGGCCCCGAGGACAATGATTGATCCCTCCATGTGATGTGCGAGGAGAAAAAAAGGAGACGAGAGAGGGGGAGAGACATGTCGAGGCGTGTGAGGAGACGAGTCATTATCAAAGCCTCTTGTTTGTAAGCCTCCCCAATCTTTTCCTTCCCCTCTAGAAGGTTTCTGAAGTCTCTATCAAGTTAAGTTAGAACACAATCTCTCTCTCTCTCTCTCTCTCTCTCTCTCTCTCTCTCAAGGCAGTCCCACAAACCGCCCCAGATAACCCCCACTTACGTGATCTACACTGTCCCTCTCTTGGATTTGTCTATTTGCTAATTAAAGCAACCTTAACGCTTTCTTCCTCTTTTTGGGTTTTTTATTCATTATGATGAGGGCGATCTATGGTGTCGCTGAGGCATACCCTACCTCTCTTCCCTCCACCACCGTTTTTATGGGATGTTCCTTTGGTGGGGGGTTTGATATCTGAATGGCAAATGACCAAGGACCATGTTCACATCATAGGGTAAACTCAATTCAATTTGATCAGGTTCGGTTTGGTAAATCGGAGCGAACCGAATCGAGCGGTCCTTCGGTTTGATCTCGTACCAAACTCATGATATTCTATAGTCATGGTGAGAAGAAATTTCGAGATTGATTAATCAACAGGAATACAATAGTTTAATCCTATTTTTGGTACTTAATCAAGTTGAATCCATGTGGAGAGTTCCTTGTCAACGTGAGAGAATGTGGTTTTGGTCCGCAGCATGAGTTTCCGTGAGAGATTAGTGGCTCACATGCGGGATGGGGAGGCAATTATCACGGCAATGATGGCTGTGAAAGGAGAAGAGAATTCAGCAACATATTCATTTCGGAGCCATATCAAATCCATGGTACCGTCCAGCCATTACATGAACATGTCACTAACCGGCCATTAGGTCCACGATGGTGACCTTATATACTCTTATTTTGACGGTCCATAGAAAATTCTATATTTTGCCCTCTTACCCTTCTTTCGGTAATCACAAAAAGCTGAAGCGAAGAAAAAAACGAAGATAAGGAGGAAATAATTGAGGGATGTTATCATTGGAGGAAGCAGTGAATTTGAAAAAGGAATTTCATATCGCGTACGTATATATACTTTTATCCTGATCGTGCGAGAAAATATTTAAGTTTATCGATTGACATGAGCTGACGTAATGCAAGAGATCATTTGCTCGATTGATATGTGCTCTGACTAACTTTACATGTGAATTGAAAAACCTTTCATTTGAATAATAATCAAGTTTTATGCATCTTTACATTCCTCACCCTTATGCGATGGACATGGACAGATCCAAACTTGACTATTCTCACAACAATTTCACAGCCATAACCAAGCACCTGGTCTCACCGAGAGAAGCAACAGATTCATCAAGGGGAAGAAATCGAAAGAAGAGCCGGAAATACCTCAACCCGTCAAATGTGAATGGGGAAGCGAGCCAGTGCGGCTGCCAACATTTGAGTGGATTCGATTCTATGCCCCATTAATCATGATTTGTCCCAAAAGAACATGGTCGGGGCAACTCTCTATCTCTCTACTGAATCCAATCCTTTCGAGAGGGTCCCGGCCGGTGTACGAAGAAGCTCTCGAGTCTCAACGCAATGTCGTCCATTTAACAAGTATCAAGTAAACTCAAGCATATTTAACACCCATCATCTAGTTAATGCGGCAACCGCGATCCTCCCAAGTTCGAGTCTCTGTCTTTTCTTACCGGGTATAACTTGGTAATTACAGTGAGAAGTGGAATTAGTACATAATCATAGGTACGTAAAACATAAGTCAAAAGCAGAATACTGTAATATATAGCCCTAGATTTGGATGATTGCCCGAGGAGAAAGTGCACTAGGGGTCGGGTCAGGTCGGGACAGGCGATGGGTAAAATAATTTGTGTCCTCCATCCGAAGAGAATGTCCCAAACGGAAAGGGGTGAGGAATAAACAAATCGCACTTTTCAGCTTTCAAGGAAGGAAGAAGAAGCAGAAGGAGGAAGAGAAGAGAAGAGAAGAGCACAGGGTCGCTTTCAAACTTCAGTTTGATGGCAGAATCTCCGCACAAGATCCTAGGCAACCCCTTTTTACACGCGACCCACCCTTGCTTTACCCACAAACCTCTCCCTCCTTCTCTCTCTCTCTCTCTCTCTCTCTCTCTCTCTCTCTCTCTCTCTACCTTTACTTTTTGGCTTATGTAGTCTCCAATCCATTACATGGTATTGTTCTATGTTGTTCTTGGGTTTGTTGTTTCGTTAGTGAACGATATAAAAAGGTCATGGTGACCCCAAAGCGCACCTCTGTAAGGAAGCTTTTATTCGACCAGGAAGCCAGCTCCAACGTCCAATTCTATGTTCGATGAGTGGTCTAGAAACCTAGATGGGTCATCGAGGACGCAATAAGATATTGTAAGAAAAGGGGAAGTCGGTAGATTTGGCATGAGATCGTGATGATTTCCTCAATTTCCGCTAATATCAATTAATTATCCATGGTCATTGATGAGGTGGGACTGGGACCCCTTGAGATCGTCCGCCTTGTGACTGCATCGGTGCATTGCAGTCTCCTTACATTGAATTACCTGCAAGATAGACCATGGCGTAAAGTAAATAAGTTCTGGTAGGGGAACAAAGATATTTCTCAAAGACTTTCCAAGCATTGTTTTCGTCGTCTAGCAATTAGTGATGAATCTTTTCGATTTGATGAAAGATCGTCTTGAACTATAAAGCACTAAAGCAGCGATGGGGGTTGGGGATCGCATTTTTCCCAGGGTCAAAAAAGCTAACTACCGACCGCATGCACATATCTATGACATAGCCCCGGAAACAGCAAAAGACATGTACTAGGTCAAAAAAGCCTTTGTCATCGCTAGGTTGTAGTTTCTCTGTTGAAATAATTAACCCTCTTTTTATTCGTTCTCTTTTGGTAAATGATCGAGTCAAAAGTTCAAAGACTATGGTTGGATGAAATGTACAATTTCAGGGACCAAAATTAGGCTCTTACGCAACCGAACCTTTCCTATATCCAAAGCTTTTGAAGAAACATTTTTAGTGCGAATTATGGACTGCAATAGACAAGCCCCGACCACTAGCCTGTGCTGTAAAATCACATGCACTTTAAGCACATGTAAACAGACTTACAAGAACCATTCTCTTTGCGAGCATGCATTCAAGCCCATCATTTTTTATGGCCTGTCGATGTCTCACATGCCTGGACGCGATAGTTATGGATTCACATCCTCGGCTCTCCTCCCTAGCAGTGGATATTGGACATCGGACAGGGTCGGGTTACGGATCGCATTCCCACTTTTGCTGTGTGGGATGAAGCTCTAGAGCTCCCTCACGTCCATCCCATGTCTCACTTGGAGAAGCGCAAGGCAACCTATTCATTCCTGAACATTTCTCACGAGTCAAAAAGTCACTCATTCATGTGAATCTCACATGATCAACGGCTTTGATTGTATTATGCTAATTTACCTAAATTCAAGTAGAGTTTCTGTGTGGCGAGGCCGAAGGTCGGGCTTTTATTAGAGAAAAAAACAAAGAACCCAACGCCTGCGGTCGTCGAATTCTCATGTTGGGCGAAGACAAAGTTTATTATTCAATCCGTACCATGTTGAGTTATCTCTATTCCTTAATACACAATACAAAGAGACAGGACGGGAGATCAACCTCGAAGCAGATGTGAGGTGATTGGCTTTCTTGTCTCTACCTGGACGCCTCAAGATCTCTCGTTCCGATGCGGCCAGTGAGGGAAACGTCCGACTCACCGAGACGCTTCTCTTTTACAGCGCACGACGGAAGCACAACCTGCGAACTCGGACCTGGAATCCACGTGGCAGCCGATGTATGGTCTGGAATGCCAAAGGGCGGCGCACCAGACACACAGAGAGAGAGAGAGAGAAAGGAAGAGAGGGGGGGGGGGGGGGTGGCGCTGGATTGTTGGGTGCTCGATCCAGCATTTACAATCTGTCTTGCGTTCCTGTAATAATCCACAAAGGCCAAAGCAAAGCCAACAAACTTGTCTTTTTTCCTTCTTTGTTTTCTTAAAGAGGGAGTGATGCAGTGGAAAATAAAATCTTAGAACACACTATAACGGTGGGAAGGTGGCGTGAAAAACTCGGTGTCCCGCCGTCCAAACAAACACCTTTCGATTGCAATGTTTTGATCAGCCAACCCCACGCGCAATCAATTCCCCCTCGCCATCTCTCCTATCACCCTTCCCTGTACACACACATATATATATACGCATCCGCTCCCTCGTCCTTGTGTGCCAACAACATATTATCCGAAAGCACAAAAGCCTTCTCTCTCCACGAGTTCTTCGACTCCCCAAGGACGAAAGAACACAAACAGAAACGACCACATCCCACTGTGAGTGCCAAAAATCTCTTGCTGCATTTGCATTGGTTGCTGGCTGCACATGTTTCCATTTTTTTATTTTTCCAGAAAGAAACAACAGAGTTTCGAGATCCATCAAGAGTTCAACACCGGTCCTGAAGTGGGGGTGTTGCTGTTGCACCGTAATTCCTCAGATGTTTCATTTCGTTTGTTTTTGGTGCTTGATCCGTTTGTGCAATGAACTGGCTGAATTCGACTCTTCTGGAAAACGTTTATTCATGCAAACCCTAGATTATACCCTGTTTAAGTCTCCTGAATACATATGCATGCGCCACATCATAATAGCAATGGTTTTGTGTTATGATTGTTCATTGTTTGAGCTTCACCGAGCTTCCTTCAACCCATTCCAGCGATTCAAACGGAAGGGTTCATTGTTGATGTTATATCAGAAAGATTCTAAAAAGTAAATGAATTTACGAGCAAAGGATAGGATACGCGTAGGTGTTAGGTGCTTGAGTAATTTAATACTACATATGGAGTAATGAAAAGGTGTATAAGGATCTATGTATATGGTAGGTGAGGAAAAGTACGTCTCTAGGCTCTAAGCACTCGGAGTGCACTGCACTCAAAGAAAACACACAACATCAACTACAGCACACATGCCCTTTTGTGGCAGAAAAAGGTCAACCTTTGCGGCCACTTTTTTTTTTTTTTTTTGTTGCCCAACATTAGATGTAATAGAAATCACACGCTTACATAGTTTGCAAAAGGTTCATGCACCCAGAGGCTGTTAGACAACAGTTTCTCTGGCTTTTAGGATAAGGTCTTGTCATGCCTTCTGGTGGATCCCAGTCCTGGTCTGCCATTCATTCATATATGCCATATTATACTTGCCCGATATTTATCTATCCTACAGGACCACAAATAAACGTGCCTCCATCATTGTTTTGTCTTCACCAATTTCCTAATGCCTATCCTCAGCTTCCAACTGAAGCTGAGAACGAGAATCCCAGGAAACCAGTCTTGTTTTCTGATGATAATTTGATGAGAACTTGGAACGGAAAGAACATCAACGGGGAGAGAGAGAGAGAGAGAGAGAGAGAGAGAGAGAGAGAGAGAGAGAGAGAGAGCTTAGTCCAAAAGACCCTTTGAGTTGACTCTTGAATTGATGATTTTTCAGTATTGTGTGCTCAATTCTCTAGAGATCTAGAGCTGATTCAGTGAGTGACAACAGCCAGCTTTAATTTTACAAGGGCCGTGGTATCACATCTAGTTTCTCCATCTTGTTTAGTGGTTTTCCCATGTATTAACGTCTCTCAATGCATTTCAATGCATTTCAATAGTCTACTGACATCATGTATAGACTCATTTTATAAACGATGTGATAGATATAATCAATTACAATACAAGAATTATATGTGAACTTGTGTTCTTTTTATAGGATCAAGTGTAAATCATACAAGTTCTTGACATGTAATTGGCCAATAGACAAGGAGATCATAATTTCAATTTTTATGTAGCAATTCATAAGAGAAAATCATGTTGTACGTACTTTAGTTTTAAAAGAATTTTATCCTTTAGAAGGCTTTCTCCTTTACGTAAGAACTATGAAAATTTCCATGTGACCTTTTGATGTCATTAGCTCCATCTATCATATAATTTCTGAGTGAATAATCCTAAACAAAATTGTCAATTTCATCTCTCATCGAGCGAAAAATACGGCTTTTAAATGCAGCCTAACATCGTCAATGGAGTTGGAATCGTGTGTACCGCCTGGATTTAGGTTCCATCCAACAGAGGAAGAACTTGTAGGCTACTACCTCAGCAGAAAGATCAACTCCATCAAGATGGATATAGATGTCATAGCTGAGCTTGATCTCTACAAGATGGAACCTTGGGACATCGAAGGTACATAAAACGCACTTCAATTTTTCGTCCTACTTTTCAACAAGGTGATTGATTGTAGAACCTAAGGGCAGCGACACATATGACTTTCAATAACATATTGCATGATATAACTATCACATGAAAAACTTTTCTTGTAAGAAAGTGATGTCCAATTATATGTCCTCTAGCCAAATTAGCGCATGCTATTCTAGCAATAATCATCATGCCTCATGCAATTCCACTTAGAAGTTGTGGAGTGTCATCTTTTTGCCGCTGACATTTTACGAAAGATCAATCATGTTCCGCATAACAGGACAAAAAGATGTGGTAGGAAACGATTCAGATAGGTTCTAGCACAACGAAAGCACGAGACAAATTGCATCAAAAAGCCACCGCCAACAACCAAGAAAAATAGAACCTCCCATAAAGCTAATGCGATTCCTGATGCTTCTATTTTATAATGAGCATGAGTGGAGTGATTATGTTTATCAACGCCTGCGTACAGGGAGGTGCAAGCTAGGGTACGAGGAACAGAGCGAATGGTACTTCTTCAGTCATAAGGACAAGAAGTACCCGACCGGAACCCGGACAAACCGGGCCACCACGGCGGGGTTCTGGAAGGCCACGGGGAGGGACAAGGCCGTGCTCTCGAAGAACAAGATAATAGGGATGAGGAAGACCCTGGTTTTCTACCGGGGTCGCGCTCCTAATGGAAGGAAGAGCGATTGGATCATGCATGAGTATCGCCTCCAGACCTCTGAAAATGCACCACCTCAGGCAAGTTATCAATTCTTTCATTAAGAAGAGCGGTTTCTATTACTTCGCCATTGACGTTAGTATCAAAACTACTTAAGAAGTATCTGAAATGGGTTTAATTGTAGGCGCCTATTATGTCCATTAAAACAGTGTAGAAAATTATTTATATATAGAATTCAATACTTTCATCTGAAATTCTTTAACTATACATTCATAAGTCATCTTACGCGGTTCACCAAAGTACCTTTTTGTGCCACTTATAAATTCTAACGGTGAGTATGCACATGGCATATGTGCAACTTCAGATTAGAAACTTACCTATCTAATTTTATTCTGCCGGACCCGATATAATTCATGATCCATAACTTTACTTACTCAATGTACTGCAGGATGAAGGATGGGTCGTGTGCCGAGCATTCAAGAAGCCCAGCCCCAGCCAAAGACAAGGGTTCGAAGCATGGAATCATGCGTACTACGTACGAGACTACATGAATCCTCGGCCTCCCCCTTCGCTCCTCCCCGACACAAGCCAAGCCGTCTCTTTCAGCCGGCACCAATTCGCTCCCTGTCAAGAGCCCGTCTCGAATCATCAATCTCTCTGGGACAGTCAGCTCAGTGAGCTTCCGCAGCTTGATAGCCCAACTCTCTCGACGAGCTTAACAACGACTAACAACTACGTGTCGACCCACGAAGAGTATGATGACGGGAGGAGCAAGAACATCAACAATGATGGCGTCCAGTTTATCAATGAGTGGACAAGCTTGGATAGCTTGCTCACATCGCAGGTGAACAACAGTGGCAACGACTACACCACGAGGCTAACCGAGCCGAGCATGCACATGCAGTCGAGCTCTCTCGGTTTCGCTCATGAAACCGAGAGCCAGGTCGGCCATTTCCTAGGGTGCTTTCCAGACTCCTAGCAAGAACTCATCTCCTTACTTCCCGCACTCTATTAATCCGATACTAAGGTAGCCATGCTTTACAAATAATTTGCTTTTGAACGGAACGTCGAATGTCGTCTGTCATATAAAAAGGTTTCTGCAAGATCCGCGAAGCCGAGTCTTGTGATATGAAGAAATGGGAGATAGTTCTCCACCCAGTTTATCATGCTGATTATAGGTTAAGTTCTACTTGTTTGACAGCTTCTCAAACTCTTAGTCGTTGTAAACTGGCTTTGAACGATAATAGCCATCTTTGATTACATTTAACGGTCGAGGGTTTGTTACTACATTGTTTCGCATTCGTTGTTGTCGGCTCCATATCGTTCTTCTTCATGGTGTCCTGATGCATTCCGTTGACAACCGGGCTTGTAACAGGAATTGGCCCTCCTGTCATTTGCCATTTGGTCAGAAATGACTTTTGCTACTTTTTAGAAAGATAAAAAAAAAAAAATATTCCCACTTTGCTCATCGAAAGAAAAATGAAAATACAAATATGTTACGGGAAAATGACGAATATTAAATGCATAACATGGATAATAACTGATTTTTTTGGTCAGAGTAGTAGTGGGATTTACCTTGTACAAAGCATGGAGTTCTCATGAGATCTATCGACGAAAGTCTCGGTAGATTTGTTTTGTAGAGTATTCCCTTAGAGAGATCGATTTAAGAAAAATGATTTTAGCTATTTAGTGAAAGCATATAAATCTGCTAGTTACTATTTTTATTTTTATTTTCAAATTCAACCTATACGGAAGTTTCATTTCACACGGACAAAGCATTAGAATTGGCCTATACAAGTACATGTTTATAGTTATAGCTCAGTTTGATGATTTTAGGTAATAAGTTTTAGTATTGGTAAATTCTCGAGCCTTCATCAACTTAGATTCTATGGTGTGAAAAGTTTTAAATCTTAGGGGAGATGACGTGATATATGCAATGAGCCTAGATAGTGACGAGAGTTGATTGACCAGCACTTGTAATTGAGGGCGTCACTACCACCGCCTCAATCTTGATTAATTCCACTCATCCATGGGTACTGCACTTTTGTCGTCTCTTAGGTTTAATTTTTTTTTTTTTGTGTTTTTTTATTTAATTTTTCAATTATTCAATGTGGACAATGAATTGAAAGAAATTGCTAATGTCATATCGACATAGCACTGCTCTTTTATCATCTCTTAGGTTTAACTTCCTTTTGTGTTTTTCTATTTAATTTTTCAGTTATTTAATGTTGATGATGAATTGAAAGAAATAGATAATGTCATGTCGACATAGTGCTGCACTTTTATTATCTCTTACGTTTAATTTTTTTTTGTATTTTTGTATTTAATTTTTGGTTATTCAATGTCGACAATAAATCAAAAGAAATTACCAATGTCACGTCAACATGAATATCTATGCATTAATGCAACACAGATGTGGTCTATCAGATCAATATTTTTTAAGAATGATTGACATGAACCAAAAACATACAATATGAGAACCGAATTCACTAAAAGAAAGGTAAAGACCAAATTAAACAAGTCGGAAAGGGTTAGAAACTATCCGCGCCTTTATACCTGTTAATACTTCAAATCTCCACTGCAACCCTTCTCTCTTCCAAATCCGTAGGAGTATGGCATATACACATACACACATACATACATACACACATACATACATACATACATACACACACACACACATATATATATATATATATATATATGTACATGTTGCTTAAAAATAGGTCGACATCATTTCCCTATCTAATAGTATTGCAATGATGAGTTCCCCAGTACATGATGAGACCTCACAACTTGTGTTTTGGATTATTGTGATTAAGGGTGAGTATAGTTTGAATTGTCCCGATCGAGCACCTAATTCAAGATCATCCCTAATTTTTGGGATTAAGAATTGACCCTATTGAGCTTAGGACTGAGAACTAGACCAATCATGGTCCAATTCGATTTCAAGGTCAACTCGAGATCAATCTTTTTTCTTTTCTTTTTTTCTTTTTTTGCATTCCTTTAAATGACAAACATAATATTTCTATTTACATATCTGTCGACAATGCAATATTGAGTAACTAAACTATGAACACAATACATATTAAACATGAATATAAAATAAGATAATAATAGAAATTTATACCTCCTAAAAGCAACAAACCAGAAAAACAAACAAGTAAGACAATGGAGCAGAGGTGGGAGGCAAGAGCTGAGGTAAGTGAAGAGAGGTAAGCTGCAAGGTGAGTGGTGAATAAGGTGATCGAGGCAAGCAAGGCCAAGGCGAGTGAAGAGGTTTTTTTTTTTTTTTTTGAATTAGCACTGGGTTTCTTTCTTTTTTCCAATTCACATGACAAAATGAACTGCAAAGATAACAAAGGAGGAAGCGTTGAAATTTAGAGTAAAAAAAAGCATTTAATATATAATATTTATTATGTACAAAGTTGGTCCAAGTTGGATAAATCCTAAACTCCCAAGATCGAGAATTAATCTGTACAATGTATAGTTTAGGGGTTTCAGAACTAAAGACTAACCTAGTTCCCGGGAAACTGAATCAGGATCAGTCGGATTGAGCCAGTCTAGTGTTAGTCTAGGGTTAATCCTAGATTGGTGCTCATCCCTAATTATGACTATCCATTTTTTGATTCTATTTCAAAATGTTTGTCTTTATTTTACTTGAACTGTCATATTTAGAGTTAAGAAGAGCGAAAATGAAAGGCAAATCGGCGTGCACCTCTAATGTTTACTTAAAATCCCATTCAGGAAAATGCTCCTTTCAAGCTCCTTACCACCCCAAAATAAAAAGTTAAAAAAAAGCTCCTCATCATTAATGCGAAAAAGGTAAATGCGATGCTTCCATCAATTGGGAACCTACAAAAAGCTGAGAAAGATCATCACAAGTCACATCCCACTTGATGTGATCCTCATGGACTAAAGTGCAACAAAATCGAAACTTCGGGGTGTAGTAAATTCCGTTGATCACTGCAATAAGAAAAAAAGAGGGTCTTCAGCGACCAAAAAGCATGGTCACAAAATGTCCACGTTTGGTCGCTAGAAATGATTGTTAATTGCTAATTTTAATGACCTTCATGTGATCAACGGACATTCATAAAACAATCCAATAAGTTAGATTTTTGATTCTTTGTAATTAATACACTTAAATGAAGAAGTCGATCAATAGATGCCGGTGGGTTGGCTACCTGGTGATGAAGTCCTTTTTTTAAAATAATTAGCCACGTGTTCACCATTTTAACAATTTCTAAAATGTCTGTTAAATTCTAGTTAAAAATTAATCGATTACAATAAATCGAAAAAATTGATGCATCGATAACCAGCGATCAAAATTCCGCGAGCATGATTACGGATACGACTAAATTTCAATCAGCACGTGAATAAATCATCCCTTTAACATCTCGAACTTCTAGGATCTAATGACAACATCGAGCCTTCTTCAAAAGTCCCCAAAAAATTGCCCGCGAAAGCCTCCGCACGTGCGGCTCACGTGAAGGGGGAAGCCGAAATGCAACGAATCGGGGACAAAAGTGCAAAATCGCGTAAATCCAGGGCCGCGAGCTGTAAATTTGCCGTTTTCTCAATTCCGAACCGCAAAAACCCGTTTCATAACTTTCACGCCCGTGACGCACGCAGGAGCTCCGAAAGTCAAAATCGCCCCCTCCCGAGTTCGAGCTCCATCGACGGGAACTCCCTTCCATCCCGAAAAAATTCACGAAACTCTACGATTCTCCTTCCAGATTTCAACCCTCATTTTCCCCCTCCCTCCCTCGATCTCGATCTGACGATGGCGGCGATCGCGAATCCGACCAGCCTCCGGGTTCCTCCCCCATGAGCGTGCCGCGACGCGTGCTGCCCGCACCGCACCCCGATTCGGAAGCGTTCTCCCATGGCGGCGCCGCGGAGCGTGGCCGTGGACATCACGAGGCTGCTGAGGGACGAGGAGGCCGCCGCCGCCGCCGCCTCCGCCTCCGCCGCCAAGGCGAAGGGTGGCGGGGAGGACGACTCCCCCAGCGGCAAGAGGCCTAAGCCCGAGAGGTTCCCGCTGTCGCGTTGGGAGCTCGCGGTGTTCGTCGGCGTCTTCTTCTTCTTCGTCGCGGGGCTGTTCTGCATTTACAAGACGATGCCCGCCGCCGAGTACGGCAGGATCAAGCTCCCCCGCACGATTTCGGATCTCCGCGTGCTCAAGTAGGCTCGATTATTGTCTCGTGCTCCGCGTTTTCTTGTGTCGGTGTTTGTTTTATGCGCTTTTTTTTTTTTGGGCTTTGTGCTTCGATTTGTGGATGGATTTGGAATCGATGGGTCAATGTGCGCGTTGCTCGACGACTGAATGACTAATGTGACGAGAGATCATGGTACGAGTGTGGCCGAACGCTGTTCGTGCTTAATTTTATTGCCTGTGGTGCGCCGTGAATGAGCATCTGCTGAAATTTGGGGCTTGAATTTAAACTCTTGTGGTTTGATGTGTATTGGGAAAAGGCATAATGTAGAAACGAGAAGACGACTTTTCCATAATTGAGTTTTGCTTGGTTGTGTTAATGAGAAAATGGGGGTGTCTACTGAGTTTTGCTCCTTTCACGCTCTAGTTTGAGCTCTAGGTTAGAGTCTGGAGCAGTTGTTGGAAGGAGCTTTAGCGCTGGCATTGCTTTCATGTTCACTAGTCTTGAGATTATAGAGATGACTACATTGTCTTGGATGGATGATCATTCTTGAAAATCTGGAAGTTTAGTTTGTTCTGGCTTCTTGTCTGCATACTACATGTTCGTTATAGTTGTGGCCATGTCGTAGTTCTATACTGTCGTGACTATGCTCTGACAGATATGTTATAAAGCTGCAAACACATCGCAAAAGTTATAGCACCCATTTTACAGCTGTAGGTGCCTTTGAATAGCTTACTAAACATTAGTTCTTTAATGCATGTATGCTTCAGTTACTGTTCTTTCATTCGTATTAATGTATTCCAAGAACAGAATGATCCATTCAGATGAGTTCTCAAATACTGCTTATCTGATTCTGCTTCTCTAACTAATGCTCATGTTGATCCAGAGATGATCTCTCAAAGTATGCTAAAGAGTACCCAGCAAAGTTCATTCTTGGTTACTGCTCGACTTACATCTTCATGCAAACTTTCATGATTCCTGGAACAATCTTCATGTCCTTGCTTGCTGGAGCTCTTTTTGGTGTCATAAGAGGCCTTTTCCTAGTTGTCTTCAATGCCACGGCTGGAGCATCTTCCTGCTTTTTTTTGTCCAAATTGATAGGCAAGCCCTTAGTGAGTTGGTTGTGGCCTGAGAAGTTGAGATTTTTCCAGGGAGAGGTATGTTTCAATTTATCATGGAGTTGTAAGATTGTTTGTTCTGTCTAGATTTTGTTTCAGACAATAGCTTCAAGTTGGCACTAATGCACATTCTGTTGATGCAGATAGCAAAGCGTCGGGAAAAGTTGTTGAATTATATGTTATTTCTGAGGATAACACCAACGCTGCCCAACCTTTTTATCAATTTGGCTTCTCCAATTGTCGATATACCCTTTCATGTTTTCTTTTTGGCAACAGTAATCGGTCTTCTTCCAGCCTCTTTGATAACTGTCAGGGTAAGTTTCAAATTGGACCTTCCTTAATTAGTTAGCTAGAATTGTGAGGCTTAATAGTGAGGCTGTTCTACTCTCTTTGATTTAGTACAGGAACAAGATCATATGTGCTCCAAATCTGTTCTGTTTGGGTTAATGGTTAATTTCTTGAGATTGTTGGATGGTGACTAACTCTTGAAGGAGCTTTGAACCTTCTTTATTCATTGTTGTATTCCACTGTAAATCTCCAGATGTTCCTTCTGTGGATGAACAAAAAATTTGATCTTATTCGTGGCTGTCTTCTATCTTGAATTATTTTTCTCTGCCTGATGGGGTGTTAGTTTGATAGACCATTGCTGGCTTATCCATCTTTATATCTAGTAAAATATATTGTCAAAATTTCATGAAATTGTTTTCCAAACATCTAGTTTGGGGAAAATGATGGGTGCCGACTCTGTTGATCATATCAGCAACCATACAGAACTTTCAGCAAAATTACTTCTGATCCTCAGAAAAGTTTCTGTGCCTTAATATTGTTTGTCAATCCATGATTTTTTTGGAGTCATAAAAATGGTGAATTGGTCGGTCAGTGCCAGAAATGATGCATTCTCTTCTCAGTTCCAAAGGAAAAGTACACCATGGTGTAAAGCTTATGTACTCATTTTGTCAATGAAGCTAGTAATAGATTAATTAAGTCCATTCTATGCACATGGGGAAAATCTTATCTTTTTATTTTGTGGGTGATCCCCGGGTGTCAAGTTACTTCCATAAATTAGGGATCTTCTTACTAGGAAGACTTTATACTCGTGTTGTTATTATGTTTCTCCAACTCAGCAGAATAATATCTAAAAGATTTATTTGCTGCCCATTGACTCTCACTATATCTCACTGAAAATATAAAATGTTCACATAGGAAGTTGTATGGAGATGGATCCTTATAGAGTGGCACACTGGGCAGCGTCAATTTTTTTTTTTTGTTTGGGATTCTGCATTGCACATTTGATGGATATATATGTCAGATCCGAGCCTGCTTCCCCTTGCTTTTCTTGCTTCCTGAACATATTAAGGGTAGAGCGTATGAAGGAATCTTATTAATTGGTCTCATGTCTTTGGCTAGATCTTTATATTGCTGTTATGTCTTGTTGGTCTTTATGAGATTCCTGTTTTCATGATTATTTACTGCTGCTGTTGCGCTTTTCATCATCAGGCAGGCCTCGCTCTTGGAGATCTTAAGTCAGTTAAAGACCTATATGATGCGAAGACTCTGTTGGTGCTGTTCCTGATTGGGTTGCTTATTATAATCCCCACCCTCTTCAAGAGAAAACGAACTTATGAATGAGTCATAAGTGATAAGCCCCCTGGAAAATGTTGTTGGAAACTGCCAATCTTCTGGGGATTTCTGAGACTGGGATGAACTGAAGATCCAGTGGCTTAAGTCTCAATCATCTTTGTTGGAGTTCAGCTAGAAAGGCAGCTCCTCATCTTTGATCCACAAGTTGACTACGGTCCCCCACACTTATAGCAATACAAATTAAACCCAGACGTAAAATTGTAATTTGTAGTGCTTCTTTTATGTCTGTCCAACAATATATGATTACAAGGTATAACGAGGCAATTGGAGCCCTAACATTTTAGCAGAGGTTCATTGTTTTACTCCTATTAGGTCTGGAGTGATGCTAAGGATTCTAGTTTATCCACTGCTTTGGTAGTGACTTATAATGTAATAGCTTCATGATCTCCACGACAAAGGTGGACATGCAACAGGGACTCCATTGATTTATTTCACCATTCTTTTCCCTTATGAAATGACCCGCATGATTTTCCTAGATGCTCAACATTGCCATTAAGTGCAGAATGCTGTTATTGAATTTATCCAGACTCGGGTAGAGCTGCGGAAACCCACACTTCAAAGGAAGGGTCGAGTATACAAGTAACAGCACATCTTAAGAACAAAAGAGAAAGCATTGTGTAGCTTTCTTTGAGTAATCTGCAACCCCAGATCTTTTTTATAACAGGATACTCTCAGCACCATTTCCCTCCCTTGAACGTCTCCGGAGTGACTAGTTCTTACTGTTGCCATCGCGGGAAACGTAAAGTGGTAGAGGGTTTAAAGAGCTAAGAAGGCTCAACCATAAGCCATTGGGATGTATAATTTGGTTGGGTCTCTCAGAGGTGAGTAATTTAAGTCTGCAAAATGATGATCAGGTGATAGAGGTTGGAGTTCTCTCACGAGTTCTTATTTGGATCAGGTGAGAAAAACACATCAGCGAATCCTTAATTCCTGGCTAAGTCAAAATAAGGATCATCTTCAGGATATCAAAAGCAAAATACTCAAGTAAATGCTGTACCAAAAACAACTGAAAAAATGGTAGAGCGACAGCAGTAACGACTTGTTTCAAGGAACCAAATGGATAAGAATGGTGGTCAAGAAATAACTATATTCAGTTCCTTGTTGCGGAAAGCACAAATACAACAAGAAGCCTTACTCCATCATGCGGAGTACAGAAATTATAACTTCCTAAAGTTGGCTTGAGACACCTTGGGCCCACCTGCAGGAGCTCATGAATCAAGGGTGACTGCTGGAGAGTCTTGATAGCCAGTGATACCCATTATCCTGATCCTGGTGTTTGGCTGAACAGTTGAACCGAAAGGAAATCAGAACATGATGATCTTTTTTTTTTGGTCAAAAGAACATGATGATCTAAGTAAGTACAAATATGGCCGTTTCGATAGCCTTCTTGCTTTAAACGCAATTCTGTATCATACCTGGCGATGACCAATATTTCTTCTGTAATTCTTTTTCTTCTTGTACTTGAAGACGATCACTTTTGGATCTAGACCCTGTATAAGAAGGATGCACTCCATCAATTGGGAGAAATTTCTTTTCATTTTTGGTAAATATTGGGAGAAAAAATTGATTCATGAATGCAGTACTAATTAAAATTCCAGATTAACTTTAGGATCTACAACCTGCTCTTCGACAACAGCATGCACTGCCGCATTAGGCACCACTGGCTTCCCAATATAGGTACTTGTTCTGGTCCCCACAAGCAATACCTTATTTAAAATTATCTGAAGAAAATACAAGAATCAGAAATTGATCAAAGAATGATGACAAATATTGCTCCAAGAGGACCCTTGGAAGGTGCATGGGTCTAAAATAGAAAATAACTCTCTCAGGAGATGATAATACTGACATTAAGAAATGTTAACAATTTTTCTAAACGTGGAAGGCCATCATAATCATAATACATAAAAAAGTAAACAGGTTCTGAAAACTTGACAAATATCCACGCATTTTAAGCACTTGTAGGCATGGATATTCACTTATATCATATACATTATAGAGACCACACACAGAATCCTGAAGAATTAGATAAAATGAAACTTTCCTTGAGCTCTTGGAGGTCATTGTTTTTTTTTTTTTGACACCCATTTTGGAAAGACCTCAGGCAATACTTACTACAGGTTCCATATGTTTCTAAAACTTCAAATAGAGGCCACCGTATCATGCTGCATGCTTTATAGACTAAAAAATATTAATACAGCATGGCCTTGAGATTCTGGTACCGCAAACCAGATGGAAGTCCTGATCCAATTCCTAATTAATTTACGTTCTCATCTTCTCTTGAACTATATTAACACTTCAATCTTATTTCAGCAGCACCCATGCGCAGATGCATATACATATACAAATGCACCAATTTATCTTGATCAAACAATCCAGATTAAGTAAAGGACATTAGAAACAAATTAGATGGAAGCATTCATGTCTGACTGACCTATTTAATTGAATATTCTTTTTAATATCTCCATCCTCAATCAAATGAAGAAACACAAATGACATGCAAGTAGTCATGCCCTATTTGCCAAAATAGAGAATGTCTTAACTCTGAAAAAACTAAGAAATCATCTGAGAAAGCAATTTAAACATGAACAAGTAAAGGCCAAGATCAAATCTCCATATGTATTGGACAACCTCTCATCCTTGGCACAGATATGCATGAATGCATCTACAAATGCATCAGGGATGTAAATATTGGTGCATCTCTCTGTTTTAGTTTGGCGTCCCAAGTGGGAACAAATAATCAGAAGAAAAACTAAGATTTGTACTTTCCACATGAACAAACACAATTTTTTTCAGTCCACGGAAAATGTAATTTCAAAGAGTCTTCAATGTGTCCAAAGCTAACGACATCTGCAGGTGGTGAGGCGTTTATCAGCACATGATCTCTTCCAGATGTAAGGATGCATACATGGTCTCCAACATAGGAGGCAACCATAAGGACGTGGGAAGAACTAGACATGTAGGTGAGCCCTCAGACTAGAATATACTGGGGTCATATGACAAGGTATTGAGTTCTAAGAGATTTGTCCCAATATAACCATTCAGACTCCATGTCTCATAAACAATCTATCATTCAACAGCTGATGGGCAAGGGACATAATCCTACTATAGGCACCATCGAACTTGATAAACAATTACTCTAAGCAAATGAGCCAAGCAAGTTGACATTCATTATCAAGCCTAAGAAAGATCAAGAGGAAAGTGCCGCCACCCTGCATTCCCACAACCAGCAACACTAACATTTCAAAAAACTCCTTATTCTGGGATGTGTCATTCCCCACAACAGATTTAACTTCCACTAAACAGTACAATCACACTTCTAGTATTCAGCTGCATTGCATATGAGCAGATCTTTCCTGGCTTCTTATATGAGAGATGATTTGATCTCAAGAATCACTAGCTAGACCTCAGGATGCTGCCACAGAAGATTCGTCCTACTAGCAGAATACAATTTAAATTCATCCGATGCAAACCCCATTCCCAGAAATGCACAAGGTCCTTTTTTAACCCAAGGAAAGTTCCAAAGAATGCTTCTTCACATATACAGATGAATGATTAGAATAATTCAACAACGCTAAGTCTTGCGCCCATAAACAGGAGAGGGAAAGTCCTCACCTTGTCGTCCACATTCGCATCTTTAAGCCTCTGCGTGTAGATATACCGCCCGGGGAACACAATGTACTGGCGAGACCCAATCTGGCCAAATTCCAGAACACGCACACCAGGCGGTAAGAACGAGCATTAAAACAACAATAACGACTACCCTCTTGCTTGTCCGGACAACAGAAACCGTATTAAGTTACAGACTCGAAAACCCACGTCGCCAAGAACCAAGAAACGGCGGACGAGTAAGCCGCCACTCACCATGACCACCGCGAACACCTCCTCGCGCTTGGGCGCGTCGCTGGGGGCCGGAGCCACCGGGGCCGGCTCGGGCTCGACTGGCTCGGCGGGTTCGGCGGGTTCGGCGGGTTCGGGGGCGAATTCGATCACGGGAGCATCGGATTCGGAGGAGGACCTGGGCGGAAACGAGAGCGGGGAGGGCCTAGAGGGAGCGAGCTTGAGGGAGGGGAGAGGAGCGGCGCCGGCCTTGGAGGGAGGAGAGAAGGAGACGGAGGAGGAGGAGGAGGAAGGGTGGTGGTAGGCTTGTGGGTTGTGAGAGACCCTGCATCGAGACGCGAGGGAAGAACAGAGGGAGAGGGCGGAGGAGGAAGCCATGGATTTTCTCCACTGCTCTTGCACTGCACCCCACTGCGCTGCTCCTAAACAAAGAGTCGAGATAAATATTGTACAAGGCTTATCCATATATCCTCGACTCGTCGAATTTGACACATTTGACCAAGGGGAAGGTTTCAGCCCATCAAATTTTTCTTGCTTCTCTGTTTTTTTCTACCCTTCTTTTTAACCTTTTTTTTTTTTTGTGTTTTAATCCCCAACCTGATTAAAAAATTTCGAGAGGAAAAAAAAGTCATCTCAATCATCTACAGTTATTATCGTGGTTAAAAATTGATGTGCTCCAGCAATATCCTTCGTAAATATTTTGGAGGAAATCACATGATATGTGGAAAAATGGAAAAGTTCGATCCTCTAATTTAGTTGTTTCATCGGTCATTTTTACTTTCTCGATCACATTACTGGCTAGGCTAGGCTCCGTTTGGTTCGGTTTTTCCAAAGAGTCTGAGAAAAATATAAAGTGTTTGACAAATGTTTTTGAGATCTTAATATCAATATTGGGAAAGCTGAAGCTCAAAGTAAATCCCTATTTGTTTTAAGCTTTCAGCATTTTAAAAATACAAGTCAATGTTTATTGCTCATCTTCCTTGATTTGCATTGAGGAGTTGTTGGAGGCAGACGACCATCGCCTAAGGGGTCACATGTCCCTAGCGATCGTTGCCGATGGGTTGCGCATCTTGCACATCCCCAGTGACTGTCGCCTAGGGTTGCACGACCTCAGGAGAAGCAATCTAAATGGCCAGATGTGGCTAGCAGTATTTGAGCTTCATTAGATTTAATTTTGACTTTTTTCTTAAAAGAATTAGCAAGGGTCTTTTGTAAATGTAGGTTTTACCAAACGACTTTTGAGCTAATGTTATTTACTAATGTGCTTTTAAGTTACAATTTACCAAACACTATAACATTTCAAAAAGCCCCTTTAACCCAAAGTACTTGCATATTCCCAAAGTCATTTCTCTAAAACTAAACCAAACGGGGCCTAATTACCATTTGCTGTCCATTGGTAAAAGAAATCTCTTTTCCACCTCCTTCAATATATTTCCTTTGCAAATCCAAACAATCGGAAAGTTTCCCCCAAACTTGCGTTCGTTCGAAAGCATTCTTGTAGATCATTTTGACCTAATAACTTCCGAAGTCGTAGTTGCTTCTCAAAGTTTACCATAACTTAATTAGTTTGACCCAATAATGCCTTTGAGCGCATCGGCTTTGAAGCTAACGACGGTTAAATAAACGCGTACTCAGCCCCCTTTTCCACGGTGCATTTTAGTCCTAGAAAATACCTTTCTCCCAAGCCATTCACGTGCACATCGTAACACTAAAAAGCCGTAAATTTGAACTAACTTTACCGGTGAAAAAGAAACAATTAGGATTTCTCGAGCATCTAATGGAAAAACTGAAGATGAAGAATCATTATAGATGTGGGAAGACAACTATAATGAGAACGTAGGGGACTGAAGTGAACGAAGCCACGCACTTTCCTGCATGCGAGCATTACGGGGTAAGGTCAATTGAGTGTTTTTTAGACTTTATACATGTTCGTTCGCCGATCATTATTGCCAAACGACAATGAATGGGAGAGCTATTTGGTTAGAATGATCAAACTCAAAGGATATTTTGAAACAAAGTCGAATATAGGTGGAACTTCAAAGAAATAGACGCCACTTCGAGAGGTAATTCAGTCAAAGTGATCATCTTTGATAATGAAAACAGACATTGCAAAGGGTGGAAAAGCAAAAGCAAGACCGACTCGGGAATGAAAGAATCACATATTAGGTGGGGTTGGATATCTCACGGTTTGAGCTCAAAATAGGATCAATCCGAAATCTCCGAAACAATGCTCCGTCAGAGCTAGAGCTACCATTGGTCCTATATTCTATCAGTATCAGACAATTATTTCAGAACGGTTTGATCTCTAAGTTTCTCTTGGAGATCAAACACTTGGATTGTCAAAGCTAAGTAGGGGCTAAGTAGGGCTGCCAGAACTGAACCGAAAAATCGAAACCAAAACTAAATCGAACCGAAATTTCGAGCATTTTCATTTCGGTTCGGTTTTTAGTTTGGATAACTGAAACGTAACTATTCTTTTTTCTGGTTCGATTTGGTTTGGTTCGATTAACAAAATCAAATCAAAATTCTCAACAAAACTTACATGCTCTACTTAAATTTTCTATTCTTTTTTACTACTTATTCAGTTCGGTTCCAATAAGCAAGGAAAGAAAAGGAAAAATCGAAAAATCGAACCGAACCGAACTAGGTTTTTTATTCGGGTCCGATTCAGTTCGGATTCGAATTCGCACCTTATCAGTTTAGTTTGGATTTTCAAGAGAACCAAATCAAACCATTGACGCCCCTAGTTCTAAGGATCCGTCCCTACTTGATTGTCATTTTGATCAATTGGAAGCAAACCTTAAAGTTACTATAGAGCGATAGACTACCAAACCTGCACAGTTTGCAACTTAAACTTAATGTACGAATCTTACAACTTATCTGAAAATTACAGAAACATTGTTCAATGTGCATCCAAATTTCATATAATAGATGACACCTGCTTCAGACAACTGTGCAGGTTTGGTATGTTTGGGGCAATTCCATTATCGATGATTCACATATGACCTGACATAAAACAAAATGTTGTTACTACCACATGAAAAAGGAGTTGTAAGCAAAGAGGACATTGATTAGAGAGAGAGAGAGAGAGAGTCCCATAATTATGGGACTTGATTTACGAGGAGCGAGAGGTATCTCGAGGGTAACTCCGTCCTCAACAATTCACGGGTGACCTAACATAAAATTGAATGATATCATTACCAACTGTAGGAGTTGCAACCACAGATTACATTGATTAAGGAACAAGGAGAGAGAGAGAGAGAGAGAGGAGCTCCCATAATTGTGGGAGTTGATTTACTAGGAATGAGAGGTATGTCGGGGATAACTCCGTTATCAACAATCCACGGGTGACCTGACATAAAACTCAATGTTGTTATTACCGCACGGAGCAAGAGTTGCAACCAAAAAGGACATCGATTATAACAAAACAAAGGTCAGAGAGAGAGAGAGAGATCCCATATTTCTGGGACTTAATTTACTGGGAAAAAAGCCGAAAGGAATTGATCAGCCAATTGCCCATTGAGAAGACCATGGATTTAGCAACCCAAACCAAATGCTAGAAGGCTTGCAAAAGGAAAAGGGGCAAAGCAGAACAAGTTTGTGGCTCCATGCAGATGCGACAACTTACACAGAACTTGCTTAGCAGAGAATCGTTTCCTAGGGTCTCTGTCAAGCATCTTCTTTACCAGATCCTTCGCACTGTCTGAGATGCTAGTCCAAGGGTCAGACTCTACATCTAATTTTCCTTGCAATACCTCTCTGAGGATCCCAGATTCAGTTCCTGCATATGTTTTGTTAAGATCAACAGTAGAAGAAGTAGATGAAATAATAGAAACGAGAAAGAGCAGAATCTGCAACTCTTTGCAATGTATTCTACCTGCCGAAAAGGGCGGAAATCCACTCAGTAGAATGTAAAGGATTACACCAGCACTCCATACATCTACTTCAGGTCCATAATGCTTCAGCAGAACCTCTGGCGCAACATAATATGGACTTCCAACAACATCAGAAAAAACTTCTCCTGCAAAGGGAAAAGACTACAATTGGGGAGCAGTACATATCTAAGAAGAGCTAATAGTTCCTCCACTGTAAAGCAAAATTAACACACATTGGTGAGATGTGAGAAAGTGCTAATACTTAAGCAGATCTCAAGATCTCATTAGCAGGTTGTCATGCTAAAAGAGCAAATTGGAAGATGACTCCTATTTTAGAACTAGAGGATAACTCAATCACCTGTAGAAAACAACATACATCCTATAAATTTTTACACCATCAATCACTAGCTATGATGGTATGTCTTGTCCGTATTTCTCATGTAAGATACATCATTGAAAGATAGTTATAAAAGTCAAATAAAGATGATACAACTAGTATTCGCCCCCATGACAGATGAATCAGTACATTGAGGTACTAAAACCAGCATCCAGCTTGTCGCCACATTGATCCACAATGCCTCTACTTCTTTCATCGCTTTAATATATACTCAGCCTTCTTCTCCAATCATAAACTCACCCTCCAAGAGCCAAAACCATATCCAGCTTATTATGCAAAAAGCATCAACAGTGATGCGTTTACAAAATACTTAAGTACCAGGCAGAAGAACATTTCGAGCTGATAGCATCTCTGAGATAGGATTTGTGCCATTTAGGCAAAATATAGAGAGTTTCAGAACCCATGGCCATTAAATTAGTCATTTTGGCCTTGGATATGGTGACTCTGACAAACAATAAAAGCATATGAGAGCCTCCAAGAAAACATATGCAAAACAGTATATATAAGAACTCTACAAGACTAAAAGATTAGCATGATTCACCTTGTATAAATAACGACTACAAAGTGAAGTTTCTTGCAAAATATAGGTTCTTGAAAAGGGGAAAATCACGCATAACATACCACATAAATATTACTAAATGCACCATTTCGAGCAGGCATGCAGTTATCATGATCATACTCCTGCCAATTATTTATAGGCACAGAAGAGTAGATTGTAACTTTACACAGATAACTTACAAGTTCAAATGCAAAAAATATATAGTCACAGAAGTCTATTCCATTGTGTTTAGTCTTTCTGCTGTTGGCATGGCATAATAAGCATCATAATCTTCCAAGATCAAGCTGACCAAAGCACAGGAATTGTGTCAATATCAATTTATTCTGTGCACAGACAGGTTCACCACACCGAGGGGAGCTAGGGAGGGGAAGAATGGGGGCCCACTCTCCCTCCTCTCTCTCCACACCATCATCTTCGCCGACCCCACACAATGCAAACCCCATCTCACGCCATCTCACCCTGTCGACATTTAAGAAGACCCCACACGTGTGGCATTTCTAAGGTTCGATACTGAAGGATAAAAACACACCCTCTGGATTTCGCACGGCCATGAATGGGCCGTTTGATTTTTCTGGATGGCCTTTCTCGTAAAAAGAAAACCTTTCTGCATGCATGCGCATGCATCGGAGTTGTGTTAAAAGCCGTTTGGAATATACAAGATTGGAAAAACCGTGTACTCTCGCGCGGGTCTATCTTCAAATTGTTCTCATTGAAGTCGATCTTTACCATTACAGAACTGCATCCAGGATCTTCATGACAGACGCTACAAGCAGGATCACTACGCAATCTCCCTAAAGTGCTAATATCTTTTGATCAATCTTTATGAAAAACAGAATCGTCTCGTCGAATTTCGACGTCAAGAAACAATTAGCAACGGACCGATAGATAATCAAGTACCTATATCTGTCAATCCGGCATTTCCAATTCAACCACAATAACACTAAGAAAGGAAATTGCAAAAATCCCAATTAACCCACCTGGCTTAAAGAAGACAGACAACCCAAAATCGATGACCTTGAGCTCGGCATCGTCGTCCGGATTAACGAACAAGAAATTCTCCGGCTTCAGGTCTCTGTGCATGACCCCAGCAGAGTGGCACGCCTCCACAGCGCGCACGATCATCTTGATCTGCTTCGCGGCCTCGCGTTCACTGAAACGCCCCTTCTTGATGATCCTATCGAAGAGCTCACCCCCACCACAAAGCTCCATCACTATGTGCACGGACGTGCTGTCCTCGTACGTGCCCTTGATTTGGACGACGTTCGGATGCTCGGAGAGGTGGTGCATGATCTGAATCTCCCTCCGCACCTCCTCAATGTCCTCCTGACATTGGAGCTTTCTCTTAGGGATCGATTTGCAGGCGTAAATCTTCTGGGTGGCCTTGTCGGCGCAGAGATAGGCCGTGCCGAACTGGCCCTTCCCGAGCTTCTCGCCGAGAGAAAAGTGATCTTCGAGCCTCGCCATTGGAAAGAGCTAGAACGAGAACAAGAAGATGGTGAAATGGGAAGCGATGGACCTCGCGGTTGTCTGCGACTGAATGAATGTAGCGCTCTCTCTTTCTCTTTCTCTCTCTGTATAGATTGCTTATTGCAATTGCAGAAAAAGAGAAAAACATTCTGCGTAAATGTTACGCCAAGCTCCATCTGTTCTTTCATCGGACCGCAAGATCACTTCCCCAGTCACCGCCGCCGCGAACTTTTTTAGTGGAAAATGGAGAAGGGCACGGGGAAATTAGAGGTTGACCTCGTCAACGAAATGGGTGAAGAATTTCCCTAGATTCCTACGAACTTTCGGGCCAGAAAGAAACCTTTTCACGTGTTCCCACTGCATTGGAATTCGAGCCTCTTGGGTAAATTTCCGATCAAAGACGAGATAAGACCGTTTGACTACAGTAAGATGATCATCGGAGTTATCAGGACGAAGGCGTGCCCATATCTCTTCGGACCGAATGGTTATAACACTTTCTATCTCAAGACCAAAAAAGCCTTGCCCTAGTTAAAGATACTTTCAAAATGAGATGAGTCTATATTATTTTCTCCACCTCCAATGATTTTCTATGGTTTGTGCAATCAAATTCCCCCACTTCATTATTTATAACATCATTAAGTTGTTTTACTAATATCATTAAAGCACCTATTAGTTGAACTAGAGAGTGGGCACTTATCGTGAGAGGGCGAGATATGTTATTGCACTTTTTCAAATCTTAAACTGGCCCATTGCAGCAGAGAATCCAATAAAGTATTGGACTGGGTCGCCAAGAGAATGGGGAAGGGCAGGAAGCCAGCAGCTGGGGTCTGCTCGAGGTGCGGCGGGCGGCCGGCGTCGCCGACATGAAAACTGCCGCTCGATTGGAAGCCCTGGAGAGCCATATTCTGCACCTTCTGTGGAGTCATTCTTCGTTTTTACGTATGACGTCGAGAGAGAAGCCATACAATTTGTTCAGAGTGATGGATTTGCTTCGCTTGGCTAGTCCAACACGTTAAATTCTGTAGTTATTAGATTTCTACAGGTCTGGATTCTTTACATCTTTTCAGTCCGTATTCTTTTACGAGATGATGATCGATGACTTTGGTTAGGGAAGACATTGTTTTGTTAGTGATATGCATCTTTATGCTCTCTCGATTTTCTTCAAGAGAGGTGAATTGCCTTTTAAGCGATAGGGGCTGTGGGGTGACCGATTAGCAAGAACGCCAACATCGCGACTCTGACTATCCTTGAGGCCTTGCTCGGTATCCATTGTGGCCGCGCCTAGCCTGAGGCTAAGCCTCCGAGATGCGAGGACGTGACTGAGCAGGACCAACAGTGTCGAAACAAATGCATCGAACTCAGGTTTCAGTCCAGACATCCAGCAACTCATGGAGAGGAAGATGATGGCAGTATGAGCTCCATGGGACCGACGATTCGTGCCATTAAGCAGGAGGGGAGACTGTACGTTCCTGGAGACCGTTCCTCCATGAAGATGGCGCGCTCCGGGGGGAAACGAGAGCATGGAGTTGAAAGACTGGGAACACTCCCCAGAGGATCGAGATGAAGAAGAGGAGGCCGCGCCTGCCTTGAATATTCCGGAAGTCCGAGTGACACCGCATTAGGACCACCGATAGCTCGGCCACGAGGAGTTGGAAGACCCTGAGGCGATTGAAGAACTCGTGCTTGCGTTCCTTGAGGCCTCTCTCGAGAAGAATACTGAATTGGTTGAACCTTTTTCAAACTACAGGTGCTGAATTTACTGTTAGAGATTCGAAAGTGTTAGAGAGATATTAGGAGCCAAGTATGTCCTAAAATTATTTCTATAAACTCTAGGACCTGAAACATCGGGGGTATTCCCTCTTAGGTGGGGAAGAAAAAACTACACTCAGGAATTAAGGGACCATTTAGATGAGAAGGTAGACTCCACTGCGCTCGTAAGGGATGTATAAGAAACTGGTAAGCCGATACAATAACCACCCACACCAGTGAAAGCGGAGGGGTGGGTGAAACACCCACTACAAAGTCGACTTGTGTTTCGCACAGTGTTTCTCAATCAAATTGATTAAACATTTTTTTAAACCACAGCCGTTGAAGTTACCGTTATAGATTGAAAAAAAAATATATTGTTAAAGAGATATTTAGGATTTTATGAAGGATACCTTTTAATATTACAAATAATTATGTTATTTTTGTTAATTATTTGTATCTCTAAAGATTGTCACATATATCTCCCTTTGATTGTGGATATTTTGATTTAACTACCTTAAATAGTCACATAATAAAATCTATAAATAAGCTTGTGTATAAATATATATCGAAATATACATCCAAGTGTGCATCCGCTTCTCTATTTTTTTTATCAATAAATCCTAATTTGCTCCGATCAATATCGATTTCAACATTGTTCGTATCTCTAAGATGACATCAGCTTCCATGTCAATCTGCCATGTAACTTGCGCAACAGCCACTGCAACCCACAATAGCCATTGGATTTTTTTAATCCAAATTTGAGTTGACTTCTACATATTTTGAGTTTGAGAGGACGTCGGAGATATTTAAAATTTTCTATAGAATATTTTCTTACCGCGAATTTGGTAGCATTGGGAAAATGGCCGTTGATGGCGACGTCTCCAGCGCTTGAACGGGCAAAATGGGAGATAACGCGGTGTTGCAAGATGAGATGAGAGATCGCTTGGTGTTGATGTTCTCTCCTTGGATCATTCGATCGAGTTGGAAAACCTTTGCATCAATGTCAATATTCCAAATAACTATGGGATAATTAGAAAAGAAAACATAATCCCCTATGCACCTAAATTCAAGTCTCAAATAATGTTGGGGAAATTATCAAAATAAGTCTTAAGATTGTTGCATTTGTGCTAATTTACCTTTTAATTTGGCTAATTTAATCCTAAACATTTTGATGTTTTGCTAATTTAGTCAATGTAATCAAATTTGGCCAAAAATCGTTAACATGTATGTCAACCGTCCTATATGATATCGTTGGTATTGACGTGAATAATTCTTTTGAATTTTTATTTAGTTTTTATTTTATTCTATTTTCCTTCTTCTTCTTTTTTGTTTTTATTGAGCTCCACGAGGAGGGGTAAGATATTAAAGAAAAGAAAAGAAAAAGAAAAAATATCAAAATATTATTTAAAAAATCAACATTGGCACCAATCATCCAAAATTGGGCAGGTGGAATGAAAAGGCATGGATCTGAAGATTTAGAATTGAATTGACAAAAAAATTATTATTATTATTTAAGATTGAATTGGCACTTTTGTAATAGGTAAATTATAATTGACTTATTTTAAAAGCCATGAGAAATCATTATTAGGTATTCAACATAATTCATTTGCTTTACTGTCTACTTATAATCCACTAGATATTAGCATATCAATTGTACAATCTAATTGTAACGCACCTCACGTTGTTGATTTAAAATGCACCAGACATGCGAAATGGCTGTCATTTAATGAAGTTGAGTGTGTATAATATACTATCAATACAATAACTTCTTGACAAGATTCCAATTAAGAGTTCTAGGGTGAAAGGTGGTTTTTGGACCAATATGCTCCTGGGAAAGATGCGAAATGTGCACGCAAGCACATGATCATTCTTTTCAATGAAGAAAAGTTGAAGAGTTGGAGTGTTAATAACCATTTTATTTTCGGAAACAATTTTTACTCAGAAATAATTTTTTCTAGTTTTGTTCTCCGGACAAATTTCTAAATATTCGAAAACGTTTAATAACTGTCCAAAATTTATATTTTTGAAATAAAAATATATTTGGTATAATCTTCAAATTTTTTTGTGACTTAGAATTTCTTTTAATTTTTTAGTAATTTGATTACATTTCTATTTTCTATTTTTTCTTTTTCCTTCTCTTCTTCTTCCTATAGTTGGTCGTAGCTAAGGGTGAGCATGGTCCGAGTTGGGCCGGTCCACCCTCTAACCTTAGGATCAATCCGCACAATGTTGGTCCTCAATTTTTTAGACCGAGGATCGACCCTATTGAGCTTGGGACCGAGGACTGGACCGACCCAATGGGTTCAGTCCGGTTCCAGGATCAACTCGGGACCAACCGATAATTTTTTATTTCATTTTTTGTATTTCTTAAAAAAACGATTGATGACCAGAGTGACCCAATGGGTTCGGTCTGGTTTCAAGGTCAACCTAAGACCAACCAATAATTTTTTTATTTTATTTTTTGTACTCCTTGAAATGGCAACCGGGGATCGTACCAACCTAATAGGTTCGATGATGAGCGAGATCAGCTAAGAAAGGTAAGGGGTGAGGGTCAAGTGGGGTGAGTGTCGAACAAAATGAGCATCAAATGTCGAGCGGGGAGTAACAAGCCAAGTGAGTATCGAGCGGTGAGTGGCACAAAGCGGTGAGCAGCACAAGTGACCCAAAGCAAGCGAGGCGAGTGTTGAGTGACGAGCGAAGAAGTTGTTTCTTTCGATTTTGGCAAATTGAAGACTAAAAGAACAAATAAAACAAAAGAGAACGAATACTCTAGAAGGATGCCATAAGATGCCTTTTTGGACGCTGTGAGGATTCCTTACAAAAACATTTTCCTCATTCGTAAATTATAACTATTGACGCCATAAAAGATATTAAAAACCTAAGTTATTAAAGAACAGTGTAAAATTATTTAAATTCCTCACTAAAGAGCTGTTTAATGTTGTTGATGTAGTTTATTTTAAGGTTTTCTCTATATAAAAAAATTATAAATAATATATTAGATATTTTATATATATAATCGGGGTTGGTTCGGGTTGGACCGATCCGGAATTTTCAGGACCGAGGACCAACCCGCACAGTATTGATCCAGGAAGACTGGGGAATTCTAGGACTAAGGACCGACCCAGTCTTCCTAGGAACCGAATCAGGACCGGCAGGGTTGGGCTGGTCCAGGGTCGGTCCAGGGTTGACCCTGGACCGATGCTCACCCCTAGTCATAGCAAGGGTCGCAGATAACCGACGGCCAACCAAACGAGAGCTAGTGAGGTTGGCCCCGCCAGGCCAGGGCGAGGGTCCGGCGAGGTCACCGAACCTTGTCTGGCCGATCACTAGTCATCATCGTAGCCAATAACTAGCTAGGGGAAGAAGAAAAGGAAGAGAAAAAGAAAGAAAAGAAAAGAGAAAAAAGAGAAAAAGATTTGAGTTTGATTTTGGAGTTGTTTTCAAGAATTAAGAAGTAATTTTTTTATTTATATATATACTTCTTGATTATGTTGCAAATATATTGCTATGAACAAAAATGTTACTAAACGGATTATTGTTCTTTTTTTCTTGGCAAATAAAAAAATAGAATCAAATATTATTTGTCACGTTACCAAACGGACCTTATTGGGTCAAAGTGATAAAATTCAGATAATTAAGAATGAGCGGAACTTTGAGATATGGGCATCACTTCAAGAAGTTATTGAGTTGATCAAGTTTAGGAATATTTTGGAATCGAGTCATGTGAGAAATTTTCGAGATACGGGCCCACTTCATAGGGAATTTTGGAATTCTCCCTTCGAAAATCAGTAAACTTCGTGCTTCATAATGTTTCCTTGTGCAGCAAAGCTAAGCAGGTCCTATTCACACATGCACATTTGATGATGGCTTTATATAAAAGAAAACTAGATACAGGAGACACGAACATACAAAACTAACTATGATTACGATGCAAGAGATATTCTCGTGCCTTTATCCTAAACAGTGACGGACAAAGTACACGAGAATAGGCTGTGTTGTGCAACAACTCCTCAAATAAACTTGACCATACAAAATCCCAGATTGAGGGCATGCAAAGCCTGGCTAAATAGCAGAACTCAGTTGCTATAAAAGAGCCAAGCGAACTGAAATTGCGAGATGATAAAGATGCAAGATTTCACGCCTGACTAGACTCCTTCATTTTTCTTCAACAGAAACTTCACAAGATGGAGAGCACTGCTTCCACAGCTCCAAAATGCTGGCTATCACAAACCGGCAAATCTACTAATGTGGAAACTGACTTTTGTTTCGCCCTCTAAGATAGCGAAAGATGAGAATGTTCCTCTGTTTTGATGAGACCCTGATGCTTGATTTCATCTATTTTCCCACTTCATAGAGGGGAAGCAATCGGTTCATTCATTGAGAAGAACTGACAACACAATTAAGCGAAGGGACCCAAATCATTGAAAAGTATAGATAGAAGGCAATGAGGTCCCATTGTAATTTATAGCCACTTTTAGGATGCAGAACGGAAAAATGAAGGCATTTTCTTGTAAAAAGGAGAGTGGCATGGATAATGCTTCGCATTTCAAAATTGACAAATTTTTTTAAAGGGAGAAAAAGATACATGAGATTTGTTTTAGCCAATGTTACAATTCATGAAAGAGCATAGAAACCCCTCATCACTTGTTGGGACGTCATAAGCGATTCTCAACAAAATTTCAGAAACCATCCACCTTTTGAGAAAGCTTGATCATGACCGGTACGTCCTAACATCACATCATCCTCGACTATATAATAGATGGTTATGTCAGTGCCTTACGCCGAGTCCTTTACTCCAAAAGCATCTGCAAGATTGAAGTTCAAGTTGCCTCTCATGGTTTTGCTTCTGCCCATTCCACTATCACCCTGTCTCATCATAGCAGCGAACTCCCCATAATCTATTCTGCCATCCTGCCAAACACCATTGTGTGTAGATCAGTTGAGGCAAGTCCAGGAAAATCACCATAGAAGCTAGCATAGGGTGCGGTCACAATATGCCTTGGATAGTCAAGCATCAAAAGTCTATTTAAGTCATGAAAATGAAAGGAAACTAACAAAAAGAGCCATTAGCAATGCATCAAATCCCCAAACAAAGAACAGGTACATAGAGTTTAAAAGAAAGATCAGTCATACCATATGGCATAATCAACATAGATGCTCCCCTGAGAAGATTTTTAACTACAGGAAAAGGTACACACCAATCACATAAAAGTTCAATTATGCACCGCTCAGGTTAAAGTTTCCTTCTTAAGGTACATTTCCCTCACACTGCTACACTGGATCACTACCCACGGTTAAGATTTCCACCACAAAAGCAATAAAACATTCTCATCCCTATTCCCTGTCCTTAAGATCATTTATTCTTGAAGTCATAAATTACTTAACAACTGCTCAATACAAACTCCCATCTAGAAACATCATTTGATGTGAATGGTCCCGTCTTTATGGCCTGAAGATTGAATCCCCATCACTGGCCTCGAAAAGTAGATGGAGTTGCTGTCAATCCGCCTTAAAGATGCATGAGGTGACCATTTAATGTCTATGTAACTAATAAAGTGTAAGCTTTTCCGTCATGTGCAAGTCAGTTTCATTCAAGCTTGTAATTGCTACTGATGCTTCTCTGATATTTATGGTTAATATAGATTAATAAAGTTGCGCCCTAATGATTACTTCATCAAAACCTTGAGGGAAAATCTTATATTTGAGTTTTGGATTTTTTTTCTTGGGTTGGGGTGTGAGGGGTAAGAGGGATTTCTTAATAAAAGGTCCACCACTCTCCCCTTATATTTATATGTGGCGACACTGAATATTTAGCAAGAAGCCAACCACGATGGATCATTAGATTTAAGGCAATAAAAGAGGATCCGAGTGAAACACTATCACCATAGCAATCTAGCATATCAAGTGGAACACAGTGCCTTCCTCTCCTGGAAGGTCTGTAAACAAGGTCACCTCAAACAATCTCTTTCTTCTCTATATTATAGTAAAAAATCAAACCAGAATCCTTTGGAGATCATTTCAACAGAACAAATTGATAAATCGTAAGTTCAACATTTTATTAAGTGATCCAGAGCTTCTGCTTACAGTGAGTCCATTGAATATTTGGTTTGTTTTCAGGAAGAAACAAAGGAGAGCTTGGATAACATAGGCCTCACCTTTTCTTCACTAGAGATGAAATGATTTTTCCAGTATCATAATTGACACCAGTGCAGGCTTCATATCAAAGAGAAATATCGCAAATATTCTCGAATGTGGGTTTGCAGCAGACATTTAAAGCCTTTTCAATGGTAATTAAAACAAGCAGACAAATCTAGAAGAGAATGACTATACTACCTATCAGGGAAAGGTAAAACTTGAAAATAGAATCATGAGTAAGTAGAGATACTTACATTGTCTTGGTCAATTTCTTTGATTATCTCATCAAGATGAACGTCGCCAAGACCGAAATCTTTACAAGCTTGCTGAAGCTCATCAGTGGTGATATAACCACTACCATCTTTGTCAAAGTAAGAAAAAGCTGCTACAAGATTCTCCTCTCTCTCCATCTTATTTAGATGCAATGTGGCAGCGAGAAATTCGCCATAGTCTATTGTTCCGCTGTTGTCAATATCAGCCTGCCAATCAACAAGCAATGTGTCTTAATCAAATCATATTTGAGGTAACCAACCATAACTGCCAACTAGCTTACCGCATCCATAAGATCCCTGATCTCGGACTCCATAAGATTAGAGCCTACTCTCTTCAACCCGTCCTTTAGTTCCTCGAATGTTATGCTGCCACTGCTGTCTGTATCTATCATTTTAAAGAGCTCTTTCAAGCCCCCAATTTCTTCCTCCGAAAGTCTTTCTGCTATTACCTGTAAAGAGGAGTCGATAGGACAAATATCAGTATGCAACAATAACTCCGATCACGGTAATAATACCCAAAAATTGAAATGATACAGAACAAGAGATGTCAAGACATGACTTCTATCATGCGAGATCAAAAACATATGAAGTTTTGATTACTTCATCACTTCCCAAGAAAGTGGATATTATTCACCTGTGGAACGTCAGATGATGATGAGAAAATCTCATCTACTGACAGCAGATGATGGCACTTTCTTGTATATGGAAAATATTTGAGAGAAGTGTTAAAAGGGGATAAAATGTCCATCTTCCCAGTACATTAGATAATTCACTAAGACTGCTGAAAGAGTACCACAAACAGTAGCAATAGACAGTAGATTTTTTCATAAATCGCTATCAGTTATCATATTCCAGCAGTAGTCGATTGGATGTGAGTTTAAAGCATTCTCTGCACATCTACATCAAGAATGATGCACTTTCTGCTATTAACAAAATAGACCATTTGTTAGAGTAGATATTACCGTGCAGGGAAATACCAAAGCAATTTGATTTACCATAAGATTCGATAGACTAAAATATTAAAACCGAACAGTTACAATTCAGCAACAAAAACGACAGCTAGCACCACCGAATCTCCTTGCGCTTATTGAAATCAGCCATGTGGATCCCCCTGTTTACTTCACTCTATTTTGTGTACTGTCCATAAAAGTCCAAGAATTCAAAATCTTGTCAGCCACGTCCTTTCAAGCTTTCCTATCCTGTTAATATACATATGTTTTTTGGTGTAATGTTGAATGTACATCATAGTATTTAAAAGGTGCTATTTCGCATGCCCAGACCATCTCAACTAGCTTCTCTTCTATCATCTTACCTACATTGAACATAGATAAACTTTTCCTCAAAACCAATCATAATGAAAACACACATTGCAAGGGTTGAAACACAAAAGCAGACTCAGGAGTAGAAAGAGTCGCAGATTAGGTAGAGTCAGATATCTTGCAGTTGCCAAAGGTTAAGCTCAGAAAACATCACTGGGGAGATTGAAATCTATGAGAGGAGAAATAGAATAAATCTGAAAATTGCAATAAAATGTAAAAGCAATATTCTGTCAGAACTACCATCAGTCATGAATTCTATCAGTATCAAACGCTTGATTGTCAGATCTAACAATCTTTCCCTACTTGATTGTCATTTTAATCAGTTGAACGCAAACTCTAACTTATTATATGGCAATAGACTACCAAACATTCAAAGTTTGCAACTTAAACTTGATTTATGAAACTCATAACTTCCATAGAAGTTAAATAGCAAAACATATTGAAGAGCGAGTACTTATCATCCACAACATACACGCAATGCCATCTTTTTGAGTTTGTTCATGGCTGAGAACTGCTTCAGACGTGACAAAACAGCTGAATCAAGAGGTTTGTCAGGGGCAACTCTGTCATCAACAATCCATGGGTGACCTGACATAAAATATAATGCTGTTATTACCAAATGGAGCAGGAGTTGCAACCAAAGAGGACATTGATTAAACACGCTTTCTGCCCTAGAGGAACAAAATAAAGGTCCTGAGAGAGAGAGAGAGAGAGAGAGAGAGAGAGAGAGATCCAATAATTCTGGGGATTGATTTACTAGGTAACAAACGCCAAATTGCCATTTAAGTGGAGCATGGATTTTGCAAACTGAACCGAATGCTTGAAGGCTTACAAAAGAAAAAGGGACAATGCAGAAACAAGTCCATGGCTCCATGTAAATGAAACAACTTACACAGAACTTCATGGGCGGTTAATCTCTTCCTAGGGTCTCTTTCAAGCATCTTCTTTATCAGATCCTTCGCACTGTCTGAGATGCTAGGCCAAGGATCAGAGACAAAATCTAATTTTCCTTGCAATATCTGTCTGAAGATCCCAGATTCAGTTTCTGCATGTGTATCAAGTTCAACAGTGGAGTAAGCAGATGATATAATAGAAATTAGAAGGAGCATATCTGCAACATTTTGCATTGTATTATACCTGCCCAAAAGGGTGGAACTCCACTCAGTAGAATGTAAAGGATTACACCAGCACTCCATACATCTACTTCTGGTCCATAATGCTTACGCAGAACCTCTGGCGCAACATAATATGGACTTCCAACAACATCAGAAAAAGCTTCTCCTGCAAAGAGAAAAGACCACAATCGGTGAGCATGTGTATATCTAAGAAAAGCTAATAGTTCCTTGACGGTATAGCCAAAAGGCCAATCAACACACTAGTGAGATGTGAGAAAGTGCTAAGGGCTAAGCAGATCTCAACATCTCATCAGAAGGTTGGCATGCTAAAAAAGCAAAATTAAAGACGAATCATTTAAGAAAAAGAGCATAACTCAATATTTGGAGAAAACAACAGACATCATATAAAGTTTTCTTCACAACATTAACATTTCAAGATAGTTATAGAAGTCAAATAAAGATAAAGGGACCAGTATTCAGCTTCTTTCCACCATAATAGAAGAATTGGTACACTACGGTACTCAAAACCAGTATCCGGCCTCTCACTAATTTGATCCACATAAACAGTTTAAAAAGTAATTGGGAACTACAATGCCTCTACTTCTTTTATCTCTTTGCTATATATTCAGCCTTCTTCTCCCACCATAAACTCACCCTCAAAAAGCCAAAACCATATCTAGCATATTATGCAAAAATCATAAAGCATGATACAGTTACAAATATCTAAGCACAAGGCAGTAGCACATTTCAAGCAGCATCTCCAACGTAGGATTTGTGCCATTTACGGAACATACGGAGAGTTTCAGAATCCATGAGAATTAATGTAGTCATTTTGCACTTGGATATGGTGACTCCAAAAAACAATAAAAGCATGCAAGAGCCTCCAAGAAAAAATATGCGATTTGGAGTATATATGTGAACTCTAAAAGACTAAAAAAATTGCATGATTCCATTTGTATCAATAACAGCTACGATGTGAAGCTCCCTGCAAAATATAGGTTCTTATAGGGCAAAATCACACACAAAGTACCACATAAATACAACTAAATGTGCTATTTCGAGCACGCATCCAGCCTTCACATTCATGCGCGCCAAATGGTAGGTCGTAACCACGTATTGTAACTTATAAATTCAATACGGATGCCGTCAGATGCAAAATAGATTAAGTCACAGATGCCTACAGCATTGTGGTCAGACTTTCTACAGTTGGCAAGTGCACATATCATCCTATAAGATCGAGACGAGCAAAGCACAAAATGGTGTCAATTCATTCGGTGCACATCAGGCAAATATGGAGCCTCACACTACATCCATATTCTCTTTCCACAACCAAATCAGAAGCTTTCCTCTCCCCAAAAATAAACAACCTATCTTCCTATCAGCATCATCATCATCAAGCAAGAGGCTACCCTTTGGAGATTTGATCATTGGAAGGATAGCCAAAATTTAGAAAATGTCAGACAAAAAGGCAACAGAAGAAAACCCAAACTCCTTCTCATAGAACAAATCCATCAATCTTTACCATGACAGAATAGTATCCCCAATCTTCATGACAGACCCTACAAGCAGCACTACTATTCCCGGTTAAAGAAGGCAATCTGCCCAAGAAGTGCTTACCTATCTTGATTAATCTTTCCAAAAAGAACATCAAGAAACAATTAGAAATGGGCCGACAAGCAAGTACCCAAAATCAGTCAATCCAGCATTTTCCAATTCGATCACAACAACACTAAGAAAGCAAATAGCAAAAACCACCTCCCCAACCCCACTTTTAACCCACCTGGCTTATAGAAGACGGACAACCCGAAATCGGTGGCCTTGAGCTTGGCATCGTCGTCGGGCGTATCGAACAAGAAATTCTCGGGCTTGAGGTCCCGGTGCATGACCCCGAGCGAGTGGCACGCCTCGACGACGCCCACGATGGTCTTGATCAGCTTAGCGGCCTCGCGCTCGCTGAAATGCCCCTTCTGGATGATCCGGTCGAAGAGCTCGCCCCCGGCGCAGAGCTCCATGACGATGTGGACGAACATGCCGTCCTCGTAGGTGCCCTTGATCTGGACCACGTTGGGGTGCTCGGAGAGGTGGTGCATGATCTGAATCTCCCTCCACACGTCCTCGTAGTCCTCCCGGCACAGCAGCTTCCGCTTGGGGATCGACTTGCAGGCGTACAGGTTCTGGGTGGCCTTGTGGGTGCACAGGTACGTGGTCCCGAACTGCCCCTGCCCCAGCTTCTTCCCCAGCGAATAGTGGTCCCTCAGCCGCGGCGTCTGGTACGGCAGCACCGCGCTCGCCGGTTTCGTCGGCGGCGGCGGCGCCGATAGCGACGGCGGGTCTTCCTTCTTCTTCATTGCCAAGAAAGACCGGACCTTGCGGGGGCTGTACGGGAAACCGAAAGGAACTTTGCTCCTCCCTTTTTCTCCCCCTCTCTCTCTCTCTAAAATGCGAATCGCAGATAACGAAAGATCCCGCTTTGCTACTTCTCTCAGTCTTCCGTTGGGCGCCCGTCTCCCTGATTGGCCGCCGTCGTCTTCACCGGTTCGCTTTTCTTCTTGAAGCTCTCTCCCCTGTTTCGCTCAATAGATTAGATGGCGAGATCGACAGGTCGTCCGCCCCAACTCGCAGCCGCTGCGGCTTTTTGTTCAGAATTCGGGTGTGGAGAATTTCTCCGTCTTTACGTTATAATTTCCGGGGAGGAAAAAAGAAGTGAATTTTTCTTTATTTGTGTGAATATCATCAGAGGCTCAGAGCAGAGCAGGAGGCAAAAGTCCTCGAGATGACCCCAAAGGAAACTCGCCTTTTAGCATTATTTGAGCCTTTTTTGACCTTATTGGGATGTACAGTAGGTATGGCTGTTCGCTTAAATAGTTCTCTGTCTTTTGCGGGGTAGGAATCGAATTAAGAAAATCGCGTCATCTTTCGAGCGTAGATATTGGTGGAAAATTGGCATATGAAGAACGAGAAACTTGAATAAAATTTGAATCGAGAAAAAAAAAAAAAGGACATCTAGCACGCACTCACTTCACCCACTTCCCGTCCCGTTAAAGCGCGTACTCATTAATGACCAGCTTGACTGCCATCAAAAGTCTTGCTTTATAAGCTCCTGTTGGAGTCAATGTGGAGGCAAATTTGGAAAATCTGCTCATCTTCAGAAGTTGGTGGTTCGTCTTGATTGATATGGCGGGGACGGCCAACTTAAAGACATGACTGAAATGTGTAGAGTTCAATTGTTTTTGACCAATCCAAACGTTTCTCGCTTCGGATATTGCGCCAACAGGTTTGAACGTGCAACCACCGATTGAAGATTTTGCGTGCCTTCTTTTTCCTTTGCATAATTTTCCTTAGGGAGGGGAGACTGAGAGAGAGAGAAATAGAAAAGCTTGTGCGAACCGCAAATGAAGCAAAGAAAGAGGAATTTTCATAACCAAAATGTGAGAGAAGATAAGGTCTTCAAATGAATTCGACCTTTTTAATTTAGACAAGCTCATCAACCTAATGTGAGTAGTCCACAACCATATTCCCGATGGTATCGCATTTCCAGGCACATCAAAGAACCGATGAGAATTTGCCTGATTGAACTGAAGTTAGAGGCAGCCACATAGCATGGCGAGAATGTATTCAAACAGTCATGACTCGGACTTCACGGTTAATTTAACACAGCTAATCCTTGATTTGACAAAAATAATTTACCCTCCTTAGCTTAGGAGACAAAGTCAGGGGCGCTCCTTTCAAAATCATCCAAAAAGTTCCACACCTTTGGCCAACAACTGTACGGCACATTATTTTTCGTTTCTTTGTCTCGAATCGTATCATCAAAATTTTGAAAGATTCCATCAGAGGGACAAGGCATGTGCACCGGCTGGATCGCCCATGCGCATAGATCCTTGTCCTTTTGTCCTCAAACTAGGAGAACAAGCTTAGTTTGTGCGATACTCTGTTTTTCGTCTTTTCTTCCAAAAAAAGCCGTTTAGTGTAAATCTCATCGCTGATGGTTTCGCCTTAAGTCCATCATATCACTTTAAGCGTGACCTAAAATAATCCTGAAATCCGGAATCCGACGCCTAAAATTCCTCGTCAAAGTCGGTCACATGGCACTGAGAAGAAAGAGAAGAGTACACGCTTTGTCCTAGACAAGCATTCTTTTAAGAAGAAAACAAAGAAATCTTGTACCCGGCAAAATGGAAAAGGGAACCGCTGCGCACTACAAAGCGTGCCAGAAAACTTCATAGGTGACTAACCTCACGTGATCAAACACCATTAAACCAATTTCAAATTGCTTTAGTGGGGACATTACTGAGTGTGAGCATGAGTACATGTGTTTACAGCATCATGCTCATCGTCTCAAAGTCATCCCTTCAACTGCGATGCAAAGCAAAACCCGGTAGGCCAAGCACAAAAGCAACCAGTCATCTAATTAAGGAACCGACCAAGCAGACTACATCATAAACAGCAAGACTACGCACAAAGAGAGAGAGAGAGAGAGAGAGAGAGAGAGAGAGAGAGAGTAAGTAATATCTTCAAAGATTATTGGTAGTATAGAGCATGACCTGTATCACACTTATTTACATAAAACAGAACGGCCAGGAAATTTAGCATTGTTTGGCTTGATATAGAAAGGTCATACGCTCTGCTTTAGTGGAGCCTCCCAGGTCCCGAGTGCAGCTGGAGTTTCATGTTTGGAACCACCTGAAGAACACCTGGCTGGTCTGCAGAACACAAAGAAAGCATAGTAGTGTAAGCATAGCTTTGTAAAACAAGCACGATAATCATCAGCAAGGATGGGAAGATGGAGTTCTGATACCCTAGTCCAACAATAACAAAATGAAGGGCAGTCTTTGTATATTGAGCGCAAGAAGCTTAGCAGTCATACATCACTAATCAAGACTTGCTGTACCGCCTTGACCATAAAAATGAAACCACATATACCCAACAAGACAAACAAAGAATTGATATTAAATAAGTAATATTAACAAGTTTTCCCCCTTAGACCTGCCAAACACATTATTTCCTCAGCAATTGTCAGCAACAGAATCGTACTAGGGACTCCAACAAGTATCCTGCCTTACCTTCTTACCTTGTAAATTTCATTAAATGCATGAAGCAGCTATTTCCTATAGCACAAAATTGGGAGATTGTATAGTCACTTACACCAACAAAATCCCACCAAATACCCAAAAAAACATCTCATTAAATTGTTAATAAACCAGTTGCTCTGTTTCTCAAGCACAAAATTCAAACTAAAGGCAGAAGTCAAATCAATGCTTTGTTCTACCTCTTAAAGCATCTTCTACCAGGACTCCTTGTGAAGGCTACACCAGTGGGTGTGCAAACACCCTAAGTTTACCAACTCAAAATCATACAAGATTAAAATATAAGAATTTCTCAGGTGCTGAGACCAAAAATACAGTATTCTTATTCAAGACAGAGCAGGGGGAGAAAGAGCTTCCAAAGGTTACTTCAAGAACTAACAAGAGTCATGGGCAAAGCTTTTGCTGGGAGAAGCAAAACTGAAATTTCCACGAGTGAAACCACATATAAAACCGAGGGCTGCAATCAGCATTATGCTTTTTAACAGCATGAAGCCAAAATAATCCGCAATGCAAACTCTACAGCTGATAGTATCAATCAAAAGGTATCATCTCATACAGGGCAAGCAAAGACATATCTATATATGATGTTCTAAACACTGCCATCAGCAGAATGAAGTTCTTGTCATCAACATAAACAATGAATAGCAGCCATTCTATGGCATCTTGTTTAATCAAAGGGCACCAAATCAAAGCATACAAATAGCATGCCAAATAGAGCAGGTTCATGTGTTACATAATTCCAAATTAGGATATTAATGGCACAAAGATTTCGAATGATATAGTAATCATAAGAACTACCAGATAAACATCTATTCTCTCATTGGAATGAATCAAATCAAGTCTTTCAGGCACATCATCTACCTGTTGCATGACATTTTCAATCATGTAGCCAGTACACTACGCAACAGGTTCAGTAGGTACAGTATCTACATCTAAAGTTCACATGATGGATAATTTGATACATCTAAGAACAAGGTCTCCACCAAAGGAACCCACCGCAAAACCAGAGATATAACTCGCTAGTTCAGGTTTACATTATTCAAAGCTTACTCAATTGAGACACGCATGGGCAACTACTACGATATAGATAAATTCAATGGGAAATTGAATTGTATAATCAACGCAAAAATCGATGGGCAGAGCAGTGCGATGAGGACATAAGATGTTTCTCTTCCTCGACAGCAATTAGGGAATCTTGACATCCACAATAGTCTATGGTCACAAATAATTACTACATAACAACAGTGTTGACATTGTGAGGCCACTATCCTCCATCATTATCTCAAGGGGAAGAGAAAGAGGGAACCTTTAGTGACTTATTACAATCTAATTAGTAATCAAGTCACTCAAGATGACATCTACAATGATAACAAATTCACTAGGCCACCTCGACTATGACAAGAACTTAGTTTCCACCAAATCGGCAAAGGTAAAGCAGCAAACAACTTCCAAAAGAAATGATTCTGCTCCCCAAATAACAAACTAGAAAAAAAGAGACGAACAAATTGTGATATTGCCAACATTTACATCCCAGAATCTATCTAAAGCAAAGGAAGTCCAAAGAAACCACAATCCCAAATTTTTACAGCTCCTCCATATCCTTGCCGATCACGACTAGAAAGAGAAATTAAGCATTGACTCGAGAGAGGCAAAAGACCAATGCAGCTCATTCTTCGACAAAAAAACTATACAAATCCAATTAATTAAGAGGCAAAAGAAGCTAAGAGAATGGGTGGGGGGGCACGACAAATGATGGCAAAGTAAAGTAAACTTACTGGAGAGCTCAGCAACCTGCTCCGGGGTGAGCTTAGCAGAGAACCCGGTGGCGGCGTTCTTATACACATACAAAAGCGACTCCTTGGCAGCCTCTTCACTGAATTTACATGCAGACCAACGTTAATGGAGAAAAACCTAAACCCTAAGAACAATATCATAACTAGGCTCCGAATCGATGTTCTGTGCCTCAAACCAAATCGGGGGAACAGCAAAACAACCAAATCCAACACAATACGATACAATATCGCGCGAACCCATCATCATTCCCTCAAATTCAACCTCGGTCATTTGCAAAAACACAATCGATCACGCGATCTCACAGAGAGAGAGAGAGAGAGAGAGGAGATGGACCTGCCGAGGACAGTGGCGAGGGTGCGGAGGTGGAAGGCCTCGGGCTCGTCGCCCTCGGGCTTCTCGGTGTAGATGATGTGGACCTCCGCCTTGGACGGCTCCCCGCCTTCGACGGCCACCTCCCGATCAGCCATGGAAACCGCGAGCGACGAGGAGAAGATCGAGATCGATAGCAAGAGGATGGAGAGCGGCGCGACCTTGATGATTCTCAGCATGTTGGAGGCTTCGATCCCCTCCGCGTCGCCCTTTATATCGAGACGGAAACACAGGATCGTCGCGATTTCCTGCGTGAATTCTTAGGTACGAAGCGATCACGAATTCATCGGATGTCCCCAAACCGGGAAAACGCGCGCGTGTGCCGTTGCCGCCCGAGCTTTGTCGGGGGCGAACTGTACGCGTGGCCGCACGGGTGAAGGACACGTCAAAATAATGCATGGGTTTTTTAATACATTTTTTTAAGTCGAAAGGGCCTTCTTGTTTCGCAACCAGGCCTTTGAAATTAAGCTGATGAGTTTGTGAATATAAAATATCTCGAAGAGACTTGAAAGAAAGAGGGTTAGACAACTAATTAGAAGAAAGGGCCGGTTTGGGATGGGCTTTGACAATTCAGAGAACTAGTTGATTGGCCTCGCGAGAGCAATGGGCTGCTCGGACATAACTGAGCTAGGCCGAACATCTTTTACAATCCTCAATCTAGGCCCGCAAATTAGGTCTCTTCCCCATATACGATGGAGTATTAATTAGGGAAGGGATTTCGTCATTGATCTGAGAAAATATTGCCTACAGAGCATGGACTAATCAAAATCCACTCACCGGGCGACACGTGTCGCCCTATGTCATGCTAGAATCAGAGCTGATATTGGAAAATAGAGAAATTCAGTCCTCTCTCCTACAGTCCTACCTGGGCCACCAGAGATCCATGTCTATTCTTCAGTCAATTTGTTGCAAGAAAACATCATCTGGGCCCCACCAAATCCTTCCTCCCATAATTAGTTTGAAGAGAAGTGAGGGACTTTCTCTCTCTCTCTCTCTCTCTCTCTCTCCATTTTTTTGTTCCACTCCGGCTCTCGCATGGTCGCTCTACTCTTTGCCCTTTCTCCGACGGATGACGGAGCCCCCCATTCGATGAACCATGCCGCCGTCACCGCTTCCTCATCCGCTTCTAACACGCTTCCTCTATAGCCACCAATGTTGCTTCTTTCTTCAGAATCTCTCCCAATCACTCTGCCCTTCGCTCTTTCTCCAACGGACGACGAAGCCCGCCATTCGACGAACCACACCGCTGCCACTTCCGCATCTACTTCAGACACGCTTCCTCTGCATCCGCCAACACCACTTCCTTCCCGAGAATCTCTCCCGGTCGCTTTGCCCTTCGCTCTTTCTTTGACGGACAACGAACGTAGCCACTGCATCCGCCTCATCCGTTGCCTCCGCATCCGCTCATCTCTCTCAACTCGCTCTCACCCTTTGCGCTGCTGCCCGACGAACCACTCCGCCTTCGCCTCGACCTTCGGTATTTTTTTGTCTTCTATTCTCGCCCTCGTTGTGTGACTCTTGCTAATTTGGTTTTGCTTTTCTGGGTTTGATCTTTTGGTTGCATCTAAGCCATCTCATTGACGCGAGAAACCACTGCCCAGAAGTTTACCACTTTCCACTTAGAAACTCAAGGGGTGGCTCGCTGAACCACGCCGCCGTAGGCCAATGAACCATTCCACCTCGACCTCCGCCTAGGTGCCGATTTTCTTGCATTTTCTCCAACATTGTGTTTTTTTTTTTTTTACCGTCAATTTGTAAATTTAGTGTTTTCTTTCGATTCAAGGTTTTTTTTTTTTTTTTGCCCACGTCACCCAACGAACGTGTCCACATTCGCCTCATCCTGCTATTCAACGAAACCACCAGCACCCACTCTGCCTCGCGTCGCCCTTGCTTTCTGCCTCTACTAGGTATTGAACGCTTTATCTTTTTTTGTCTTATGATTAATTAAGGATGAAAAAAATGCCTTGTATCATGAATTTATAGACCTTAGGCCTCTTAAATGGTGTAATCTACCTCCCGGCGAAGTGGTGTTTACATTCTTGTGGTTAGAACAATGTGTGCAAGGCACATGATAGCATACTTACCTAGAGTATAATCAAAAATCAAGGAGTGATATTGTAAATGTCCTCAATCAATACCATGTTTGCGGATGAGAAGCATCCCAACGCTACTTTCACTCCCAACCCCCACCAAAAACTAAAAAAAAAAAAAAAAAGGAACTTCCAAAAAGGTTGATGTGGCCTTCTAAATAGTTTCGTAGTCGTACTTGTATTTGCACTTGTATTTTCATCTTAAATATCATACAAAGAAATAAAATGGTTATATAACAGGTATATGGTGTCATCTTCCAGTGTGAATGAGAGTATTTCAAGTAGATTGACCTTTAAAAAAAAATGATGTACCCTCGGTAGTCCAACATCTATTCAAAAGAAACCATTGATAATATTACAACAATAACAAAAAGATGAAAAAAAAACACTAGAATTAAAAATGATTTCATAAAAAACTTCTTATTACTAAATAGTGAAAATTTATGCATAATCCCTAGTGGCATGATGTATGGTAATTGCATCCATATATAATAAATGACTACATAGGTTAATTTTTACATAAATGCAGCACCCACCATATATCATGCTATTAGGGATTATGAGTGGATTTTGCCCATTCCCTAATCAGGTACTTAATAGTTTGGTGTATTAATTTAGTTATAATATATTATACCCTTCTACAACCACAGAAAACCCATCCTTCGCATATGTAAATACAAATGGAGGATTAAAAGTAACATACATGCTTATGAACAATTAGATTTACCTCTGGACCACCAATGTTGCTAGGGTAAAAGACACTTAAAAATTGATTTGAATTACTTGAATAATTTGGAATATGAGTTTTATTGGGTTTTGCTTAGACAACCAACTCTACATTTCAAAATAATAAATATGTTAAATGGCATGATGCCATAGTTACACCTTTTATTGAAAGGTCAATTTGCTCGAAGTACCCTTATTCACACTATATGATGACTCATATATCTGTAACATAACTATTTTATTTCTTGTTCGATTGTTAAGATGAAAATGCAAGTGTAAATACAAGTACGATTGCGAAACTATTTAAAAGGCCATATCAGCCTTTGTGGAGGTTTTTTTTTTTTTTTTTTCAGTTTTTGGTGGGGGGTTGGGGGGTGGAAATAGCGTTGGGATGCTTCTCATCTGAGAATATGGCATTGTTTCAAGACATTTGCAATATCACTCGTTGGGTTTTATTTATACTCTAAGTAAAGATGCTATCATATGCCTCACACACATTATTCTAGCCACGAGAACATAAATAACACTCCGCTAAGAGATAGATTACACCATTCTAGGGATCTAAGGTATGTAAATTTATGTCAGAAAATAAAATCATAATTATTTTCCTGTGAAAATTGACGAATGGAAAGTAAGTTTTTGCTTTATAGAGGGAACAACTAGGACATTAAACAAATAGAAATTTTGAGAAACAAGAGTACATGTATGGGTTATCAGGAGGCTAGACCCATTACCTATGGTAACATGTTGGTTGCCTATGTAAGGCTGAAGAGAGGATAATTGAGATGGATTATTTGTGACATGGTGTGTGGCACTCGAATTTGGATACCATGGGTTCGAAAAGACAGACGGTGATTGTGGAATTTCAGCAATGTGGAGCTATGGTGCCAAGCCAAAAGGTTGTGGTGGAGACCCACGATCACGACACACATTGGCTTGGTGGCCAAAGCGACTGCAGAGTTGACATCGGACATTAGCCCTCCTTTGATTTTTGTAATTGCCTGCATTTAATGAGTAATTTGGGGCTGAATTTCGTGGGCCAAAGTGCTGCCCATTTTGCGGAAATTGTTGCCCAAGCCGTGGTGACCTATCCACACGAGAAGGAAGCTGTTGAGGTGCTTGGCATGCTGCCCATGTCATTAATGCCGTTGGAGTGGAGGTGATGGGCTCAAGCAAATCAAATCATGCCTTATGAGCCAAGAGCAGCCTGTGTAGAGACTCACATGTAAAGGGATTGGTACTGACTTTGAACAAAGATCGACGCTGCTAAATTTTCATATTCCACTCTGAGTCCCCTGAATAAGTGAGTTTGATATTCTTGTGAAGAGATATTCTCACCAATCGAGGCAAGTCGATCAAATGGAAGGCTACTTGTTGTAGCTATTCTATGATTGTTTGATTTCCCTTGCGGAGAGTCTGAAGTTGCATCCGTAGATGTGTGGCGCAGGCACAATACATGCTGCATATGATTGAGCCAAGAAGGACCACACGACTGCTGAAAAGCCTAAACTGGAGAGTTGTGCAACAATGTTGTCAGCTATGGAATTAAGAATCCATCCCATGGCAATTTGATCTAGGGTAAACCATGTTTCATAAGCTGGATTTGGTGAACGTTTGGTGACACCATTCTTGCTAATTTCAGTGATGGTGTGTGGAGGGCATGGTTCAGTTCTGTCCACAATTGACAGAAATCGACTGGCCCGGAGAAAGGGGAGAAGGCATGCCTTCCAGATGATGTAATTGTCTTCGGTTAATTTGATACCAATCACAGGACATGTGATTGATCTAGATAAGCCCCCTGTGGGAGTAATGAAAGGACACAGTGGGACAGCATTCTTGATGAGGTCTGTTGGATTAGCAACACTTGGGATTCGGTTGCTTGTTAATTGATTGCTAGCAGCGGCGTTTGGGGAAGATGAGGGTAAATCTGATTGTTTTGCCATTTATGCTTTCACAATATACGGCTTTGTTACCATGTAAAAATAATAAACTAACAAGATGAGAATGAGTGGCAATTGCCAATAAGTGTTTTTATGTTTTGGTGATAGAATTTTTGTTACATACTTCGGCTATGCAAGGTGATGTCTTTATGTAAAACAAGCTAGGGTTACAGAATCAATGAGGGACATGATCATGATCTCTTCTTTTTGGAAAGAATTGATCTTGCTTGATGAGCAAACGGTGGAGAGATTGTAGCTAAATCAAGACACGTCATTGTGATCTCTTCTCTTTGGCAATAATTGATCTTACTTGATGAGCAAGTGGTGGAGAGATGTAGCTGAACTAGGATACATCATCGTTTTCTTTAACAATATAATGCTTGGAGGGTGATCCCTAAGCTAAAATACGGTGACCACATCTGAAAGTATGTGCGCGAGTTCTCAGCACTAATGCTAGACATCCAAGACAAGTCTGAGCCAGATGGGTTGTTCTACTTTATGGAAAGCTTCAAGCCATGGATAGGCTAGGATCGAGTTGTAAAGGCAGCAAGTGAAAAAATTGCCTTCCGCAAACAGCTGCGTGAACTCGACTGACTACTCCATTAAGAAGGAACATAAGAAACCAATTGTCTCCAACTTGAATGGGGAAAAGTCATTCAAGTCGAGCTGATCCAAGAGTGGGGGAGCCCGAAATAGCAACAGTGGATCAAGTCTGATATCCGTGCCGCAATTTAGTACTGGAGTAATGATAAGACTCGCTGAGTAGAGCAAGTAACTACTAGCTTGCTTCATGCGCAATGAAAGTCCAGAAACGTGCTGTAACGGCGAGCATAGAGATAACCCCAGGATGGAGTCCTTAAGAGTAAGGCGAAAGGGACTTGCTAAGAACGTGCTGATGGACTGAAGTGCCCAGAATTCCATGATTCCATTGGCACTTCAGCTCAACCACAGATCGAAGCAACAAGAACCCACGTACCTTGCCTTACTAACTACAGAGGAGAACATGGTTGAGACGGTTTCAAAAGAGATCAGGGACATGGCGCTCCGGTATAAATCTGTCGTGAGCTCATGCCAAGAGCCTGCTACATTAGGATGACTGCTCTAAAGTTGGCTGATATAAGGAAGAATCTTAATGAATTGCTAGAGACAGGTTTCATCCGTCCACTGAGGGCCCCTTATGGTGCCCCGGCCTTGGAAGAGGATGGAGTTGTTACATCAGAAGAATGAGGAATTGGTGAATGCAAAAACCAAGCTTTGGAAGAGATCTTGGCTCTCGAGAATAGAGAATTCTCTCTCAATACAATCATGTCTAAAGTTTTTCTCTCCACGATCTAGGTAGGCCAAGTGAGCGAGTGAGGTAGTGATCAGGGTGAAAGTGCTAGTATGACCACCTAGAGGGGGTGAATAAGTGTAAAAACAAATTAAGTAGTAAAAGCAGTAAAAGTTATTTTCTTCAAACAAAGTCTAACTGACACCAGACTTCTGATATAAATTTAGACTCAAATTAGATATTTTAGAAATTAGCAGAACTCAGAAAAATATCGCAACAAACAAATCAAAAGAGTCAAGGAAAGAGAAAATTGGATACAAGATTTATAGTGATCCGGCTTAAATTAAGCCTATGTCCACTCTTTCACGCTGATAGCCTTTTGGCTAAAATTTACTAAGGAATCAACAGAGAAATACAACGATTTGAGTACGATCACTCATTGAAGAGTTTTTTTTTTCTCTCACTAAGGGTGTGTTTAAAATTGTTTCTGTTCCCCGGAACACAAATTTTTGTTCTTTTGTTCCAGGGAACAAAAAAAGAACAGAAATACGTTTATTTACACTTTTGTTCCCGGGAACAAAAAATCTATTTTTCTGTTCCCGGGAACAGATTTGGAATAGAAACAAGAAGTAGAAAAAACTTGTTTCTTGTTCCCGGGAACACTTCCGAGAAACACTTTTTTTTCTTCTCATTTTTCCTTTTCTTTTTTTTTTTATCTTTTTTTTCTTCTTCTTCTTCTTTCTTTTGCCGGTCACAGGCCTTGGCCATGGTCGGTGCCGGCGACCGGCCAGACGAGGGTGGGCGACCTCGCCAGAGCGTCGCCGGCCCCCGGAGAGGGCGAGCCACGGCGAGGCTCATCAGCCCGAACCTCGCCGTAGCCACGCGAGGCTCAGCCTCGCTGTGCCACCTCCCAGATGGCGTCGCTTAGCGGTGGTCCGGCGAGGCCGAGCCTCGCCGGTGGCTGGGCTAGGCTGAGCCTCACTGGTGGCCTAGCGAGGCTCCGGTGAGCTCGCCGGATGTCGCCTAGCCGGTTGCCGACCACGACGGTGGCCGGTGGCCGGCGACCAACCAAAGAGAAAAAGAAAAACGAAAAAGAAAAAAGGAAAAATATAAAAAATTAAAAGAAATAAAAAAAATTATACAAATTTACCAAATGTGTCTCTGTTCTTTTTCTATTCCAGAAATATAAATTTTGTGCAGTTACTAAACGCGTTCTTCTGTTTAAAAATTGTTCCCCGGAATAGAAATAGTTTTTTCTATTTTTGTTCTTAGGAACAATTTTTGAGTAGAAACGTTACCAAACACGCCCTAAGTCACTCATTTTATATTTTTCTCTCTTGAGTACAATTGTAAGCACTATCAATGAAGAACAAGTGATTGAAAAGCCTCAAACTTTGGAATTCTTATTCTCACGCACTCTCTCAAATGGACCGAATGACCTCCTTAAATACTCATCTACGCCTTTCTAATTAGTGGCACTTTCCAGAGAAATTTCTTCTAATCAATTCGTTGGACAGAATCGATTAAGGAAATCTTGTAGTTGTTTGAAGATTGAGGTGAAAATCCAATGATTCTGGTCACCCATACAATCAGAATCTAGGTTTCCATAAGTAGATGTTTCCCAAAAAGGAACTTGTCTTCAAAATTGATTTTATCAATCTGTGATTGATTTCATTAACATATTTAGAAAAGGTAAGTGAGATTCTCCGCCGGAAAGCTAGATATTAATGATAAATCTTGCACGTACTGAATAATTGTTGAAAGATCAATAATCCTGAGTCTGATTATATCTCCGTTCTTGTCATGAGTTCAGTCTATATCTTCGTCAGAGTGGGAAAGACTTCTGATGTAAAATAGACTTTGACAGCATTCCACAGAAATCTAATATTCTTCAGAGTAAGAGTAAGAATAAGATAATGAAAGTTTTGTTAACTTCAAAACCTTATAGGAGTTTTCTCAACAATCTCCCTCTTTTTTATGGTAACAAAACTTTCATGCAGATTTAATCATAATATGAAAATTATATCCCGCAAACAACACTTCAGCAACACATGATAATTTATCATGATAATTTATAAAAAGAACATACAGTAATTGTAATAAATACACACAGTAGTAGTTTGCATCTACAAAACACATCAATCTTATCAGTTCTGCAAAACAAACCAATAAAGGTTCCAACACAAGTTCAAAAACCACAAGTTCAAAACACAACCGCAAGTCAAGGATAAGATTCAAAAATAAGATTCAAAAGATTTAATCTACATAGTCTCTCCCCCTGTTTGTCAACAACAAAAAGATAAAATCAGTTAGGCATAAAAAGAGGTCAAGTCGAAAAACGATCAAGGTTGTTTGGGAATACGAACAAGTCGAAAATCCTCCATGGATTGCACGATCTCCTCAAGCTTATTCAGGCACTGATGATAAACATTCTCCACTTTCGCCTGATTCTGCGAAGCCTGTTGATTCAAAGTCTGAACCTAAGTATCAAAATATTGTACCTTGCCTGTAAAGAATTTTGAAGTAGAACCAAGATCAGCATACAACTTTTGAATTTTAAACTCCATTGCATATTACTGTGCCTTAATCTCCAAGAGGAGTTCTACTATCCGAGGATAGTTTGATTCCAGTTTTGTTTAGGCACTAGCTTCAGCGAATTGTACCTGTGGAGTATCCAAAAGTGAAGGAACATCAACCTGAATGTGTGTAGCTCTTTGCTCCCCCTGAACATTAGTTTCTTTTTATAGACCCTCAGGTGAGACTTCAAGGAAATGGGATGCAAAAACATTTTCAATGTCCGGAGGAGATCAACTGATGCCATCACTAGCAGTAGGTTCAGCAATGGGAGTTTTCTCACTTACTCCCCTTGTTTTGGTGACTTCAGTCTGAGAAGTAACTTCTTTCTCTTGAACCTTTTCTTTTCAATCATGGGTTTGTTTATCAGTTCCTGTCTCCTCAACATCTGGGGTATTAATTTCCCTAGTATCTTCTCATTCCTTGTCAGTCTCATCCTGTTCCTAGTTCACACTAGCATCTCCATCTGAGTCATCATCCTCAGTTTCTTTCACTTCAGTTTCTTCACCATTACTCCCTTCTTCCGGTTCTTTCTCACTTTCATCTTCTTCTTCCTCCTCTGACTCAGCGAAACCTTGAAGATTACGCAAGGCAATAATAGTGATTGTCTCATCATCATCTTCCTCTTCTTCATCCTGGAGAAGAATAGATCTCTTCCTTTTTGGTGTTTTCGAGACAACGCTATTTCCTTTGCGTTTCTTCTCAGTAGCAGATCCTGGCTAATAAATTCTTTCTTTAGAAGATCTAGGGCTCCAGAGAGTACCTTTGAAATCATTTTCAATCCAATTTGCATCGAAGCAAGGGTTCTGGAGCGAAGTTGAGATGGTGGTTGAATTTAAAAGTGTCTGAAGAGTGGTTTTCAATGCAAAGTATGCCAGTTGTCATTTTCCTTTCATAATAGTCATGTACATGTGCAGAATGATAGTGTGAGGGAGTGAAAAGGCAACACCATTGCAGATGACCCATATCATCTTTGCTTCGAATCTAGAAACATCAGTCTTTGAAGTAGCCTTAGGTCTGATGTAGTTGATGACCATCTTGTGTAGCAAGATATTGGAAGTAGACATTCGAGAGTAAGTAATACTTCCATTAGGAATTCTGTCTCTCACTAGAAACTTAATGACCTGCGCATTAGACACATTAATGGGTAGGAATCTACTCCTTTCTACTCCCAAAATGTCAGCCAACAGATTTACGTCATCATCAAATACTCTATTATAGACAATAAACTGAATATGAGTATGATCCAAAATAGACAGATTAAAATAAAAGTATGCCATCAATTCGGGGTAAGCTTCTGACATTTCCACACAGAACTTCTCCATTTGAAGTTTGGCAAACTTTTCTCTCAAGTTAACCTTAATGGAATCCAGAAAATCAAAATCTACAGTATGAGGGTTGATAACCCCTCTGTTCAACATTTAAGCAAAAACCTTCTTGTGATCTTTTGAATGAAACCATTTCGTCTTTTCTCCAACGATTTCAACTGCAACACCACTCTTTGGTTGAAAATTCTTAAACATCCTCTCATCATCATCCTTGTTTTCAGGTTGACCTTCTATCCCAAAGCGAGAATCAGAAGGAAAGTTTGAAAATTCCTTTTCCATAGTTCCAGCCTCTACCAGTCTTATCTTTTCCATGGCTCTCAAAAATAGGGTTTCATTCCCATAGCCATTTTCTTTCAAAAAATTACTGATGAAGTCCATAGGGCTTCCTCCCAACTTCAAAAAGTTATAATGTTTAAGGAGTACCTTAGGCCTTCTTACCGAAATGGGGGTTGCTTCTTGAGTAACTTCCTCATCTACAGAGCGGCGAGGAGAACTTCAAGGTGAACTTCACTAATCAGATCAAAGTGCGTTAGACCTTCAAGAACATTCTGAGGCCCGCGACTAGCAATACGAGAAAATTTCCTTTGGTATGACATTGAAGCAGACTTGGGGACTTCAACGACATGTTTGTGTAGGAATGAGTGAGAAATTTGCAAAGGATTTGAGAGGGAATTCAAGAGAGATGAGGGTTTGAGAGTTAGGGTTTGAAGACGAACTATAATCGTGAAGAAAAAATCTGAAGGATTTAAAGAAAGTGAAGTACGGCAATTGAACTGTCATAAAAGGAAAATACTTTTTCAAAAAATTCAAAAAGATAAATGTTAATAATTTTTTAAATAAGTTCTGAAAAATTAGCAGAGATATTACAATTTCCAAAAAAATAAAAAGGCAAGTGATAAATTGAGAATAAACGTACCTGTTCAATATGGAAGGAAAGTTACGCGCCAAAAATTTAAAATAAAACTACTTGAGTCTGAAGACTTTCATACAGATGCATTTCCCACATGTGGATTTGTTGAGTCTGCTCATCCATAGACTTTAGTTAGATGGAAGGGTGATATTAAGCTTTTCACAAATTGTCTCGAATAAACCCTTCTCCAATGGCTTGATAAAGATATCTACCAGTTGATTCTTCGAATCAATGAATTGAACATTGATTTCGCCATTTTGTACATAGTCTCTTATGAAGTGATGGCAAATTTCAATGTGCTTTGCCCTTGAGTGAAGAATGGGATTTATGGTAAGATTGATCGCACTTGTGTTATCACATCTGATTTCGGTGCAGGATTCTTCTATTACAAAATCTCTTAGTTGTTGCCTAATCCATAGAATTTGTGAACAACAACTTCCAAGAGCAATATACTCTGCTTCTGTTGTTGAAAGAGTCACAGTATTCTGCTTTCTTGAGAATGAAGACACTAACATTTGTCCAAACAGTTGACATGTTCCTGAAGTACTCTTCCTGTTAACTTTACAACCAGCTAGATCAGCATTAGAATAACCAAGTAAAGTAAAGTCTTATCCTTTTAGATACCACAGACCTAGCTTCGGATAAGTCACAATATATTTGATAATACATTTAACAGTACTAAGGTGCGACTCTTTGGGATCAAATTGAAATCTAGCACATATACACACATTGAATAGAATATCAAGTCGAGAGGCAGTGAGATAAAGAAGAGAACCAATCATGCTTGTGTATAACTTTTGATCAACTTTCTTTCCACATTCATCCTTGTCAAGCTTTGAAGAACTTGACATGGGAGTTTCTGTTTTCTTACAGTTTTCCATTCCAAACTTCTTGATAACATCTTTGGTATATTTCTCTTGATAAATAAATGTCCCTTTCTTTGATTGTCTAACTTGCAAACCCGGAAATAAGGTTAATTCTCCCATCATGCTCATTTCAAATTCTTCCTGCATAGACTTTGAGAACTTTTTGCACAAATTCTCATTAGAAGATCCAAAAATTATATCATCTACATATATTTGAACAAGTAAAAAATCTTTTTCTTCCTTTTTGATAAACAAGGTTGTGTCAACATTTCCTTTCTCAAAACCATTACTTATCAAAAACTTACTCAGCCTTTCATACCAAGCTCGAGGTGCCTATTTCATATTGTACAACACCTTCTTTAGTCTATAGACAAAGTTTGGTTTTCTAGGATCTTCAAATCCTGGTGGTTGTTCCACATAGACTTCTTCTTGTATAAATCTATTTAGGAAAGTACTTTTGACGTCCATTTGGAATAACCTGAAATCATGAAAACACGCATATGCAAGTAGTAGTCTAATTGCTTCTAACCTGGTTACAGGTGCATAAGTCCCATCGTAGTATATTTCTTCCTCCTGTGTATAACATTTTGCTACAAGTCTTGCTTTGTTTCTAGTTACTTTGCCCTTTTCATCCATCTTGTTTCTAAACACCCACTTCGTTCCAATCGCAGATTTGCCTTTCGATTTAAGAATCAGCTCCTAGACATTGTTGATGCTGAATTGTCTGAGTTCTTCCTGCATTGCTTTTATCCAGCTTTCGTTAGACAGTGATTCTTCTACTCCTTTTGGTTCTATTTCTGATATAAGTGCTAATGCACTAGAATCTTCTTTTGCCTTGGATCTGGTGCAGATTCCTTCTTCTAAATTGTCAATGATGAGTTATTTGGGATGACTTGATTTGTGCTTCCAGTTGCTGTTTGGTTTGTCGTTTCCTGTCGAGATCTGTTGACTGTCTGTTTTCTTTGATTTTTTTTTTTTTTAACTTCTGTTATGCTTGACCTTGATCTCCAAAAGACTTAAGTCCTTCGAGGGAATTAGAATTTATTAAGTCTAAAACTAGTTCAGACTCTTCAAGTTGAGTCTAATCTTGTTGGTTTTGAATATTTTCTTGAAATCTGACATTCATTGATTCTTCGACAGTCTGAGTATTCTTGTTGAAAACCTTGTAAGCTTTGCTTGATGTAGAATAACCAAGAAATATTCATTCATCCGATCTTTCTTCAAATTTTCCAGATCGATCATTTGCATTCTTCAAGATAAAACATTTGCAGCTAAATACATGAAAATAAAAGATGTTTGGCTTCTTCCATTTATACACTTCATATGGAGTCTTCTCTAAGATGGGTCTTAAAAATACCCTGTTAATTATATAACAAGCAGTAGAAATTGCTTCTGCCCAAAAGCGAGAAGATATTTTACTTTCTAACAGTAGAGTCCTGGCCATTTCTTGTAACGATCTATTTTTCCTTTCCACAACTCTATTTTGTTCTGAGGTATATGGAGAGGAGAAAACATGTTGAAGACCACTCTCATCACAGAAATTTGCAAAGTATTGATTTTCAAATTTTCCTCCATGATTAGTCATTATGCTTGAGATAACATAACATTTCTCATTCTAAACTTTTTTGGCAACTTTGAAAAGTAAGAGAAGGTTTCAGACTTATTTGTCAAAAAGAAAACCCAAATGAATCGTGAATAATCATCCATAATTACTAAACAGTATTTCTTTCCACCAATACTTTGTGTTCTTGTAGGTCCAAAAAGATCAATATGAAGGAGCTATAAGACAAGGTTGGTAGAAACTTGATTTATTGGTTTAAAAGAACTTCTGACCTGTTTTCCCAAAATACATGGAGTACATAATTCAGACTTTTGGTAAGCCATTTTGGGAAGACCTCAAACCAGCTTCTTAGAAAAAAGTCTAGCAATTTGTTTCATATTCACATGTCTAAACTTGCTATGCTAGAGATAAGCTTCATCTTGAATTGAAATGAGGCACTGAGAGCTCTCTGGACTTATGCCCAGAAGATAAATATTACCATGTCTTCGTCTAGTAAATGATTGAGACAAATTTCGACTAACTCCAAAGCAGATATCTTCTTGAAAATTGATTCTAATTCTTGTATCACATAGCTGACTTATGTTTAGAAGATTATAATTCAAACCTTTTACCAGTTAAACATTGTTGATAATTAGACTTCCAATCTTCACCATTCAATATTCGATAATCTTTCCTTTGTTGTTCCCACCAAAAGAGACATTTCCTCATTTTTGTCTTTCTAGCTTCACGAAACTGCTTGAATCTCTAGTCATATGCCTAGAACAGCTACTGTCCAAATACCATTTGCTTTTTCTTTTAATAATAACCTATAGTCAGACGGAGATCTCAAACTTTCATTAGTACTCAAATTTTCTTGGGTCTAAGAGAGTAAGTTTTAAAAATAACCTTCGCCCAATCCTTTTTAACAGGTCTTCAAACTTTAAGACATTCATTCTCAAAATGTTTTAAGCTGTTACACTTAGAACATTTAAGAGCATTCCGGCCAATAGGTTTTGTAAAAAAAAATTGAAAATGATTTTTGTAAAAAGACTTTGAAGGTCTTTGTCTAAGTCTTTCTGTTACTTTGAGAAAATCAATCAAAGGAGTTGTTTCATTGTTCAGACCCAAATCAGATTTGTTAAAATAGGGTATTTGAGCTAAAAGAATTTTTTCTAACTTTTTTGATCATTTGGAAAACTTTTTAGAAATATCTGAAATCTTTCTTTTCAAATAGTCATTTTCTTTTGAGAGAGAATCAGCATTTTCTTTCAAACCATCAAAATCATTTTTCAAATTCTCGAACTTTTCTCTTCAAGAGTCATCCTGTTGCCTGAGTTTTGAATTTTCCTTTTTCAGTTCCGAAATCCTTTTAAGAGAATATTTGAGGTTGAGGCAAAGTTCATCTATATATTTAGAAACTTTAACAGGATTTTGTGAGTGACTTACATCGATTTCCTTATCAGAATCTGAATCTGTCTGATTCTAAATCTGAGTTTGATTCTAAGTGAGCCATTAGACAGATATTTACAAATTCATCTTCGCTTTCCTCACATTCGGTGTCACTCTAGGTTTCTGCTTTAAGAGCTTTCTTGTACTTCTCATACTTCCCTTTCTTCTTTTTCAACAAGGGACAGTTAGGCTTGATATGTCCCTTTTTCTTGCACTCGAAGCAAATTACATATTTGCTTGTTTTAACATCTTCCATTGGTCTCTTCTGGGAATTTTGCTTGCTTTGCTTCTTCCAATTCAACCTTCTTCCTTTCCTATTCAGTTTTCTAGAATTTCTTTATCATAAGGGACAGCTTCTCGTCATCCATATCATCGTCGGTATCTGTATCATCAAAATCAACATTAGACTTAAGTGCAATTGACTTCTTACCTTTTGGATCATCTTCATCATTAATCTATTCCACTTCATACGATTAAAGAGTGCCTATCAGCTCGTCAATAGAAAGAGGCATATGATCCTTTGAGTCTCCCTAATTGAAGTCTTCACATGATTCCAGTCATTTGAAAGTCCTCGCAGTAATTTGTTGACTTTCATTGGACCAGACATTGGTTGACCTTGATAAGCCAAACCATTTACAATTTCAGTGAAGCAACTGAACATATCACCAATAGACTCTCTAGGCTTCATTATGAATGACTCATATTGTCCAAGTAGAATGTTTATTTTTGTTTCCTTTACGTAATCAGTTCCCTCATAAGTGACATGAAGCCTATTCCAGACTTCTTTAGTTGTTTGACATGAATAGATTCTAATATATTCTGTAGGAGACGGAGCACAGTATAAAGAATAAATAGTTTTAGCATCAAGAGCATGTCTCTTGATAATTTCTACTTAAATGGATTCATCAGCATCTTTGTCAATCACTTCTTTTCCTTCATCTGAAGCTGATGCTGCCTTTGGATTGATTCCTTTTTCCACAACATCTCATTCCAAAGGATCTCTGGATCGTAGAAGCGCATTCATTTTATTCTTCCATACATTGTACTCTTTTCCATCAAAGTAGAACAGTTTGGTATTGCTCTCTCTGTCTTTCAACCAATCTTAGAGCCAAGATACTAGTCACAAAAGATCTTTAACTTAGAAGTAAAAACATTTCAATAAAATAAGCACCACAGCTATGATACCAATTGAAAGTGCTAGTATAACCACATAGAGGAGGGTGAATAGGTGTAAAAACAAATTAAGCAGTAAAAGCAGTAAAAGTTATTTTCTTCAAACAAAGTCTGATTGACACCAGACTTCTGATATAAATTCAAACTCAAATAAGATGTTTTAGAAATTAGTAGAACTCAGAAAAATATTGCAACAAACAAATCAAAAGAGTTAAGGAAAGAGAAAATTGGACACAAGATTTATAGTGGTTCAGTTTAGATCAAGCCTACATCCACTCTCCCACGCTGACAACCTTCTGGCTAAATTTCATTAAGGAATCAACAAAGAAATACAACGATTTGAGTATGATCACTTAGTGAAGAGTTTCTTTTTCTCTCACTAAGTCACTCCTTTTGTGTTTTTCTCTCTTGAGTACAATTGTAAACACTATCGATGAAGAACAAGTGATTGAAGAGCCTCAAACTTTGGAATTTTTATTCTCACGCACTCTCCCAAATGGACCGAATGACCTCCTTAAATACTCTTCTACGCCTTTCTAACCGTTGGCACTTTTTAAAGGAATTTCTTTCAATTAACCCGTTGGACAGAATCGATTAAGGAAATCTTGTAACCATATGAAGATTGAGGTGAAAATCCGATAATTATGATCGCTCATACAATCATAATCTAGATTTTCATAAGTAGATGTTTTCCAGAAAGGAACTTGTCTTTGAAATTGATTTTATCAATCTGTGATTGATTTCATCAATATATTTAGAAAAAGGTAAGTGAGATTATCCGCCAAAAAGCCAGATATTAAGGATAAATATTGCACGTACTGAATCCTTGTTGAAATATCAATAATCATGAGTTTGATTATATCTCCGTTCTTGTCATGAGTTCAGTCTGTATCTTTGTTAGAGTGGGAAAAACTTCTGATGTAAAATAGAGTTTGACCACATTCCACAGAAGTCTAGTATTCTTCAAAGTAAGAGTAAGAATAAGATAAGAAAAGTTTTGTCAACTTCAAAATCTGATAGGAGTTTTCTCAACACAGGGGAAGGCTGAGTTTAAGTGATTCATGTAACTACAACGGGGAGAACAAGTGAAAAGGGAATTAAGTGTCTTAGGTCACAAACACTGAGTCGACCAGTCGCACGCGGGTGGCTACATGACGTAAAATGCATAGTGAATGGAAAGTAATGACGATGAATTTATGCAAAAAAGCCGAGGACGACGTACTTGGGCACGGGGAAGTAGTCTGAAAACTGAAAAGCAATGTGATGGACTTCCTACTGATCGGTGCTTGGACTCTTCCTCAAGAGAGTAGAGGATCGGATATGAAGACCTGATTAGGCGGAAGCAAGCCAAGTCCCGTGGCGCGGAGCACTCGACTTCAGGAAGGAGAAAATCAAAGTTACTTGAGACTTTTAAGTTCAAAAAACTTGTCTCAAGTAACTTAAGATTGTATTCGCTTTTCTGATACTGAAACTTGGCACCAATTTTCTCGTCTGAATTTTCGACTCAGCAATTTGTTTGTGCATAGGATCTTCTTGTAGGACCACTCGAGAAGAACGAAAGAGGATGCTATAAAGATTAATGAATCATTTGTTTACGCAATCCCTCAAATTGCCTAATGACATTTGAATTGTTCCTGATGCTTTACAATTGCTTGGGCCTTAGAGCAGTTCTCATACCGCCTCTAATCTCTGTTAGCTTGAACCCAAATCCTAATTAAAACCAAAAGAAAAAGAAGAGGCCAAAGAGAACAAGAAAAAGAGGAACTGCAAGCGGTTAAAGCTCGCCCAGTAGCAATCAGCCTTCTAATTCTGGAGAAGCTAGAAACTAAAATGTCCTCCGGAATCCCCTTCGAAATGCTTTTAGACCCGTCTTTGCAGTAATTCATGTCCTTTCAAGGCTTAATGCGTCGCAAAGCGAGATACGCCAATAACCTGTATCCGAAAAACATCAACACCAAGACACCGACGCACACCCCGGGCGGAATCTGACCTCTGATATCCTCCTCGACAAACTTGCAGCTTGGGTTGTATGGAATCATATCTCGACCACAACCCAGCATCGAAGAAATTCCTCTTCCATCCCCGTACTGGATACTGATCAGAAGCCTGTAACTGTAAAACGTCGTCGATACGTACTTGATCCAGACCAAGCAGGACGGTATTTTGTGCACATAAAATCCTCCAGTCAGCACAAAGGCCAACATTGTGACTGTTACTATCGTCGAGGCCTGCTTGGCATCCATTATGACTGCGCCTAGCATGAGACCAAGGCCCTGAGATACGAGGACATAGCCGAGCATGACCAACAGCGTCAAAATAAATGCACCAAACTCGGGTTTTAGTCCAGACATCCAGTAAGTTACGGTGAGGAAGATGGTGGGCAGTATGAGCTCCATGGGCATGTCCCCAACGATTCTTGCCATGAAGTAGCAGGAGAGACTGTACATTCCTGAAGACCGTTCCTTCATGAAGATGGCGCGCTCCTGGGGGAATGCGAACACGGAGTTGAAGGATGGGAACACCCCCCAGAAGATCGAGATGAAGAAGAGCAGACCAAGTCGATCTTGAATATTCTGGGAGTCCGAATGCCACCACATTAGGCCTGCTAACAGCGCAGCTACAATGACTTGGAAGACTCTGAGGCGATTGAAAGCCTCATGCTTGCGTTCCTTGAGGCCTCTCTGGAGAAGAATGCTGAATTGGTTGAACCAATTGGAAATGCCAGTGCTGAAGCTACTGCCTGTTCGGTAGTGTGGCGGAAAATGGCCGCTGTCGGCAATGTTTCCCTTTGCTTGAATGGCCGAATTGTCCAAGCAGGCTGCTTTTACTACGGGAGCTAACACGGTGTTGTAAGAAGAGATGAGAGATTGCTTGATGTTTGGGTTCTCTCTCTCAATCGATCGATCGAGTTGGTAGACCCCTGCATCAATATCAACACTAAAACGATCAGCATCACGGCAAATGTTTTCACTACATCACTCTGAATGAATTAGCATCCGATGCACATCCTGAAAATTCCACATCACTCGGTCAACATCGTGCCAGTGCCTAATGTGACATGTGATAGCTATGAACACCGAATATGATAACAGGTCAATCCTTCCAAACTTCAAAATACGTGTTTTAGTCTTTGAGTTTTTCTTTCTTTCTTTCTTTTAAGGTAAGGGAGCACAACCAGTGATTTGCTTATCAGGCAAAAGGAATGAAACATCCCTCCTTGTTTCAAAGCAAACGCAGGTAGGATTGCCTGGGTCGATGGGTCTGGTCCGCTACTTTGAAACCCCATCCCATCGACCCAGATCATCTGGGCAACAAAAACATTTCGCGACCCGACCGGCTCTTGCGGTGCATTAGGAATGGCATACAACATTGCCGAGTGGTCTTCCATCACAAGCAACGTCAGACAGCACATAACCAAGGACTTGGAATACTCACGATCATCTTCCGTTCCCGACCATCTAAGCCACTACTGCAAGCTAGGACAATCAGAAAAGGATGAGGGGGCGGAAATAACCTCCACACCTAAATCCAAGGAGACTCGCCGCAATGATTCAGGAACACGCAGAGGCACACGCACGCAACCCCACAATGGTGGGCAGATCTTTCTTTCTACCGGCACTAGCTCGTGCTCGCGTCTCTTTTATTAAAGAAAAACCGCGCACTCTGGAATTGTTAGCAATGTTGACACCACCCATTATAATAATCGGGCTAATTAAAAAGGCTTTTTCATCGACCATCATGTCCCGTCGTACTAAGAACGTGATTGGGCATCGCCTTTCCCCCTCCAGCACAAAAGAGGAGGCGATTGCTTGAGCGGCTGAAAGCTGACCGGTGTTGGTGGCCTCAGGTGGGAGACCACTTCCCGTTGGTGCTGCCACTTGTGGCCAATGCTTGGGCCACCACTCAGAAACTCAGCAGCATTAATAATCCAGTAATCATGTCATTAAGGCCGATAAAGCAAACGTCCAAAGGTGCAGACCGGGGCAACAGGAAGAATGGATCCCCATTGGAAAACCCATAATCTAATGCTCGACCCACGATCATTATCTGATGCATGGCGTGACGCATGAGATGAGATGGATATCTGCATCTCTCTCTCTCTCTCTCTCTCTCTCTCTCTCTCTCTGCCCCTCAAAAGATGAGGATGAAGAGGCGAGGTCGCCTACACGTGTCCCTCTTCGACTTTTTCCCTCAGTTTTTATTGCAGCAAACGGAGCATCGAAAGAGTCTTTTGGGAGGGGAGCAAGAATGTTGGAAAGAAGGCGCTTTCTCTGGATTGGAAACCCACCCTTGCTACATTAGTTTCGCTCGTTTCTAGGGTCAAAACTTCGACAACTGGAATCCGGTTTCTCTAAAGCAAATACTTTATTGGTAATATATAATATTTCCTTTCTTTGATGGCCAGAAGATGATAAAAGACGATGGCACATGTTGAAAAGTCAAAAAAGAATTAGCCACCGAAGAGCGCCGAGGAATGAAAGGGAAGGGTAATATGAGACACAGTAAAAGGTGGATATAAATTTGCTATGCTAAATTACGTGAAAAACTACATATAAGCCACGATCAATGCCAATAAAATCTCTGGTATCTGTTAAAATGTCTCTTATTTGAAAATTTTTAATTAAACACTGTCCTTGATGACCAAACTTTTCTCGGAAATGAATCAGATTAAATTCTTTTCGGAAAACATAATGATTTTCATGAGGCCGTCGTCTTTGTTAAGTGCCTTCTCTTCCATCCACAAGATCATCATTATGTCAATGGCTTCTAAAGAGAGGTTAGGACATGGTTATTTACTCGATAGAACTTTAGAGTTTTGACTATATTAAAAAAAGAATGACGACTCTAAAGAAGCGCGAGGGGCAACATGCTTTATCCTATATAAGGGACAAGTAATAATGTCGACAGGAAGAGGCACACATTGCACATCATATCCACATTTAACATGAAAAATAGTAAGATTGACTTCTATTAAAATTTGTGAGAAATCATTATTTCAAATGCTCATAATAACTTGCTCCTATTTACTTATAGTCTACTTGATATTAGTGTGCCAATTTGTATAGTATAGACTCAGTTTTGAAGTGCCCAATATAGTTCATTTAAAACACACCATACATGCGAAATGCCCATCACCCACAAAGCGAATTGAGTAGGTACAACTTCCTATCAAGACAATACCTCCTTAATAAGACACTCATGGCATTGTCCTTGCTAAGAAATTCGATCAAGAAGAGATTCTATCTAAATGAAAAATAGAATGTGTGAGCGCCTTGAAAGTTAGATAACTACAGAACACCAAGAGCACCTTTTATGAGAAGGGCGTCGACGACTTATTCGTACAACCCCTTTCTAAGAGAGAAAATTTCAGTTGAACTAGATGCACATACATCCCGATCGCAAAACAAAAGCACCTTCAATTATCATTTCAAAAAGTTTCCGGGAAAAAGCTAATCGAAGCGACCAGTTAATGTTGCCCACAGCCCACACGTACTCACTTTCCATGAAATGAAAAAGGACATTGACTTTAAGGGTCCATGATCCATCGCCATCCATCATCTCCAATTTTTAAGAATCATCTGGCTCATGTTCTATTTCTCTAATGGAACCCTAACGAGTCATGTGAGTCCTCGACAATCAATTACTCTAAATCAGTTGCTAATCAAACTTTTCTGAATAAATTTAAAAGTCGAAAAGAAAAAGGGAAAAAAAAGTATTGGGGGGCTTCCACTTGGAACGAATAGGACACGTGCAAGGGTAACATAAGTTGAACGCCCCACTAACCCGACCTCACAACCGCACTTGGATTAATAAAGTTTTCGACTCATTCTGAGTTATTTCAAAACTTTGAACAAGCTAACCACATTTGGCAACTATGAATCAACCACCATTAAAGGAAACTAATGCTAACTTTTGAATTTCCTTGTCCATCTGGTTGAAGAAGAAGAAGGGTCGCTGATTTCGATCCATAAAGGAGATGACCACACCAACCATAGAGGGTAACACCTGTCTTGCAGGAAGTACACGACACGAACTCTCTTCGATATCATCATAACCCAACCCCCCCCCCCCCCCCATCACTCTCATGAATGCTCTCAGACCTTCCTAATCATCACATTAGCCAGACCCATTTTGCCACAGATCATGAACAATTACTTGAATACAATATGTGGACACGAGTCCTGGCTAAGTTTCTAGATCTCGCCGAGACACGAATCCAACACTTGCCACCATTCATGCGATCTCGAGAACTTGGATGTGTACTAATTATTCATGCAACGGAAATCATCGATTGACGAAAAGGAAAATCGGAATTATTTGCGCCAGCAAACCCACTGACCTTTCTGAAGAAGCAAACAGGTACGACGCGAAAACAACACATGGACAATCATTGACTGGAAATCAACATTCACGAAAGCAGAATAGCAAGAACAAGAATAGTCAAAAGAGTCGAAGTTTCTTGCGTACGTACCGTTGGCGAGATCGAGCAGGAAGTCCGCAGGATTCATTGGAAAGGCCGGCGCGAAGCCTACCGACTCGAAGTAGCTCATCGCATCGCGCCCTTTCCCGAAGTACAAGGACCTGCCCTCGCTCAGGACCAGCACTGAGTCGAACATCTGGTACACCCGGCTCGATGGTTGGTGTACCGATGTGACCACTGTCTTGCCCTTCTGAGCCAGCGAACCCAGTGTGGCCATCAGCCGGTGCGCTGCCGTCGAGTCGAGCCCCGATGTCGGTTCGTCGAGGACCAGCAGGCTAGGGTTCACCAGCATCTCGTGGGCGATGCTCACGCGCTTCCGCTCACCACCCGACACCCCCCGCACAAAGCTGTTCCCGATGATGGTGTTCTCGCACTTGGCCAGCCCCAGCTCGGCTATCACCGCCTCCGCTGCCGCCACCTTCTCCTGCCTCCCCAGCGACCGCGGCAGCCGGAGCAGCGCGCAGAACACGAGCGTCTCCCGCACGGTCAGGTGTGGGTACAGCACATCGTCCTGGGCCACAAATCCGGTCCGCCGCAGCATCGACCGTCCAAGCCTTTGGTCGTTCGCAATGATCGTCCCAGAGAGGCCACCTCGGAGCCGACCCGCTAGGGCGTTGAGGAGCGTCGACTTGCCGCTCCCGGACGGACCGAGGATAGCCAGGATCTCCCCCGGCGACGCTGTGCCGGTGATCCCCTTCAGTACCGTTCGCTCGCGCGGCGGCGCCGTAGTTCTGCCGTCAGGCGGCGGTGTTGACTGGCCGAAGATACGTTTGATGTTGCCCCCTCGGTGGTCATCTATCTTGACCCTATAGCTCACGTCCACGAACTGCATGACACGAAAAGCAGAGACAGGGTCAGAAATTTTTTACTTTGGAGGGTCAAGTGAGATGGGAACGACTCGAGAGAGTTTGACCGAGCTTTGCAGTTTCGAACCTGCGAAGTATTACCTTGAGAGAAATGGGGTGACAAGAAGACATTAAAGCGGGCAAGGCACGTGAATCCCGAGGAGGTTGCGTGGAGGCGTCCTCGGTCGGTGCTTCTTCACCACCGAACGGTGGCATCTTTTATTGTCTTTGTCTCGCAAGAACACAAGCAACACTTGCAGAAAACGTGAAGACGCGGAGCTAATAACAAAACCCACCAAGAAAAAGAAAGAAACCAAGACGAGAGAGAGAGAGAGAGAGAAAGAGAGAGAGAGAGATTGGAGGAAGAGGAGATGAAGAGAGACCCGAGGGTCGTAGAGCGAGGGGCTATTTATTGAGGAATAGGAGGTGGCCAAGATAGTGCCGCGCCACGTCACGGGGGGCAACCCACTGTAGGAGTGAAACGTGGAGCGTGATGGCGCCAGGTGGCGGCTCTTGAAGGTGGGAGGATTCATGGAAAGGGAGTCAAATGAATTACGAGTGAGCGAAGCGGAGCCCGTGGCGTCTCGGTCTCCGAGTTCATGCATCTGGCTCTGTTGTTTCCCCATGATTTCCTGCGTCTTAAGTGAGAGAGAGAGAGAGAGAGAGAGAGAAGGAAATCTTTTCATGACGCGGGAGAAGCGTGTCGAGACATTCAAGGTCGGCCAAAGAAGGGATCAGAAGATATGATGTTCCTTGAAATTTTAACGCCTACAAATACGGCTGCAAGTTGTTTTCTGCTGCAGAACTTCGCCGTGCCGAAGTCCGTAACCTATCAGTATAGCCCCTAGAAAAAGAAACGGGTGTATGTAAACTTGGACTTCCGAGACGGGCGAGTTGCACCTAAGTTTCAGAACCGATCCCTTTCGATAAATTAGTGATGGGAATAATTCAGGTACCGAACGGGAGCGTAATCAAAGTGTAGAGGATCTCCATCCTGTCAACGTACCAGCATCTATATTATCTCAACCTATTATATGGTTAGATATATTGTCACAAAGGATGCTCCCTGCCATGGCCTCTGCATTGCAATCTCTCTCTCCCTATCAACACCCGTATTTGCCGCCTTCAAGGAGACCACGACAATGACTAGCAGAAGAGTTTTGAGGTCCGAGACTATGATTGAGCATGAGCTTTACGTATTGGTTTTGATCCAAAAATTGTCACGGTCAGAGATAACCCTAAGCGAATTCTCAACTAGACAAATCAAATGAGTGGGTTAAGTAAAAAATGGTCTGATCCAAAGGTACTCATTAAACACATTTTGACAAGTTTCAATGCAATGCAAATCTAGTGACTCTTATCCAACTGGACCTATACATAATTCATACCTCACTCGATCTATATTACTAAAATAATTTCATATTTAACTCGATCTAGAATAACTCATATCCAAATTGAGGTGAAAATATAAAGTAAATAAGCGCGATATTGAGTGAGGGCGAAAGAAAATGAAGAGAGAATCGTAAATATAAGTTGGATCTAAGTAAATTATAAACTCATTTATGGACCATTACATTCCATTTAATACTCATATTATGTTTAAACTCATTTATGCAACTCAGCTCATCATTAAATCTTTTGTGAAACCTCATAACAAAAAGATTTGTAGGAGCCATGAATACTCAAAACAACTCCCAACGACAAAAGCCCAACTCCGAACTTTGCCAGCCTCTCACAAGGTGCTAGGGATCTAAAGCTTATGCATCTAGAGTATGATACACTATCCATTAAAGGGTCTCAAATAAAATGCTATCATCGCTATCTCTTGAATACAAACTCATAATCAAGTTCAACATCGGATGATCTCTATTTGTACAAGTCCAATGCGAGAGAATCTTTCAACTGCATCTGGTCTTTTTGGAGGTACATTAGATTCAACTACACATATGCATAATTTTAATTCAGGGTCGCGTGGATGGATTGGTGCGATCGGATAAGTTACACTTCGCAGACGTCGCGTTCTGCAAAATTTTGCCAAGCTCTTCCCGAAACGACGGTGCCTATCCATTAAACCGGAGCTCCACTGGTCAAACTTATAATAAGCATTTGACTCTCACGTCCCTCAAATTTACACATATAAATAAATTTGCCGTGGTGGTCCCTCCCACTAGGGAGACCGCTTTCCTTTTGCTCTATAAATAATTCCTTTTCCTTTTCTTTTGTTCTTCTTCTCACAAGTAATGTTAACAGCCCTCATGGACCCCTTAAATCTCTATAATAATAATAAAAATCCATATATTCAGGTCATCTTGGATCGTCAAGATAAGTTCATGACTTTTCAAAGACTAAGTAAATCAATAAAGTATCATATGAAAGAGACCTCATATACATAAAGACCATATAAATTTCACGTGTCAACTAAATTTAGGAATGGCAAATGGATAATTTGACTTTATGCTGAAGTTAATAGGTGAAAGGAGATTGATTCATGTAAATTTAAGGGTTTTGCTACTATCATAGAATAACAGTATTTTGTGAGTCATAAATTCTTGAAAAAATTGGTTCCACAATGATTTATTATTATGTATGATTTAGTTTTTGTGATGCAAAATAAAATTTTATTTTCATAATAAATAAAAAAACTGTCACATAATTATTTTTCATTAATCAAGAGATGTGAGGTGTTTCAATGCATTTCCCGTCACAAAAAGAGTAAATAAATCACTGAAAGTAATTGAAAAAATCCAAATAAAATCAAGAAATTCGTTTTGCCTTTCCTTTCAACATCCCTTCTTCTTTTTTACTTTTTGAGGGCCCGGGAGAAAAGAGGGGGGACGCGTGTCTTCAAAGCGGGGCATAGAACGTGATGCCCACTCAGTTTTGCCCTAAATATTTAGGGACCCCACTCAATCCCTCTCGCCCCCAAGCCTTTTCTTTTCACCCCCCCAGAGAGCACATTTATGTCATCACGACCCCACTTTGGCACTTTCCGAAATTTCTAATTTACTCATCGGGTCAAATGGGGGCCAAAAGAAAAAAAAGGAATTTCCCAAATTAACTTTTCTTTCCGTTTTTACCTTTTTTTCTGTGGAAGAGTTTGGTGTCCGTATTGGAGCATGGACGATGGTCGGAGCTGGCGAGCGAATTATTTTGCCCAAAGGCCCCCGGAGCCGAAATTCGTCAGCTACTTATTCGACCACGTAGTCCACTTAAAGCTTTTTTTGCCTTTGCTGGGCCACCCTTACAAAAAGTCCTTTTGCATCTCCTCCCCTTTATTTTTTTCCCTTTTCACTCCTTTTCCCGTGTCGAAAGCATTTTCCTTTTTTCGGGAGTTGGCTCGCCAAAGAGTTCCCACTTTACATCGCCGCGAAAATTACTATTTTTTTCGCGGAATTTTTGGGACTATCGTACACGTTCCGAATCGAAAATCGAAGTGCTCGACATCAGGTGAAGGTGCCTATCGAAGCTAGAGCCGAAAAATCGACGGTGGGGAATTATTTTCTCGCCAATTTGCTTAAGGAGTTGATATATTTTTTACAATATCCATGTTGTTTTGCATGGTAGACAGCGCAAAGTGACGCATCAGATGATCTCGTGTTCGGATTGTGCGCATCTTATCGCACCTTCGGGTCGAGGTCATACGTCAGATTAGCATTTCCGATCATCAGGAAGAGGGAGAGAAACAGGGGGAACATTCCGTTCGTTCTGGAGATGATGTGCTCCTGATAATGGAGCTCGTGCGACACCTCATGTCCAGTTCCCTCCCCACCACCCTCTCATGCAAAAGAAATAGAAAGGAAAAAGGGGGTTCGAGATTTGTCGCGATGTCCTTCTCGTGCTCGACAAGGTATTTTTCCTCCTTGGCGCCGGATGTACGTCCACATGACGACGACAATTGGTGGAGAGATCAGTGAAGAAGAGACGGACGGATGTATGGGTCGAATGGTGATCTGCTGCTGCGTGTGGAATTGAAAATGCGAAAATGCAGGGAAAGGTGCAGCGAGATGGAGGAAAAGGAGTGGTGTTGTCTAGTCAGATTGATCTCCACTTTTCCCATATCAACCCTTTTCTTTATGAACTCTTGTTGTGGACCTACGAGATGAACTGAGATCACGTATCACCGTGGAAGATCCGAGCAGGATATTATGGGACACGCAGGTCTAATCCAAAGTCGAAAGCATGTGAGATCTCTTAATTTATCTGCAAAGCCCTATCGTTCTACGTGTCGAGGAATCGAATGAGACACGAGTTTGAACTTTAGTCTTCGAACGGGTATAATAAGAGATGAGTTAAAAGATGTTTCCCGTTTGGAATGACCTTCGATTTGTAAGTTATGTGTTTGTACTTTTGTTTCTGATTTACTCAATTCGAATTTAACAAGTCACGTTTCTACCATAGATTACCCAGGAGCCTGTTGCTAAGGACGGGACTGAACATCATTTCTCAAGCTGAGGGTCTATGTTAAAAATAATAGAAAACTATCTGTCGGAGAAAATGAAAGAGATTCTAGAACTTCATCCTCAGGAGCTCCAGCTAAGAATGCTGATGCTAGAGACACTAAGATCGATTTACGAAATTGATTTACAAAGCGATACGATGTCTCTTATCGTACAATCAAAATGGCCCGCAATATATGATAAAGTTGATTCGTGAAAGGAGTTTCAGCATATATACCTAGCATAAATATATAACCAGGACTTCCCCTTTGACTGAAAAAGCATCCTCCACAAATAAATTATTGCACGCAAGACTTGTTAAATCTTCTGTACTGGGACATCTCTCTTTCTTGCATCCCAATGCAGAGTTTGAAAAATCTGCGTATTTATAATGCCTGAAAAGGTGACTGCCATGACATGGAAAGCCCATACAGGAGCAGAAGAAGGTGGGCATGTGAAGGGTTTGTTCGCTTGTCTCTCCAAGACCCACTGCATGTAGACAGAAGCTTTTCCTCTCCCTCTTCGTTCTTTTCCTTTGGACTGTATCATGAAAGGTAGCCGGACTGTCCCTATAAAAATCGAAACGTGATGATCACCAGCTGGAATATTAATAAATGATGCCGTGTTTCCAGAGGAATCTGAATCGAACTTGACTAGCTCTCTCTCTCTCTCTCTCCCCGCCTCCACTTATCAGTGCGTGCATGGAAGTCGCCAGGGCCTGCTCGGCACTGCATCACTGTTTCGGAGAATGGTAGCGTTAGTCGCGTTGTCTCATAACTTGTAAACTCTCTGCATTCACTTCCAGGAGTTTGCTTTCTCCTTCAGCTACATGATCATTTCATTCTCTGTCGTAATGAAGTGCAAGATGTCGATGTCCACGTACTGCCCGGCTTACTTCTTAAGCGACTTCTTCTCGCTTGAGTCGTTCCACGCTACTTTTCTTTAAGGTAGTTGGACAATATGATGTTCCATGAAGCTCGCAAATGTATGGTTTTCGTTTCTAAACCTTAAGGATAGTTGAATGCATGCAGATTATATATTTTCATATGAATGAAAAGTTCTAAAAAGCAGATCTCAGATCAATTTCTGCGCGCTCCGCGCGACGCCCTTAAAAGGGTGCTTATCGGGAAAATGAGTCCTATTTGGATTTTCAAATCTTGCTTAAACTTGCTTGCTGGGCCAACGCTGAAGCTAGAGCTAGAGGATGGAGAAAACTGCAGATGTGGATGTCATGAACTTAATAAGGGCTTTGGACATTAAAGAGAAAAAGTACTTGGTCCTAGAGGACACCTTTCAATTTTTCTTTTCATTTTCTTTTGTTTCCTCAATACATGAAAATGAAAAGGAATGAGAAGTGGGAACATTTGGATGGAGGTAACTTAGCTTAACATGTTCGCAAATCGCTTCATTACGAAATATTTAAATCATCGAATCACAAAAGGACGACATACGCGGAAAGGAAAGAGCATTACAAGATCCGATATCTTTCCAAGGAAGATTGTTGCGTGATAGAAAAATCTATGTATCTTGATATGAAACGTTGAAGGGATTGAATTAATATACGAATTCACGCATTTGTCCATGTATGGAATACACGGAAGCAAGTCATTATAGGTATTTGAAAGACAAAAGAATGATTAAGATCCTTAAAGGTAAGTCCATCGAAATGGGTCATAAACCCATTTCTTAACCCATATGGGTGATTTGACAAAAAGAAAACCCATGTGGGTATTGAATGGATTTGTTATATTATGTAAATAGGTCATAAATGAGTTTAAACACAATATATGTGTTAAATAGATCATAAATAGATTTACAACTTACTTAAACCTAATATATTTCTATGACTCTCTCTTTAGTCTCTCTCATCTTCACTCGATCTCGCGCTCGCTCGCTTCCTGCTCTTACCTTAGTTTGGCTATGAGTTTTTGTAAATTTGGTTAAATATTGAGGTGTTTTAGCAATATATGTCGGATTAAGTATACATCGGGATGAGAATGGGTCATTACATTTGCATTATGTAGAAATGGTTTTTTTGGTTCAAGCCATTTATGATTCGACCCGACCTGTCCGTTTGACAGGTCTACTTGAAAGTAAGATATTCTATCTTGCTTTATACAACAAAGTATAAATAGTATAGACTACGCATGGCTAATGAGTTAGGCCTGGTGGCATATTATCTGCGAACAATGTGAAAAAAAGGCTACAAACACTTCGTGGTGAGCTTGATCTCGTTGGGCTTGCTTAATAATTGGGAATTGGCATACAAGCCCACGATGTAAAGCATTGTCCAGAACTCTTCAGGGCTGGCTTCACGGAAGTCCATACGAGACGAGAGCGCAACATCTTGACCTCTCCGAGAACGAGATATTAAACCTATGTATGATGGTGTTCGGGTAATTTCCAGAATCTGATGGAGAAATTTTCTTCGCCAATTACTGTGTCACATGTTCAAGGTGTCTCTCCTGCCGTTAAATGGATTTGCTGCCCTCCGAACCATTCGACACGACAAGAGCTTGTTAGCGGTGGTCGGGTCCTCCTAGATCTTTCCGTCCAATTTCTCCTCTTCCTCTTATTTATATCATCTCTAAAACATCACCGAAATTCATTAATTGGTCCCATAAGATTATGAATGTAGCTCACTTGATCGAGAGCCCAGAAAGTGTCGAATTAACACATGCTGTACATATTATATCTCGAAACCTCTCCAAAGCATAGTCAACTTGTATCTTTTCATAACATAATGATGAAGAGGTAAAGGAGGAATAATTTGACTTTAATGGAAAATGGATTTGGTAATGGCCTTGAGATGAACGGGTGATGGACCACATGATTGGAACGTAGGCAACTGACCAAATTCTTGCTCTAGTCTCTATCGGCATCTTTCTTTTGGAAATCGATTACTGATATATTTTGGTAGATCGAAACGAAATGAAGTAGAAAAGAGATTGCTTTCATGGGCAAATCAAGAGATGTCGCTATCCTATGTTTGAGTACTTCCATTTGCTATTATGGGAATAGCATCATGCATTGGGTAAATATCGATGGTTTAAGATTAATTGGGAGGCAGCATAATGATTTCGGAAGGAAACGCCTCTTTTTCTGCAGGAGAAGACACGGAGGGGTTCTTCATCTAATCATTAAAACGTGAGCCTAGGCCATGAGTGCCCATACCATAAAGTTGAAAAATTATCATCCTAGCTAAAGATGGATATGTGACCTAATTATGACATCACCTAATTAAATTTTCCATCCATGAGATGGAGTAAAATTTCATCACATACATGATCGGGGAAACCGTGACGTTCGTGGGCACGGATGTGATCTTTCCTCTTATCTTAATTTGGGATTTTGACAAGTAATGAATTTCGTGAGCAGCATAAAGAATGGGTCGTCTTTGATGGGGTGAATTTGGGAGGGGAGGGGGTGGGGGGGTGTAATTCCTTCTTCTTTTTGTCATTTTCTTCATCATAATTAACCTTTGGACTGACTTGTGCCGTGTTGACTCGGCGAAGTCTAGTATATTAGATAACTATCGATTAGGATAGTGAACTGGAAAGATGATTTTAGCTAGGTCACTCCGTCGACCATCGATTGGGAAAGCGAGTGGATGATCTTGTGGTGCCATGTTCTTCATCATATGTTAACTTTGGACTGACTTGTGCCATGTTGACCCGGGGAAGTCTAGTATATTAGATGACTATCGATAAGGATATTGAACTAGAAAGATGATTTTAGTTTGGTCACTCCATCGACCCATCGATTGGGAAAGCGATTGGATGTTCTTGTGGTGTGCGCACACCCCGTGGTACGTACAAGTGAAGTTTTGCGTCATTCTTCATTAATTGTTGAATTCACAATATGTGGATGAGATCGTTTGTAGGAGAGACGATTTCCAACGAGCTTTGTTGGATAGACATCTCTACTTTTCTCGAGAGCAAGGCCTAGGGTTTAGAGCTAGGACGCCCACGAATTGCCCTCTAATTTGCCGACGCTACGCTTTAGAAATTTGCTTCGAAATTTAGTAGATCGGACCAGCATCAACTAGGCGAAAACTACATCGTTCACCTTATCGATTATATAATATGGTAAGCCTAGCTGTACAATCTGCTCAGTCTACTCACTATATGCTGCTTTTTTCTTTTAAATGCAAATTTGATGAACGATCTTCGCTCATTCTCGTGTTGATTACGGGAAATGATCTTATCAACCAATGCATGCAAATACAAGGTATTTAGCTTCTCCTTTAGATAGGTATCCTGAGGTCGAGTGAAATCAGACAAAATATATAGTAAGAGACCTACATTTTTGTGATTCGGTCACATTGCATCCGCAAGGAAATATTTGATCAAATTCGACTAAGAGAACCCTCTAGACCACTTGATGTCCGGTGTAATTTGTAGTAGTTATATTCTATGGTCCGTGAAATTCCATATAGAATTTCCTTTGTGTTATCTCCTCGACTGTTCGTGTAAAGGAGAACAAAGCAAGCAACAAACCTCTTCAAAGAATGGTTTTGTAGTTTCCAATTTCAAAAGCTAGCGGATATATCTCCAATACCAAATATGCCTTCAAGCATTCGGAGTTTTAGTAGTTTCAGAATTCCCACGTGTTGAGACTTAAAAAAGTTTTGAGCTCAAATCTTTTATCCTCTCATTTGCCTTGCCCAGGTATCTTATCGTAAGTAATCAGTGACTAGGGCCACATCTCCTAATCTCAGTCATTTTGGATGGACGTCAAGAGTCAACAGTTAAATGAGAGCTAATACACAACAATTTGTGGTGCGTGGGATTTTGAAGCTCAAAAGGCAAAGGCCCATCCTTGAAAAAAAAAGTATCTTCATAAAGAAACCAAAATAGATTTTAATAAGTATGCTTAACAAATATGCAGGACACTCACGGAGGATGTTTCTAACATATTTAATAAGTATGTTCAAGATTTTCAAAACATCGATAACATATATATCACGAGAAAAGTTGTGTATTGAAAAATGTAAAGTTTTCTCGATACTTGACATATGTAACTCAATTCAATTCAAGAGCACTCATTGCTGAAACCCTTAATATTTATTCACGAAGAAAAATTAGGTCGTGCGTGTTTGACGCCATAACCACCATCTTGCATGCTTTTGGTAAAGAAAACGAATCGTGTGCTGTCCGAACAGCCTCGCGTCTACCTCCCCTTGCCCCCCTCCTCGCTCGCCTTCTCTCCTCTGACTTCTCTTGCGAAATAATACAATAGCACCAATCATGCCCTATCGTAGCAGCACACAAGCAGACACATATTAGTTTTTCCTCCCTCCCACGCTTAGGTTCAACTAAATTATTATCTTCTCGAAAGTGGTGGTGAGTTGCTGTCGGAACAGAGAAAGCCGAAAAGAAAATGTCTATTCCGAGAACCTCCATGGAAGCAAGAGACAGAACATGAGGACCAGTCACGAGGCACGTAGGTTGTGCTGTGGAGAAGTACAGGACATTGACCTAATTCTCTACTGTGGGTGTTACGAAGTTCTTCAATTTAATGCAGCGGAAGCAATGAACGCGAATCGGAGAGGACGGTGAAGGTATCTAACCACATCCGCCAGATTTTTCCACAGGTTCCTCTGATGTTTTTCTTCACTCTCCTCCCTTTGAGTAATGCCTGATCAGCGCGTCGGAGGGAATCGATGTCGGACTTATCAGATCTTGAAACAATCTAACTCATTGATGTCTGGATGTAAACATTGCTTCTTTCATTTATCTATTGAATCAAGCCAATTCCAAAGAATTGTAAAGCTTCACGGTTTTTTTCTGCCCATGTACAGGGATGGCGATAAATAAAAAGATCCGAACCTATTTAGTCATATTTCAACTTTCTCTGAAGTTCCATTGACGAGGAGAGCGAGCATCTCTACTGGTTAAAGCATATTGAAAAGCCATATTCGATTAAAGTCGGTTGTACGACTTGGAAGTGGAAGGACATTCTATATGTTCACATCTATTAGTACGTAAGTGTCCAGCGGCCGTATGAAATAAATCTAGTTTTTATTCAACCCTACGCCATAGGATGTATTGAGATTTTCCTTTCAAAGCACCGGCACTTTCCATCCATTCTGGTCTATCCACATATACATTGGTACCATACAGGGAATGAACTTAAAGTTAGGTACGGTACGATTAACTCTTGTTCTTCTTGAACGATGTACAGAAACATTTGCTCATTCAATTCACATTGGCGTACTAGCTTCATCAATGACCCTCCAAAAATTAAAATTTATATCATCAACCAGGTCACATTACATACCCTCCCATTCCGAGGCAGACCATGTAATGCTCTCACCCACCCCCAATATGCATAACACCACTTAGCCCAAGAATACATTAACATATAAATTAAAGAAAATTGAACCTTAGTATGTCTTTAAACCGCTATGTTCACACTTGACGCAAAATTCAAAGATATTCCCAAAAAGGGAGAAGAAAAACATCATCCTCAATTTGGTGATTGGGGTATGTAGATACCTATGTGTTAAAATAAGCCCTATTTGCATAATACCACTTAGTCGGGAGAATTACCAAAAAAGTCTTAAACCTATTGTAATTGTACTAATTCAGTCCTAAACTCTCTTTTTTTGCCAATTTAGTCCTAAACCTTTTACAATTGTGTCAGTTTAGTCCATTCAGCCAAAATTGGCCAATCGGCGCTGACGTGGATGCCAGCCGTCTAACGAAAGCTAACATGGCAAATTTTTCAATATTTTTTTTTGAATTTTTAAATATTTTTTGAATTTTTGAATTCTTTTTTTCTTTTTTTCCACATTCTCCTTCCTCTAGCTGGCTGGCCAGAGGCAAGGGCTATCGAGGTTGGCCTCGCAATGAGGCCTCGCCGTCACTGGGCGAGGTTGACCCTCGCCATGGTTGGGCAGGGCCGAGCCTCGCTAGATCCAAGGCGAGGGTTGACCTCGCCGGTGGCCGGCGAGGCTCCTCTCCCAAGGATGGTGAGACTTAACCTCATCAAATCTAGCAACAGCGGCCTCATCGGCCACTGGCAAGGTCGACCCTTGCCTTGGCTGGGTGAGGTCGAGCCTCGCCAGATCTGACAACGACAGCCTCGTCGTCGCTGGGCGAGGCTCGCCTTTGCTAGTGGCTGACGGGGACGAGCCTCGCCACTAGCCAGTGAGGTTGACCTCGCCAGCCCTCGCCTCTGGCCGATGCAGCCAATGGAAGGAGAATGTGGAAAAAAAAAAGAAATAAAGAAATAAAAAAATTGAAAAAAATATATTAAAATTCAAAAAATAAAAATAAAAAAATTATCATGTCAGCCTAGCGTCCACATTAGCACTAGTCACCCAATTTTGGTCAGATAGACTAAACTGGCACATTGTAAAAAGTTTATGACTAAATAGGCTTAAAAAAGTTTATGACTAAATTGGGACAATTATTATAAGATTATGACTTTTTTGGTAATTCTCCCCCATTTAGCCCAAGAGTACATCAACATATACGTTAAAGAAAATAAAATGTGGCTTTATCAGCAGCAGCAGCAGCACCACCATTTATTTCCCATTCCATTCTCTAATTCCTTCTCTATTCCCTTCTGTGTACCACAAGTGACATGGGGCCCTCCCCTATTCAATAGCCCGAAAATACCATATTACGCCCACACATTTCTTTTCCCTCTTTCAAAGCCCTCAGATTATATTACTCTCTCTCTCTCTCTCTCTCTCTCTCTCTCTCTCTCTCTATCTATATATGGCACATGCATGAAGGGTTTGAGGAAGAAAACGAAAGTCCACACAACTACACTCGGTCTCCTCTCTCTGGCTCAGAATCGAAGCCTTAATGGATTCCTCACGCTCCGTCCCTAAAGAATGCGACCCCGGCAACACCAGCACCAACTCATCGCATCTATCGAAGTCACCACCGTCTTCCTCGTCTTCTCACCGAAGAAGCCCTCGCAGGAGAAGCCCTTCCTCCTCCTCCTCTTCCTCCCTTTCCTCGTCTTCCTCTCTCGGATCTTCCCAGTTCCCCGAGGAGCTCTCGTTCAGGCCCGCCACGCCGCTTCGCTTCTCCGGAGTCCCGTTTTCCTGGGAGAAGATCCCGGGAATTCCCAAGAAGCAGAGCTCCAGGAGATCGAGAGATTGTCCCTCTTCCCTGAGCAGCAATCTCCTCCCATTGCCGCCTTCCGCTACCCCACCGTCGTCGAAGCGATACACCAACGAAGAAGCTGGGCTGAAGAAGAAGGTCTACGGCGCCACGGAGGTGGCGGAGTGGTACCAGTGGGACCCGTTCGTGGCGGCATTAGTCGAGTGCTCGAAGGACCATGATCAAGCTCAAGATGCGAACCCCAACAATGGAAATCATAATCTCTGGACGGGCGCTAAGGTCTCCCGGAGCATAAGCGACCGGTTCGGACTCATCGGCCTCTACGCATCTTGCAAGAGGGCATGCCCCGTCTCGGAGTCGATCATCTACCTCCCGAGATCGAACCACACCTCCTATGGCCTGATCAATCGCCGATCACGTTGAATTCGACCACGCGTGCACCAACGGCCTGGGCCATTGCCCTTAGATAAGTGCTACATGATGTTGAAATTTCCAAAATCGAACTGTTCTGTTGTTGCTCTTGTATGGTTCAACCACCTCTTTTGTTACCTCCATTTTCTATGTCATTGTGAGAGTACCAATTGCAATGTTTATATTAAGTTACATATAATGTCATATAAACTATTGACTTGAGACAAGCATCAGTGTGTTAGTCTGAATGAAATGGAGGTGCACTGTTTTCCCTTTCTTTCTTTCTTTTTTCCAACCTTATTCCATGGATCACGTTTTGACGAAAGTCCATGATGTTTTTGAATGTTTATTTGCTGTACATCATGTGGGTGAATTTCATCTTTGATTCCAAGGACAAGCAGATTTGAGTGAGGCTCGCTGGAGAGCCTCCTCCATGTGGGAAGCACGCAGAGACCAGTGTAGTAGAAGACAAGCATCAATTTGCTGTTTCTGAGGAATATAATTTTTAACGTCTGCTCAGAGCCTGACCATTTTTTTATAAGAACTGCATTGGGATTAGGCTGAGAGGTTGTTGACCAACCCTGCTCGCTCTCTCCCTCATCTGTCTAGCTCTTCTTTTAAGATCTGAGAACTGAAGAAGATTAACATAAAATTTTGTCTTGAGGGGGCACCTGCTAATATTTATTTATTTTTCTTGTACATATAAATCACTCTTTTTTATCTAACTCTTAAATAATTTGTTTTTGGAACTCCATTATAAATATTCATTTGGCAGGTCTAAATGGAAATTTAAGAAAAAAAAGAAGAATTTAGTTCACTTATTTTTGGCTTTGTCACTCTGGTTGGACTGTCACTATAGTTCAACTAAGTGGACTTGATGATGCTTGTCGGTGGATGTTCCTAAGCGCGATGATGCTCAGCTCTTTAATATTCATACGTTAGAAGATTTTAAGATTTAAGTGTAAGGATTTGTACTATTGGGCTGCTTTAAAAATTGAACTCTTAGCAAATTGGAAGGTCGAACGGGGCCCAAATCATTTAATAGACATGATGTAAGGAAATCTCTGACAAGAACTGCCAGGATTTCAGCTGAAAGTCCATGATCCATTCTCCACCTTAACTTTTTTACATATAGAGAACTGTACCGAAAGCGCCCGGAAAAGAATATTTGGAAATGATGATGACATGTTCTTAACGAGCATCAAAATGTATCCTCATAATTAGGCTAGACAATCTTGTAGAAGAAGCAATGACTCAAAATCATCATGGCCCCATCTTTGCCTTCTTTTCAATTCTTTTATGCTATTTAGTCACGAAATTTCCATTCATTCGAATCAATTTCGTTATGATATTTACTAATAACAACATAAAGAGAGAATCAATCAATTTAGATGTCTAACCAAAAAATAGTCAATATAAATGGATCTCATATATGATTTCGTGATATTTTGATTTTATACTTCGATTAGAATGAGACTTTAGGATTGTAGGGTATCGATGGGAAAAAAAAGGGGAAATTATAGGGCCTTGGATTGAATAATTCCAATTTCTTGAAAGCTTGTAAAAGGTAACCAGTGGATCTATGTTGCAGGTCTTTGTCTTAGAGACAAAGTTTGTGTTTTTCCACTTTTTTAAGAGCCTTTTGTGGCATTTTCCTTTTGTCAATTCCATAGGAGAAGTCAGTACACAAAAAAGCAAAGTCCACTCACTCACCATAAGGACTTCGGAGAGAGACCCACTTCTCCATCTTCATCATTCGATTATGTGGCACGCCGTGGGATTAGAGCCACACTACTCATCATCACAATGTCAAGTCAAGCCACGCACCCATACACACGCATGTATCTCAAGGGGAAAAAAAGAGAGCCTAATTCTCTGAAAAAATTACAACTTTTAAGTCGAGCTTCAATTTTATTCGGAACTTTTTTATTTATAAAAATCACCAACCTTTAATTCTAATCTCAAATCTGCTCTGATTTTTTTATTTAAAAAAAAATACAAACTTTCAATCTAACATCGAATCTAGCTCTATTAACCTTTCATCCAAAAATCGCCACTAACTATTTGACGTGTTCTTTATACGTTGGTAATAAATCCACATTAGCAAGGTGATTTGAAAAATTATCTCCAAAACGAAACCATTTTTTTATAAGAAAATTAGGAAAAATAGGGGGCAAATTTGAGAGTATAGTTAAAGTTGGTGATTTTATTAGACGAAAAAAAAGTTCGGGATAGACTTATGACTAGATAGAAAGTTAAAAAAAAATTAATAGATAAAATAAAGTTCGAGATAAGATTGAAACTAGACATAAAATTGAGTTTTTTAAACGAAAAAAAATGTTTGATGTTTGAATTTTAGGGAAATAGGCTAGGGAAGAACTAAATACAACGATTGAAAAATCAAATATTAATATGATGGAGTAATGTCGGTGACAAATGATTTATTGAGTTGTGCGACAAATTGTGGATGCATTTAAACAACTGAAATTACAATACTTTATGCTTTTTTTTTATAAATTTGAAATAAAAAAGAAAATGAAAGTCACATATTCACTATATGCTGTCGATAAGTTCCTGATCTCAATTGAGCACGTTGAGTGGTGCGATATCAGATTGGGCGGGCACTTCATGGTCAACATAACCTTTAGTGAGACAAAATAATTAACATTTCCACCATTCATTTGGTTAATCTAAAATGATTATGTACCGTACCCTCCCTTTATTTCTCAATATCTACGCGAGTGTACATTAATCATTAGCAACGTGCATAGGTTAGGCCGCAAATAAGTTATGATGCCAATGCCTAGAGAATCTCTAACTTAAAATAATGGATCGTGCATCTCAGTAGCAATAGCAGGGCACTATCGTATCATAGTCATCATGATCTTCACCTGAGTGCTAGAAATTAGAAATTGATGAGATAATGGTAGTCAGCTATATCAAATGCAAGTATGGAAATTTCTTTGCGGACGACCAAAATTGAGGAGTGGCCGTGAAATATCTTACCTGTCTAGTGGGACCTAATTGAATAAATAAAATATAGTGTGAATGGGAAGGCTAAATATACGGATTCGCGTCACTCTTAATTCAAGGGGTGGCCAAAATGGAGGAGGGGACCGAACTTGAGGTTGAAAAAGATAGTGAGATAATTCCGGATTTCCGTAAAACCCAATTTCCTAGGTAGTCTAGGGTTTGACTTTCTATGTGAATATGTATAGGATTTGCGCAATTGGCGGATCTTTTAAGTGCAAAGTTGACTGATTTGCTTGGTTCTTGTTAGTGAATTGGCGCAAAAAAAGGTTTGAGGTGGTACGTAGGGCAAACCATTCAAAGTCAATTAATGTGGACAAATTGAACTTTATCTATTTTGAGATAAATTTATATAAAGTGCTTCTTTAAGGCATTCACAGGGTTGACTAACTTTTCTTTCTTTTGGTCAAAATCAATAAAGGAAAAGTCATTTCTACTAAAAAGCGGGGCCGTAATTGGCTAGTGTCATCACGTCAAAAAACTCATCTTGTGAATTAATTACAGTTTCACATATATTTGAGTACGCTCCCCTCCAGTACAATGCACAATTCCAAGATAAAATTATATAAAGTGCTTTAAGGCATTCATAAGGTTGATTAACTTTTCTTTTGGTCAAAATAGAAAAAAGAAATGTCAGTTTCTACTAAAAAGTGGGGTGATGAATGTCTTAGTATTGGACTTTGTCATCACGTCGAAAAACTTATCTTGTAAGTTAATTACAGTTTCACAAATATAATTCGAGTATGCTCTTTATCTAGTTCAGTGCCCAATTCGATCCATTCTTGCCCTTCACCATTTTGGAAGTCCGCTGAGAGACGCTCATTATTCGACCCTCTTGCCTCAGCGATTACTTCCCGCCATCATAGGACCTACTTTTTATAGTAAAGACACTGACTAGTAATAATCAAACCATGCTCAAAGACATATAGCAGTATAGCTCACTTTGCTTCCTATGAATTACGGTAAGTATTATTGGAGTAGCTTTGTCAATTTACCAAATATATTCGGTAGGTCCTCAGAGAAATCCGTATCATCTCACGCGAATGAGCTATTCGATCGATTTATTAAATATAGAACGAGTAGCTATCGATGACCTTCATCACTCCAAACGGGCCTTGCGTTTGTATTTGTACGTACGACGTTCGCTCGCAATCTATCAATTTTTGAAGTCCATTCAGGTCACTTAATGAAATTTTATGAATAGCCAATAGGCAATAGGAGACATTGATTGTCTAGACAGGGTAGATGTACACATGTGGTGGCGCCTCGAATGTCCCGGAAAACATGTGATTTCTGCTTCCTTAGATCGACCGACAATGGCATCCTCGTAAAAATGGACCAATCGCCTGATTAACGCTCAGCAGATTAGAGTAACCTTGAAGCTGAAGCTAATTGATCCGCTCTAAATGCTGATGCTTTTCTCAGCAGCTGGAATTGGGTGCTTGGGGGACCAACAAGGAACATAAACTACGACTTTTTTTTTTTGGTCGGTAAACTACGACTTTACTCAGTGGAATTTTATGTATTAATAAGCTTTTGTAGACAATTAATTATCAAATTAAACTGTTATAATATAATTTTGATTCACAGAATGTATTTGTTTCATGAAAAGTTTAAGAATGATTTGGAAAATATTTTCCCGAAAAGTGATTACTTTAATCACTTAAAAAAATGAATGAGAAAAATATATAAAAACATCTACACATCAGTTGGTATCGTTAATGAAAATATTTTTCGTTAAATTATTATTTTCAACGATCATTTTTAGAAAAATATTTCTAAATCATTTGTGTTTTTCAAAATAAATTAAACTGTAAATTGGATTCCCTTTTGCCCTATGTGATGGAGACGGTGAAGTATACTAGATTCTCTCAACGGCAACTTTTGTTTTCCGGGTCAAAATCTCAACAGCAACTTCCATTCGTTGAAGTTCGACGATGTATTCCCTTCGATTTGTGGTGAAGTTCCTTGCTTCTCTAATTCAATCAAATTGGCAAAACATTGGGTATTTCTAAGTCAACGTATTTTCATCCATTTTCGCTGCAGCAACAATCAAATTATAGTCAACAGATAATAATTGCCTCGAATAGCGCTGTCGAAGTGTCTTAGACGAGGCTAGTCTATTAGTTATAGTTAAGAGTAGAGAGAATATTTGTTTCGGTACTCGCCATTTCAATATTATCTATCAAGCACTTAAGTTTGCCCCCATGTTTGGTATGTGGCATGACATGTGGGACAATTTTGGGACGTGGCGCACATTTGACCACTAAACTTATAACTTAATGATTTGCCATCTGTGAACTTCTTATCTCGTTTGATTTAAATTTCAAAAGATAAATAAAGAGAAATGACACGAACATTATGTTTCTTATCTAGTTTAAACTTGGGAAAAATGGACAAATTAAAGAAAGTATTTCCGATTACACTCTATCATCTCCCTATTTCTATATTCTACTTATTTTGAAATGTTAGGAATGGATAATTTTTTTTTCCAAGATTCGACATTTCATTCAATTTAATCTTTAAAAAAGATAAGTTAAGGAAACTACTTTAAATTTTACTCTTCACTAATACGACTTATGGTCAAATTAGTTTCTTAAATGTCTTTATAAACAGAAAAAATTTGAGGCGGATATAAAATTTCACTTACATATTTCAATGATCAACTATTCTTATTGGCGAGCGTAATTTTCCAATAAAATTGGGAAATGTATTCATGGTAGAAGAATTAGATATGAACAACGATATTGGTCAATTAGATGAGCTAAGTGAAATCAACATTAATACATTTCATATAACTCCCGCTACTTTAATATTACAAATATGAATATTTATTTCAAACTAGCAATAAAGTATCCAAACAAAGAAAAATTACATTGCAACTTAGTTAAAAAGATCGTTATATCTTGCTTACATTGCAACAACGAAAAAATATCTATTTCAATCCGGCTACTTCAAATATCACTTTTCTTATTGTGCACTAAAAAGTCATTTGTACTTATATGTTGTGTGTTTGGAAAACTTTACATTGCAGCGGCTTTCTATGCCACGTAATAATCGTAGGCTTTCATAAAGCATGATGTGCTTCTGCGAAATTATAAAATAAATTATACGAAATCTCAACATTTTCTCTTACATCACATCTCAGAAGCCTTTCACATCTCTTGCACCCTAAATGAAATAGAGAGAAGAAAGAGGCTTTCCGAGACACATTTCTTAAGATCACTGTAGGTCATATGCCTATTTTTTTTTGGGTATAATAGATCATATATGTTTTGCTTTTAACCTGTTCATGAAATCTTAGTTTTCATTTTTACTTCCCTTTTTTTCTTAATGAAGATGAGATGAACAATAACAATGAAAAGAAAACAAATTAATATTTGTAAATTCTAGAAAGGTTTTAGTTGTTTGCGTATTAATGTGGCTTAGCATAACTCGGTTTAGTTTTCGGAAAACATAGATTCAAAACAGAAGATCAGGTGGGCCTTCGGCTTTTATATGCAATTGCGCAGTGGCGGGGCTGTGGGCGTTTAGATTAGAGCTCGCAGTTAGTGGAAGTACGATGCTCGTTAGTTTCATGCAATAAAGCTAGCGAAGGTAAAGCGAGAATTTAGATAGTTTGGCGAGGGCAAGATGGAAAGAAATAAAGGTCATTCAGCTTAAAAAGCAGCTCTCTGGAAACGGCAAATGCCAGTATTGAGTGGAGCTCGCGTTGAATTAAGAGCCTTTGGAAATACTAGCTTTGTCTCAAAAGTATTTGCATTTTCATTGCCAAACATCTTAGCATTTGGCCAAAAGCCTCCATGGTAATGCCGAACGCAGCCTACTCAGTACTTTATATAATCCGGTTACAAAGGCTTATTTGGTAATTACAAATTAATGTGGTACTTTGCCAAATCCTCCATTTCGCTGTGCGGCTACAACTCTGAAAGAACCCCGCTCACTCGCTGTGCGGCTGCTACTCACTTCTCGTTGAAGGAGCTCATTTTCAACCTTCACAAAAATATAAAATTAGACAAGTACGTGTGTGCCCCTTTGGTTCGGCCAATCTGTAGTACTTCAAGGTCCAACTCATGGTCTTGGTTAGGCTTGCATATTTATCCAATCAAGTCGGGTTTCACTGTGTAAGAAGGTGTCTTAAATAATGGAAAAGCATATGCTTTCGAAGGTCTTCATTTCTTATACAGTTCAATGTGGAATAGACTTTCGCAGCTTGGTAGAATACAGAACCCTGTAACAATGGAAAAGCATATGGCAATTGTGTTCCCGATTCACTATGCCCAGCTCCCATTATGTATTTTTAATACTCCACTTTAGTTTATAAAGTTTACCTAGAAATTAAAAGGTTCAAAGAGGAACATAGTTTATATAACACTACCAAAGCTTATTGCTATTTCTTTCTCGTTAACTTAGGCCTTGTTTGATTAGGATGAAGTAAAAAGTAAAAAATACATTTTTTTTTTATATTTCCATCAATATTTAAAATATTATCTGATTTAAAATATATATAACGAATTATTTATGAATTTATGTGATAATATATCGCCTCTTGCCAAAGTTTCGGACGTTTCTAGTGAAAACATTTGAAATGCATTAGTCACAAAATTTAGTTGCATGCATCTAATTGTTACTACCTTGTTAATAGACAATACTTGCATGCGTCTAGTTGTTATGAATATGAGATGATAGTAAAAATGGTCCCTAAACTTTAATTAAATGTGCAATGCCATCAATGAATTTTTAATTTGTGCAATGTGATTTGTGAATTTTGATCCAATATGCAATATCGTCCCTAAATTTTTAATTTGTTCAATGTGGTTCCTGAACTATTGATAAATATTCAATATAATTCCTAAATTACAAGTGACCTTTCGTCGCGCAAAGCAATTTATAAGAGACAAAAGACCAACGGTAGGCATACACCTTTCTTTCTTCGTCTCTTCTCTTCTTTTTCCAAAGCAAGATCTGTCTCTCCTCTTCTTTTTCTAAAGCAAGATCCATCTTTCTCTTCTTTATCTAAAGCAAGATCCAGTTCGCCATTTGTTAATCAGCTAAATTGATAGCTTCTCCCTTTCCCGAGCAGTTTCTTTGGGTTCACAATTGATCCTTTCTCAAAGAGCAATTCACCTATAACATCGAAAATAGATGGTGTAGGACCCACAAAGTGAAAATATATCAGATGAGAAGTAAACCTTTGTTGTAAAATTAACGAACGCGGAGACTAATGAGAATCTTACAATTAAGTCAATGTAATATCACTGAAGAAATAAATAAGGAACAATGAAGGGCTCCAATGAATTACGTAATTCAATTTAAGTGTCCGTTCCTTCATCCACGAAGAGTGTCGACAGCAAAAATATATTATAATCGAAGAATCGGAGTAACAATTTGCTCACCATGTTTGAGTGTTTCTCATGCCTAAATTTAACCCAAATCGAAGGTATTAACACATAAACAACCCAATTTGGATGTAAAAAACTCAAAGCTCTCTTTGAAACGGTTGAAAATCAAGGACCTCATTCGTTCTTGATTCCCTTTCTTCACGGCATGGTTTTCTAGTTGATGTGAATATAAAATTAAACAAGTACATGTATGCCCGTTTCTTTGATTTGGCCAATCTACAATACTTTTAAAGTCTAACTCTTGGTCTTGGTCCTTGTTGAACTGGCCTATTTATCCAACCGGGTGAGGTTTCACCGTGTAAAAGGTGTCTTGATCAATGGAAACACATATGCTTTTGGAAGTCTTCATTTCTTATATAGTTCAATTTGGAAGAGACTTCGGTTGTCACTTGTTTAGACACAGAACCCACTCACAATGGAAAAGCATATGGCTATTATGTTCCTATTTTTCTATGCCTAGCTCCCATTATGCACAAGTCCAACAATGCAAACCAACTAGACGGATCGGCTTGCTTTAATCTCCTTCAAACGCAATGTGGATGAGGATCTGCTCGGAGTCCAAAGCTCGTGGAATGACTCTTCTCATCATTGTGAGTGGCAAGGTGTTGTATGCAGTAGATGGCATCCTAAAAGGGTTGTGCCCCTTGACTAGATGTCGAAAGACTTGGGTGGTCTTCTATTGCCACATGTTGAAAACCTCTCTTTCTTGAGAAGCCTCATTCTATAAAACAACAGCTTTCACGGTGAAATTCCACAGAGCATTAGCAACTTGTTTCGCCTTCACTATCTTGTTCTTAGTAACAACTCTTTTGGCGGACAAATGCCCACCAATTTTTCTCAATGCTCAAACCTTAAGATTTTGAATCTCGTCAATAACCAACTTGTAGGCAAAATTCCCGATGATCTCGGCTCTTTGTCAAAGCTTCAAGTTTTAACTTTGGCTAAAAACAGTGTTATAGGAGTTATTCCTCATTCTATTGGAAATCTCTCCCAACTTCATGCCTTTATTAATTAATGTGTTGCAAGTTGAGATTCCTGAGATATTGTCCAAGCTTCATGGTTTGATGTTTGTTCAATTGGCGTTTAATCAACTCACTGGTGAGATCCCTCCGACAATCTTCAACATCTCTGGCATTTTCTTTTTCAACGCCGATAGCAATCGATTGACGAGGAGCATTCCCCCTTCTATCGGTGATGCTCTTCCTTCTCTCATTCATCTTGATTTAAGGAGCAATTCACCGGCATTATACCTCCATCCTTATCGAACGCTACAGGCCTTCAGTACATCTACTTTAGCAATAATAGTTTTCACGGACCAATGCCCGCAAATCTTGGAAGGCTAAAGGCTCTTATAGTAATGTTTATGACTAAAAACTAGTTGCAAGATGACTTCAATTTCATTACTTCATTGACTAATTGTTCAAGGCTGGAAGCTATTACGGTGGGCCTCCATTTTCTTGAAGGATGGTTGCCAAATTCCATTGGCAATCTTTTCAATAGTGTTAGAGTGATTGCTATGTCACACAACCCAATATATGGAATCATTCCTCTAGGTATTGGCAATCTCTACAACCTATCTGTTCTTGATTTAACAAACAATTTACTCAGCGGCTATATTCCTTCTTCTATTGGAGCACTCCATAACTTGCACGCATTGTACTTAAACTCGAACATGCTAACAGGAGAGATCCCATCATTGATCGGCAATTTGACGTTATTGAATGGCCTTCGCCTATTGTTCAACAACCTCTATGGAGAAATACCACAAAGTCTTGGTAATTGCGGGCAACTAGTCGAGCCCAAGCTTTCGAACAATAATCTGAGTGGTTTAATCCTAGGGAAGGTTCTTAATCTTTTTACCATTTCGATTCTGTTCAGCTTGGCGCATAACCAGTTGAGCAGATCTCTTCCATCACAGGTTGGGTCCTTGGCCAATCTTGCCGAACTAGATCTGTCTTACAATAAGCTGATGAGACCAATTCCTAGCTCCATCAGCAAGTGCTTGCTATTGCAGCGACTTAACTTAGCAATCAATTCCTTTCATGGAGAAATTCCTCCAGCTTTAGGTGCATTACGGGGCCTACAAGAGTTGGATATTTCCCATAACGACTTCTATGGTAAAATCCCAAGCTTTCTCGCTCAACTTACGGATCTCAAGTACTTGAATCTATTTTCAAACAAGCTTGAAGGAGAAGTTCCAAAGCAAATAGTATTTCTCAATGCTACCATCTTGTCCGGCTTCATTTTTTGTCCTTGCCTGTTTATTATTTGGTACCAGAGAAAGAAGTCAAAAGAAAATACCTCTTCAACTAGATTGTCGTTTGAACACCAATTTTCGATGGTCTCTTATGGGGAACACTTTAGAGCCACAGGTGGATTCTCTGAGAACAATGTGATTGGCAAAGGGAGATATGATACTGTTTATAAAGGAACTACACAAGAAGGCAACTGGGTGGCAGTTAAGGTGCTCAACTTGGGCCATGGATGTGCTTGGAAGAGTTTCACCTCGTAATGTCAAACCTTAGGGGCAATAAGACACCGAAATCCTATGAAGATATTGAATATGTGCTCAAGTGTGGACTATCATGGCAATTATTTCAAAGCTCTATTATATGAATACATGGTTAATGGGAGCTTAGAGAATTGGATACATTGAGGAGACGAAGAAGATGTTAAGCATGAACATGACCATGGAAATCCAAGACATTTGGGACTAATATAGAGATTAGACATTGCTATTGACATAGCTTCCGCGATCGAATATCTTCATGAGGATTGTAGCCCAAAGATTATACATGGAGATTTGAAGTCGAGTAATGTCCTTCTGGAAAATGAGATGATGGGCCAAGTTGGGGATTTTGGGCTGGCGCAGATCAGCTCCATGGTGAGAATAGAGGCCATGGACATTGACAACCGCAATAGCTTAGTGGCAATGAGTGGTTCTGTAGTCTATGTCCTTCCTGGTAAGAAAATTTTCTCACTAATTGTCTAAGTTTTATCTGCATTGGCCTCAAGATGAATTTTGTGTTTTCATGCATATTGATTGATGTACACTATTTTAGAGTATGGCATGGGGGACATGGTATCGACACGACACAATGTGTACAGCTATGGCATTCTTTTATTGGAAATGTTCATTGGTAGGAGACCCACATAAAAGACTTTCAAGGACCATTTGAATCTCCAGACCTTTGTAAAAGTGGCTTTGTCAGACCGAGCAACGGAGATCGTGGACTTGGCCATTTTTAATAGAGAAAGTGAGAATGACATCAAGAGGATGAGAGATTGCGTCGCCTCTGTCCTAAGGATTGGAGTTGTGTGTTTGATGGAGTCGTCATGGGATCGGATCGACATAGTCGAAGTACTCAAGGAACTGCATATAGAGGCTTGGTTGATGCAAGTTCAACACATAGACACTTAGACTAGGCTATTCTTAGGATTAGTTTAACTTTGGATAAGAAAAATTCGGATGGTTCAATATAAGTACTCTATCTCCATCTCCGCCCCCCCTCCCCCCTTCTTTTCCTTCTCTACGGTCTCACTATTTTCTTTATTTGAATTTTCTATTACTAATTTTTCCTCTGGAAGTCTCTCTTTACTAAATTTTACGTAATTCCTATTAATTTTTTAACTTTTGATAATGTGACTGCTACGTTCCCTTCATTGTAAAAAGAGGATTTTATGTGACGATTGACGAGGATGATCTCATAACATTGTCAAATTATTTTGAGATTCCATCATATTTGATGAAATTAAAATTAATTATGTAATTTTTCTTATTGCCTAGGTAAATAGTTTTCTCATCAGATTACATCCCTTCCTTCCAATATTGTCCAAATAAATTTTAATTGTTATAAATTATTGCGTCAATCCAATAAAAAGTTCCAAATATTCTGACAATATTATAATATCTCCCCTCAAACTCAAGGTTGCTCAAAGGAAAAGAGCAGGAGTTTGGAAACTAGAAAATCAAGCAAGAAAAGGAGCCATTTTAAGACCATCCACGGTAAGACTATCAGAAGGGATGTGGACAAGATCACTAGTTCCTTGAGAAATATGTTGTCGAGTAAAGTGACTGTTGTTCTTTATATTCGAATCCACAGATGAGGGAGACTTGACCCAAAGGCGTGGCAGTAAGTCTGTTACTCGAGCCCTGACGAACCTGGAGTTGGGTTATCTTAGAAGGAACTCTATATCGAGATTAGTAAAATAAGATATGGAAGTTGAAGAAAGTGATGAAAACTTTGCGTGTTCTCAGATTAGAACAGATCGAGAGACTTTGAATATGATTAGAGGGAGGATTCCAACATCTATATCCCTTATATTCGATACATGGTACAAGAGAACAACAAAGTCGTGCATGTCGGCTCAAGTTCGGTGCGTTCCCGAGGTCGAAGAAGGGCTAAGCATGCGCAACGAATAAGCTCGAGAAGAGTATAACTGGGGGGAGTGTCGTGCAAGAGTTCGAGAGGAGAATTGTTCTGCATGACCGGTGAAGGAAGATGGTCGATAGTGTACACGGCAGTGAAGTCAGCTTCACCCCCAAAATTGTTTATGACAAGATGCCAACGCATGCATAACACGATCAGAATCTAACCTGTCAACTTTTGTACAAAGTAATGTATACTTATTTTGAGCCAATAGTATGGTATAAATTAAAATTGCCATGTCGACATGCTTCATCAAGATCAACATTAAGTGAGTTGACATAATACGACCTTCATTGAATTAAACTATATGGAGACCTGGGCATTGTCCAGAATTCATAAGCTTATAATAAAGATATTATCACTGAAAATTTTTGACAAATTATATAGACAAGAGTGTAAAAAAATTAGTAGCTTTGAATCTTTTTAATCATCGAGCGATACATGGAACTACATATAGAGACATAAACATGTTTCAGTAATAACTTTCTAACGAATAACTTTTCATTTTTTTTTTTTTTTTGGTGAAGATAAGAGATCGAATAACTTTTCATTGGACCTCGAAGAATGTTGAAAAAAAATTAAAAAGAACATGTTAGAAAACTAGCTATCAAATTTATCTTTTCTAACATTCTAAAAAGTTAAATCAAATTAGAAAAGGAAAACCATTGAGAATTTGTATAATTTCTATAATGCGAAAAATACCTATAGATATGAAATAATAAATTATTGTAAGAATTAACAAAATTTAGCTATGCCATTTTTATTCCACAATCTTCTAATAATGTCATTAAATTGAATTAAATGACTCTTTAGAATTTACAAGTACATGCATACATACTATACAATAATCTTATGAGACACTTTCCTCTATTTGTTCTCAAATGATTGAGAGACGGATAGATTGCATTATTTTAATATATATTTATAGATTTATAAATGTAGAAAAATATAGAGTAGAGGTGTAATAGTATAAAAGGTAATAAATTATGTTGATACCAATTAATTTTTAAATGATAATTAATATTATGGATTAATAGGATAGTAAAAGTAAAGTCCATAAGGTTATTAAATTTCGCCAATGTTGATTTTTGGTGCGGCTATTTTTGTTTTTTGTTTTGGCAATGGGGACGATGGTAATTTTAACATTATAAATTCTTAGGTGACACGCTTAGTTGTTAAAAATTTGAAAATTTAATTGAACGATTTAAATATTTTGAAGAACTAAAACTGAGATTATTAATTTGGGTTAATATTACGAAAAACCCTTAATTAGTATACATGTAACAAATTTACTTTAAACTAATTTTTTTACCACTAGAAACCTCAGACTAGTACACCTGCCATAAATTTATCCTATGTTAGTTTCCATTAAATTTTACCATCAAATTGCTAAGTTAGATGACACATGACAGTTGATGAGTGTATTAGTTTGAGGTTTCGCCCTCTATTTGTCACATGTGTACCATAAATGTATTACTTTGAGTTCTGATTGTTAAAAAAATTTGTTTTAGGTACGTTTGTTGTAGATTTACCAATTTAGGGTTTTTTGTGATACTAACCCAAATTAATAATTTCATTTTAGTTTAGGGTTCTTGCTGGCTAAAAAAAAGGTACTCTAATTAGAGGTTGATTCTAAGATAAAGTCTTGCGACAATCAAAGCAAAATCCAACGTGGTAGTCGTTTTCTTGACATGAATTAGTAACACAATGCTATTGCCTTTTATTATCGAGTCAATAAATTTTCCAAGTTTATCAGGTGACGGCCCTCGAGAATTATATCTTGAAAAATAAAATCGATCATTCGAATTATCACATCATCATGTGAATATCATATGAGTCAATGTTCATTCACCCTTTTGGAATTGGTTCTTGAGAGCATCCAATTCTCAGATTTCTTCCCCACTTTGCCAGTGCTCAAAGATGTTATTATGAGAAGAACTCATTATGAATCATATAAAAAGTATAGAAATACGACAAGGGACTTCATTTAAATCTAGATCATATGAACACGATGATGTAATTTCTTATTGTCTCCATATATAATGATGATCATGATAAAATAGCCACTTCTTGGCTTTGTGGAAGTGGATAATCATCCACTTATCAAAGTCTATCAACACGCTCACACTCTTATGCACAAATTAGTGGCCAAAATTATTAGATTAGTCCCAAAAAATCAGAGTTAAAGCATATACCCTTCGCGATCCCAATATTAATATTGCTACAGCATAAAAGTCCTGTAAACGCCCATTTCCGACCACCATCATTTGAACCGATGATGATCATCTTCCACCTGTAAAAGAACAACCCTCGGAATTTCAATTCACGTATATACAAATATTTGAGCATTATTAAATGGGTCGATCTCGAAATGTATTGAAGATTCGAATATGTAAATATCAATCTTCTTTATCTAGTAGCTGCACCGTCATTTAATACGCATATTGTCCGTCATAATCTTTCAATGTAATCCGAGATTAAATTCATCACTCTTTACTATATATATAATTTCATGAACGGATGAAGTCAAAAAGCCAAAGAGCCACCTCCTCATTAGTTACAGCTAAGCACTCTCTAAATATTTCCAGTTTTTCAAATATTTATGTTTTTCCCCCCCAATGAAATTGCATTGTTCATACCAAAAAAAGAAAAAGAAGATAAACATGAAATCCCTATTTCCGTATATTGAAAAAGAAATTCTTTCCTTTTCCCTCCGGTGCCATGAAATGAAGTTGGCGTCGTCTTCAATCTCGGAAAAAGTTTAATTTTTTTCCCGATTTGAGAGCAATTCGAGAGAGAAAGATTCAATTTTTCCCCTTTCCTACCGAACTCGCATGGAAGCTGATGGGATCGCCCCACCCTCCGTCCACCGTCTGCCTCCTCCCGGAAAATTAGGGTTTTTGCAGCTCCGGGTGTCCTCTTCTTTTGGGGTCTCGATTGATGATAACCCATGGGGATCCCGAATCTCCTCAGCGCGCTGGGCGCGCTTCTGTGGATGGCTTCGTTGGAATTTAGCTGTGCGACGTCGGCGAGCGTAGTTCTGACCGGCAACAACGCCACCCTGTCCTTCGTCGCCGTCGAGGCCAGTTTCGGTGAGTTCTTCTCTTGATTGGCGGGCTTTTGTGTTGGCTACGTCCTTGTTCTGTAGTTGGTTCTTGCGTTTGGTTGCTGAGGAAAGGCGAGGAATTCGTAGCAGTGTGTGGCCGTTGTGTAAGTTTAGTCTTTTGTTTAACACTAGACTCGATTGTCTCTTTTTCTTCTCGACGACTGGACCAGCGGAAAGAGCTTTTTTCATCCATAATATTGCAAAAAGCTGGTGAGAATAACTGAGATTATATATTTGTATATATCTATTTTGTTTTACTACCTGAGTTAGGTGAGCTTTTCGTATTTCATTTTTTTTTTCTGGATAGCTACGTTATAAATCTAAAAACTTATCAGCGAAAGTGTAATTTAGTCAAAACCTTCAAAGAAATGAAATGAAATTTTAAAACTTATTAGGAAATTGTAATCGAGTCATAAAACTTTTGAAAAGTATAATTAAAGTCTGAAAATTTATAATAAAAAGTACAATTGAATCATAAAATTTTCAAAAAATACAATCGATGGAACGACCTGATTGAATTAATTTAACGAATTTTACGATTTGTTTGTACTTTTTGAAAATTTTAGAACTAAAAACTCGTTAAATTAGTTCAATCAAATCATTTCACCGATTGTATTTTTGAAAGTTTTAGGATTCAATTGCATCTTCGTGATATGAAAATTTTGCACTTTTATGACAAGTTTTAGGATTTTCAATGCATTCATTCTAATTTTTTTATTTCCTTTTGATTGACGATTTTTCCTTCTTGGTCATCTCAGGTCCGCCGGTTAAAGGTTCTGGGGTTTGTGGTGTGCTGTATCTTGCGGATCCAATTGATGCGTGCTATCAATTGGTGAATGAGGTCACCCAGTTGCCAAATGCTAGCTCCCCTTTTGCCCTAATTGTTAGGGGAGGATGTGCTTTCGAAGATAAAGTTAGGACAGCTCAAAAGGCCGGATTCAAAGCAGCTATTGTCTATGACAACAAAGCTGATGGTGGCTTGGTGCCAAGTAGTGAGCTTTTCTATGCTGGTTGATTTAATTAACTTGCTACTGGATTAATAAACTCAAGTGGAAAAGCAAAAATATATAGTTGCTGGATGATTCTTAATCATTTATTACTCTGATTTTAAGATGCTTTCTAGAGACCTGTCATTGCAAGTTAGATGCTTAGGATGTCAAGCAGCTTTCACTATGGTTTTGATTTATTATTTCTTGACCTTTGAATGACTCCTCTTTCATACCTTAAATGACAAGAGACCTAGAAATTTTGCTCCTGCATAGATGTCTTTCGGAGACTTAAGGAGTTTACTTGGTCAGGTTTGATCTGGACTTACTGAGAGAAAGATGTGTTCCTGACATGGTTACTTGGTCAGTTGTATGAACTTCCTCTGGCTTCCTAGCCAGAGGTGGCTCACATATGACTCAGCCTAAACCCAATATGGATCCTGAAACGGCACAACCTGTCCAGAATCTAGCATAGGAAAGGGGATTTCTCACTCTTTCATTTTGTACCTACTGGTAGCTCCTTGGGGCAACTTTTATTGGTGATGGATGGATGACTAAATGATAATCTTAAGATAATTGTGTCAAGTCGCTAGGGAGGTGGCATTGCACTATTTTACTATGTATCTAAAGCTGTCAGTCATTTTGTTAGAGTAAGAAATTTGAGTACATCAGAAATGTACAAGGAAAAGAAAAGTCGAAAGATAAAGGAAAACATCAAAAGACTATGAGAAGTCAAAACAAGATGTCCAAAGCCGAATAAAAGAGTACAAGACATGCAACCAAAGATTCTAAAATCTCAAAAATCTTTTTAGGGATATTGGGTTGTGTTGGTGAATATGGCGCATGTTTCTATGCTAGCGCTCCTAGCAATGTTCACCTAGCCTAGGTGGAAACTTGTTGGATGAAAATGATTGGTTGATTTGTTGGGTTATTCAGTTTGTTATCCTTTCGATAGAGCTGATTTGGGAGATTTAGTGCTTCAATGTGAACCATGCTGGGCATCAAGAGCAACATCAGTTGAGTTCTGAGGTCATATGGATAATTTATTTGGATATTAGATATGTTGTCTATTCATGACAATTAATTTGATGCCATTTACACCTTTGCCTGTGAGTGATTCTTGTAGCTCGTGTTTTATGCCCTGTGTTCTATTTTCTCCAATAGTGTGCTTTGATATCATCAAATATTCACATTCCCCTGTTTTTTCTAGTGTTGAATATGGTTCATTGTTGAGGTACATTTCTAATGTAAGTTGGCCTGCTACATGCAGTGGCTGGAAACTCCGCTGGGATAAAAATCTATTCTGTGTTTGTTTCTGAAGTTTCGGGGAAATTACTTCAAAAGTATGCTGGTTCAACTAATGTGGAGCTGTGGATAATTCCAAGCTTTGAATCAGCTTGGTCAATCATGACTATTTTTTTTTTAATTTCCCTGCTTGCCATTTCAGTAGTTCTTGCCACGTGCTTCTTTGTACGTAGGCATCGCATAAGACGAGAAAGGCTTCGAGCTCCTCGTGTTAGGGAGTTCCATGGAATGAGCAGTCACTTGGTGAAAGCAATGCCAAGTCTCATATTTACTGCTGTTTTAGAGGATAACTGCACATCGAGGACATGTGCAATATGCCTTGAAGACTACAATGTTGGGGAGAAGCTCAGAATTTTGCCATGTCATCACAGTAGGTGTTTCCTTGCCGATACGATAGTCAATCAAGTTTTATGTCAGCTTATCACTGGCAATTATCATAGTTCTCTAGCAAGCATCATGAGCACTATCAATTTCATTCTTGACAGTAGTAAATATTTGGGCATCAGTTGCATGATTTTTGCCTGAAATTTTTTCTCGGTGTAATGCTTAGACTTTTGTAATGGATGGCTAGCTCCAGTTCTGGAACGTGCAGAAAAAGCTAGTCTCTGTATCTTCCTCCAGTTTGCTGGTCATGGCAAAGGACTCTGAAAGGTGGTAACTTGGTTAATCCCAGAAAAGAGAGAATATGAATGATGTGTCTTTTCTTTGGGCTATAGCGTAGGCTCCATTTCTAGAGTGCTTAGGAGTTCTATTGCCTATGTTTCAACAGCAATTTCTTTAATTCACACGAGTGGCACACAAGATTTCTCTCTATGATTCTCATTCTCATTTTCCTGTCTCTGCAAGGTACTGATGGAACCTAGGGAGTTTTTATTTGGTAGTATTGTTATTGTCCTTTAGATGCTGCATTGCTGCTCAATATCTTTATATCAATTTAAGCTGTCTATTTCAGGCCTATCTTTATTTAAATTGAGCTGCTATTGGGTCTATAGTGATATTTTCACTCACACGCAATCTCATATGGTATCTTCTTCTGTGGACAGAGTTTCATGCATTATGTGTCGACTCCTGGCTTACATGGTGGAGAACTTTCTGCCCAGTTTGCAAGCATGATGCAAGAACTAGCACAGCTGAACCCCCGGCATCTGAGAGCACGCCACTGGTTTCATCAAGCCCTGCGTCTGTGGCTTCCTCTGCTTTGTCTTCTGCTAGATCATCGGTGGCCTCCTCGTCAGGCATTCAAATAGCCAGAGCATCACATCCTCCTTCTGCTTCTCGGACTCCATCTCTCTCAAGCACTTCTCTGCAGCAGTCTCATAGGTCCTATGGACAATCTCCTCCTCTGAGCAGTAGCCGTAGTTCAGAATCTTCAGATGACCTCAGGAATGCATCGTCTCCCCGGTCTCGAGGATCCTACTTGGTTTCTGCCTTCTTGCTGGGTTATCCCTCTATATCACCCGTCAATTCAACATTTGGGACTGTATCTAAATTTGTAGGTTTTTTTTAGATAAAATTAAGTTCAGCACAAGATTAGAACTGGATCTGAAGTTGAGGTTTTCTTTTTCTTTTTCTTTTTCTTTTTAAGACATAAAAAAAGTTTATGATATAAAATAAATTTGGGGATCAGATTGGAATTGGATCTAAAGTTGAGGTTTGCTTTTTAAATAAAAGAAGTTACAGGGCAAATGTGCATTGCTCAACAAGCTCTTTAGACAAATGGGAACTAGACCTAAGATAATGGGTCGGTGGAAAATAGATTGGAATTGGACCTAAAGTTATGGGCCGTGTATTTCAATAGCAATGGAAAGCATTGTCATAGCCTAGTCATCATGATCTTCTTTGAATGCTAAAAATTAGAAATCAATTAAATAATATAGTCACTTTATCAACGGTAGGTATGATATTTCTTTGCCGACAATAACAATTGGGAGATAATACGAAATATCTTATATATTTAGTGGGACCTAATTAAATGATTAGAATATATATTTACTATGTGAATTATTAAATGCGAAGGACTGCTTGACAGGTGTATATAGGATTTGCATAATTTGCGGATTTTTTAAGTCCAAGGTCGACTGATTGCTTGATTTTTATTAGTGAATTAGTGCAAAAGATTGGAGGGGGTACGTAGGGTAACTACCCAAAGTCAATTAATGTGGGCAAATCCAACTTCATCTCCTTTTGAGGTTACAGCGCATGAAGTGCTTCATTAAGGCATGCACATGGTTGCCTAACCATTCTTTTCTTTTCTTTTCTTTTGTCAAAATCAAAAGAAAAAGATTGTTTCTACTAAAAGGCGAGACGGTGAATATTTGAGTATTGGAACTTCCAATGCTTAACATTATTGTTTTTTTAAAAGAAGCATCTTATGAGTCAATTCTAGTTCACACATACAATCTAAAATGCTTTTTCTCTAGTTGAGTGTGTAATGTAATTCATTTTTACCCTTCACCGTACTAGAAGTCCGTCAAGAACCACTCCTTAATTAGCCCTTGTGCCTTGGCAATCACTCTCTACCCTTGTTGCATTGAATTCATTGCAATGAAGGTACTAATTAGCAATCGTCAACCTTTGCTCAAGGACAGAGTGATATAGCCTCATTTAAGTCTTCTTTCTTTTCTTTTTTTTTTCCGATATAGTACTAAAATGATATGGCGAAAAGTTTTGGCTCTAAAAAACATCATAGCATTTTTATTGTCCTTTCGAGTCTATTAAACTTCCAAGCTTGTCAAGTGATGGCCTCAATAGTACATCCCAAGAAGAAAAAAAAAAAATCAATCATTACAAGTCAATGTTCATTCATCATTCTGAAATTGCTCTTCCGGGCATTCATTCTCAGATTTCTCCCTTACTTTGCCAATACTCAATATGTTAGTACAAGGGAGACTCACTATGGATCATGTAAATGTATATGGTTAAAGACACTATAAATGCTATAACTTTTGTACGATGTTGTTGTAACTTTTTATTTGATAACTTAATTATCAAATTGATGAAAATTTGTTTACTTTAGGGCCTGTTTTGCGTGGTTTTTTAAATTAAAATTTGATTTGGACGCAACCTTTTAAAACAAAATTGAAGTCCAACATGGCTGACATGGCATAACACACTCACACACACACACACACACACACACACACACTCTCTCTCTCTCAACTTCTTCAATCTTCGACTATGGGGTGTGTCGTGTCATCCATTACTGAACTTTCCATGGTAGTTACTGAAACCCTCAAATCAAACAACTTCGGCTTTTTTGCAACATATGACAGAACACAATTGCTCGTGCTGCTCCACCTAGACTCCGACTTCTTCGCATTTTCCATCGTTTATTCTCGAAACTTATCGCACATCGGAAAAATTAGAGCCGCTGAAATGACTAGCCTTTCGAAAGAAAAAAGGTGGTGGTGCGGGTTGGTTTTCATGGGTCACCAGCGCCGGAAGAGGCGATGAACTTCTTCGCGGCCCTTTCGACGACAGTCACAAGCCGTTCATGGCGGCGAGGAATCCGAAGCCCTAATAATCAAACGAGAGTGTTTCGAGTGGAGAATCCAACACATAGATTGCGGGTTAGTGCTTCAATTGAAGCTAAGTAGTCCCAGTTCGTCAATTCGAAGCAAGAATAAATCGCCAACCATGTCGTTTTTGCACTATTCAGCTCTTTGGTTTTCTCCGGTAGGCCGCGCAGCTTGATTACGGATAAATTAATGTCACGTTATTGATGGCACTCACATTATAATCATACGAGGAGGGGCCCGATTTTAAATCTGAAGCACATGATGAATACGGCGAGGTCTCGCGTTGTCTTTTCATGTGCCGATTCGTGTGGCGGTTTTGGATGGAAACCGCTGGCCAGTGGATGCAACGCAGGTGGAATCAAATAACAACAACGATGAACGCTAAATAAAACTAAGAATAATGTCCGATGATGAACCCACAAATGATCGGACGCCAAGTGCACCCAATTGGTCTCGTTCTACATCATGAACGAACCACCTCCACCACCCCATTCCAAAAATAGTCGAATAGCGACTTCTCGTGGCGGGTGGGCGGGCGTGGCTCTGGATAAATATCATCCCCACTAATCCATGCTCATCGACGCCCCCTCCTTAATGCACTAATTCGTGGCCAGCAATTTTCGGATTACATTCCCCTAAAAATAACAATAATAATAATTAAATTCGAAGCGACACCATCATCGACGGTCCCGACATCATCGATGTTTGCCGCCGCATAAAGTTTCTGTATATACCTGTTATCGACAATTGTCTTGTGCTCGTATCTAAACGACCCTTCAAGTATCCTTTCATATCTATGAAAAAGAAATGGATTGGATTACTCGAAATGTATCGAAAATTCGAATGCCTAAATATTAATCCTCCTTGTTTAGTAATCACAGCGTCACCTTATACTCGTGTTGTCGGTTACGATGTCCGGATTTATCACGAATTATGTTTGTTATCATTATATGTAAATACATATATATGTATAACTTTCAGGGAGGCTGGGACGGATGGTACGGATTGGGGAAGAGCCAAAAAAAAAAGCACCTCCTCATTAATTGCTGCTAAGCACTCTCTAGACGGTACGAGCTTTTCAAAACATTTATACTTTATCCCCACAGAGAAATAGCATTGTCACGCCCGAAAAAGTAAGAGATAAAATCCCCATTTCCGCATTTTTTTATTTTTTAAAAAGGCATTATTTCTTTCCCTTTCCGTGGCATGAAATGACTCTCCTGTCTTCAATCTCGTGAATAATTTAAGAATTTCTTTTCCAAATAGGAAGCAATTAGAGAGAGACAGAGATAGAATCAAAAAATAGATTCAATTATTCCCCCTTTTTCTCTCCGAGCTCGCAATCCCATGGAAGCTGATGTGATCATCCCACTCCCCATCCGCTCCGCCTGAATCCTCTCCTGGGAAAATTAGGGTTTCTGCAAGCTCCGGATTTTCAATCCCCTTTGGGGGTCCTCGATTGATGATAAGCCATGGATGCCTGGAGTCGTGCTAGTGTGCTGGGCGCGCTCCTGTGGCTCGCCTTGCTGGGGGTTGGCCGCACGGCGTCGGCGAGCGTCGTCCTGATCGGCAGCAACGTCACCCTCTCCTTCGCCGCCGTCGAGGCTCAATTCGGTGAGTTCCCGCTCCTGTCTAGTTCGGCGGGGCTTTGGTCGCTGAGGAAAGGCGAGGAATTTGTAGCGGGGTGCGGGCGTTGCGTTTGGTTTTGTCCTTTGTTTAGCGCTGGAAGACTCTCGGTTGTCTCTGTTTCTTCCCGGCGACTGTACCGGCGGAAAAGTAGTCTTTTTTTCATCCGTAATATTGCAAAAAGTATGTGCTTTGTTGTGATACTAACTGTTTTACTACTTGGGTTTAGGTGAGCTCGTAAATTTTTGTTTATTGGCCCCCTTTGATTGACAATATTTCTTTTTTTTTTTTTTGCCCTTCATGGTTATCTTAGCTCCGGCGATTAAGGGTTCTGGGGTTTGCGGTGTGCTGTATCTTGCGGACCCGATTGATGCGTGCTCTCAATTGGTGAATGAGGTCAACCGGTTGCCGAATGCTAGCTCCCCTTTCGCCCTAATTGTTAGGGGAGGAGGATGTAGTTTCGAAGAGAAAGTTAGGAGAGCTCAAAAGGCCGGATTCAAAGCGGCTATTGTCTATGACAACGAAGCTGATGCCAACTTGGTGCCAAGTAGTGACCTTTTCTATGCTGATTGATTTTATTAGCTTTCTACTGGATTAATACACTTAAGTTGGAAAGCAAAATTATATAGTTGCTGGATAATTCTTAATCGTTTATCACTCTGCTTTTATGATGCTTTCTAGAGGCCCGTGACTGCAAGTTAGATACTTAGGGATGTCAAGCAGCTTTCACTATGGTTTTGATTTTTTATTTCTCGACCGTTGAATGACTCCTTTTTTGTACTTTAAATAACAAGAAACCCAGAAATTTTTCTCCTGCATAGATGTCTTTTTTCAGAGACTCAGGTAGTTTACTTGGTCAGGTTCAATCTCGACTTACTGAGAGAAACATGTGTTCCTGACGTGGTTACTTGGTCAGTTGCATGAACTTCCTCTGGCTTCCTAGCCAGAGGTAGTTCATATATGACTGAGCTTGAACCCAATATGGATCCTGAAATAACACAACCTCTTCAGAATCTGGAATAGGAAAGGGGATTTCACACCCTTTCATTTTCTGCCTACTGGTAGCTCCTTGGGCCAACTGTTATTGGTGATCGATGGATGACTAAACATTAATTTGAAGATAATTGTGCCAAGTTACTAGGCAAGTAGCATTGCACTATTTTACTATGTCTCCCAAGCTGTCAATCATTTTATCATGTAAATGAGAAATATTATCTGTTACAACGAGATCTACATAATAGACTTTCTTTGGTTTTGTAAATTATAACTTTAATACTTGTAAAACCTTTGTTACTCCTAGAAGAACATGATAAATGTGGGGCTGGGATAGAGAATAAGATAGCCTTTCCACTAGGCTAAAGTGGTAAGTGATGTACCGGGAGTTGTTTATGCAAGTATGGTTTAGGAGTAACAGAAATTCCTTTTACTGAAGTAGAGACGACTCCTGGCCAAAAAAACTTAAGACGACTTTATCTTAATCTAAGGGTTCCTGCTAGTTGATGTGGCTAGTCACATGCTTGGAGAGAAGTTGTCTTACGCTAATTTGTAGGCAGTGTTGGTGCTTAAGGCTTGTAGTTTAGTTGGAAACTAATTGGACAAAAGAGATTGGCTGAGGTGTTGTTGAGTTCTGTTTATTATACTTTCGGTACTGCTGATTTGGGAAATTTAGTTTTCTAGTGCAAACTGGAATGATGTCAGACATCTAAAGCAACTTGAGTAGGGTTGAAATGGTGTGGAATTGGTTCTGGACTTGCTCAGAACGAGTGCAATAAGATTGATCCTAGCCAGAGATTCCATAAGGACTCAGTCTAAACTCAACAGGGTCCTGGGATTAAAAAAAAAAAAAAGAGAACTGTTGAAAATTGAGAAGAGGAAGTAGGATTTCATGCCCTTTCATTTTGTCTTCACTTGTAGAGCCATGGGTCAGCTTGATTGAGATGGAGGGATAACTAGTGATAATGGTATAATAATCATGTAAGTGAGAAATATACCTGATCACAACCATCTGAATTTGCCCAAATAGAGTTTGTTTGGTTTAGCTTGATACGCATAGATTTATATTACTCCTACAGGAAACTGATAATTGTAGATATCACAATTTTCTACCATTAAAAAACTTAAGTTGAGACATCACTCAAGATGCGACTTCTTAACTTCCTGCTGCTTGCAAATGTTGGTGCATCGTATACTTGGAGGAAAGCTGTCTTGCACTTTTTTTTTTTTTTGGGTTCTTTGACAAGTGCTAGGGGATGTTATTAGAGTAAGAAATATGAGTACATCAGATATGCACAAGGAAAGAAAGAAGGCAAGAAAAGGCAAAAAATAAAGGAAAACATCGAAAGATTATGAGAAGTCAAAGCAAGATGTCCAAAGCTGTATAAAAGAATACATGACAGATGCAACCAAAGATTCTAAACCCTCAAGCAACTCTTTTAGGTTTTTAGGTTGTGTTGGTGAATATGGCGTGTTGTTTCTATGCTAGGGCACCTAGCAATGTTCACCTAGCCTGGTTGGAAAATACTTGGATAAAAATGATTGGTTGATGTGTTGGGTTATTCGGTTTGTTATTCTTTCTATAGAGCTAATTTGGGGGATTTAGTACTTCCATGTGAAGCATGCCTAGCATCAACAGCAACCTCAGTTGAGGTCTGAAGTCATGTGGATAATTTATTTGGATATTAAAAATGTTGTTAAATCATGACAATTAATTTGATGCCATTTGCACCTTTGCCAGAGTGATTCTTGTTTGTGTTGTATGCCTTGTGTTCTATTTTCTCCAAAGTTTGCTGTGATGTTATCAAATATTCACGTTCCTTTGTTTTTTCTAGTGTTGAATATGGTTCACTATCGAGGTACATTCTAATGTAAGGTGGCCTGCTACATGCAGTGGCTGGAAATTCAGCTGGGATAAAGATCCATGCTGTGTTTGTTTCTAAAGTTTCGGGGGAATTACTTCAAAACTATGCTGGTTCAACTAATGTGGAGCTGTGGATAATCCCAAGCTTTGAAGACTCAGCTTGGTCAATCATGGCTATTTCTTTTATTTCCCTGCTTGCCATGTCAGCAGTTCTTGCCACATGCTTCTTTGTCCGTAGGCATCGCATAAGACGAGAAAGGCCTCGAGCTCCACATGTTAGGGAGTTCCATGGAATGAGCAGTCGTTTGGTTAAAGCAATGCCAAGTCTCATATTTACTGCTGTTTTAGAGGATAACTGCACATCAAGGACATGTGCCATATGCCTTGAAGACTACAATGTTGGGGAGAAGCTCAGGATTTTGCCGTGTTGTCACAGTAAGGGTTTCCTTGCCAATACGATAGTCAATCGAGTTTTATGTCAGCTGATCATTGGGAATTATCTTAGTTCTCTAGCAAGCATCAGAAGCACTTTCAATTTCAAGCTCGACATGTAAATCTTTGGGCGTCAGTCGCATGATTTTTACCTGAAATATTTTTGCTGTGTAAAGCTTAGTCATTAGTAATGGATGGCTCTGCCGGAATGTGCAGAAAAAGACAGCCTGTCTCTTCCTCCAGTGTGCTAGTCATGGCAAAGGACCCTAAAAGGTGGTCAACTTGGTTAATCATAGCAAAGAGAGAATGTGGATGAGGTGTCTTTTCATTGGGCTATAGTGTAGGCTCCATTTCTAGTGTGCTTGGGAGTCCGATTGCGTATGTTTCAACAGCAATTTGTTTAAATCACACGAGTGGCATACAAAAATTTTCTTTGTACGATTCTCATTCTCAGTTTCCCGTCTCTGCACGGTACTCATAGAACTTGGGGAGTTTCTATTTGGTAGTATTCTTATTGCCTGCAGATGCTGCATTGCTGCTCAATAACTTTATATCAATTTAAGCTGTCTTTTTCAGGCCTATCTTTGTTTAGATTGAGCTGCTATTCATTCACACAATCTTATATGGTATCTTCAACTGTGGACAGAGTTTCATGCATCATGTGTTGACTCATGGCTTACATCGTGGAGAACTTTCTGCCCAGTTTGCAAGCGTGATGCAAGAACTTGCACAGGTGAACCCCCAGCATCTGAGAGTACACCATTGCTTTCATCGAGCCCTGTGTCTGTGGCTTCCTCCTCTGCTTTGTCTTCTGCTAGATCATCAGTGGCATCATCATCAGCCATCCAAATAGCCAGAGCGTCACGTCCGCCATCCGCATCTCGTACTCCATCTTTCTCGAGCACTTACATGCAGCAGTCTTTTAGGTCCTATAGACAATCTCCTCCTCTGAGCATTAGCCGTAGCTCAGCTGACCTCAGGAATGCATCGTCTTATCGGTCTCAAGGATCGTACTTGGTTTCTCCCCACTCGATGGGTTATCCCTCTATATCACCGGTCAATTCAAGATACATCTCCCGTTACATTCCAAGCCCGAGCAACGCCTCCACAAATTTCATCAGTTCTAGTCACCAGCCTCACCCGTTACACCACAGTGAATCAGCTGCAAGTATCTCACCTTTTGTGTCCGCTCAGTCCCTTCCAGGGTGTTGATTGATATTTGGTTCATGACAGATTGCCTTTGCTGCTTGCTATCCAATCCAGTCTCCAAGTCTCTAGCAATAACGCAACGGTATTGCTAAATTGTACTGGATTCAGTTCATATGATTAGGTCTGAACCTGAATGTCACCAGCTTCCTTCCCATTGTAAATTGTACCATGAGTTTTGAGTTTTTGTTCTGTTGGAAGTGACCGACATGGTCCATGCACATTGAGGCTCGTTGAATTTTGATACGAAGTGTGTGCGTGTGATGGCTGTGCATATTTAGTTTTCTAGTCTCTTTCTGTATAGAATAACTGCTAATTTCACAGGTCTTATAACCTACTGGAGTCTTCTACTCAGAGAGATGCACTTAATATTAAATCAGCACTGAGCTTTTTCCCCCCTTGATAACCTTTCTTTGCTTTGTTCATGAATCTCACTGCCTGTTTTTGTTGTTGTTGTTGTTTTTTTTCCTGATTTTGTCTTGTGAAGCAATACTCACAGATATACGAAATTACCCATCTGGTGCTTCTCTGCTTCTTTCTTCTTCCATTTTTTTTGTTGCAATACCCGCACTGTGAAAGTCAGGAGAGAGTCTGATGTTTGGTACCGTTCAAGGCGTGCTCAGCCCCCAAAAAACACGGACTTCTTGATGCTATAGAAGCAAGTTTAGTACGTCTAGCAGATTTGAGTATGTTAGCAAATGTTTCTATAGTGATGACACTACTTTAAGTTGGAAACGTTTGCAATACAGTAGCTGTACTACTTCCTGTACAACATATGACAATTACCTGCGAAAATCGATGATGGTAAATGTCTAGTATATTTTGTAAATTATCGAAGGTGCAGTAAATTCAGTATATTGTTAAATGCATCAGTTAGCAGTGAACATTTTTTACAGATCGGCAGTACGTTTGAGGACACGAAAGCTATAATTGATAAAATGTTAGCGTGGATTGGTTGCCGCCAATATGTTTGAGGACACAAAGCTATAATTGATAAATGTTAGCGTGGATTGGTTGTCGCTTGTTTCCTGACAGTGATAAATCCTCTTTCCGGTCAATTGAGGTTGACTTTGGTCAATAGATCACAACCAAACCCAAACCAACACCCCTTAAAAAGTGCCAAAAACCAGCTGCAAGTGTCGACACGAGTAATGGTGGCAATTTCTCATACTGACACATTAACATTATTCAAACACGTACGAAAAGTTAGCGTACTTGGAGTGAGGTTTATTGTGTTCGTTCAATTTCATCTTAACCTACAAGAGACTAATTACACATTGCGTTTGTGACAACCTGTGACATACAAAATTAGTTTTATATAATCAATTAATCAGTAAGTGTTGTTATGACCTATACGTGGTCAAATTAAACACGATTTATCAAATAATTCTCAATATGCCCTTATAATCTATACAAATGTGACCTGCAAACACATTAGCCGACCTGATCATCAGCACGTAAGGCTGATATCTTGTATCATAGTAGTTCTCAGATCTCCACCATCAGTCTTTAGAAACTACGAATTAGTATGGAGCGAACCACATGCACACTGGAGATGTGCATATGCTAGAAAATTTACTTTCTGATATTATTAAGCACAAGGGAATGGATCGTGTAAATTATTTGATCAAGCTGAAGACCCAGATGGACGGTCGTCAGAATAACAAGAAGCTAAAAGCCATCACGCAATCATTTTGTTCTGCCATTTTCAATTTCACCACTGCTCATACAATGCGGTTATGCATGCATAATTTTTTCGTGTTCCACAAAATCCATGCTCGCGCAGGAGGAGACGGTGTCCTCTTTGGTATTAACTGGAGATGATGTATCTAACCATGACAGACGCATAATCTTTCTCCTGTAAAACCGGATATTGGTAGTCAAAATTTCAATGTAGACAATTCCACTAACAGCCTTTGAATTTACATCCTAAACCGGCCAGTCATCAACGTAATTTCGAAACTAGTCTTCTGATGTCGTATGCTTTAAAGTTTCCACGCATTTCAGGACAAACCATGGTGAGTTCTAGACCTTGCGAAACATGTTTGAACTACAAAAAGATGCCATAGCTTGAGCAGACCTTTCCCTCAATTCACTCCATTTTTATTCGCTTCGAATGAGTTTGCCTCATCCATTCGAGGCACTCATCTGCAGTTCCGGCCGGGTTTGCCAGCTGCCATGCAAGTAGCTTTTGTTGCTGAAAAAGAAATAACAAGTCAGCTTCAATTTCATAGTTCAGTAGATTGGTGCGGAAAAGTATCGCTTACCCATTCTTTAACCAATGGACCTCCACATTTGAGCTGGAGAATATTCATAATGTCCTTTCCAGTGACTAAAGGCTTCACTTCCCATATTTTTTCTAGGCCTGCATATCATGCAAATGGAGTGTATATCGGAACAATGCTCAAAACAAATCCCAAGACTACACTTCCAAAATTTTCCACAGAAACTCTTTAAAGTTGAATTCATGCAGAAAGTACACATGCAAACTCAAATTCTCTGGATGTCTTTTCCCATAAGTACCAATGGTACAGGGAGGGGTCAGAGCATAAATCCTTGAGCAATCCACAACGCATGGATGAACTTTTGTAAGACAAAGGAAGCAAAGGACCTCTAGACATACCTAATTTGAGAATAGCATTCTCAACTGCCTGGAACACCTCTTTTCTCTTGTCTAATTCATTGTGCTTTAACATGGCATCTTCAGAGCAGCCGATAGGAGAGGGATAAGCCAGCACAGAAATCAATAATGCTACTCGCCAGAAATCCTTTACTTCTCGCAGGAGAAATCCTACATAGACGAGAAACCACACTGCATAAGTATTCCATAAAATGACGCTAAAAAATAATGCACAGATTGACAAAATATGACAAACCAAAAAGAAGGTGAACCAAGTAGATACGGTCCTCTTAAACTACTTCAACACCAAAAGTAACATGCTTGACCTTTTCTGTGGACAATCCATGTGGTTCACTCATACTAGGAGGTAACAGTCTAGTAACAATCTCGAGGTTAAAAAGGCAAAGAAAAAAAAAACCGAAAAGGTAAGGAAGCCTAGGTCCAATTTGATGTCATAAGCACAATGGGTTCACAATAGATACAGCGTAAGTATTGGTAGAACAGTATAAAGATACTGATATACAAAATACCATTTCAGTTTTGATGTGAATGTGATGATCTCAGCCAAGATTTTACATACAGATGAGGATTCCAATTCCCAAATACTGTTGCACTTCTCATTCCCAAGGACATATCCATGATTCCCCATTTACCCTCAACTGGAACTTTCCCCCTTCCGTTACAGAATTTCAAATAATACATGATGAAACACCGCGCATATCATCATTTCGATTGGTGATGACTAGGAAATACTGTATAAGTGAATTAATAACTGCCCTGCATCTCTTGTGCTTTCACTTAAAGAAATTTCAGATCTAGAATCCCGATGGCTTAGTTCATTACTCTTGTTCTTTCATTGAGTGAAAAGATAGCAGACCAAAAAAATTTCAAAGTAACCAGAGAAAAATTGCTCTTACATATTCTTACCTGTTAATACCCGCAGCTTTGACGAAGCAGGGATATCAACAAGTTCAGTGCCCATACCATCTTCATTCAGCTCTCCATCAACATTTGATTCAAGAAAAGGAATCAAGCTAAGCAGTCTCGCTACAGCAGAGTGTACACTGACGACCTTAAAAGGAGAAAGACTTTTAACTACTATTTATTCACAGCTGCGTAAAAGATAAACAGCTTATCAAGTACAAAATTCGCTGGGTGTCTATGAACTAACTGTCTCAGCTTCGCTAGCCTTTCGCTTGAGAGAGTTCCGAAAAATGTAGTTGACAATTGGAATCTGCAAAAAGACATTAAATAACTGTGATTGCAATAGAAAGGGAACAATATCTGAAAACTGGGATAACTTTATGTTCCCAATTTAAGACCAATCCAAAAGCTGAAGCTCTTAGGTAAAAGGAGAAGACCCATTAATCCAATTAAAAGAGATGTGCGCATGCAAGTTGAAGAAAGGAAAGACGAAGGTACCTTCTTTCCTTTGTTATCTTTGTATGTGATGGTTCTGAATGGGAAAAACAGAGCTGCATACAAGGACAATCTTCTTTGTTCATCCTGAAATAGGTATACATATTGAGTAATCAAAAGCATATTACTCCAAGGAAAGTTCAAGAAGAATATGCAACAATAGGTAGCATAAGCAATGACTACAGAAAGTACACGGTTTCCTTAAGCATAAGACAAGAACTTAACTATATCGACTAGACCATGAAAAAAAGAACAAATCTAGTCAACCAATCACGATGAGAATGCCCATCGCTGGAAAGAAGTAACGAAATCTAAACAAGAGAAACGTGGCCATATATAATAGCGTAATTGTATTATAATACAGGACAGAACTTATAAGATTCAAGCAGCTAGGGCATGCAGAAGGAGATCAGCATGCCTAAAATAATTCTTTGCATGTTTCTACAATTTTCTTTTCTCAAAGAAACATGATTGCAGTAAACCCGCAACATAATGCAATAGTCAATCAAGCGCAGGTTCAGAAAGAAATAAATGAGAACTACAAGGAAGCAAAATAATTGAGCAAATAATAAATTCTGAAAAATTTAATTTGGTTCAGACAGGATGAATGGAGCTAATTAAAATTAGTAAACTAATCTCCTGCTAACAAATATAGCCAATTTCGAATCACCACTCCGTAAGTTGCCTATTTTTGCTAAAGTAAAAGACTCATTATGATAATCAAGCAAGAAAATGCTTCAAATAGATCCTTACCAAGTCAACTTCTAAAGCCATATTATGACATCTTCCATCCAAAATATAATGAAAATCACACAACTCTCCTAAAGATTAAGCATAGAGTGTTTCATGAATAGCTTATTTCATCTGTCACTGGGAAACCATAAGCAAGCGTCCCATCATGAGTCTATAAGCCAAAGAGTAGTTTAAATACCATAAAGCCACTTAACTGCATATAAATTTTTGGATGAAAAACACAAAAATCAAGCATGAACCAACATGAAATAGCATAAATTCAAGGATCATCACGCACAGTAAGAGACAACGATCCAATTAGCTGCAGAAGGCTCCATGCAGCATCCATATAAGCCAAGCAAAGCCTAGAAACATACCAACAGATGCAATCTGTAAGCAACAATGCACTGACACAACAATGAGAATAAGAGAAACTACAAATTTCTACAGTCAAAGACAAAAAACAGTAGAAGCTCAGGGAAATTTGTGCAGAAACGAAATTGCTAACTCAACTTAGAAAAGGGACAGAACAATCTTAATTGAAATTATCATGGAAAGAAACATGAGAAAAGTGGAGAGACTACAATGCCTCCGAACAACTTGAAAGATATTGTCAACTAAACCAAGAAGAGTTCTAGGAGGTGAATAGCACTTTGAACGTTAGCCTTTCTTGATGCTTTTCACATGACCCTTTTGGATTTAATTCATATCGTTTTAGCTTGCTTCCTTATCTCAATGTCATCAATTTGTCTTTACTTTTAACAGTATATTTAGTTTGCTTTAGTAGCTTGCCTTCTTCTCTTAATAATGTTTCTATACTTACATCAAAATTAGTGCACTTGAATTGTTCGTCCTATAGAAAATAACAAGGCTCTAGTCTCTAGACTCAGTTGGGTAGATTTTAGGACGTAGAAGCTTTTGAAGACGCCACCATAAAAAAATAGGAATTGTGTACACTCACCAGTCTCTTGGGGCCAAAAGAAGGACGAAGATAAAACAGTCATCTTTCACACGGAAAAGCATCAGAAATTCTTACGCCCATTAAATGGCCCCTCTATAAGTTGCAGTAATATTTATTATTTTTTCCTGTCACAAAAAGTTTCCACCGTGTCTCCTTCCCAAACCAGTTTTGTCAAAATTGTAACATAAACCCCAATACATTCATAAGCACAAATCTCATTTTCTTCTTCCTAATAACTAAAGACTAGATACAATTCACATAAGTGGAATAAATTAGATTGCCACAGCCGATATCCTAGGCTAATGTTGCTGAATGCTCAGTTATTATTAACAGTGCGTCAAATATGTAGATATCAATCATGTCTAGCTAGATGATCATAAGAAACAATCCACAAAACCAACCTATCGCACTCTTGTGGCAATGTCAGTTCATGTTCATGAGGTAGACTGAAGACAACCCAAAATAATTGCAACTCATAGATGTAAGCAATAGCTTTAACTGGTTCATTGCCCGATACCATCAGATCAACCTGCCATACCAAAGAAAGGGAAAAACATTGATCCCATCTCATCAATGAAAAGTAACAACAAACGGGAGATACAAATCATACAGAGAAGTTGAGAGAAAAGATAAATAACACATGTACAAGAAGAACTCCCACCAAAAAACATTTATTGAGAGAAAGCAGCCAATAGAGGAATGTTCTAGACACATACTTCTGTTCCAATGCGCTCTCTACTGATTTTAGCTGCAAGTGCATCTTTGACATCATTGGATGCAGCAGCTCTCTTCAGCTCTTCATTCAATGTAAAACTGAACCTTGCGCCTGAAATGAACACAAGATGATGAACATGGAGGCACAGAGATGACTAGACCATAGATAAAGTAGCAGAAAGCTCCTTTTTAATCTCGCAAAACTCTTGTACACAATCAAAGAAATTGAGCATCTGCATTGCATGGCAAAAGAATGAAAAAAAGAAAGCTTCTTTGTAAGATGAGCTGCAAAAAAGCAAGGTTTATGAAGCTCGTCTAAGAATAAGGCATTAAGCTCTCTCAATTCAGGGATTGTGGGGATGCAAGAGGATCCAAGAGACTTTGAAAGAAAAGAATCATAAATAAAGTACAAACGGTAGGCTCATGGTTCTAGCACACTCTATTGTAGATATGTATTTCATGCAGTCATTACTTCCTTGAGTAGAACCTTTTCCCTACTTATGCAGTCACATGTTTACACACATAATACATCCATTTATACATAAAAAAAGGATGTGAATAGAAGGAAGACTGCATTAGGTGTATGCATGTGTACTCAGACAGTGACATGCAGCAGTTAATTTCATGCAACTACTCCAAAGGCAACAAGCTATGGAATTGACAAAGGTCGCATAATAAATAGTCTCAGGCACACTGAATAAGAATATCCAGAACTAAATAAATGCAAGAAACAAAAGCTTAACAAAATTTGAATAAAACAGCACCAAAGCGAACAGCACGAAGAACTCGCAGAGGATCATCCAGAAACGTTTCCTTTGGGGCTAGAGGTGTCACGATTTTTCCTGATCTAAGATCGTCAATTCCTGTACAGTGAACAAAAATTCAAAAAGTAGAAGAATTTAATATAGTTTAATTCCCCAAAAAGTTCTCATTGAAAAGAAAGCCAAGTCAAAAAATCTAGTCTAACCTCTCCCAGTTAAATCTTCAACTGAGCTGGTGTTGATATTGTAAAACATACTGTCAAATAAAAATTTAGGTCATCAAACAACTGGACCGATATAGAGCGGAATGGTATGAATAAGAGAAGCCATGCTGTTTGAACTACAGAACCAGAATAAAGTAAACAAACTTCGTTTCTTAAACATATAAAGAAGCAACAGCAATCTGGATGTCCAGTCATGTCTAAAATGGAAAGAGGATTATAGTCTTCAGAATCCAATTTCATTAACATACAAATTTCCCAATTTAATGAACGGCAAGTGGTGCTAAAGCACTTTATAAGCTATAAAGAAGGAGATATCTGAATAAAGATATGAAAGACTGCACATTCCATGACTCTTGCCAGCTGACCAGAAAACCAAAATGACCAGCCATTCCTCTTTAATTGTCATCTAGTTAATTGGCATTAAATGATCAACAGGCACTAAATTTGGAACTACATATACTTCACCGAAGAGTAGACCATGTCCACTATCTGCTAAAATTGACAACCATTTCAATCACCTCAATAACCGGAAATAAGGTTGGATAGAGTAATAGAATGATTTGTTATGTGCCAATTATAGAGTAATAGAATGATGATACGTTCAAAATGGATTTAACCAACAGGTGTTAGATTAAATACCATCTAAAACTAAGCAAAAAAATTGTTTTGCGATAAACAGAATCTGATGCAATTAACATTTTGATCCAAGAGCAATTTATCAGTTACATAAAGCAGAAGAGACACCTGTTTATAGTTAAATCCCTTCTATAAGCATCCTCTTCTGCAGTGCCAAAATCCTGTAAGAAAAGTCAAATTAAACGACCATTCACAAAAGTAACAACGGAGAAACTAGCATGATTTTCAGGTCATAAATAGTTGAACAAAAGCGCAATCACATTGGAAGCACCAGTGCATGGAGAGAGAGAGAGGATAAAGCGATAAATAAACAAAAGTTTACTCCAAGCATTGACAATCTAAGAGAAAACACTAAGCTAATGTCAACAATGACTGGCCATTGACACGACATATAAAAGGCCTTGAGCTCATTCCTTTTAGCTTCCATGATGATTCTTAGGCCCTCTAATCTTATGATGATATACTCGACACTTATATGAAACTATTGTCTGTTCAACAAGTCTCTCAAGTCAATTAGCAAAAGAAAGAAAAATAATTTAGAAGAAAGTTCCTCGATCAAGACTGTTCAAGAATAGACGTATGATTGTCAGAATTCAAGTCATTTTACTGTTGTTATGAGCTACGTACTAGTCATTTGTAGGCTTGCACTCCTTAAGTACAAGTACCACTGTGGAGTGAGCAAGCCCTGGCCCTATTGATAATACCTCCCTAGTTTGCTTGTCTTTCTTTCCTTAAAAAAGAAAGAGTTCATGAAAGCACTAAAAGCTATTTTTCCTATATACTGGAAATGATACCATTTAGTTAGCCATGACTAAACAAGATAATAAGATACAAGTGGAAAGAAAATATACAAGAAATGAATTAACAGCTGTACTACTGCATACCATCTGGGTGGGAATTCGGCTATTCTCACTGTACTTTTCAGACCTTAAGTTCACAAAATCTATCCATATATCATAGAGGCGCATCCTTGCTGTTTCCAGATGTTTCGACTGGTCTGGGTTGCTGCAAAACTAAATTTATGTAAAAATGTCTTCAGCTACCCAATTAGAATGGAGACAGCATCTGCCACAATAAGATACCACAACCTAATTCAATCAGAAGATATGAGAAAATATTCAGGTAATAAGAAGTTCCAAATTCAACTATGCCAACGAAACCATATTTCATGACTAACATACAAAAACAAATTAAGAGATTATAGGAGACGGAAAAGAGAATCCCTTCTACAGAGCTCCTAAGACCATTGACCTTACCAGATAATGAGACCAAAAAATAAAAATCAAGGGGCAAAAAATGTAGCAGAAAAGGGGTATTCTCGAAAGATGTCTTCATCCTGCAAACACTCCTTATTCCACTTAGAGCGAACCATTTGTTCTACACTTAACCATATTTCAAATCCCCAAGTGAAATATTTAAGAGGGCCAACTAATATCGATTTGCAATTGTAGATTCCCTCCAAGAGAGACCTTATCTCTTGGCAGACTGCTTTACAAATCATGAGGTGATCAACTTCTAACGACAGTCTTTCTTTGGAGGAAGTTAGAGTTTGTAAGATGCGCACGAGATTGGCAATTGGAACTCTTCTTTGACTTATTTGATTTAATAGTTTTTGGGTTGTGCTTTGAGGTCAGTGAAAAGCAGTGTGACCGCACAGATAGAAATGGATTGTTTCCAGCGAAAATTGATGAAAGCCACAAGGGTCTTGCACAACCTAAACCACCTGCGTGCCAACCCTAACATATCGATCACATTCAAGATATAGAATACACTGTCTATAAAATGTCTAGCACTTCAAATTTCATGAAGTAAAATAAACAGTTTTATCATAAAGAATCAAGAGTCTTTTATCTTCAAAACAGCAATCTCTAAGCCTTCAAAACACTCTTCTAATCCTCTTCCTTTAAACTTTCAGCTGGCATTGCTTGATCCCAAGGTCTTAGTTATTTGACTAAGTATTGTGGACCTATTTCTCTTTAATTTATACTCTAGTGAACACAACATTTCTTTCGTTTCCAGCGATGAAGAAATCACTATGTAAGACATAGAGTGCACAATGAACAAATAACCACCGCTCACATTACAAACTTCTGGTGCAGAATAAACAATGACCAACACTCACACATAAAATTCATGTCAAATCACAGAGTCATACATTAAAATATGAAAAGCTAATATTTGAAGGCAAAAGGCAAGCACAGAGCTCAATGTACCTCGGGATAACAGCCAGACCTTGTGCCTCTTCCCCTGTTGACGCCAAATATTGGGTAACCTTATCAACGAATGTACTACCCAACATGTCATCAAGAGCAATATCGATATCATAACACTCTTTCCCTAGAAGCTGTAAAGATGAGAAAACGTGAGTTTGTTCATCATCTTCTTCAAAGAATAGGTTTAACACAATAAATCCACCAATTTCACAATGTCATTCACATTGATTCAAGTGCAATAATTGTACCCATTCTCTACAAATCAATTCCAGCTTTAACATGATAAATGATTCTGAGCAAAAAATTTGCTATAAATGACAGACAATAAATCATTTATAACAGTTTGAAAGCATCTTGGGGGCTTTCCAGGAACATATGATCATTCTCTACTCAAATAACTACCCTGGCACCTCGTCGAAGGTTGGGAAAGGTCCTATTTATTGAGGGTTGTAGCAAAGGGGCATCAGCGCCCAATAACCGGTTATAATGATGGTATGGGGATGCAAATTTAGTAATCAATAGCGTATATAATGTGAATGTGTGCATATACACAAGAGAGTAACTCATAAATGTGGTGCCAAGGGAATCCTGACTCTTCATAGAAGTAATTCACCTGTCTAAATGTCAGTCACTAATATTACGTGACATGTAAGGGCACCCAACTGGCTCAAGATGGCAGCGGCTGGGAGTAATAAACCACCAAAAGCAGCGAGTAATTATGGAAAATAGGCTATTATAGACTTGTTAAAAGAGTAAATCTTCTTGGTTTTGTTTCGTATTTAGGTAAATTTCACGTGGATTAGGAAAACATCTTACTTCGCTGGCTAATAGTGTTGACTGCCGAGGCAATTGCCGGAAAAACGAGCAGATGCCTATTTTTCCCCAAAACAGCCTTCGAAATTATGAAGTTCACATTACTGCTGTAACTTGTAACACTAAATCTATTAAAAAAAGAATGTCAAATCAACCATTAGCAATCTTAAACTTAAAGATTTGTTACTTGCATCGCCATAGAGTTAAACCCCCAACCCACCCCCCCCCCCCCCCCCCCGCAGTGGTTTTTGGTCATATTCCATCGGTGGAGAATCAGGTACCTATCCCACTCGTCGCTTTACCTATTTATGATCGGGGCAACAATAACGCCCAATGCCTAAATAATCAAAAGAATGCAGTCTCAATCCCAGTACTTTAACAAACAATGGAACCACAACGATAAAGACCTCGATTAGTCGATGTTCCTACTGATTGTAGAAACAAAACTTCATAAGTAAAAACAAAAGCACGGCATTTTCTACAATTTGCACTCCAAAGAAACAAGAACCCCCAGTCAAACAAAGAAAAAACTGTGTTTTATGGGAAGGGAAAAGTAAGAACTAGAACTAATTATAACTAAACATGTAATTAGACAAAATATCTCAGAAGAAACACAAAACAACATGCTTTCACACGATTGGTACTGCAAAAGAACTTAAAGGCACATCGAAGCGAACTGCACTACCAAATACACCAACCTTATCACGGACCCAGCCACCAGCCACCCGCAGCTGGGTAGAGAGATCAAAATGGCGAACGGTGGCGAGAAGCCTATCAAAGATCATCTTCTCCTTCTCTGTCAAATCGATCTTTTCCTTCACTCGCACCACCGGCGAATTCGTCGACATCGATTTGCAACTCAAGAGCCCTGCCGTTTTAGTCAGGTCTCGCGCCTTAAGAGGACGCCAAACGCTTCCTAAAGCAAGAGAATTGCAACTACGGACGATGCTTCTAAGAAAAAGACCTGAACTGTTGCCGTTCAATAAGGACGCTCTCATTTTCCCCCCTTACTCATGCTGGAAACGTCCTCGCTTCAGTTCACTCAGTTTTTCCCTTCCGTTGCGAGGAGAATTCGGCACTCAGCATGAATATGGCAGCCGCTTCGGAGGCGAAGGCAGGAGTTAGATGGCGACGAGTGGAGGCGACGAGGCGACGAGGCGACGAGGCGACGACAGGCTGAGCAGAAGCGCAACGGCGAGGGCGGGAGGGAGAGACAGACGCTCTCAGAGATGAAGAGAAACTGAAAAGCTCTTCTAGACGGTGGTGCGTGATATGAAAGCGATAATAAAATTTAGGGTTAAATACCACGAAAAATTTCGAAGTATATTTATGATAAATTTATCTTTGGTTAATTTTCGTTAAATTAAATTAATATCATCAAAAGTTACAAATTGATACACATGTGATAAATAAAAAGTAAAATCCCAAATTAGCATAAGTGTCTATTCTCATATGTCATTCAAATCAATAATTTGACACTGATACAAATGGAGAATAAATTTAATATATGTATAATTTGGGATTCTTAGTGGTCAAAAATTTGTTTGGATAAATTTATCATAAGGAAATCAATTTGAGATTTTTTATGATATTAAATTAACAAATAATCTTATTTGTAGTTCTTCAACTTATTTAAATTATACAATTGAATTCTCAGATTTTTAACATCTAAGTGTATGACCTAAGATTTTACATTGTTAAAACCATCTTCCCATTACCAAAAAAGAAAAGAGGCTGCCACCAAATATCAACCTTGGTGAAATTTAATAATCTTATTGACTTTACTTTTACTTCTCCTATTAATCCACAATATCAATTATCATTTAAAAATTAATTGGCATTGACATAATTTATTACCTTTTATAAGATACACCTTTACTCTATATTCTTCTACTTTTATAAATCTATAAATTATATTAAAATTATGCATCTAAAGAAAATTATTAGAGATGGACTTTAAGAGGAAAAATTAGAAACAGAAAATTCATATAAAGAGAATAGTGAGTTCATAAAGAGGGGAGGGAATAGAGATGGAGATAGATTACATACATTTAACTAGTATATGAGTTTGGCTTCAGGCCTAATGGAAAAGAGTTAAAGCCAAGATGAAGAATAGAACCCTCCGAATTTTCTTGTTCAAAAAGCAAAATTAATCCTAGGACAAAGTCTAGTGCAGGTTTGGGAGCTAAACTTGCTTCAACCAAGCCTTTACTTGAATCCATACCTAGCCTGGGTCTCACGCAGTTCTTTGAGGGCATCCGCCACGTCCATCCGATCCTGCGGCAACTCCATCGAACACGCAACTCCAATCCTTAAGACGGAGGCAACACAGTCTCTCAACCTCTCAATATCATTCTCACTTTCTCCATTAAAAATGGCCAAGTCCACGATCTCCATCACTCGATTTGGTAGAGCCACCTTGACAAAGTTGTGGAGATTTAAATGGTCCTTGAAAGCCTCTTCCGTGGGTCTCCTCCCAGTTAACATTTCCAATAAAATAATGCCATAGCTGTACATATCACCTCGTGTGGATACCGTATCCCCCATGCCATACTCTAAAATAGTGCACATCAAGCAATAGACAATGAAAATAAATATCTCATCTAAAGGCCAACACAAATAAACTTAGATAAATTAATGAGAAAATTTTCTTACCAGGAGGGACATAACCTATTGAACCCCTCACTACCATTGAGCTACTGCAGTTGTCAATGTCCATGGCCTCTGTTGTCGTGGCAAAGCAAATCGTTGATATCCCAAAATCCCCAACTCGTCCCGCCATCTCGTTGTCTAGAAGGATGTTACTCGGCTTCAGATCTCCATGTACAATCTTTAGGCTGCAATTCTTGTGAAGATATTCGATTGCATAAGCTATGTCAATGGCAATGTCTAACCTTCGCATTAGTCCCAAGTGTCCTGGCTTTCCATGTCCATGTTCATGCGCAACGTCCTCTTCGTTTCCTCGGTGTATCCAATTTTCTAAGCTCCCATTACCCATGTATTCATACAATAGAGCTTTGAAATCGTTGCCGTGATAATCCACACTTGAGCACACGTCCAATATCTTCACGAGATTTCGGTGTCTTATGGCCCCTAAGGTTCGACATTCCGAGATGAAGCTCTTCGAAGCACCTCTATGGCCTAAGTTGAGCACTTTAATCGCCACCCAGCCGCCTTCTTGTGTGGTTGCTTTATAGACGGTACCATATCTCCCTTTACCTATCACATTGATCTTAGAGAATCCATCTGAGGCTTTAAAGAGCTCCTCATAAGAGACCATCGAAAATTTGTTTTCAAATGGCAATTCAGTCGAAGATGTAATCTTTTTCGACTTCTTTCTCTGGTACCAAAAGATAAATAGGCAAAGACACAAAATGAAAGATGACAAGACGGCCACCACTGTGGCAATTACTCTAACTTTTTTGGTTTGTATTGGTTTAGAGGTATTCGATTTGCAAGAAGGAAGGTTTAGTTCTGCAATACCTCCACAAAGATTCCTATTTTCAAAGACAAACACTGCACTAGCATTGAGAAATACTCCTTGCTTCGGAACTTCTCCTTCAAGCTTGTTTGAAGATAGATTCAAGTACTTTAGATCCGTAAGTTGAGTGAGAAAGCTCGGGATTTCACCAGATAAGTCATTATGGGAAACATCCAACTCTTGTAAGCCTCGTAATGTGCCTAAAGCCAGAGGTATTTCACCATGAAAGGAATTGACTGCTAAGTTGAGCCGGCCCAATAGCAAGCACTTGTTGATGGAGCTAGGAATTGGTCCCGTCAGCTTATTGTAAGACAGATCTAGTTCCACGAGATTGGTCAAGGACCCAACTTGAGACGGAAGAGATCCACTCAATTGGTTATGTGCCAAGTTGAAGATAATCGAAATGGTGGAAAGACTAAGAACCTCCCTCGAGATTGGACCACTCAGATTATTGTTTGAAAGCTCAAGCTCGATTAGCTGCCTGCAGTTACCAAGGCTTTGTGATATTTCCCCATAAAAGTTGTTGAACGATAGGTAAAGGAGACTCAATAACGTCAAATTGCCGATCGACGACGGGATCTCTCCTGTTAGCATGTTAATGCTTAAGTACAAATTGCGCAAGTTATAGAGTGCTCCAATACAAGAAGGAACATGGCCGCTAAGTGAATTGTTTGACAAGTCAAGGAAAGACAGGTTGAAGAGATTGCCAATACTTGAAGGAATGGTTCCATACATTGCATTGGATGACATAGCAATTAGTCTAACGCTGTTGGAAAGATTGCCGATGGAATTCGGCAAGAGACCCTCAAGAAAATTTTGGTCTACCCCAATAATTTCCAGCATTGAACAATTAGTCAATGAGGTAATAAAACTGAAGTCATCTCGCAACTGGTTAGACATAAGAAACATTCCTTCAAGAGCTTTAAGCCTTCCAAGATTTGCAGGCATCGGTCCATGAAAACTGTTATGCTCAAAGTAGATGTACTGAAGGTTGGAGGCATTCGATAAGGACGGAGGTATAACGCCAGTAAACAAATTTCTAGGAAAATCAAGATAACCAAGAGAAGGAAGAGTATCGCCGATATTAGGGGGAATGCTCCCTCTCAATTGATTGTCACCGACGCTAAAATAGATAATGCTGGACATGTTGAAGATTGCTGGTGGGATCTTGCCAGTGAGTTGGTTAAATGCCAGTTGAACATTCCTCAAACCATGAATTTTGGACAATGTCTTGGGAATCTCTCCTTGCAACCCATTACGTCCGACGGAAAGAGAGAAAAGTTGGGAGAGATTTCCAATAGACTGAGGAATAGATCCTGTAAGAGTATTTTTAGCCAAAAATAAAGCTCGAAGCTTTGACAAAGAGCCTAGCTCATGAGGAATTTTACCCACAAGTTGGTTATCAATGAGATTCAAAACCTCAAGGTTTGAGCACTGAGAAAGATTTGTGGGCATTTGTCCACTGAAAGAGTTGTTACTAAGAACGAGACGGCGCAGGCGAAACAAGTGGCCAATGCTTTGCGGAATTTTGCCACGAAAGCTGTTGTTCTGTAGAACAAGGCTTCTAAGGAAAGAGAGGTTTCCGACATGAGGCGATAGAAGACCACCCAAGCCTTTCGACATCAGGTTGAGGGACACGACCCTTTCGGGATGCCGTCCACTGCATACAATACCTGGCCACTCACAATGATGAGAAGAGTCATTCCATGAGCTCAGGACTCCAAGCAAATCCTTATCCACACTGTCCTTGAAGTAGATTAAAGCGAGCCGATCAGTCTGGTTGGTTTGCATCGCTGAACTCATCCATAATATGAGTTGGGCATGGAAAAATAGGAATATAATCGCCATATGCCTTTTCATTGTGAGTGGTTTCTATGTTCTAAGATGCTGCAAGTGAAGTCTCTTCCAGATTGAACTAAATAAGAAATGGTGACTTTGAAAAGCATATGCTTTTCCATTGATCAAGACACCTTCTCACACGGCGAAACCCCACCCATTTGGAAAAATATGCAAGTTTAACCAAGACTAAGACCTAGACTGAGAGTTGGACTTTAAAAGTAATGCAGATTGGCCGAACCAAAGAAAGGGGCATACACATGCTTGTCTAATTTTATATTTGCAGCAATTGGAAAGCCGCGTGTGCTGCAAAGAAAGGTAATCAAGAACATACGAGCTCCTTGATTTTCGGCCGTTTCAAAGAGAGCTGCTATTTGGTCACAAGCAAAGCATGTAATTTGTGCTGTGAGTTTTTTACATCCAAAATGAGTTGCCATGGGTTTGGGTTTAATTTAGGCATGGGAAACACTTGACCATGCTAAGCGATTGTAACTCTGATTATCTAATTATAGTAAATTTTTGTTGTCGGCACTCCTCGTGGATGTAGGTACCAACACTCGTACTAAATTATGTAAATCTTTGGCCTTTATTGTTCATCATTTATTTCTTCGATGATTTCAAATTGAGTTAATTGTAAAATTTATTAAATTATTGTCTCGAGTTTGAATTCGGATAACGATTTGTTAAATCGAATTTTGTTGAGGGAGATTTTTCAAGCGGATTACAAATCGGATGAAGAAGTCTTTCTTCTTACGTGCAAAATAAGCAAGAAAACAAAAGAAGGAAGTTAACCAATCACTACAAGACAAATGAGGAAATAAAATAAAAGATAAAGTAAGGATTTCTTTCTTCTGCAAAAGCCTTGTTCACGTTGAAGACTAAAGTAGGTGGGCCCAGGTCAATTTGTTGACCTTGGGGCACACACGTAAAAAGTGGAAAAGAAGAGGAGCCGTAAAAACCCTACGAAAAAAAAAAAAAAAAAGGAGCCGCACATCCACACGTCCAGACGCCGCACAAGCCTTGAAGAGTAGAGAACGCGAAGCTAACGTACGTGGAGAAGAGACAGACGTCCAGTTCTTGTTTTGGCATACGTAGAGCATTTTACTTTGAGCTTGAATATGTGGTAATTTTATGCCGTAAGTTATTTATTTATAAAATAGTTTTGATTTGGGATTAAATCTAGGTGTGAGAAATACTCGAACATGTGAGCGATTATAAACTCTGATTCTGTGATTATAGTGAATTATTTGCTGCTGGCTCTCCCCGTGGACGTAGGTACCAATACTCGGACCGAACCACCACGTAAATTTCTAGTGTCCTTATTATTTAACGTTTATTTCTCTGGTGATTTTACATTAACGTAAATTACAAAATCTTGTCATTTCCGTGTATTATATTCTAACAAGATCTTCATTAGCTTCCATGTTCATTAATTCTACAACAAAGGTTTACCTCTTGTGTGATATAGTATCATTTCATGGGTCCTGAACCATTGGTTTTCAACATTTTAGGTATGAATTGCTGTTTGAGAAAGGGTCAGTTGTGAACCCAAAGGAACTACTCGGGAAGGCGAAGAGCTATCGATTTGGTGGGTCAACAAATGACAAATCAAATCTTGCTTTAGAAAAAAGAAGAGAAGACTCCCGAAGAGCTATCGATTTGGTGGGTCAACAAATGGCAAATCGAATCTTGCTTTAGAAAAAAGAAGAGAAGAGACGAAGAAAGAACAGGTGGATGCTTACCATGAATTTCTTGTCTCGTGTGAATTGCTCTTTTAGAAAGGGTTAGTCGTGCACCCAAAGGAAGACCACTTCTTAGTGGAAAACATGGGCCTAGCGAAAAATGAAATCTTCTCAATTGTTTCACACTATCAACCCATAAAAGTAGGCATACATGATATGATTGTACAACACTTTGAGGAGAAGACGATGTATCTCAGCATAGACGCGGACCCCCCTCGTTACGTTTTGTGCAACTCTCATCACACACTGCACACAGCTCGCGCAAAAACTCCTAAATTCATCCCAAGCCTTTTCTTCCACCTCTCCTCTCCAATCCTCGATCATATGAGTTGCAAGCGACCCAGAAAGACAGTGTGAACTCAAAAATGACAAAACAAGTGCGCCAACAACCGATCGGAGAGAAGTCCAATCTGGTTTCGCTTCACACAATCGGAGAGAAGTCCAAACACTTTAAGTTCACAATGACTTTGTATTCATTAACATGATGATTTTTTTAGTGGCCTGTTTACATCAATGTCTAATTTACCATCTCCTAATATATCTAACTCTTTCTTTATATACGTCAATGTCCATGGATTAAACTTATAAATAACCGCGCATCAATCGGATGATCAGGAAACAAAACAGGTGTTAAAAAAGAATCAACTCTTCATAAAGCTCTAGCATTCCTGCCACCTTTTTTGGCAATGAACTCCCATGACCGACACAGCAAGCTGTCGAGGCTTGCCACTCGTGAGTTTCCAAAATTACCTAATACACCACATCTTCTCCACGCATGGTATTCGGCATACGCCACCGGATCGTTTGCTAGGGACTTCACGAAAGTTGCCAATTCCTTTATGGAGCTAAACTTGTTCCCCTCTATGATCGAACGTGGAGGGACAAAGTCCATGATGTTGGGGGCACTGAAATAGATGGAGACCACCCCGGAATTCAGAGCATAAAATAGCTTCTTCGTCACGTAACTTTCTGTTTAGGTGTTCTCGATTGCGAGAACAAACTTATAATGAGACAGGGTGCAGTGCAAATTGTCCCACCGTTTTGGAGTGACACCGGCATCGTTGGCACACTCGGGATAGAAAGAAAGTGCCTTATCGAGACCGCCGACATTGTTTAAGCACTTGACAAATGAATGGTGAGGCAGCAACTTGAGGAGCTTTTCTGCAAGTTTGTTCTTTTGAGGAAGGCAACGAGAGGAAGACCAATGACCTAGCGTCTCCTGGGGTGCAAAAACAAGATTTAATGCATTTAGGGGATCATAAGTTAATAGGGAGAGAATCGAGATGAGACTTGAGAAGGATTGACGAGATGATAGCTCACATTGTCCTTACAAGAAGACACGTGGTAATTTCAACCATTGTGGAAAAGTGATCCAGCATAGGTTGACTGGATATCTTCTTTTGCATGGTAACTGATGAAGGTATCTTCTCGGTCTGATCTCCTTCGTCCAGCATCCAGATCCATATGTACACGTAGTGGATCCCCATTGCGCCTTTGATGTTAGCATGTCCAGTGAGAGAAGATGCTCTCAATTAAAGCAGCAGCATGTAAAACAAATTTCATGGAAGCTGGCACCAATCGGGAAAAGGTAAAATTCCAAAAAGGGACCCAAAGTGTCCTCTTTTTCTCAAATAAGGGCTCCAAGTGGACTTTATTTCAAATAAAGAGCTAAAGTGTCATCACTTTATCAAATAAAGATTTGAAGTGAATATTGTTTCAAATGAAGACCTGAAGCAACTATGTCCATTTCAAATAAGGGGCTAAAGTAACTATCTCCGTTTCAAATAAGGACCTGACTTTCCGACGATCAAGAGTATTTTCGTCATTTGTCATTTTTCCCTTTTTTCTTCCTTTTTTCTTTTTTCTTTTGGTTTATTTTTTTCCTAGTTCTTCTTCCTCTTCACTGGTGGCCGGCCGGCCCACAAAGGGCGAGGCAAGGGTCGCCCTCGCCGGTGAGGGCCATCCACGCCGGCCACAGGCGAGGGACAGCCTTGCCTGGGCTTGGCAACCCTCGCCTACGGGCCATTTGCGAGGTCAGCCCTCGTCGGCCCCAGGGGAGGCCGACCCTTGCCAGATCTAGCGAGGGTGGCCTTGCCGGCGGTCAGTGAGGGCTTGCAGGCCCTCCCTCGCCCTTACCAGCGGCCGGCGAGGTCGCCCAGCCCTTGTTTGAACTTCTGTTGACAGTCTTTCTTTGAAGGGATATAGAGTTCGTAAGATATGCATGAGTTAGGCAATTGGGACCCTTCTTTGATTTATTTGATTTACTTAATAGTTTTTGGATTGGGTTTTGAGGTCCGTGAAAAGCAGTGTGACCACACAGATAGAAATGGACAGTGAAACTTACTAAAAGCTACAAGGGTCTGGCATGAACCTAAAACACATGCATACATTAAAATATGGAAAGCTAATATTTGAAGGCAAAAGGCAAGTACAAACCTTAATGAACCTTGGGATATCAGCCAGCCCTCGTGCCTCTTCCCCTGTTAATGCCAAATATTGGGTAACCTTATCCACGAATGTAGGGCCCAACATGTCATCAAGTGCAATATCAATATCATAACACTCTTTCCCTAGAAGCTGTGAAGAAGAGATAACTTGAGTTTGTTCATCATCTTTTTCAAAGAATAGGTTTAACATAATAAATCCACCATTTTTCACAATGTCATTTACTTCGATTCAAGTACAATAATTGTATCGTTTCTCTTCAAATCATTTAGCTTGAATGCGATAAATGATTTTGAGCAAAAAATTTTGCTTAAAATGATAGACATTAAATCATTTATAACAGTTTGAAAGCATCCTGGGGCCTTTCTAGGAAAACATAATCATTCTCTACTCAAATAATCACCCTGGCACCTTGTCGAAGGTTGGGAAAGGTCCTATTTATTGAGGGTTGTGGCAAAGGGGCGTCACCATGCAATAACAGGCTATAGCAATGATATGGGGATGCAAATTTAGTAATCAGTAGCATATATAAGATGAATGTGTGCAAATACATAAGAGAGTAACTCATAAATGTGGTGCCAAGGCAATCCTAACTCTTCATAGAAGTAAATTCACCAGTCTAAATGTCCATCACAAATATTACGTGACACCTAGGCACCCAGCTGGCTAGAAATGGCAGAGGCTGAGAGTAATAAACCTCTGAAAATGGCAAGTACTCATGGAAAATAGGCTATTGTAGACTTTTTAAAAGAGAACATCTTCTTGTTTTTCTTTTGTATTTAGCTGTTTTTCATGTGGATTAGGAAAACATCTTACTTCACTGGCTAATAGCGCTGACTGCCGAGGCAATTGCCGGAAAAACTAGCAGATGCCTATATTTCCCAAAAACAGCCTTCAAAATTATGAAGTTCACATTACTGTTGTAACTTGTAATGCTAAATCTATTCAAAAAAGACTGTCAAATCAACCATTCGCATTCTTAAACTTGAAGATTTATTACGTAAATCACTATAGAGTTATCACCGGCAAATAACAACGCCCATTGACTAAATAATCAAAAAAATGCAGTCTCAATCCCAGTACCTTAATAAACGATAGAACAAACCCCCATTCAAACAAATTGAAAACGTGTTTGATGGGAAGGGAAAGTAAGAACTTGAACAGAATATAACTAAACATGTAATTGGACAAAATATCTAAAAGAAACACAAAACAACCTACTGCACTAGCAAATACACCGACCTTATCATGGACCCAGCCACCAGCGGGCGGGCAGCTGGGTAGGGAGATCAAAATGGCGAACAGTGGCGAGGAGCCTATCAAAAATCATCTTCTCCTTCTCCATCAAATCGATCTTCTCCTTCACTCGCACCACCGGCGAATTCGTCGACATCGATTTGCAACTCAAGAGCCCTGTTATAGTCGGGTTTCGCGCCTTGAGAGGACTCCAAACGCCTCCTAAAGCAAGAGAATTGCCACTACGGACGATGCTTCTAAGAAAAAGACTGGAACTGTCGCCGTTCAATAAGACCGGAACTCATGCGGGAAACGTCCTCGCTTCAATTCACTCGATTTTTCCCTTCCGTTGCCAGGAGAATTCGGCGCTGCGCGAGGGGAGGGTAAAAAACCGAATTCCTTTTCCCTTAACAATCGAGTTTCACAATTCTAATAAGCCGAATCAAAGTTTCAATTTTTCACGAGTACACTGTATGAAAGTAAGGATCAATTTTATATATTAAACGACCACCGAGCCTACTCACAGTTCCAAACAAGAAAAATCGAAATGAGGAGTACCTGGAGGCGTCACTCAGCTCGGCTCGGCGGCTGCTTCGGAGGCGAAGGCAGGAATTAGACAGCGACGAGTGGTGGCGACACGGCGACGATGGGCTGAGCAGAAGCGCAACGGCGAGGGCGGGAGAGACAGACCGACGCCCAGAGAGTAGAGATGAAGACTTCCAGACGATGACGCGTGATAAGAAAGCCATAATAAAATTTTCGATTAACGATACGAAAAATCTTAAATTGATACCCCTATTATAACGTTACTTCAAATCAAATTTTTGATTCATTAAAAATTTTAATGTGATATACCTATAATAAACCACTAAAAACTCTAAACTGATACACTAGTGACAAATTTATCTTTCATTAATTTCTGTTAAATTTGATTAATATCATAAAAAATTACGAATTTGTACACTTGTAATAAATGAATAATAAAACCTCAAACTGGTCAAGTCATCCAATTAAGCAATTTGACAGTAAAATTTAACAAAATGGAAGGCAAATTTATTATAAGTGTATAGTTTGGAGTTTTTTTATAGTCAATAAATCAAGTTAGGTATCACAGATATACTGATTCGGGGTTTTTGATAATATTAACGCTAAAAATAATAATGTTATTGTTAGTTTTTCAACTTTTTTAAATTATATAATTGAATTTTCAAATTTTTAACATCTAAGTGTATCACCTAAGATTTTATATTGTTAAAATGACCATCTTCCCATTGCAACAAAAAATACAAAAGTACAAAAAAAGCCACCACTTAAAATCAACCTTGGCGAAACAAAATAATTACATTGACTTTACTTTTACTTCTCCTATTAATCACAATATGAATTATCATTTAAAAATTAATGGGCATTGACATAATTTATTACCTTTTATAAGATACATCTCTAGTTTATATTTTTCTACATTTATAAATCTATAAATATATATTAAAATTATGCATCTAAAGAAAATTATTAGAGATGGACTTTAAGAGGAAAAACTAGAAACAGGAAAATTCATATAAAGAGAATAGTGAGTTCGTAAAGAGGAGAGGGGAATAGAGATGGAGATAGATTACATACATTTAACTAGTTGGAAAAGAGTTAAAACCAAGATGAATAATAGAAGCATCCGAATTTTTCTTGTTCAAAAAGCAAAATTAATAAGCTGAACTTGCTTCAACCAAGCCTTTACTTGGATCTATACCTAGCTTGGATCTTATGCAATTCCTTGAGGGCTTTAGCCACGTCCATCCGATCCCATGGCAACTCCATCGAACACGCAACTCCTATCCTTAGGATGGAGGCGACGCAATCTCTCATCTTCTCCGTATCATTCTCACTTTCTCCGTTAAAAATGGCTAAGTCCACGATCTCCATCACTCGGTCTGGCAGAGCCACCTTGACAAAGTTGTGGAGATTTAAATGGTCCTTAAAAGCCTCTTCTGTGGGTCTCCTTCCAGTTAACATTTCCAATAAAACAATACCATAGCTATACACATCGCCTTGCGTGGATACCATGTCCCCCATGCCATACTCTAAAATAGTGTGCATCAAGCAATATACAATTAAATATTTCATCTAAAGGCCAACACATATAAAACTTAGACAATTCATGAGAAAATTTTCTTACCAGGAGGGACATAGCCTATGGAACCCCTCACTGCCACTGAGCTGTTGCGGTTGTCAATGTCCGTGGCCTTTGTTGTCACGGCAAAGTAGATCGTCGCCAACCCGAAATCCCCAACTCGCCCCATCATCTCGTTGTCTAGAAGGATGTTACCTGGCTTTAGATCTCCGTGTACAATCATTGGGCTGCAATCCTTGTGAAGATATTTGATTGCGGAAGCTATGTCAATAGCAATGTCTAACTTCTGCATTAGTCTCAAATGTCCTGGCTTTCTATGTTCATGTTCATGCTCAACGTCCTCTTCATTTCCTTTGTGTATCCAATTCTCTAAGCTCCCATTAGCCATGTATTCGTATAATAGAGCTTTGAAATCATTGCCGTGATGATCCACACTTGAGCATACATCCAATATCTTCACGAGATTTCGGTGCCTTATAGCCCCTAAGGTTTGACATTCCGAGACGAAGCTCTTCGAAGCACCTCTGTGACCCAAGTTAAGCACTTTAATCGCCACCCAGCCACCTTCTTGTGTGGTTGCTTTATAAATGGTACCATATCTCCCTTTACCGATCACATTAATCTCAGAGAATCCGTCTGAGGCTCTAAAAAGCTCTTCATAAGAGACCATCGAAAATTTGTGTTCAAATGGCAATTTAGTCAAAGAGGTATTCTTTTTCAAATTCTTTCTCTGATACCAAATGATAAACAAGCAAAGACACATAATGAAATATGACAAGATGGCTGCCACTGTGGCAATTACTCTAACTTTTTCGGTCTGTAATGGTTTAGAGGTATTCGATTTGCAAGAAGGAAGGTTTAGTTTTGCAATACCTCCACATAGATTCCTATTTTCGAAGACAAACACTGCACTAGCATTGAGAAATGCTCCTTGCTTTGGAACTTCTCCTTCAAGCTTGTTTAAGGATAGATTCAAGTACTTTATATCCATAAGTTGAGAGAGAAAGCTCGGGATTTCACCAGATAAGTCGTTATGGGAAACATCCAACTCTTGTAAGCCTTGTAATGCACCTAAAGCCGAAGGAATTACACCATGAAAGGAATTGACTGCTAAGCTGAGCCGTTGCAATAGCAAGCACATTCCGATGGAGTGAGGAATTGGTCCTATTAGCTTATTGTAAGACAAATCTAGTTCAACAAGATTGGCCAAGGACCCAACTTGAGATAGAAGAGATCCACTCAACTGGTTATGCGCCAAGCTAAAGATAATCGAAATGGTAGAAAGGCCAAGAACCTCCCCTGGGATTGAACCACTTAGATTATTATTGGAAAGATCAAGCTCAATTAGCTGCCTGCAGTTACCAAGACTTTGTGGTATTTCCCTGTAGAAGTTGTTGAACGATAGGGAAAGGTAATTCAATAACGTCAAGTTGCCAAGCGATGACGGGATCTCTCCCGTTAGCATGTTATTGAATAAGTACAATAGGTGCAAGTTAGGGAGTGCTCCGATACAAGAAGGAACACGACCGCCGAGTGAATTGTTTGATAAGTCAAGATAGGACAGGTTGAAGAGATTGCCAATACTTGGAGGAATGGTTCCGTACATTGTGTTGGACGACATCGCAATTTCTTTAACGCTGATGGAAAGATTGCTAATGGAATTTGGCAATTGACCTTCAAGAAAATTGTCATCCACCACGATATTTACCAACCTTGAGCAATTAGTCAATGAGGTAATGAAACTGAAGTCATCTTGCAACTGGCTAGATGTGAGAAGCATTGCTTCAAGAGCTTTTAGCCTTCCAAGATTTCTAGGCATCGGTCCGTGAAAATTGTTATGGGCAAAGTAGATGTACTGAAGGCCTGAGGCATTCGATAAGGACGGAGGTATGATGCCAGTAAACAAATTACTATGAAAATCAAGATAATAGAGAGAAGGAAGAGTATTGCCGATATAAGGAGGAATGCTCCCTCTCAATTGATTGTCACCGGCACCGAAATGGATAATGCTGGATATGTTGAAGATTGTTGGAGGGATCTCGCCGGTGAGCTGATTATACGCCAATTGAACAAACTCCAAACCTCGAAGCTTGGACAATGTCTTGGGAATCTCTCCTTGCAACCCATTAAATGCGACGGAAAGAATGTGAAGTTGGGAGAGATTTCCAATAGAATGAGGAATAGATTCTGTAAGATTGTTTTTAGCCAAACCTAAAGCTCGAAGCTTTAACAAAGAGCCAAGTTCAGCAGGAATTTTGCCCACAAGTCGGTTATCGATGAGATTTAAAGTCACAAGGTTTGAGCACCGAGAAAGATTGGTGGGCATTGGTCCACCAAAAGAGTTGTTACTAAGAATGAGAAGGCGAAGGCGAAACAAGTGGCCAATGCTTTGTGGAATTTCCCCACGAAAGCTGTTGTTCTGTAGAAAGAGGCTTCTTAGGAAAGAGAGGTTTCCGACATGAGGCGATAGAAGACCACCCATGCCTTTTGAGCTCAAGTCGAGGGACACAACCTTTTCAGGGTGCCGTCCACCACATACAACACCTTGCCACTCACAGTGATTAGAAGAGTCATTCCATGAGCTCAAGACTCCAAGCGGATCCTCATCCACACTGTCTTTGAAGTAGATTAAAGCGAGCCGATCCGTTTGGTTCGTTTCCATCGCTTGACTCGTCCATGATGGGAGCTGGACGCAGAAAAATAGGAACATAATCGCCATATGCTTTTCCATTGTGAGTGGGTTCTGTGTCCTAACAAGCTGTAAGCAAAGTCTTTCAAATTGAACTAAATAAGAAATGAAGACCTTCAAAAGCATATGCGTTTCCATTAGTCAAAGTACACCTTTTTACACGGCAAAATCCAACCCAATACGCAAGTTTAACCCATACCAAGGGTTGGACTTCAAAAGTACCGCAGATTGGCTGCACCAAAGAAGGGGGCACACACTTACGTCAAAAGGGAGGATTTGATGGCTACCTAGTGACATCTTGGAAAGCTGTGCCACGAAAAAAGCAAAATCAAGAACAAACGAGGTCCTTGATTTTTGGCCGTTTTAAAGAAAGCTCCTAATTGGTCGCGTACAAAGCATATAATTTGTGCTGTAAATTTTTCACATCCAAAATGAATTATTTATGGTTTAGGTTTATTTTAGGCATGGTAAACTTGTGAACATGTTAAGCGATTGTAACTCTGATTCTTCGATTATAGCAGATTTTTGCTACTAGCTCCCCCAATTGATATAACAACTGACACTCGAACTGAATCACATAAACCTTTGGGTCTTTTATTATTCCTCATTTATTTCTTCGATGATTTCACATTCACTTAATTACAAAATCATATTTTTTACAAGAAAGTTTACTTCTCACCCGATATATTTGTCACTCCATGAGTCCGAAACCATCGGTTTTACTCTTAAAGAAATGGTCAGTTGTGGACCCAATCCAACAACCCAACCTATAGCACTCTTCTGGCAATGTCGATTCATGTCCATGAGGTAGACTGAAGACAATTCAAAACAATTGCAACTCATAGATGTAAGCAATAGCTTTAACTGGTTCATTGCCAGATATCATCAGGTCAACCTGCCATACCGGAGAAGGGGAAAAACATTGATCCCATCTCATCAATGAGAAGTAACATTCAAACGGAAAATTAGCACACACGTGACAAATAGGAAGTAAAACCCCATCTAAAATCAACCTTGGCAAAATTTAATAATCTTATTGATTTTACTTTAACTTCTCCTATTAATCCACAATACGAATTATCATTTAAAAATTAATTGGCATTGACATAATTTATTACCTTTTATAGGATACACCTCTACTTTATATTTTCCTACATTTATAAACATATAAATATACATAAAAATTACTCATCTGAAGACAATTATTAGAAATAGACTTTGAGAGGAAAAATTAAAAAAAAGGAAATTGATATCAAGAAAATAGTGAGATCGTAAAGAGGGGAGGGGGAATAGGGATGGACACAGATTACATACATTGAACTATTATATGAGTTTAGCTTTGGGCTGGTGGAAAAGAGTTACAATCAAGACAAAAAATAGAACCATTGGAATTTTTCTTGTACAAAGCAAAATTAATCCTAAGACAAATTCTAGTCTAAGTGTCCGAGAGTTGAACTTACTTCAACCAAGCCTCTACTCAGATCCATACCTAACCTGGATCTTATGCAGTTCCTTGAGTGCTTTGGCCACGTCCATCCAATCCCACGGTGATTCTATCGAACACGAAATTCCAATCCTTAGGATGGAGGCAACGCAGTCTCTCATCCTTTCAATGTCATTCTCACTTTCTCCATTAAAATTGCCCGAGTCCACAACCTCCATCACTCGGTTTGGTAGAGCCACCTTGACAAAGTTGTGGAGATTTAGATGGTCCTTGAAAGCCTCTTCCGTGGGTCTCCTCCCAGTTAACATTTCCAATAAAAGAATACCGTAGCTGTACATATCGCCTTGTGTGGATACCATATCCCCCACGCCATACTCTAAAATAGTGTACATCAAGCAGTATACAATGAAAATAAATATTTCATTTGAAGGCCAACACAAATAAAATAGTCAATTAATAGAAATTTTTCTTACCAGGAGGGACATAGCCTATGGAACCCCTCATTGCCATTGATCTGTTGTAGTCGTCAATGTCCATGGCATTTATTGTCACGGTGGAACTGATTGTTGCTAGCCCAAAATCCCCAACTCGCCCCATCATCTCGTTGTCCAAAAGGACATTACCTGGCTTCAGATGTCCATGTACAATCTTTGGGCTGCAAATCTCGTGAAGATATTCAATTGCGGAAGCTATGTCAATGGCAATGTCTAACCTTTGCATTAGTCCCAAATGTCCTAGCTTTACATGTTCATGTTCATGCTCAACATCCTCTTCGTTCCTTGGTGTATCCAATTCTCTAAGCTCCCATTAGCCATGTATTCGTACAATAAAGCTTTGAAATCGTTGCCGTGATAGTCCACACTTGAGCACACATTCAATATTTTCACAAGATTTCAGTGTCGTATGGCCCCTAAGGTTCGACATTCTAAGACGAAGCTCTCCAAAGCACCTCTATGGCCCAAGTTGAGCACTTTAATTGCCACCCAGCCGCCTTCCTGTGTAGTTGCTTTATACACAGTACCATATCTCCCTTTACCGATCATGTTGGTCTCAGAGAATCTGTTTGAGGCTCTAAAGAGCTCCTCGTAAGAGACCATCGAATATATGTGTCCAAACGGAAATTCAATCGAAGAGGTATTCTTTTTTAGCTTCTTTATCCAATACCAAAAGATAAACAGGTAAAGACATAAAATGAAATATGACAAGATGGCTGCCACTGTGGCAATTACTCTAACCTTTTTTTTGTCCATAATGGTTTAGAGGCATTCGATTTGCAAGAATGAAGGTTTAGTTCTGCAATACCTCCACAAAGATTCGTATTCTCAAAAACAAACACTGCACTAGCATTGAGAAATATTCCTTGCTTCGGAACTTCTCCTTCAAGCTTGTTTGAAGATAGATTCAAGTACATTAGATCCATAAGTTGAGCAAGAAAACTCGGGATTTCACCAGATAAGTCATTATGGGAAACATCCAACTCTTGTAAGCCTCTTAATGTGCCTAAAGCCTGAGGAATTTCGCCATGAAAGGAATTGACTACCAAGCTGAGCCGCCCTAATAGCAAGCACTTGCTGATGGAGCTAGGAATTGGTCCTGTTATTTTATTGTAAGACAAATCTAGTTCAACAAGATTAGTCAAGGACCCAACTTGAAACGGAAGAGATCCACTAAACTGGTTATGTTCCAACCTGAAAATAATCGAAATGGTAGAAAGGCCAAGAACCTCCCCTGGGATTGAACCACTCAGATTATTATTGGAAAGCTCGAGCTCGATTAGTTGCTTGCAGTTACCAAGACTCTACGGTATTTCCCCGTAAAAATTGTTGAACGGTAGGCAAAGGCTATTCAATAACGTCAAATTGCCGATCGATGACAAAATCTCTCCCGTTAGCATGTTTCTACTCAAGTACATTTCATGCAAATTATGGAGTGCTCCAATAGAAGGAGGAACACAACCACCAAGCGAGTTGTTTAATAAGCCAAGAAAGGATAGGTTGAAGAGATTGCCAATTCCTGGAGGAATGGTTCCATAAATTAGGTTGTGCGACATAGAAATTACTTTGACATTGTTGGAAAGATTGCCCATGGATTCTAGCAATGGACCTTCAAGAAAATTGCAATTTACATCAATAATTTCTAGCCTTGAACAATTAGTCAATGAGGTAATGAAACTCAAGTCATCTCGCAACTAGTTAGAAGCAAGGAGCAATACTTCTAGAGCTTTCAGCCTTCCAAGATGTGCGGGCATCGATTCATGAAAATTGTTATTTAGAAAGTTGATGTATTGAAGGCCGGAGGCATTCGATAAAGATGAAGGTATAATGCCAGTTAAAAAATTACTCTTAAAATTAAGGAGAGTGAGAGAAGGAAGAGTATCACCAATATAAGGGGGATGCTCCCTCTCAATTGATTGTCGCCGGCACTAAAATAGATAATGCTGGAGATGTTGAAGATTGCTAGAGGGATCTCGTTCGTGAGTTGGTTAAACGCCAATTGAAAATACATCAAACCACGAAGCTTGGACAATGTATGGGGAATCTCTCCTTGCAACCCATTAAATGCGACATAAAGAGTGGAAAGTTGGGAGAGATTTCCAAAAGAATGAGGAATAGATCCCGTAAGACTATTTTTAGACAAACTGAAAGCTTGAAGCTTTGACAAAGAGCCGAGCTCATCAGGAATTTTTCCCACAAATCGGTTATCGATGAGATTTAAAGTCACAAGGTTTGAGCACTGAGAAAGATTGGTGGGCATTGGTCCACCAAAAGAGTTGTTACTAAGAATGAGAAGGCGAAGGCGAAACAAATGGCCAATACTTTGTGGAATTTCCCCACGAAAGTTGTTGTTCTGTAGAAAGAGGCTTATTAGGAAAGAGAGGTTTCCAACATGAGGCGATAGAAGACCACCCAAGCCTTTCGAGCTCAAGTCAAGGGACACGACTTTTTCAGGATGCCGTCCACCACATACAACACCTTGCCACTCACAATGATGAGAAGAGTCATTCAATGAGCTCAAGACTCTAAGCGGATCCTCATCCACACTATCTTTGAAGTAGATTAAAGCGAGCCAATCCATTTGGTTCGTTTCCATCGCTAGACTCGCCCATGATGGGAGCTGGACGCAAAAAAATAGGAACGTAATCGCCATATGCTTTTCCATTGTGAGTGGGTTCTATGTCCTAACAAGTTGCAAGCAAAGTCTCTTTTAGATTGAACTAAATAAGAAATGAAGACCTTCAAAAGTATATGCGTTACCATTAGTCAAAATACACCTTTTTACACGGCGAAATCCGACCCAATATGCAAGTTTAACCCATACCCAGAGTTGGACTTAAAAAGTACTGCAGATTGGCCGCACCAAAGAAAGGGGCACACACTTACGTCAAAAGGGAGGATTTGATGGCTACCCAATGACATCTTGGAAAGCCGTGCCGCGAAGAAAGGAAATCAAGAGCAAACGAGATCCTTCATTTTAGGCCGTTTTAATTGGTCGCGAACAAAGCGTATAATTTGTGCTGTAAATTTTTCACATCCAAAATGAATTATTTATTTGTTAATACCATGGTTTAGGTTTATTTTAGGCATGGTAAATGTGTGAACATGTTAAGCGATTGTAACTCTGATTCTTCGATTATAATAGATTTTTGCTACTGGCTCCCTCCATTGATATAACAACCGATACTCGAACTGAATCACATAAACCTTTGAGTCTTTTATTATTCCTCATTTATTTTTTCGATGATTTCTCATTCACTTAATTACAAAATCATATTTTTCACAAGAAAGTTTACTTCTCACCCGATATATTTGTCACTCCATGAGTCCGAAACCATCGGTTTTTTACATTATTGGCCTGAATTACTCTTAGAGAAATGGTCAGTTGTGGACCCAATCCAACAACCCAACCTATAGCACTCTTCTGGCAATGTCGATTCATGTCCATGAGGCAGACTGAAGACAACTCAAAACAATTGCAACTCATAGATGTAAGCAATAGCTTTAACTGGTTCATTGCCAGATATCATCAGATTAACCTGCCATACCGGAGAAGGGGAAAAACATTGATCCCATCTCATCAATGAGAAGTAACATTCAAACGGAAAATACAAATCTTATAAAAATGTTGAGAGAAAAAAAGGCCACGTGTACAAGAAGAACTTCAACCAAAAAAAACATTTATATGAGATAAAGCAGCCAATAGAGGAATGTTATAGACACATGCTTCAATTCCAATGCGCTCTCTACTGATTTTAGCTCCAAGTGCATCTTTGACATCATTGGATGCAGCAACTCTCTTCAGCTCTTCATCAACCGTAAATCTCATCCTTGCGCCTGAAATAAGCATAAGATTATGAACATGGAGGCACAAATACGACCAGACAATAGATAAAATAGCAGAAAGATCCGTTTGGATCTTGCAAAACTCTTCTACAAATTAAAGAAAAGTGAGCATCCACATTACACGGCAGAAGAATGAAAAAAAAAAGAAAGCTTCTTTGTAGGATGAGCTGCGAAAACGCAAGGTTTACAAAGCTCATCTAATAATGAAATCATTAAGCATTCCCAATTCAGGGATTGTGAGGATGCAAGAGGATCCAAGAGTAAGAGAAGAATCATACATAAAGTACAAACAGTAGGCTTATGGTTCTCGCACACTGTATTGTAGGTATATCTTTCATGCGATCATTAGTTTCTTGATTAAAACCTTTTACCTACATATGCAGTCACATGTTTACCCACATAATACATCCATTGGTACACAAAAAGGAAGTGAATAGAAGGAGGATGGCGTTTGTTTTATGCATGTGTATTAGACTGTCACATGCAACTCTCAACACAATTTCATGGAACTAGTCCAAAGGCAACAAGCTATGGCATTGACAAAGATACAATAAGACTTCCCACGTTTATATACGTTATACATCCATTTGTTCTACTAACAAACAAATAGCAGTGGGTCGCATTATAAATGGTCTCAGGCACACTGAATAAGAATATCCAGAACTAAATAAACACAAGAAACAGAAGGTCAACAAAATTTAAACAAAACAGCACCAAAGCGAACAGCACAAAGAACACGCAGAGGATCATCCAGAAACATTGCCTTTGGGGCTAGAAGTGTCAAAAAATTTCCTGATTTAAGATCATCAATCCCTGTGCAGTGAACAAAAATTCAAAAGGCAGAAGAATTGATATAGTAAAATTCCACAAAAAGGTCTCACAAAAAGAAAATCAAGTCAATCCTCTCCCAGTTAAGTCTTCAACTGAGCTGGTCTTGATATTGTAAAACATGCTCAGATAAAACTTTAGGTCATCAAACGACTGGACCAATATAGAGAGGAATGATACAAATAAGAGTAGCAAGCTGTTTGAAGTACAGAAGCAGATTGAAGAAAACGAACTTCATATCTTAAACATATAAAGAAGCAACTGTTATCTAAATGTCCAGTCATGTTTAAAATAGAGAGTGGATTATAGTTGGCAGAATCCAACTTCATTAACATACAAATTTCACAAACCAATGAAAGGCACGTGGTGCTAAACCACTTTATTAGCTAAAGAAAAGAGAGAGAGATGCAAATAAAGACAAGAAAGACTCTACATTCCATGACTTCTTGCCAGCTGACCAGAAAATCAAAACAACCAGCAATTCCTCTGTAATCGTAATCTAGTTAATTGGAATTAAATGATCAACAGGCAGTAATTTTCAAGCTACATATACTTCGCGGGAAGAGCAGACTTTGTCCGCTATTAGTAACCAGAGATACGGTTGGATAGGGTAACAGAAAAATTTGTTATGTATCAATTATAGAGTAATAGAATGATTTGATGCATTCAAAATATGTTTAACTAACACGTGTAAAATCAATAGCACCTAAAACTAAGCAATGAATTGTTTTGAGATAAACAGAATCTGATGCAATCAACATTTTGATTCAAGAGCAATTTATCAGTTACATAAAGCAGAAGAGACACCTGTCTATACTTAAATCCCTTCTGTAAGCATCCTCTACAGCAGCGCCAAAATCTTATAAGATAAGTCAAATTTGACAACTATTCACAAAAGTAAAAACCAAGAAACTGGCAAGATTTTCGGGTCATAAATAGTTGAACAAAAGCGCAATCACATTGGAAGCAGCAGTGCATGGAGAGAGGACAAAGCCATAAATTAAAAAAAAAAAAAAAAAAATGCTCCAAGCAGTAACAATCAAAGAGAAAACACTCTGCTAATGTCACAAATGAATGGCCATGGACACAAAATGTAAAAGGCCTTGAGCTCGTTGCATTTAGCTTTCATGATGATTTTTAGGCCCTCTTATCTTTGATGATATACTCGCCACTTTCAAGAAAACAACATTTGTTCAACAAGTCTCTCGAGTGAATTAGCAAAAGAAAGAAAAATAGTTTAGAAGAAAGTTCCTGGACCAAGACTATTCAAGAATAGACATGTGATTGTCAGAAATCAAGTCACTTTACTATTGATTATGAGCCACATAATTGTCATCTGTACACTTGCATTCCTTAAGTATGAGTACCACCGTGGAGCATGCAAGCAGCTGCCCTATCGATACCACCTAACTAATTTGCTTGTCTTTCTTTCCCTTAAAAAAGAAACTCCCCAAAAGAGCTGAAAACTATTTTTGCTATTTACTGGTAATGATACTATTTTCGCAAAACTCTTGTACAAATTAAATAAAAATGAGCATCCTCATTACAAGGCAGGAGATTGGAAAAAAAAGAAAGCTTCTTTGTAGGATGAGCTGCAAAAACGCAAGGTTTACAAAGCTCATCTAAGAATAAAATCATTAAGCATTCCCAATTCAGGGATTGTGAGGATGCAAGAGGATCCAAGAGTCTTCGGAAGAAAATAATCATACATAAAGTACAAACGGTAGGCTCATGGTTCTAGCTCGCTCTATTGTAGGTATGTCTTTCATGCAATCATTACTTTCTTGATTAAAACCTTTTGCCTACCTAGGCAGTCACATGTTTACCCACGTAATACATCCATATGTACAGAAAAGGGATGTGAAAAGAAGGAAGACAGCATTTGGTGCATGCATGTGTATTTAGACTGTCACGTGCACCTCTTAACACAATTTAATGCAACTAGTCCAAAGGCAACAAGCTATGGCATTGACAAGAATGGAAGAAAGACAGCATTTGGTGCATGCATGTGTATTCAGACTGTCACATGCAACTCTTAACACAATTTGGTGCAACTAGTCCAAAGGCAACAAGCTATGGCATTGATGAAGATACAGTAAAACTTCCCATGTTTATATACATATTACATCCATTTGTTCTACTGACAAACAAATAGCAATGGGTTGCATTATAAATGGTCTCAAGCACACTGAATAAGAATATCCAGAACTAAATATACACACGAAACAAAAGCTCAACAAAATTCAAATAAAACAGCACCAAGGTGAAAAGCACGAAGAACACACAGGATCATCCAGAAACATTTCCTTTGGGGCTAGAGGTGTCACAATTTTTCCTGATTTAAGATCATCAATCCCTGTACAGTGAACAAAAATTCAAAAAGCAAAAGAATTGGTATAGTATGGTTCCCCAAAAAGGTCTCACAAAAAGAAAATCAAGTCAAAAGATCTTTCTAACCTCTCCCAGTTAAATCTTCAACTGAGCTGGTGCTGATATTGTAAAACATGACGACAGATAAAATTTAGGTCATCAAACAACTGGACCAATGTAGACAGGAACAATACAAATAAGAGTAGCAAGCTGAAGCAGATTGAAGTAAACAAACTTCATATTTTAAACATATAAAGAAGTAAGTGCTACGGGATGTCCAGTCATGTCTAAAATAGAGAGTGGATTATAGTCTTCAGAATCCTACTTCATTAACATACAAATGTCATAAATAAATGAAAGGCATGTGGTGCTAAACCACTTTATTAGCTAAAAAAAGGGAGAGTGATATCCAAATAAAGATATGAAAGACTGTATATTCCATGACTTCTTGCTAGCTGACCAGAAAATCAAAACGACCAGCAATTCCTCTTTAGTTGTCATCTAGTTAATTGGCATTAAATGATCAACAGGCAGTAAGTTTCGAGCTACAAATGCTTCGCGGAAGAGCAGACTATGTCCACTATTAGTAACTGGAAATAAGGTTGGATAGGGTGACAGAAAAATTTGTAATGTATCAATGATAGAGTAATAGAATGATTTGATACATTCAAATAATATTTAACTAACGGGTGTTAGATCAAATACCACCTAAAGCAAAGCAATGAATTGTTTTGAGATAAACAGAATCTGATGCAATTAACATTTTGATTCGAGAGCAATTTATCAGTTACATAAAGCAGAAGAGATACCTGGGATAACAGCCAGACCTCGTGCCTCTTCCCCTGTTGACACCAAATATTGGGTAACCTTATCCACGAATGTACAACCCAACACGTCATTGAGTGCAGCATCAATATCATAACACTCTTTCCCTAGAAGCTGTAAAGATGAGATAACGGGAATTTGTTTATCATCTTTTTCAAAGAATAGGTTTAACATGACAAATCCACCATTTTTCACAATGTCATTCACATCGACTCAAGTACAATAATTGTATCGTTTCTCTTTAAATCATTGCAGCTTGACCATGATAGATGATTCTGAGCAAAAAAATTTGCTAAAAATGACAGACATTAAATCATTTATAACAGTTTGAAAGCATCCTGCAGGCTTTCTAGGCACACATAATCATTCTCTACTCAAATAATTACCCTGGCATCTTCTCGAAGGCTGGGAAAGGTCCTATTTGTTAAGGTTTGGGACAAAGGAGCATCACCACCAATAACAGGTTATAGTGATGATACTGGAATGCAAAGTTAGTAATCAGTAGCATATATAATGTGAATGTGTGCACATACATAAGAGAGTAACTCATAAATGTGGTGCCAAGGTAATCCTAACTCTTCATAGAAGTAAATTCACCAGTCTAAATGTCCATCACAAATATTACGTGACACCTAAGGGCACCCAACTGGCTCGAAATGGCAGAGGCTGAGATTAATAAACCTGTGAAAACGGCAAGTACTCATGGAAAGTAGGCCATTGTAGGCTTTTTAAAAGAGAACATCTTCTTGTTTTTCTTTTGTATTGAGGTACTTTTCATGTGGATTAGGAAAACATCTTACTTCACTGGCTAATAGTGCTGACTGCCAAGGCAATTGCCAAAAAAACTAGCAGATGCTTATTTTTCCCAAAAACAGCCTTCGAAATTATGAAGTTCACATTACTGTTGTAAGTTGTAATACTAGATCTATTAAAAAAAGACTGTCAAATCAACCATTTGCATTCTTAAACTTGAAGATTTATTACGTAAATCAGTATAGAGTTATCACCTGCAAATAATAATGCCCATTGACTAAATAATCGAAAAAATGCAGTCTCATCCCAGTACCTTAATAAAAAATAGAACAACAATTAAAAGACCTCAATTAGTCGATCTTCCAACTGATTAGAAACAAAACTTCATAAGTGATAACAAAAGGATTGCATTTTCTAAAATTCGCACTCCAAAGAAACAAAAACCCCCAATCAAACAAATTAAAAACGCGTTTGATGGGAAATGAAAGGAAGAACTTGAACTGGATATAACTAAACATGTAATTGGAGAAAATATCTCGAAAGAAACACAGAAACGACATGCTTTTACACGATTAGTACTGTAAAAGAACTTAAAGGCACATCCAAGTGAACACCCTACTGCACTAGCAAATACACCAACCTTATGACGGACCCAGCCACCAGCGACCCGCAGCTGGGTAGAGAGATCAAAATGGCGAACGGTGGCGAGAAGCCGATCAAAGATCATCTTCTCCTTCTCTGTCAAATCTATCTTTACCTTCAGTGGCACCACCGGCGAATTCGTCGACATCGATTTGCGACTCCAGAGCCCTGCTGTTTTAGTCAGGTTTCGCGCCTCAAACGCCTCTTAAAGCAAGGCAATCGCCACTACCGTTGTTAGACGAATCCGGCACTCGCGAGGGGCTTGCTTCTGCAGGGTAAAGCCGAATTCCTTTTCCCTTCACAATCGAGTATCGTCGCAACTCTAATAAGCCCAATCAAAGTTTCAATTTTTCACGAGTGCACTGCATGATGCTAAGCATCAATTTTATATATTTAACGACCGCCGAGCCTACTCCGCAGGCGAAAAGCCTCCGGAGCATGTCCGAGTAGAGAGAGAGAGAGAGAGAGAGAGAGGAGGCGATGAGGAGTTCCTGGAGGCGTTGAAAGCATAAAGATGGCGGCTGCTTCGGAGGCGAAGGCAGGAATTAGACAGTGACGAGTGGAGGCGACACGGCGACGATGGGCTGAGCAGAAGCGCAACGGCGTGGGCGGGAGAGACAGACCGACCCCCAGAGATGAAGACTTCCAGACGATGACGCGTGATAACAAAGCCACAATAAAATTTTAGATTAACAACACCAAAAATCTCAAATCAATACCATTATCTAACATTAATACAAATTAATTTTTTGATTCATTAAAAATTTCAACGTGATATATCTATAATAAATTTATTTCAAGTTAATTTTTTATCCATAAAAAATTCTAAATCGATATATTTGTGATTTAATTTATCTTTCATTAATTTCTATTAAATTTGATTAATACCATGAAAAATTACAAATCAAGCACACATGTAATAAATGGATGCTAAAAACCTAAATTGGTCAAATCATCCATTTAAGCAATTTGACAATAAAATTTAACGTAGCGGAAGGTAAATTTGTCATAAATATACGGTTTTGAGTTTTTTATAGTCAATTAATCAAGTTGGGTAAATTTATCATATATACATTAATTCGAGATTTTTCGTGATTTTTCGTAATATTAACCATAAAATTAATAATTTTATTGTTAGTTTTTTAACTTATTTAAATTGTACAATTGAATTCTCAAATTTTTAACATCTAAGTGTATCACCTAAGATTTTATATTGTTAAAAAGATCATCTTCCCATTACAAAAAAAAAATAAAAAAATACAGAAGTACTAAAAAAGCTGCCACGTAATATCAACCTTGGCGAAATAAAATAATCTCATTGATTTTACTTTTACTTCTCCAGTTAATCCACAATATGAATTATCATTTAAAAATTAATAGGCATTGATATAATTAATTACCTTTTATAAGATACATCTGTACTTTATATTTCTCTACATTTATAAATCTATAAATACATATTAAAATAATGCATCTAAAGAAAATTATTAGGGATGGACTTTAAGGGGAAAAATTAGAAACAAAAAATTCATATAAAGAGAAGTGAGTTCGTAAAGAGGGGAGGGGGAATAGAGATGGAGATAGATTGCATAAATTTAACTACCATATGAGTTTGGCTTTCGGCCAAGTGAAAAGAGTTAAAACCAAGATAAAGAATAGTACCATCCAAATTTTTCTTGTTCAAAAAGCAAAATTAATCTTAAGATAAAGAGTAGTCCAAGTGTCAGGGAGCTGAACTTGCTTCAACCAAGCCTCTACTTGGATCCATACTTAGCTCGGATCTTATGCAATTCCTTGAGGGCTTCGACCACGTCCATCCGATCTTGCGGTGACTCCATCGAACACGCAACTCCAATCCTTAAGACGGAGGCAACACAATCTCTCATCCTCTCAACATCATTCTCACTTTCTCCATTAAAAATGGCCGAGTCCACAATCTCCATCACTCGATCTGGTAGAGCCACCTTGACAAAATTGTGGAGATTTAAATGGTCCTTGAAAGCCTCTTCCGTGGGTCTCCTCCCGGTTAACATTTCCAATAAAACAATACCATAGCTATACACATCGCCTTGTGTGGATACCATGCCCCCCATGCCATACTCTAAAATAGTATGCATCAAGCAATATACAATGAAAATAAATATTTCATCTAAAGGCCAACACAAATAAAACTTAGATAATTAATGAGAAAATTTTCTTACCTGGAGGGACATAGCCTACAGAACCCCTCACTGCCACTGAGCTGCTATGGTCGTCAATGTCCATGGTCTCTATTGTCAAAGCAGAGCTAATCGTTGCTAGGCCGAAATCTCCAACTCGTCCCATCATCTCATTGTCCAGAAGGACGTTACTCAGCTTTAGATCTCCGTGTACAATCTTTAGGCTGCAATCCCTGTGAAGATATTTGATTGCGGAAGCTATGTCAATGGCAATGTCTATCCTTTGCATCAGCCCCAAATGTCCTGGCTTTCCATGTTCATCATGTTTATGATCAACGTCCTTTTCGTTTCCTTGGTGTATCCAATTCTCTAAGCTCCCATTAGCCATGTATTCGTACAATAGAGCTTTGAAATCATTGCCGTGATAGTCCACGCTTGAGCACACGTTCAATATCTTCACGAGATTTCGGTGTCTTATGGCCCCTAAGGTTTGACATTCCGAGATGATGCTCTTCAAAGCACCTCTATGGCCCAAGTAAAGCACTTTAGCCGCCACCCAGCCACCTTCTTGTGTGGTTGCTTTATAGACGATACCATATCTCCCTTTACCGATCACATTGTTCTTAGAGAATCCATTTGTGGCTCTAAAGAGATCCTCATAAGAGACCATTGAAAATTTGTGTTCAAATGGCAATTCAGTTGAACAGGTATTTTTTTTCGACTTCTTTCTCCGGTACCAAAAGATAAATAGGCAAAGACACAAAATGAAATATGACAAGACAGTCGCCACTGTGGCAATTACTCTAACTTTTTCAGTCTGTAATGGTTTGGAGGTATTCGATTTGCAAGAAGGAAGGTTTAGTTCTACAATACCTCCACAAAGATTCTTATTCTTAAAAACAGACACTACACTAGCATTAAGAAATATTCCTTGCTTCGGAACTTCTCCTTCAAGCTTGTTTGAAGATAGATTCAAGTACTTTAGATCAGTAAGTTGAGCAAGAACGCTTGGGATTTCACCAGATAAGTCGTTATGGGAAATATCCAACTCTTGTAAGCCCCGTAATGTACCTAAAGCTGGAGGAATTTCACCATGAAAGGAATTGACTGCTAAGCTGAGCCGCCTCAATAGCAAGCACTTGCTCATGGAGCTAGGAATTGGTCCTGTCAGCTTATTGTAAGATAGATCTAGTTCGACAAGATTGGTCAAGGACCCAACTTGAGACGGAAGATATCCACTCAAAAGGTTATGCGCTAAGCTAAATATAATCGAAATGGTAGAAAGGCCAAGAACCTCCCATGGAATTGAACCACTTAGATTATTGTTCGAAAGCTCAAGCTCGGTTAGCTGCCTACAGTTACCAAGGCTCTGCGGTATTTCCCCATAAAAGTCATTGAACTGCAGGTAAAGGCGATTCAATAACGTCAAATTGCCGATTGATGACGGGATCTCTCCACTTAACGTGTTTTCCCATAAGTACAATTCGTGCATGTTATGGAGTGCTCCGATAGAAGAAGGAACACGACCGCCAAGCGAATTGCTTGATAAGCCAAGAACGGATAGGTTGAAGAGATTGCCAATACCTGGAGGAATGGTTCCGTACATTGTGTTGGATGACATAGCAATTACTCTAATGCTATTGGAAAGATTGCCAATGGAATTCGGCAATTGACCTTCAAGAAAATTGTGGTCCACCACAAAAGTTACCAGCCTTGAACAATTAGTCAATGAGGTAATGAAACTGAAGTCATCTCGCAACTGGTTAAAAGCAAGTAACATTGCTTCGAGAGCTTTTAGCTTTCCAAGATTTGTGGGCATCGATCCATGAAAACTATTATAGTCAAAGTAAATGTACCGAAGGCTGGAGGCATTCGATAAGGACAGAGGAATAATGCCGGTAAACAGATTATTATGAAAATCAAGATAACCAAGAGAAGGAAGAGTATCACCGATACAAGGGGGAATGCTCCCTCTCAATTGATTGTCACCAGCACCAAAATAGATAATGCTAGACATGTTGAAGATTCTTTGGAGGGATCTCGCCGATGAGTTGGTTAAACGCCAATTGAACAAACCTCAAACCACGAAGCTTGGACAATGTCTTGGGAATCTCTCCTTGCAACATATTTGCCCCAATGGAAAGATCGAAAAGTTGGGAGAGATTTCCAATAGAATGAGGAATAGATCCTATAAGACTATTTTTAGACAGATCAAAATACCAAAGCTTTGACAAAGAGCCAATCTCATCAGGAATTTTGCCCACAAGTCGGTTATCGATGAGATTCAAAATCTCAAGGTTTGAGCACTGAGAAAGATTAGTAGGCATTGGTCCACCAAATGAGTTGTTACTAAGAATGAGATGGCGAAGGCGAAACAAGTGGCCAATGCTTTGTGGAATTTCACCGTGAAAGCTATTGTTTAGTAGAACAAGGCTCCTCAAGAAAGAGAGGTTTCCGACATGAGGCGATAGAAGACCACCCAAGCCTTTCGACCTCAGGTTAAGGGACACGACCCTTTTAGGATGTCGTCTACCGCATACAACACCTTGCCACTCACAATGATGAGAAGAAGCATTCCACGAGCTCAGGACTCCAAGTGGATCCTCATCCACATTGTCTCTGAAGTAGATTAAAGCGAGTTGATCCGTATGGTTAGTTTCCATCATTTGGGCTCGTCCATAATGGGAGATGGGAACAGAATAATAGGATCATAATTGCCATATGCTTTTCCATTGTGACTTGGTTCTGTGTCCTAGAAGTTGCAAGCAAAGTTTCTTTCAGATTGAACTAAATAAGAAATGAAGACCTTCAAAAGCATATGCATTTCCATTGATCAAAATAAACCTTTTTACGGGGCGAAACCCGACCCAATATGCAAGTTTAACACAAACCAAGAGTTGGACTTTAAAAGTACTGCAGATTGGCCAAACTAGAGAAAGGTACATCAAAATGGAGGATTTGACAGCTGCGCAGTGACATGCGGGAAAGCCGTGCCGCGAAGAAAAGGAATCAAGCACGGATGTAGTCCTTGATTTTCGGCCATTTCAAAGAGACCTCCTACTTGGTCGCGGGCAAAGCGTGCAATTTGTGCTGTAAATTTTTCACATCCAAAATGAGTTATTTATTTGTTAATACCTTGGTTTAGTTTAGTTTAATTTTAGGCATGAGAAACACTTGAGCTTGTTGAGCAATTGTTACTCTGTTTCTTCGATTATAGAAAAGTAGATGTAAATGCCAACACTCGGATTGAATCACGTAAACCTTTGGGTCTTTTATTAAATCTCATTTATTTTTTCAGTAATTTCACATTGACTTAATTACAAAATCCTATTTTTACAAGAAGGTTTACTTCTCACCTGGTATATTGTCACTCAGTAAGTCCAAAACCATCGGTTTTTAACATTATAGGCGTGAATTACTCTTTGAGAAATGGTCAGTTGTGAACCCAATCCAACAAACCAACCCAGTTGTGAACCCAATCCAACAAACCAACCCATCGCACTCTTCTGGCAACGTCGGTTCATGTTCATGAGGTAGACTGAAGACAACCCAAAACACTTGTAACTCATAGATGTAAGCAATAGCTTTAATTGGTTCATTGCGTGACATCATCAGATCAACCTGCCATACCGAAGAAGGGGAAAAACATTGATCCCATCTCATCAATGAGAAGTAACGTTCAAACGGAAAATACGAATCTTATAAAAATGTTGAGAGAAAAAATAAAGACCACATGCACAAGAACTTCCACCATAAAACATTTACATGAGATAAAGCAGCCAATAAAGGAATGTCATAGACACGTGCTTCTGTTCCAATGCGCTCTCTACTGATTTTAGCTGCAAGTGCATCTTTGACATCATTGGATGCGGCAGCTCTCTTCAGCTCTTCATCCAACGTAAATGTGAACCTTGCGCCTGAAATAAACACATGATTATGAACATGGAGGCACAAAGCCGACCGGACAATAGATAATAAAACAGAAAGCTCCTTTTTGATCTCGCAAAACTCTAGTACAAATTAAAGAAAAATGAGCATCCACATCACATGGCAGAAGAATGAAAAAAAAAAAAAAAAGCTTCTTTGTAGGATGAGTTGCGAAAATGCAAGGTTTACAAAGCTCATCTAATAATGAAATCATTAAGCATTCCCAATTCAGGGATTGGGAGGATGCAACAGGATCCAAGAGTCATTGAAAGAAAAGAATCATACATAAAGTACAAACGGTAGGCTCATGGTTCTGGCACACTCTATTGTAGGTATATCTTTCATGCGATTGTTACTTTCTTGATTAAAATCTTTTACTTACCTATGCAGTCACATGTTTACCCACGTAATACATCCATTTGTACAGAAAAAAGGAAGTGAATAGAAGGACAGCATTTGTTTTATGCATGTGTATTAGACTGTCACGTGCAACTCTTAACACAATTTCATGCAACTAGTCCGAAGGCAACAAGCTATGGCATTGACGAAGATACAATAGAACTTCCCATGTCTATATACATTATACATCCATTTGTTCTACTAACAAACAAATAGCAATGGGTCGCATTATAAATGGTCTCGGGCACACTGAATAAGAATATCCAGAACTAAATAAACACAAGAAACAGAAGCTCAACAAAATTTAAATAAAACAGCACCAAAGCGAACAGCACGAAGAACACGCAGGGGATCATCCAGAAACGTTTCCTTTGGGCCTAGAGGTGTCACAATTTTTCATGATTTAGGATCATCAATCCCTGTACAGTGAACAAAACTTCAAAAAGCAGAAGAATTAATATAGTATGATTCCACAAAAAGGTCTCACGAAAAGAAAATCAAGTCAAAAAATCTATTCTATCCTCTCCCAGTTAAATCTTCAACTGAGCTGGTGTTGATATTGTAAAATATGCTGTCAGATAAAAATTTAGGTCATCAAACGACTGGACCAATATAAAGAAGCAACTGTTATCTGGATGTCCAGTCATGTTTAAAATAGAGAGTGGATTATAGTCTTCAGAATCCAACTTCATTAACATACAAATTTCACAAACTAATGAAAGGCATGTGGTGCTAAACCACTTTATTAGCTTAAAAGAGAGAGAGAGATCCAAATAAAGATATGAAAGACTGTACATCCCATGACTTCTTGCCAGCTGACCAGAAAATCAAAACAACCAGCAATTCCTCTGTGATCGTCATCTAGTTAATTGGCATTAAATTATCAACAGGCAGTAAGTTTCAAGCTACATATACTTCGCAGAAGAGCAGACTATGTCCGCTATCAGTAACCGGAAATAAGGTTGGAACGGGTAACAGAAAAATTTGTTATGTACCATTTATAGAGTAATAGAATAATTTGATGCATTCAAATTATGTTTAACTAACAGTTGTTAGATCAAACACCACTTAAAACTAAGCAATGAATTGTTTTGAGATAAACAGAATCTGATGCAATCAACATTTTGATTCAAGAGCAATTTATCGGTTACATAAAGCAGAAGAGACACCCGTCTATAGTTAAATCCCTTCTGTAAGCATCCTCTACGGCAATGCCAAAATCCTATAAGATAAGTCAAATTTGACGACCATTCACAAAAGTAACAACCAAGAAACCAGCAAGATTCTCGGGTCATAAATAGTTGAACAAAAGCACAATCACATTGGAAGCACCAGTGCATGGAGAGAGAGGACAAAGTGATAAATAAACAAAAATTTGCTCCCAGCATTAACAATCTAAGAGAAAACGCTCTGCTAATGTCACAAATGAATGGCCATGGACACAAAATGTAAAAGGCCTTGAGCTCATTGCATTTAGCTTTCATGATGATTCTTAAGCCCTCTTTTCTTTGATGATATACTCGACACTTTCAAGAAAACAACGTTTGTTCAACAAGTCTCTCGAGTGAATTAGCAACAGAAAGAAAAATAGTTTAGAAGAAAGCTCCTAGACCAAGACTATTCAAGAATAGACATGTGATTGTCAGAAATCAAGTCACTTTACTATTGATTATGAGCCACATAATTGTCATTCGTACACTTGCATTCCTTAAGTATGAGTACCACCATGGAGCATGCAAGCGGCTGCCCTATTGATACCACCTAACTAATTTGCTTGTCTTTCTTTCCCTTAAAAAAGAAACTTCCCGAAAGAGCTGAAAACTATTTTTGCTATTTACTGGTAATGATACTATTTTCACAAAACTCTTGTACAAATTAAATACAAATGAGCATCCTCATTACAAGGCAGGAGATTGGAAAAAAAGAAAGCTTCTTTGTAGGATGAGCTGCAAAAACGCAAGGTTTACAAAGCTCATCTAAGAATAAAATCATTAAGCATTCCCAATTTAGGGATTGTGAGGATGCAAGAGGATCCAAGAGTCTTCGAAAGAAAATAATCATACATAAAGTACAAACGGTAGGCTCATGGTTCTAGCTCGCTCTATTGTAGGTATGTCTTTCATGCAATCATTACTTTCTTGATTAAAACCTTTTACCTACCTATGCAGTCACATGTTTACCCACGTAATACATCCATATGTACAGAAAAGGGATGTGACAAGAAGGAAGACAGCATTTGGTGCATGCATGTGTATTTTAGACTGTCACGTGCAACTCTTAACACAATTTAATGCAACTAGTCCAAAGGCAACAAGCTATGGCATTAACAAGAACGGAAGAAAGACAGCATTTGGTGCATGCATGTGTATTCAGACTGTCACATGCAACTCTTAACACAATTTCGTGCAACTAGTCCAAAGGCAACAAGCTATGGCATTGATGAAGATACAGTAAAACTTCCCATGTTTATATACATATTACATCCATTTGTTCTACTGACAAACAAATAGCAATGGGTTGCATTATAAATGGTCTCAAGCACACTGAATAAGAATATCCAGAACTAAATATACACACGAAACAAAAGCTCAACAAAATTCAAATAAAACAGCACCAAGGTGAAAAGCACGAAGAACACACACAGGATCATCCAGAAACATTTCCTTTGGGGCTAGAGGTGTCACAATTTTTCCTGATTTAAGATCATCAATCCCTGTACAGTGAACAAAAATTCAAAAAGCAAAAGAATTGGTATAGTATGGTTCCCCAAAAAGGTCTCACAAAAAGAAAATCAAGTCAAAAGATCTATTCTAACCTCTCCCAGTTAAATCTTCAACTGAGCTGGTGTTGATATTGTAAAACATGACGTCAGATAAAATTTAGGTCATCTAACAACTGGACCAATGTAGACAGGAACAATACAAATAAGAGTAGCAAAAGCAGATTGAAGTAAACAAACTTCATATTTTAAACATATAAAGAAGTAAGTGTTATCTAAATGTCCAGTCATGTCTAAAATAGAGAGCGGATTATAGTCTTCAGAATCCTACTTCATTAACATACAAATTTCATAAATAAATGGAAGGCATGTGGTGCTAAACCACTTTATTAGCTAAAAAAAGGGAGAGTGATATCCAAATAAAGATATGAAAGACTGTACATTCCATGACTTCTTGCTAGCTGACCAGAAAGTCAAAACGACCAGCAATTCCTCTTTAATTGTCATCTAGTTAATCGGCATTAAATGATCAACAGGCAGTAAGTTTCGAGCTACAAATGCTTCGCGGAAGAGCAGACTATGTCCACTATTAGTAACTGGAAATAAGGTTGGATAGGGTGACAGAAAAATTTGTAATGTATCAATGATAGAGTAATAGAATGGTTTGATACATTCAAAATATATTTAACTAACGAGTGTTAGATCAAATACCACCTAAAGCAAAGCAATGAATTGTTTTGAGATAAACAGAATCTGATGCAATTAACATTTTGATTCGAGAGCAATTTATCAGTTACATAAAGCAAAAGAGATACCTGGGATATCAGCCAGCCCTCGTGCCTCTTCCCCTGTTGACGCCAAATATTGGGTAACCTTATCCACGAATGTACAACCCAACATGTCATTGAGTGCAGCATCAATATCATAACACTCTTTCCCTAGAAGCTGTAAAGATGAGATAACTTGAGTTTGTTCATCATCTTTTTCAAAGAATAGGTTTAACACAACAAATCCATCATTTTTCACAATGTCATTTACTTAGATTCAAGTACAATAATTGTATCATTTCTCTTCAAATCATTTAGCTTGAATGTGATAAATGATTCAGAGCAAAAAAATTTGCTTAAAATGACAGACATTAAATCATTTATAACAGTTTGAAAGCATCCCGGGGCCTTTCTAGGAAAACATAATCATTCTCTACTCAAATAATCACCCTGGCACCTTGTCGAAGGTTGGGAAAGGTCCTATTTATTGAGGGTTGTGGCAAAGGGGCGTCACCACGCAATAACAGGCTATAGCGATGATATGGGGATGCAAATTTAGTAATCAGTAGCATATATAAGATGAACGTGTGCAAATACATAAGAGTATAACTCATAAATGTGGTGCCAAGGCAATCCTAACTCTTCATAGAAGTAAATTCACCAGTCTAAATGTCCATCACAAATATTACGTGACACCTAGGCACCCAGCTGGCTAGAAATGGCAGAGGCTGAGAGTAATAAACCTCTGAAAATGGCAAGTACTCATGGAAAATAGGCTATTGTAGACTTTCTAAAAGAGAACATCTTCTTGTTTTTCTTTTGTATTTAGGTGTTTTTCATGTGGATTAGGAAAACATCTTACTTCACTAGTGCTGACTGCCGAGGCAATTGCCGGAAAAACTAGCAGATGCCTATATTTCGCAAAAACAGCCTTCAAAATTATGAAGTTCACATTACTGTTGTAACTGGTAATGCTAAATCTATTCAAAAAAGACTGTCAAATCAACCATTCGCATTCTTAAACTCGAAGATTTATTACGTAAATCAGTATAGAGTTATCACCAGCAAATAACAACACCCATTGACTAAATAATAATAAAAATGCAGTCTCAATCCCAGTACCTTAATAAACAATAGAACAACAATGATAAAGACCTCAATTAGTCGATCTTCCAACTGATTAGAAACAAAACTTCATAAGTGATAACAAAAGTAATGCATTTTCTAAAATTCGCACTCCAAAGAAACAAAAACCCTCAATCAAACAAATTAAAAACGCATTTGATGGGAAGGGAAAGTAAGAACTTGAACTAGATATAACTAAACATGTAATTGTACAAAATATCCAAAAGAAACACAAAACAACATGCTTTTACAAGATTAGTACTGCAAAAGAACTTAAACGCACATCGAAGTGAACACCCTACTGCACTAGCAAATACACCAACCTTATCGCGGACCCAGCCACTAGCGACCTGCAGCTGGGTAGAGAGATCAAAATGGCGAACAGTGGCGAGAAGCCTATCAAAGATCATCTTCTCCTTCTCTGTCAAATCGATCTTCTCCTTCACTCGCACCACCGGCGAATTCGTCGACATCGATTTGCAACTCAAGAGCCCTGCTGTTTTAGTCAGGTTTCGCGCCTCGAGAGGACTCCAAACGCCTCATAAAGCAAGAAAAAGACCGGAACTGTTGCCGTTCAATACGAGCGGGACTCATGCTGGAAACGTCCTCGCTTCAATTCACTCGATTTTTCCCTTCCGTCGCTATGACAATTCGGCGCTCGCGAGGGGAGGGTAAAAAACCGAATTCCTTTTCCTTTTCACAATCGAGTATCGCAACTCTAATAAGCCGAAACAAAGTTTCAATTTTTCACGAGTACACTGTATGATGCTAAGGATCAATTTTATATATTTAACGACGGCCGAGCCTACTCCAAAGGCGAAAAGCCTCCGGAGCATGTCCGAGTAGAGAGAGAGAGAGAGGAGGCGATGAGGAGTTCCTGGAGGCGTTGAAAGCATAAAGATGGCGGGTGCTTCGGAGCCGAAGGCAGGAATTAGACAGCGACGAGTGGAGGCGACACGGCGACGATGGGCTGAGCAGAAGCGAAAAGGCGAGCAGACAGACCGACGCCCAAAGATGAAGACTTCCAGACGATGACGCATTATAAGAAAGCCACAATAAAATTTTGGATTAACAACACCAAAAATCTCAAGTTGTTAACATTAATACAAATTAATTTTTTGATTCATTAAAAATTTCAGTTTAGTATACCTATAATAAATTTATTTCAAGTTAATTTTTTATCCACCAGAAACTCCAAACTATATACTTTGCGACAAATTTATCTTTCATTAATTTCCGTTAAATTTGATTAATATCATGAAAAATTACAAATCGGCACACATGTAATAAATGGATGCTAAAAACCCAAATCGGTCAAATCATCCAATTAAGCAATTTGACAATAAAATTTAACAAAACGGAAGGTAAATTTGTCATAAGTATACGATTTAAAATTTTTTATAGTCAATAAATCAAGTTGGGTAAATTTATCACATATACATTAATTCAGGATTTTTCGTGCTATTAATCCTAAAATTAATAATGTTATTGTTAGTTTTTTATCTCATTTAAATTGTACAATTGAATTCTCAAATTTTTAACATCTAAGTATATCACCTAAGATTTTATATTGTTAAAAAGATCATCTTCCCATTGCAACTAAAAATACAAAAGTACAAAAAAAGCCGCCACCTAAAATCAACCTTGGCGAAATAAAATAATCTCATTGACTTTACTTTTACTTCTCCTACTAATCTACAATATGAATTATCATTTAAAAATTAATAGACATTGATATAATTTATTACCTTTTATAAGATACATCTGTACTTTATATTTCTCTACATTTATAAATCTATAAATATATATTAAAATTTTTCATCTAAAGAAAATTATTAGGGATGGACTTTAAGGGGAAAAAATAAAAAGAGAAAATTCATATAAAAAGAAGTGAGTTCGTAAAGAGGGGAGGGGGAATAGAGATGGAGATAGATTGCATAAATTTAACTAGCATATGAGTTTGGCTTTCGGCCAACTGGAAAAGAGTTAAAACCAAGATAAAGAATAGTACCATCCAAATTTTTCTTGTTCAAAAAGCAAAATTAATCTTAAGATAAAGATTAGTCCAAGTGTCAGGGAGCTGAACTTGCTTCAACCAAGTGTCACAGGCCAACAGTTTCCTTGGCCGCGAAAGAGCCCGTGCGGTGCCTGACGAGCGGAATTCGCCAGGCCAGCCTTCCTTCTATAGATGTTCCACGAACAATACGGTGAATGCCTCTTCGTACGAGATCCTACCACGCCCAGCTTCGCTCGGGTGTCTAATTCATCAAGTGAGACAGCAGATCTCTTTAGGCTCAACAACTGGTTTCGGCCTGCCATGGCCTCGTTAGGAGAGTGGCATCAACTCCCAACCAGTTTGTGCACGGAAGGCCTACCTCGCCTTCAGAGCTCCCAAGTGATATAATTCTTTTATCCTAGAACTCCTAACACCAACCGTCCTAACGCCACTCCCACGAATCAGTTGTATTCGTCCCTTCTACCTCCTCACTTTTCACTCGATAATCCCAAGCACCACTCACAAGTGTCACGAGTACGGGAGGATTCACGGACCGTGACATTCTCCCCCACTCAAATTCGCAACACCCTCGTTGCGATCTATTATGTCGCTTCCTTGCGTCTATTAACTATTGATGCGCCACTTTTGGGATTTCACATCGAATAGTCACGCTCGCCCAACAAAACAAGTTTTGCTCCATCAGTAGCCTCTTTTAATCTCAGCTGCTCAGCCATTCTCGGTCACTTGCGTTTCTTTGGCAAGTATGGCATTTTTCGCCAACTACATCTTTTGGCAGCACCATTTTTGCCTACCCAGCTTCTTTGACCCCAGCAGACCAAATTGAGGTTCTTTCCTTGTTGAAAACGTGGCAGTAGACCTTTTCTTCGAATTCACCGATCGATCCAGGAACGTTATCCCTATTCAGCGAGGATACAGTTCTTCTCCAACTCCCTATCGGCTCGGCGGGAAACCGATACGTCCTAGCACCCCGCCATCCTAGGAGCAGAGAGCCCAGCTTCATTTGAGCATCTTTTGCCCCGGCCATTCACTTTCCGCCCACTAAAACCGGTACCACTAGTACTTATCAGTTCGACCCACACTAGAGCGAGAAGTTCGATTCTCTGACTCACTCACTTACTGGAGGGATTCCTGCTCTGATACCACTTGTCACGGGCCGACAGTTTCCTTGGCCGTGAAAGGGCCCGTGCAATGCCTGACGAGCGGAATTCGCCAAGCCGGCCTTCCTTCTATAGCTGTTCCACGAACAATACGGTGAATGCCTCTTCGTACGAGATCCTACCACGCCCAGCTTCGCTCGGGTGTCTAGTTCATCAAGTGAGACAATAGATCTTTTTAGGCTCAACAACTGGTTTCGGCCTACCATGGCCTCGTCAGGAGAGCGGCATCAACTCCCGACTAGTTTGTGCACGGGAGGCCTACCCCGCCTTCAGAGCTCCTAAGTGATATAATCCTTCTATCCTAGAACTCCTAGCACCAACCATCCTGACGCCACTCCCACGGACTAGTTGTATTCGTCCCTTCTGCCTCCTCACTCTACACTCGATAATCCCAAGCACCACTCACAAGTGTCAAGAGTACAGGAGGATTCACAGACCGTGACACAAGCCTCTACTTGGATCCATACCTAGCCCGGATCTTATGCAATTCCTTGAGGGCTTCGGCCACGTCCATCCGATCTCGCGGTGACTCCATTGAACACACAACTCCAATCCTTAGGATGGAGGCAACACAATCTCTCATCCTCTCAAAATCATTCTCACTTTCTCCATTAAAAATGGCCGAGTCCACAATCTCCATCACTTGATCTCTGTGGAGATTTAAATGGTCCTTGAAAGCCTCTTCCGTGGGTCTCCTCCCAGTTAACATTTCCAATAAAACAATACCATAGCTATACACATCGCCTTGTGTGGATACCATGCCCCCCATGCCATACTCTAAAATAGTGTGCATCAAGCAATATACAACGAAAATAAATATTTCATCTAAAGGCCAACACAAGTAAAACTTAGATAATTAATGAGAAAATTTTCTTACCTGGAGGGACATAGCCTACGGAACCCCTCACTGCCACTGAGCTGCTATGGTCGTCAATGTCCATGGCCTCTATTGTCACAACAGAGCTAATCGTTGCTAGGCCAAAATCCCCAACTCGTCCCATCATCTCATTGTCCAGAAGGACGTTACTTGGCTTCAAATCTCCGTGTACAATCTTTGGGTTGCAATCCCTATGAAGATATTTGATTGCGGAAGCAATGTCAATGGCAATGTTTATCCTTTGCATCAGTCCCAAATGTCGTGGCTTTCCATGTTCATGTTTATGATCAACGTCCTCTTCGTTTCCTTGGTGTATCCAATTCTCTAAGCTCCCATTAGCCATGTATTCGTACAATAGAGCTTTGAAATCGTTGCCGTGATAGTCCACACTTGAGCACACGTTCAATATCTTCACAAGATTTCAGTGTCTTATGGCCCCTAAGGTTTGACATTCCGAGATGATGCTCTTCAAAGCACCTCTATGGCCCAAGTTAAGCACTTTAGCCGCCACCCAGCCACCTTCTTGTGTGGTTGCTTTATAAACGATACTATATCTCTCTTTACCGATCACATTGTTCGTAGAGAATCAGTCTGTGGCTCTAAAGAGCTCCTCATAAGAGACCATCGAAAATTTGTGTTCAAATGGCAATTCAGTCGAAGAGGTATTTTTTTTCGACTTCTTTCTCTAGTACCAAAAGATAAATAGGCAAAGACACAAAATGAAATATGACAAGACAGCCGCCACTATGGCAATTACTCTAACTTTTTTGGTCCGTAATGATTTGGAGGTATTAGATTTGCAAGAAGGAAGGTTTAGCTTTGCAATACCTCCACATAGATTCTTATTCTCAAAAAGAGACACTGCACTAGCATTGAGAAATATTCCTTGCTTCGGAACTTCTCCTTCAAGCTTGTTTGAAGATAGATTCAAGTACTTTAGATTAGTAAGTTGAGCAAGAACGCCCGGGATTTCACCAGATAAATCGTTATGGGAAATATCTAACTCTTGTAAGCACCGTAATGTACCTAAAGCTAGAGGAATTTCACCATGAAAGGAATTGACTGCTAAGCTGAGCCACCCCAATAGCAAGCACTTTCTCATGGAGCTAGGAATTGGTCCCATCAGTTTATTGTAAGATAGATCCAATTCGACAAGATTGGTCAAGGACCCAACTTGAGACGGAAGAGATCCATTCAAATGGTTGTGCGCTAAGCTAAATATAATTGAAATGGTAGAAAGGCTAAGAACCTCCCATGGGATTGAACCACTTAGATTATTATTGGAAAGCTCAAGCTCGATTAGATGCCTACAGTTACTAAGGCTCTATGGCATTTCCCCATAGAAGTCGTTGAAATACAAGTGAGGGCGATTCAATAACGTCAAATTGCCGATTGATGAAGGAATATCTCCTGTTAGCATGTTTCTGCTTAAGTACAATTCATGCAAGTTATGGAGTGCTCCAATACAAGAGGGAACACGACCACCTAACGAATTGTTTGATAAGTCAAGATAGGACAATTTGAAGAGATTGCCGATACCTGGAGGAATGGTTCCGTTCATTGTGTTGGATGACATAGCAATTATTCTGATGCTGTTGGAAAGATTGCTAATGGAATCCGGCAATTGACCTTCAAGAAAATTGGGGTCCACCACAAAATTTACCAGCCTTGAACAATTAGTCAATGAGGTAATGAAACTGAAGTCATCTCGCAACTGGTTAAAAGCAAGGGACCCTAAGTGTCCTCTTTTTATCAAATAAGGGCTCGAAGTGGACTTTATTTTAAATAAAGACCTAAAGTGCCATCATTTTATCAAATAGAGGTCTGAAGTGGATGTTGTTTCAAATGAAGACCTGAAGTAACTATGTCCATTTCAAATAAGGACCTAAAGTAACTATGTCCGTTTCAAATAAGGACCTGACTTTCCGACAATCAAGAGTATTTTCATCATTTGTCATTTTTCCCCTTTTTTCTTCCTTCTTTCTTTTTTCTTTCTGTTTTTTTTTTTCTAATTCTTCTTCCTCTTCACCGGTGGCGGCCGATCGGCCACCAGTGATGCCCACAAAGGGCTAGGCAAGGGTCACCCTCACCAGTGAGGGCCATCCACATCGGCCACAGGTGAGGGACGACCTTGCTTGGGCTTGGCGACCCTCGCCTACGGGCCATTTGCGAGGTCGGCCCTCGTCAGCCCCAAGGGAGGCCGAGCCTTGCCAGATCTAGTGAGGGTGGCCTCGCCGGCGGCCAGTGAGGGCTTGCAGGCCCTCGCCCGCCCTTACCAGCGGCCAGCGAGGTCGCCCAGCCTTTGTTTGAACTTCTGACGACAGTCTTTCTTTGAAGGGATATAAAGTTCGTAAGATATGCATGAGTTAGGCAATTGGGACCCTTCTTTGACTTATTTGATTTACTTAATAGTTTTTGGATTGGGTTTTGAGGTCCGTGAAAAGCAGTGTGACCGCACAGATAGAAATGGACAGTGAAACTTACTAAAAGCTACAAGGGTCTGGCACGACCTAAAACACATGTGTGCCAACCCTAACACATAGATCACATTCAAGATGTAGAATCTACTGTATATAAATGTCTAGTACGTCAAATTTCATGAAGTAAAAGAAATAGTTAATCATGAAGAATCAAGAGTCTTGCATCTTCATAACAGCAATGTCTATGCCTTCAAAACACTCTTTTAATCCTCTTCCTTCGCACTTAGCTAGCATTGCTTGATCCCGAGGTCTTAGTTATTTGTCTAGTTATTGTGGACCTGTTCCTCTTTATTTTATACTCTAGTGAACACTCCTTTCCAGATTTTCCTTTTTTCAGTGACGAAGTGCACAATAAACGAATAACCACTGCTCACATTATAAACATCCGGTGCAGAATAAACAAATAACCGACACTCCCACATAAACTTCAAGTCAAATCGTACATTCACACATTAAAATATGGAAAGCTAATATTTGAAGGCAAAAGGCAAGTACAAACCTTAATGAACCTTGGGATATCAGCCAGCCCTCGTGCCTCTTCCCCTGTTAATGCCAAATATTGGGTAACCTTATCCACGAATGTAGGGCCCAACATGTCATCAAGTGCAATATCAATATCATAACACTCTTTCCCTAGAAGCTGTGAAGAAGAGATAACTTGAGTTTGTTCATCATCTTTTTCAAAGAATAGGTTTAACATAATAAATCCACCATTTTTCACAATGTCATTTACTTCGATTCAAGTACAATAATTGTATCGTTTCTCTTCAAATCATTTAGCTTGAATGCGATAAATGATTTTGAGCAAAAATTTTGCTTAAAATGATAGACATTAAATCATTTATAACAGTTTGAAAGCATCCTGGGGCCTTTCTAGGAAAACATAATCATTCTCTACTCAAATAATCACCCTGGCACCTTGTCGAAGGTTGGGAAAGGTCCTATTTATTGAGGGTTGTGGCAAAGGGGCGTCACCATGCAATAACAGGCTATAGCAATGATATGGGGATGCAAATTTAGTAATCAGTAGCATATATAAGATGAATGTGTGCAAATACATAAGAGAGTAACTCATAAATGTGGTGCCAAGGCAATCCTAACTCTTCATAGAAGTAAATTCACCAGTCTAAATGTCCATCACAAATATTACGTGACACCTAGGCACCCAGCTGGCTAGAAATGGCAGAGGCTGAGAGTAATAAACCTCTGAAAATGGCAAGTACTCATGGAAAATAGGCTATTGTAGACTTTCCAAAAGAGAACATCTTCTTGTTTTTCTTTTGTATTTAGGTGTTTTTCATGTGGATTAGGAAAACATCTTACTTCACTGGCTAATAGCGCTGACTGCCAAGGCAATTGCCGGAAAAACTAGCAGATGCCTATATTTCCCAAAAACAGCCTTCAAAATTATGAAGTTCACATTACTGTTGTAACTGGTAATGCTAAATCTATTCAAAAAAGACTATCAAATCAACCATTCGCATTCTTAGACTTGAAGATTTATTACGTAAATCACTATAGAGTTATCACCGACAAATAACAACGCCCATTGACTAAATAATAAAAAAATGCAGTCTCTATCCTAGTATCTTAATAACGATAGAACAAACCCCCATTAAAACCAATTGAAAACGTGTTTGATGGGAAGGGAAAGTAAGAACTTGACCGGAATATAACTAAACATGTAATTGGACAAAATATCTATAAGAAACACAAAACAACCTACTACACTAGCAAATACACCGACCTTATCATGGACCCAGCCACCAGCGGGCCCGCAGCTGGGTAGGGAGATCAAAATGGCGAACAGTGGCGAGGAGCCTATAAAAAATCATCTTCTCCTTCACTTGCACCACCGGCGAATTCGTCGACATCGATTTGCAACTCAAGAGCCCAGCTGTTTTAGTCGGGTTTCGCGCCTTGAGAGGACTCCAAACGCCTCATAAAGCAAGAGAATCGCCACTACGGGCGATGCTCTTAAGAGAAAGACCGGAACTGTTGCCGTTCAATATGGCCGGGACTCATGCTGGAAACGTCCTCGCTTCAATTCACTCGATTTTTCCCTTCCGTTGCTAGGAGAATTCGGCGCTGCGCGAGGGGAGGGTAAAAAACCGAATTCTTTTTCCCTTCACAATCGAGTATCACAATTCTAATAAGTCGAATGAAAGTTTCAATTTTTCACGAGTACACTATATGAAAGTAAGGATCAATTTTATATATTAAACGACCACCGAGCCTACTCACAGTTCCAGACAAGAAAAAATCGAAATGAGGAGTACCAGGAGGCGTCACTCAGCTCGGCTCAGCGGCTGTGAGGTGGCCGGGGCGACGAGCGACGTTAAAAGCATAAAGATGGCGGCTGCTTCGGAGGCGAAGGCAGGAATTAGACAGCGACAAGTGGAGGCAACACGGCGACGATGGGCTGAGCAGAAGCACAACGGCGTGGGCAGGAGAGACGATGACGCGTGATAAGAAAGCCATAATAAAATTTTGGATTAGCAATACAAAATATCTCAAATTGATACCTCTATTATAACATTACTTCAAATTAATTTTTTGATTCATTAAAAATTTCAATATGATATACATATAATAAATTTATTCTAAATTAATTTTTTAACCACTAAAAACTCCAAACTAATATATTTATGACGAATTTACCTTTTATTAATTTTCATTAAATTTGATTAATATCATGAAAAATTACAAATTGATACACATGTAATAAATGGATGGCAAAACCCAAAATCGGTTAAGTTATCCAACTAAGTAATTTGATGATAAAATTTAACGGATCGGATGATAAAATTTAATGGATCATAAGATAAATTTGTCACAGGTGTACAGTTTAAAGTTTTTTATGGTCAAAAAATCAAGTTGGGTAAATTTATCATTGATATACTAATTTGAGATTTTTCGTGATATTAACCTTAAAATTAATGATCTTATTGTTAGTTCTTCAACTTAATTAAATTGTACAATTGAACTCTCAAATTTTTAACATGTAAGTGTACCTCCTAAGATTTTATATTGTTAAAACGACCATCTTCCCATTGCAACAAAAAATACAAAAATAGCCGCCACCTAAAATCAACTTGGCGAAATTTAATAATCTTATTGACTTTACTTTTACTTCTCCTATTAATCCACAATATGAATTATCATTTAAAAATTAAATTGTACTGACATAATTTATTACCATTTATAAGATACACCTCTACTTTATATTTTTCTATATTTATAAATCTATAAATATATATTAAAATTATGCATCTAAAGAAAATATTAGAGAGGGACTTTTAGAGGAAAAATTAGAAACAGAAAATTCATATAAAGAAAATGGTGAGATCGTAAAGAGGGGAGGGGCAATAGAGATGGAGATAGATTACATACATTTAACTAGTTTATGGGTTTGGCTTTTTTCCCAGTGAAAAGGAGTTAAAACCAAGATGAAAAATAGAACCATCTGAATTTTTCTTGTTCAAAAAACAAAATTAATCCTAAGACAAAGTCTAGTCCAAGTTTTTGGGAGCTGAACTTGCTTCAACCAAGCCTCTACTTGGATCCATACCTAGCCCGGATCTTATGCAGTTCCTTGAGGGCTTCAGCCATGTCCATCCGATCCTGCGGCAACTCCATCGAACACGCAACTCCAATCCTTAGGATGGAGGCAACGCATCCTTTCATCCTATCAATGTCATTCTCACTTTCTGCATTAAAAATGGACGAGTCCACAATCTCCATCACTCGGTTTGGTAGAGCCACCTTGACAAAGTTGTGGAGATTTAAATGGTCCTTAAAAGCCTCTTCCGTGGGTCTCCTCCCAGTTAACATTTCCAATAAAAGAATACCGTAGATGTACATATCACCTTGTGTGGATACCATGTCTCCCATGCCATACTCTAAAATAGTGTACATCAAGCAATATATAGAGAAAATAAATATTTCATCTAAAGGCCAACACAAATAAAACATAGACAATTAATGAGAAAATTTTCTTACCAGGAGGGATATAGCCTAGAGAACCCCTCATTGCCATGGAGGTGCTGTAGTTGTCAATGTCCATGGGCTCTGTTGACACAGCAGAGCTGATCGTCACTAGCCCAAAATCCCCAACTCGTCCCATCATCTCGTTGTCCAAAAGGACATTACTCGGCTTCAGATCTCCGTGTACAATCTTTGGGCTACAATCCTTGTGAAGATATTCGATTGCGGAAGCTATGTCAATGGCAATGTCTAACCTCTGCATTAGTCCCAAATGTCTCGGCTTTCCATGTTCATGTTCATGCTCAATGTCCTCTTCATTTCCTTGGTGTATCCAATTTTCTAAGCTCCAATTAGTCATGTATTCGTACAATAAAGCTTTGAAATCGTTGCCGTGATAGTCCATACTTGAGCACACGTTCACTATCTTCACAAGATTTCGGTGTCTTATGGCTCCTAAGGTTCGACATTTTGACATGAAGCTCTTCGAAGCACCTTTGTGGCCCAAGTTGAGCACTTTAACCGCCACGCAGCCGCCTTCTTGTGTGGTTACTTTATAGATGGTACCATATCTCCCTTTACCAATCACATTGATCTCAAAGAATCCGTCTATGGCTCTAAAGAGCTCCTCATAAGAGACAATTGAAAAATTATGTTCAAATGGTAATTTAGTCAAGGAGGTATTCTTTTTCGACTTCTTTCTCTGATACCAAAAGATAAACAAGCAAAGACACATAATGAAATATGACAAGACGGCTGCCACTGTGGCGATTACTCTAACTTTTTTGGTCCGTAATGAGTTAGAGGTATTCGATTTGCAAGAAGGAAGGTTTAGTTCTACAATACCTCCACAAAGATTCCAATTCTCAAATACGAACACTGCACTTGCATTGAGAAATACTCCTTGCTTCGGAACTTCTCCTTCTAGCTTGTTGAAAGATAGATTCAAGTACATTAGATCCGTAAGTCGAGCGAGAAAGCTCGGGATTTCACCAGAGAAGTCGTTGCGGGAAACATCCAACTCTTGTAAGCCTTGTAATGTGCCTAAAGTCGGAGGAATTTCTCCATGAAAGGAATTAACTACTAAGCTAAGCCGCTTCAATAGCAAGCAATTGCCAATGGAGCTAGGAATTGGTCCTGTCAGCTTATTGTAAGACAGATCCAATTTGACAAGGTTGGCCAAGGACCCAACTTGAGACGGAAAAGATCCGCTCAACTGGTTATGCGCCAAGCTGAAGAAAATCGAAAGGCCAAGAACCTCCCCTGGGATTGAACCACTCATATTATTGTTGGAAAGGTCGAGCTCGATTAGCTGCCTACAGTTACTAAGGCTTTGCGGTATTTCCCCATAGAAGTTGTTGAACGAAAAGTAAAGGGAATTCAATAATGTCAAATTGCCGATCGATGATGGGATCTCTCCCGTTATCATGTTAATGCTTAAGTACAAATACTGCAAGTTATGGAGTGCTCTGATACAAGAAGGAATACGACCGCCAAGCAAATTGCTTGATAACTCAAGAAAGGACAAGTTGAAGAGATTGCCAATACCTAGAGGAATGGTTCCATACATCATGTTGGATGACATAGCAATTAGTCTAACGCTATTGGAAAGATTGCCAATGGAATCCGGCAACTCACCTTCAAGAAAATTTTGGTTCACTTCAATACTTACCAGCCTTGAACAATTAGTCAATGAGGTAATGAAATTGAAGTCATCTCGCAACTGGTTAAAAGCAAATAACATTGCTTCTAGAGCTTTTAGCCTCCCAAGATTTGCGGGCATTTGTCCATGAAAACTATTATGGTCAAAGTAGATTTACCGAAGGCCGGAGGCATTCGATAAGGATGGAGGTATAACACCAGTAAACAAGTTACTATGAAAATCAAGATAAAGGAGAGAAGGAAGAGTATTGCCGATATAAGGGGGAATGCTCCCTCTCAATTGATTGCCACCAACGCCAAAATAGATAATGTTGGACATGTTGAAGATTGCTGGAGGGATCTCGCTAGTGAGTTGGTTAAACCCCAATTGAACAAGCCTCAAACCATGAAGCTTGGACAATGTCTTGGGAATCTCTCCTTGCAACCCATTTGCCCTAATGGAAAGATCGGAAAGTTGGGAGAGATTTCCAATAGAATGAGGAATAAATCCTGTAAGGCTTTTTTCAGACAAACCTAAAAGTTGAAGCTTTGACAAAGAGCCAAGATCATCAGGAATCATGCCCACAAGTTGGTTATCAATGAGATTTAAAATTTCAAGGTTTGAGCACTGAGAAAGATTAGTGGGAATTTGTCCGCCGAAAGAGTTGTTACTAAGAATGAGACAGCGAAAGCGAAACAAGTGGCCAATGCTTTGTGGAATTTCCCCACGAAAGCTGTTGTTATGTAGAAAGAGGCTTCTTAGGAAAGAGAGGTTTCCGACATGAGGCGATAGAAGACCACCCAAGCCTTTCGAACTCAGGTTGAGGGACATGACCTTTTCAGGATGCCGTCTACCACATACAACACCTTGCCACTCATAGTGATGAGAAGAGTCATTCCACGAGCTCAGGACTCCGAATGGATCCTCATCCACACTATCTCTGAAGTAGATTAAAGCGAGCCGATCCGTCTGGTTGGTTTGCATTGCTGGACTCGTCCATAATGGGAGCTGGGCATGGAAAAACAGGAACATAATCGCCAAAAGCTTTTCCATTGTGAGTGGATTCTATGTCCTAACAAGTCGCAATTGAATCCAGATTGAACTAAATAAGAAATGAAGACCATCAAAAGCATATACTTTTCCATTGATCAAGACACATCCATCAAAAGCATATACTTTTCCATTGATCAAGACACATCCATCAAAAGCATATACTTTTCCATTGATCAAGACACCTTCTTACACGGCGAAACCCAACCCGGTTGGATAAGTATGCAAGTTTGACTTGGACCAAGAGTTGGACTTTAAAAGTAATGCAAATTGGTTGAACCAAAGAAAGGGGCATGCGCATTTCGTTGCGGGCAAAGCGTGTAATTTGTGTCTTGAGTTTTTTACATCCAAAATGAGTTGTTTATTTTTTAATACCTTGGGTTTGGGTTTAATTTAGGCATGGGAAACACCCGAGTGTGTTGAGCGATTGTAACTTCAACTCACCGATTATAGTAGATTTTTTATATTGGCTCGTCCCATGGACGTGGATACTGACACTCAGTTTCAAAATCACATAAATCTTTAGGGTTTTATTGTTCCCCATCTATTTATTAGGTGATTTCACTTTAAATTTTTTTTTTGGTCGGTCCTACTCTAATCCTACGCTAACACTCACTCTCAGACTTTTGCCCTGCCTCTTTGCAAGGCGTGGGAGTCGAAAGCCCCCCCTGAGAAGATCGGGATTTGAACCCCCCATCTCCCCCTTCCAAGTTGGAAGGGTGGCCACTAGGGCGAACCCCCAGTGGTTTCACATTAAATTTACATAAATCTTTGGAGTCCTTCATTAGTCCTCGTTTGTTTCTTCAGTGATCTCACATTGATCTAATGGCAAGATCTTGATTAGCTTTTGTGTTTGTTAATTTTACAAAAATGTTTACTTCTCATCTGATATATTGTCACTTAGTGGGTCCTAAACCATAGGTTTTCGACATTATAGGTGTAAATTACTTTTTGAGAAAGGGTCAATCAAGAGCCCTTTGGAAGTGCTCATGAAATGGAAGAGCTATCCATTTGGGTGATTAACAGATGGCAAATCAAATGAAATGGTGGATGCCTATTGCGGTCTTTCGTCTCATGTGATTTGCTCTTTAAGAAAGGGTGAGTGGTGAACCCATCGAAAGACCATTGCAATCGAAAGACCATTGCTTATAATTCCATCCGACTATTTAATGAAATGTGAATAACCCGTCTTGAAAAGTCTTCTACTCAAGCAAGGGAAGAGTTATCGATAACTTATGGCAAACCGGATCTTGCTTTAGAAAAAGAAGAGGAGATGAAGAAATAACAAGTGGATGTCTACCGCGGATCTTTCGTCTCGTGTGAATTGTTCTTTGAGAAAGGGTTAGTTGCGAAGCCAAAGGAAGACTACTGCCAGTGAAATAATTTAAGTAGAGTGATTATTACCAGCGACCAAAAACGATCAAGACAAACAGTGACACAAATGGGACATGATGAATCTATAAATGTAAAAGCATGAACCATCCAACTAGGAAAAAAAAACAATCTGCCACAGAAATTGATGCAGTTAAACTTGAGGATTTCACAAATAACCGTTTCCTATTTCACAACAAATGTCTAGACAGCAGGGCAATTTCTTCTCGCCTTTTATTGGGGGACCTAAATATGACAACATGGCGAAGTGATTTAAAAAAGAAGAAGTCAAAATCATGAGAAAAGAGTCGAAAGCAATAGGGAAAAACAATTTGCAATAGCTAGAACCGCCTATTCTCTGTCTAGGGTCACATATCGGCATTTCAATCATATATGCACATATAGATGGATGGGATCAAAAAAGAGTTTAGCAGGCACAAAGATGAGGCCCGATGGTTTTTATGGACCGAAGCAAAGTAAAAAGAGCTAGAACGGCCACCGCATTACATGAAAATAGGATATGATTGAGTATTTCCAAGAAAATTGGTAAGCTCCAATTGTGCAAAATTGGAGCTGAACCGAACGAAAACAAACTTCAAGGGACAGCTTCCATGTGCTTATTTGGCTTATTTCAAGCTTCATTGCAATGTCCATGTGTCACACCTTAGTGAAAGAGCCTAGCCAGTAGCATTCTTATTGGAAAGCACCAACAATAATAAAAATAATTTAAAAAAAAAACAAGCTGATGAAAAAGTCTTTACGCTGGACTGCTATGGTTCACGAGTAGCACTTGACAAACAAACAAAGAAGAAGAAGAAGAAGAAGATAAATCTTTATTTTGAACCCATCCATACTGGGAGTTGGGCATTGAAAAACAAGAACATATTTGCCATATGCTTTTCCAATTGTGGCTAGATTATGTGTCCTAACAAGTTGAAAGCAAAGTCTCTTCCAAATTGCATTGAATAAGAAATGAAGACCTTAAAAAGTATATGTGTTTCCATTGATCAAAAGACACCTTCTTACATGGCAAAACTCAACTCGATTGGATAAATTTGCAAGTTTAACCAAGACCAAGACCAAGACCAAGATTTGGACTCTAAAAGACACCTTCTTTACGCTGGATTGGTATGGTTCACGAGAAGCACTTGACCAAAAAAAAAGATAAATCTCTATTTTGAACTCATCCATACTGGGAGTTGGGCATAGAAAAATAGGAACATAATTGCCATATGCTTTTCCAGTCGTGATTGGGTTCTATGTCCTAACAAGTTGCAAGCTAAGTCTCTTCCAAATTGAATTGATTAAGAAATGAAAACCTTCAAAAGCATATGCGTTTCCATTGATCAAAAGACACCCTCTTACACGGCAAAACCCAACCCGATTGGATAAATTTGCAAGTTTAACCAAGACCAAGACCAAGAATCGGACTCTAAAAGTACTGCAAATTGGCCAAACCAAAGAAAGGCGCATTCACATACTTGTCTAATTTTATATTCACAACAACTGGAAAGCCCTGCCACGAAGAAAGGACATCAAGAGTAAATGAGGTCCTTGATTTTCAGCCGCTTCAAAGAGAGCTCTTATTTGCTCGCGATCAAAGCATGTAATTTGTGCTTTGAGTTATTTACATCTAAAATGAGTTGTTTATTTGTTAATACCCAGGTTTTGGTTTAATTTAGACATGCAAAATGCTCGAGCAAGTTAAGCAATTATAACTCCAATTCTCCGATCATAGTAAATTTTTGCTATTGGCTCTCCTCGTGAATGTAGTACAAACACACAGAATGAATTGAGTAAATTTTTGGGGTCCTTTGTTGTTCCTCATTTATTTCTTCGTTGATTTCGCATTCAATCCACGTAAATCTTTGGGGTCCTTTATTGTTCCTCATTTATTTCTTCATTGATTTCGCTGTTTTTTTTTTTTTTTGTTGGTTGATTCGTTGATTTCGCTTTCAATCCACATAAATCTTTAGGGTCCTTTACTATTCCTCGTATGCAATGACTTAACAGCAAGATCTTGACTAACTTCCACGTTCATTAATTTGCCAACAAGGTTTACTTCTCATATGATATATAGTCACTTCATGGGTCCTAAACAATCGGTTTTCAACATTATAGGTGTGAATTGCTTTTTGAGAAAGGGTCTATTTTGAACCCAAAGGAATTGCTCAGGAAAAGAAAGAGCTATCGATTTGGGGGATTAACATATGGCAAATCATATCTTGCTTTAGAAAAAGAAGAGAAGAGACGAAGAAAGAACGGGCGGATGCCTACCGTGGGTCTTTTGACTCATGTCAATTGCGCTTCAAGAAATGGTCAGTTGTGAACCCAAAGGAAGCCCATTGCTTAGCTTTCAATTCCCTCTTACCATCAAATGAAATGTGAATTACCCATCTTGAAAGGTCTTCTACTCAAGAAAGGGAAGAGCTATCAATTTAGTGGATTAATAGATGGCGAATCAGATCTTACTTTAGAAAAACGAGAGAAAAGACGAAGAAATAACACGTGGATGCCTGTTGCACGTCTTTTGTCTTGTGTGAATTGCTCTTTGAAAAAGGGTCAGTTGTGAACCCAAAGGAAGACCACTACTTAACTTTCAATTCCCTCTTACCATCACATGAAATGTGAATAACCTGTCTTGAAAGATGTTCTGCTTAAGAAAGGGAAGAGCTATCGATTTGGCAGATTAACATATGGCAAATCGAATCTTGCTTGACAAAAGAAGAGAAGAGACAAAAAAAAAAGAACAGGCAGATGCCTACTGAGTCATTTCATCTCGTTCCCAAAAAAAAGGGGATGATCTCTCATGATAGTAACCATCTAAAGTGTAATAAGAATTTCACGATATTCATAAAGGAAAATGACACATGTCATTAAACTTTTGGTCTAATGCACAATTTTATAATTTATTTAATGTGATCCCCAAACTTTGATCTAATGTGTAATGCCATACTTGATCTTTTAATTTATTTAACGTGGTTTCTACACTATGGTCTATTGTTCAATATGGTCTTCGAATCTTTCGACATTTTCATGTAGTCTAGAAATTACATTTAAACATTTATTGATAGTTTAGGAACCACATTAAACAAATTAAAAGTTTGGGACAACATCGTATATTGAATCAAAATTCAGAGAACACATTGCACAAATTAAAAATTTATTGACAACATTTCATATTTGACCAAAGTTAAGAGTCCATTTGTACTATTATCTTGTATTCATAACAATTAGATGTATGCAAGTGTTGTCTACCGACAAGGCAACAACTTCTCAAGAGAATAGAGTAAAAGTCCTAAAACCCTAAAAAAGTTGTTCTTACTATTTCTCAACAACTTTCAATAAGGTTCGATAATAATACTTGGAGTAGCATATATTAAGCGTCTAATTGTTACTGTAGATCCTACTCCAATCAATGAGAGCACTTATAAGAAAGATTTCACATAAGGGCGTGTCTAAGTAGACCTTTCACCTTGTTTACCTTTTGCATAATTTAAATTTTGCGGTTAACGTGTTTTAAATGTTTTTATCTCCAAACATCTAAAACTTTCGCAACAAGTAATATATTATCACCTAGATTCACATACAATTTGTTTCATAGTTTTTTTTAAAAAGAATTGGATAATATTTTAAATTTGATGGAATTATTAAAAAAAAGTATTTATTACTCTTTACTTGATCCTAAACAAATAAGGCCTAAGTCAACAAGAAAGAAATAGCAATAAGCTTCGATAGTGTAATATAAACTACGTTCCTCTTTGGACCTTTTAATTTCTAGGTAAACTTTAAAAACTTAAGTGGAGTACTAAAAATGCACTAAATGTTCTCAAAATAGTTATTAATATCTGGTTAGTGGAAAAATGGGCCCAGTAAAAGATGGAATTCTCTCAATCGTTTCACACCATCAACCCATAAAAGTAGATGTACATGGTATGAATGTACAACCCATTGAGAGTACAGAATACATCTCCACATAAACGTGAACTCCCCTCGTTACCGTCCGTGCAACTCTCACCACATACGGCTAGAACCCCCCTCAGTGCGACTGTCACTACATACGGCTCAAACCCCTCTTATTACCATCCGTGCGACTCTCACCACATACGGGTCACATGAAGATTTCTTAATCCATCCTAAGCCTTTTCACAAGATTGGAGAGAAGTCCAAACACAAAGATCATGACGACTTTGTATTCATTAATATGACTTTGTTAGTGGCCTGTTTACATCAATGTCTAATCTACCGTCTCCTCATATATCCATCTCTCTTTATATATGTCAATGTCCATGGACTAAACTTATAAAACACCGCACATCAATGGGATGATAAGGGAAAAAAAACGGGTGTTATAAAAGAATCAGCTCTTCATAAAGCTCCTGCGTTCCTGCCACCTTTTTTGCTAATGAACTCACATAACCGGCACGGCAAGGTGTCGAGGCTTGCCGCACGTGTGTTTCCATAATTACCTAATACACCACATCTTCTCCATGCATGGTATTCAGCATACGCCACCGGATCATTTGCGAGGGACTTCACAAAAGTTGCCAATTCCTCCATGGAGCTAAACTTGTTCCCGTCTATGATCGAATGCGGAGGGACAAAGTCCATGACGTTGGGGGCACCGAAATAGATGGGGACTGCCCCGGCATCCAGAGCATAAAATAGGTTCTCTGTCACGTAACTTTCCGTCCAAGTGTTCTCGATTGCGAGAACAAACTTATAATGAGACATGGCGTGGTGCAAATGGTCCCACCATTTTGGAGTGACATTGACATCGCCGGCACACTCGGGATAGAAAGAAAGTGGCTTGTCGAGACCGCCGACATTATTTAAGCACTTGCCAAATGAATGGTGAGGCAGCAACTTGAGGAGCTTTTTTGCAAGTTCGTTCCTTTGAGGAAGGCAACGAGAGGAAGACCAATAAACCAGCGTCTCCTGGGGTGCAGAAACAAAATCTAATAAATTTAAGGGATCATAAGTTAATAGGGAGAGAATCAAGATGAGACTCAACGGACTGACGAGATGATCGTCACATTGTCCTTATAAGAAGACACGTGGTAATTTCGACCATTGTGGAAAAGTGATCCAGCGTAGGTTGACTGGACATCGTCTTTTGCATGGTAACTGATGAAGATATCTTCTCGGCCTGATCTCCTTCGTCCAGCCTCCAGATCCATGTACACGCGTAGTGGGTCTCCATTGCGCCTCTGATATTAGCATGTTCAGCGAGAGAAGATGCTCTCAATTAAAGCAGCAGCATGTAAAACAAATTTCAGGGAAGAAGATTTCAATTGGGAAAATTATCTGAGCATTTAAGCTGATTTTGGGTTGTGCCAGTGAAATAATTTAAGTAGAGTGATTATTACCAAAAAGCAAAAACAATCAAGAAAAACAGCAACAAGAAAGGGACATGAAGAATCTGTAAGTGTAGAAGCATGAACCACCCATCGGACTAGGAATTAAAACCATCCACCATAGAAATTGATGCAGTATAAGATAAGGATTTCACGAATAACTGTTTCCTATTCCATAACAAATGTCTAGACAGCAGGGCAATTTCTTCTCGCATTCTATTGGGGGACCTAAACATGACAACAACATGGTGAAGTGGGGAAAAAAAGATCAAAGATTTCATGAGAAAAGAGTCGAGAACAATAGGAAAAAACAATTTGCAATGGCTAGAACCGCCTAGTCTCTATTTCCAGGGTCACATATCAGCATTTTAATCATATATTTGCACATGCACATATAGATGGATGGGACTCCAAAAGAGTTTAGCAGGCACAGAGAGGAGGCTCGATAGTTTTTATGGACAAAAGCAAAGTAAAAAGAGCTAGGACAGCCACCGCGTTACTGAAAAATAGGATACGAATGAGGATTTCCAAGAAAATTGGCAAGCTCCAATAGTGCAAAATCGGAGCTGAACCAAACAAGAACAAGCTTCAATGGACAGCTTCCATTTGCTTATTTTTCAAGCTTCATTGCAACGACCATGTGTCACATTTTAGCCAAAGAGCCTACCCAGTTGCATTCTTATTGGAGAGCACCAATTAAATAAATAAAAAAACCAAGTCGATGAAAAAATCTTAATGTTGGACTGCTATGGTTCACAAGTAGCAATCGACCAAAGATAAAAAGGCAACTCAATTGGAAACTGAACCAAAGAATAGCTCACAATTAAGGCAACCTAAACCACTAGGACCTCTATCTACAAGATTGACCAAAGGTGATTTCAAGATCACATACGTGGCTATTTTAACTTGACCACAGGCACGTTGCAATCTCAGACCAAGTTCATATGACATTATTTTGACAAAACTAAAAGCCGGAAGTACAAATCCTTTGGTCTAAATTATTCAAGACTTTATAAGTTCAGTGGGTTGGCTCAAGGGCCTTGTGCCACTGTGCCATACAAATCAAGACCATTCAATGATCCAACCTTTTAAAGCTTTTGGTAGTATAAGAATTCCAGACAGTTTCTCAGCAACATCTCAAATTTTGGAAACATTACCAAGAGCAAGAATGTCTAGTGTACTAAACTAGTTAGGAGTGGTTGCGACCAAGGACTAGGTAACTGGTTCAGCATCATTCAAGAAGCAGACAGGGTTGTTGCTCAACCTAAGATGCAATCTTCTTCACTTCAAGATGAATATTAACCAGCAAATAATCATGTTAATTGAGAAGATGCAACTTCATGATGATTCAAACTGGGTTTCGCACTTGGTTCACTTTCCAAAAATTCTTTGCCAGTAGACACGACAACAAAAACTAACAAATTTCCTGTTGTTAGGACATGTTTTGTATTGGATGACATGAATAATGGGCCTTCCTTAGGTGCTGAAATGATAGGTTTTACCAAAAGGATAGCATGGGAGAGAGTCTTCTATTTATCTAAAGGAAGGGAGGTTGCACTTTGACAAGCACTCTCCACAATGTTCAATTTATTATATACTTATCTTCTAATCCAATACCATTGTCAAATGACTAAAATCCCAGATGGAATTCTGCGAAATCACACCAAAGTGTGAAGTATGTGGCCAGCAGCTTGGCGAGGTTTCCAGGTTAAAATTACTTCAGCTCGTAGACTTTTTCCCCCCACTCAAAACAAAGAGGGATTACCATGCCTGCTAGAAATGACACTGTGCTTGCATGATTTACATTTCAGCCATCTAATACTCTTGTAATATATTGCTAACTGTCCCAGAAGGACATGTTCGTGCCCAGCAATGGACATTTTTTCAGATGTAGAATGATGATAATCCTTCCCTGAAAAGATATGGCACTCTGATTTGATTCTAATTCTCCAGAACTTACAGATTTGGTTAGAACAAAACATGATGCCTTCGTAATTTAGACTTGATCTGGAATATGGATACATTAAACAGATACGAGATAATGAATCCCAATACAAATATTGGGTAACCTTATCAACGAATGTACTACCCAACATGTCATCAAGAGCAATATCGATATCATAACACTCTTTCCCTAGAAGCTGTAAAGATGAGAAAACGTGAGTTTGTTCATCATCTTCTTCAAAGAATAGGTTTAACACAATAAATCCACCAATTTCACAATGTCATTCACATTGATTCAAGTGCAATAATTGTACCCATTCTCTACAAATCAATTCCAGCTTTAACATGATAAATGATTCTGAGCAAAAAATTTGCTATAAATGACAGACAATAAATCATTTATAACAGTTTGAAAGCATCTAGGGGGCTTTCCAGGAACATATGATCATTCTCTACTCAAATAATTACCCTGGCACCTCGTCAAAGGTTGGGAAAGGTCCTATTTATTGAGGGTTGTAGTAAAGGGGCATCACTGCCCAATAACAGGTTATAATGATGGTATGAGTATGCAAATTTAGTAATCAATAGCATATATAATGTGAATGTGTGCATATACACAAGAGAGTAACTCATAAATGTGGTGCCAAGGGGATCCTGACTCTTCATAGAAGTAATTCACCTGTCCAAACGTCAGTCACTAATATTACGTGACATGTAAGGGCACCCAACTGGCTCAAGATGGCAGCGGCTGAGAGTAATAAACCACCAAAAGCAGTGAGTAATTATGGAAAATAGGCTATTATAGACTTGTTAAAAGAATAAATCTTCTTGGTTTTGTTTTGTATTTAGGTAAATTTCACGTGGATTAGGAAAACATCTTACTTCACTGGCTAATAGTGTTGACTGCCGAGGCAATTGCCGGAAAAACTAGCAGATCCTATTTTTCCCCAAAACAGCCTTCAAAATTATGAAGTTCATATTACTGTTGTAACTTGTAACACTAAATCTATTAAAAAAAGACTGCCAAATCAACCATTAGCATTCTTAAACTTAAAGATTTGTTACTTGCATCGCTATAGAGTTAAACCCCCCCCCCCCCCCCCCAGTGGTTTTTGGTCATATTCCATCGGTGGAGAATCAGGTTCCTATCCCACTCGTCGCTTTATCTATTTATGATTGGGGCAACAATAACGCCCAATGACTAAATAATCAAAAGAATGCAGTCTCAATCCCAGTACTTTAACAAACAATGGAACCGCAACGATAAAGACCTCGATTAGTTGATGTTCCTACTGATTGTAGAGTCAAAACTTCATAAGTAATAACAAAAGCACGGCATTTTCTACAATTTGCACTCCAAAGAAACAAGAACCCCCAGTCAAACAAAGAAAAAACTGTGTTTTATGGGAAGGGAAAAGTAAGAACTTGAACTAATTATAACTAAACATGTAATCAGACAAAATATCTCAGAAGAAACACAAAACAACATGCTTTTACACGATTGGTACTGCAAAAGAACTTAAAGGCACATCGAAGCGAACAGCACTACCAAATACACCAACCTTATCACGGACCCAGCCACCAGCCACCCGCAGCCGGGTAGAGAGATCGAAATGGCAAACGGTGGCGAGAAGCCTATCAAAGATCATCTTCTCCTTCTCCGTCAAATCGATCTTTTCCTTCACTCGCACCACCGGCGAATTCGTCGACATCGATTTGCAACTCAAGAGCCCTGCTGTTTTAGTCGGGTTTCGCGCCTTAAGAGGACTCCAAACGCTTCCTAAAGCAAGAAAATTGCAACTACGGACGATGCTTCCAAGAAAAAGACCTGAACTGTTGCCGTACAATGAGGACGTTCTCATTTTCCCCACTTACTTATGCTGGAAACGTCCTCGCTTCAATTCACTCAGTTTTTCACTTCCGTTGCGAGGAGAATTCGGCGCTCAGCATGAATACGGCAGCTGCGTCGGAGGCGAAGGCAGGAGTTAGACGGCGACGAGGCGACGGCAGGCTGAGCGGAAGCGCAACGGCGAGGGCGGGAGGGAGAGACGGACGCTCTCAGAGATGAAGAGAAACCGAAAATCTCTTCTAGACGGTGTCGCCTGTTAAGAAAGCGATAATAAAATTTAAGGTTAAATATCACGAAAAATTTCAAACCGATAACCATGTGATAAATGGAGAGGAAAACTCCAAATTGGTATAAGTATCTATTGTCAAATGTCATTCAAATCAGCAATTTGATAAGGTTACTAACAGAAAATAAATTTATTCAAATATATATAATTTGAGGTTTTCAAGTGAACCAAATTGAGATTTTTCATAATATTAAATTAATGGGATATGTTCAACATAAGTCCTAAAACTTATAAGGAAAGTGCAATTGAGTCCTAAAACTTACAAAAAGTGCAATCAAGTCCTAAAACTTGTCAAATTGGTTCAATTGAATCCTAAAATTAACACCGTTAGATTTACTAATGGAAAATGCTAACATGACGCTAACGTCATATTCTAAATGATTTTTTATTATACGCGTGGCTTTTTTAAATTATTTTTTATTGAAAATTTTTAAAAATTAGATTTAAAATCTTAAAATGAAAAACTAAAATTTATTTAAAAAACAAAATTGTTAAAAAAAAAATGGCACCGGCGAGCATTTCCTCCGAAATGCCGCGCCCATTGCCGGAGGGGCCGACAACAGTCGCCGGCCCTGGGCTAGCCCGAGCGAGGCCTCGCCGGCCCTCGCCTGGGGTCGGCGATGGTCGCCCAGATCTGGGCATTTCAATTCAGCTCCGTCGCACTCCCGACGCCGTGCCCCGACGCTGTCCAGATCTGAGTGAGTGGGTTCTGGAGGGCAGGGGTTCCGTTGCCGTCGTTGCACCGGACTGCTGCCGAGCCGTGCCGCTGTAGCCCCGACGCCGTCCCCAGCAAACCAACCGTGACCCTTTGCGGTGCTAGGCTGCTACCGTTCCCCGACGTCCTCCCGCTGACCCCCTAACGACCGGACTACCGTCGTCGCCCAGCCGCCACTAACGACTCCACCCGATCCCGCGTCGGGGACGCCCAAATCTGGGCGAGCATCGCCGACCCCAGGCGAGGGTTGGCGAGGCCTCGCCCAGGGCGGGCGATGGTCGCCGGCCCCCGGTGAGGGTCGGCGAGGCCTCCCGCAGGGAGGGCGATGGTCGCCGACTCCCCGTGAGGGCCGACGTGCCCAGATCTGGGCTTCCTCACCCGACGGGGGTGGCCGGCCCTCGCCTGGGGCCGGCGAGGCCTCGCCCGGGCGAGGGCCGGCCACCCCACCCAGGGCCGGCGACCGTCGCCGGCCACTCCGACGATGGGTGGCGGCGGAAGCACCACCGGTGCCTTTTTTTTTTTGCGCAGTTTTGTTTTTTTAAATAAATTTAGCTTTTCTTTTTCTGTTTTTAAATCTAATTTAAAGAAGAATAAAAATAATATTAAAAGCCATGTGTATAATAAAAAAATCATTTAAAATGCCACGTCAGCGTTTTCTGTTAGTAAATTTGACGGTGTTAACTTTAAGACTCAATTGAACCAATTTGACAAGTTTTAGGACTTGATTGCACTTTTTGAAAGTTTTAGCACTCAATTGCACTTTCCTTGTAAGTTTTAGGACTTGTGTTGCACATATCCCTAAATTAATTAATAATCTCATTTGTAGTTCTTCAACTTTATATAAATTATACAATTGAATTCTCATATTTTTAACATCTATGTGCATGATCTAAGATTTTATATTGTTAAAATGACCACCTTCCCATTACCAAAAAAAAAAAAAAAAAGCCACCACCTAAAATCAACCTCGGCGAAATTTAATAATCTTATCAACTTTACTTTTGCTTCTCCTATTAATCTACAATATGAATTATCATTTAAAAATTAATTGGCATTGACATAATTTATTACATTTTATAAGATACGCCTGTACTTTATATTTTTCTACATTTATAAATATATATTTATATAAATTATGCATCTAAAGACAATTATTAGAGATGGACTTTAAGAGGAAAAATTAGAAATAGAAAATTGATATAAATAAGATAATGAGATCGTAAGGAGAGGAAGGAGAATAGAGATGGAGATAGATTACATACATTGAACTAGTATATGAGTTCGTCTTTGAGCCTAGTGGAAAATAGTTACAACCAAGACAAAGAATAGAACCATCGGGATCTTTCTTGTTCAAAGCAAAATTAATCCTAAGACAAAGTTTAGTCTAAGGGCGCGCATGATAAAATTTCTGGAACAGAAATTAATTTCTATTCCCCGAACGGGTTTCTGAGTAAAGAAATGCATTTGATAACGATTCAAAATTTTTATTTTTTGAATAGAAATTCGTTTGATAACATAATAAAATTGTTATTTCTAGGGGCAGTGACGCTAAGCGTCTGGAAATGGGCCTCCGATGGCGAGGGTTTGGTGGTTGGTGGCGAGTGTCTAGCGGTCAGCGTTCGGTGGCGAGTGGCCGATAATAGGCGATGAGCGTCTAGTGGCCAACAATCGGCAATGGGCAACCAAAGTCCGGTGTTCGACTATGGATGGCTGATCGGCGATGTTTAGTTGCCGATGTCCAACATTCGACGGCGAGTGTCCAGTGGTCAGCAGCCGGCATCTGGTGGCGGGTGGCCAATGACCGATGGTTGGCTGCTGGTGGTTGGTGGCTGACGAGCAGCAATGGGCAACCAAAGTCTGATGTCCGACTATGGATGGCCGATCGGCGATGTTTGGTTGCCGATGTCCAACGTCCGACGGCGAGTGTCCATTGGTCAGCGGCCGACATCTAGTGGCGAGTGGCCAATGACCGGTGGTTGGCTGCTAGTGGTTGGTGGCTGACGAGTGGCAATGGGTGGTCGAAGTCCAACATGCGGTGGGTGGCTAGTAAGTAATGGGCGGCTAGCGTTCAGTGGCCAGTGGCAGGTCCGTTGACTGGTGGCAGGCGACAAGCGGTGGGTGTCCAGCGTCCTATGGGTGGCGAATGGGCAACGAGCAATGACGAGAATGAACGAGGAAAAGAGTTTTGATTTCTCACTTTTATTTCAAATATTGAAAAGCTACAAATTCTAGATTCTAATTTCTGCTCCAAATCTATTTATGGAATATAAATCTGTTCCATAAATAGAAAATTGAAATTGCATTACTGAATGGATTTCTATTTCAAACCTGTTCAAAGGGACCGAGAAATAGATATTTATAATGCATGCCCTAAGTGTTTGAGAGCTAAACTTGCTTCAACCTAGCCTCTACTTGGATCCATACCTAGCCCAAATCTTATGCAGTTCCTTGAGTGCTTCAGCCATATCCATCCGATCCCGCGGTGACTCCATTGAACATGCAACTCCAATCCCTAGGACGAAGGTGATGCAATCTCTTATCCTCTCAATGTCATTCTCACTTTCTATGTTAAAAATGGCTGAGTCCACGATCTCCATCACTTGGTTTGGTAGAGCCATCTTCACAAAGTTGTGGAGATTTAAATGGTCCTTGAAAGCCTCTTCCGTGGGTCTCCTCCCTGTTAACATTTTCAATAAAAGAATAATGTAACTGTACACATTGCCTTGTGTGGATACCATGTCCCCCATGCCATACTCTAAAATAGTGTACATCAAGCAATATACAATGAAAATAAATATTTCATCTAAAGGCCAACACAAATAAAACTTAGACATTTAATGAGAAAATTTTCTTACCATGAGGGACATAGCTTATGGAACCCCTCATCGCCATTGAGCTACTGCAGTCGTCAATGTCCATGGCTTTTGTTGTCGCGACGGAGATGATTGTCGCCAGCCCAAAATCCCCAACTCGTCCAATCATCTCATTGTCCAGAAGGACGTTACTCGGCTTTAGATCTCCATGTACAATTTTTGTGCTGCAATCCTCATGAAGATATTCGACTACGGAAGCTATGTCAATGACAATGTCTAACCTTTGCATTAGTCCCAAATGTCCTGGCTTTCCATGTTCATGTTCATGCTCAACGTTCTCTTCGTTTCCTTGGTGTATCCAATTCTCTAAGCTCCCATTAACCATGTATTCGTATAAGAGAGCTTTGAAATCATTGCCGTGATAGTCCACGCTTGAGCACACGTTCAATATCTTCACGAGATTTCGGTGTCTTATGGCCCCTAAGGTTTGACATTCCGAGATAAAGCTCTTCAAAGCACCTCTATGGCCCAAGTTGAGCACTTTAACCGCCACCCAGCTGCCTTCCTATGTAGTTCCTTTATAGACAGTACCATGTCTCCCTTTACCAATGACATTGTTCTCAGAGAATCCATCTAAGGCTTTAGAGAGCTCTGCATAAGAGACCCTAAGAAATTGGTATTCAAACAGGCAATTTAGTTGAACGATATTTTCTTTCGACTTCTTTCTCCGGTACTAAATGATATACAGGCAAAGACACAGAATGAAGCTTGACAAGATGGTCGTCACTATGGCGATTACTAAAACTATTTTGGTTAGCAATGGTATAGATGTATTCGATTTGCAAGAAGGAAGGTTTAGTTCTACAATACCTCCACAGAGATTCCTATTGTCAAAGATGGACACTACACTAGCATTGAGAAATACTCCTTGCTTCGGAACTTCTCCTTCAAGCTTGTTTGAAGATAGATTCAAGTACTTTAGATCAGTAAGTTGAGCAAGAAAGCTCGGGATTTCACCAGATAAGTTGTTATGGGAAATATCCAACTCTTGTAAGCCCCGTAATGTACCTAAAGCTAGAGGAATTTCACCATGAAAGGAATTGACTGCTAAGCTGAGCCGCCTCAATAGCAAGCACTTGCCCATGGAGCTAGGAATTGGTCCCATCAGCTTATTGTAAGATAGATCTAGTTCGACAAGATTGGTCAAGGACCCAACTTGAGACGGAAGATATCCACTCAAATGGTTATGCGCTAAGCTAAATATAATCGAAATGGTAGAAAGGCCAAGAACCTCCCATGGAATTGAACCACTTAGATTATTGTTCGAAAGCTCAAGCTCGGTTAGCTGCCTACAATTACCAAGGCTCTGTGGTATTTCCCCATAAAAGTCATTGAACTGCAGGTAAAGGCGATTCAATAACGTCAAATTGCCGATCGATGACGGGATCTCTCCACTTAACGTGTTTTCCCATAAGTACAATTCGTGCATGTTGTGGAGTGCTCCGATAGAAGAAGGAACACGACCGCCAAGCGAATTGCTTGATAAGCCAAGAACGGACAGGTTGAAGAGATTGCCAATACTTGGAGGAATGGTTCCGCACATTGTGTTGGATGACATAGCAATTACTCTAATGCTATTGGAAAGATTGCCAATGGAATTCGGCAATTGACCTTCAAGAAAATTGTGGTCCACCACAAAATTTACCAGCCTTGAACAATTAGTCAATGAGGTAATGAAACTGAAGTCATCTCGCAACTGGTTAAAAGCAAGTAACATTGCTTCGAGAGCTTTTAGCTTTCCAAGATTTGTGGGCATCGATCCATGAAAACTATTATAGTCAAAGTAAATGTACCGAAGGCTAGAGGCATTCGATAAGGACAGAGGAATAATGCCGGTAAACAGATTATTATGAAAATCAAGATAACCAAGAGAAGGAAGAGTATCACCGATACAAGGGGGAATGCTCCCTCTCAATTGATTGTCACTAGCACCAAAATAGATAATGCTAGACATGTTGAAGATTGCTGGAGGGATCTCGCCATTGAGTTGATTAAACGCCAATTGAACAAACCTCAAACCACGAAGCTTGGACAATGTCTTGGGAATCTCTCCTTGCAACATATTTGCCCCAATGGAAAGATCGAAAAGTTGGGAGAGATTTCCAATAGAATGAGGAATAGATCCTATAAGACTATTTTTAGACAGATCAAAATACCAAAGCTTTGACAAAGAGCCAATCTCATCAGGAATTTTGCCCACAAGTCGGTTATCGATGAGATTCAAAATCTCAAGGTTTGAGCACTGAGAAAGATTAGTAGGCATTGGTCCACCAAATGAGTTGTTACTAAGAATGAGATGGCGAAGGCGAAACAAGTGGCCAATGCTTTGTGGAATTTCGCCGTGAAAGCTATTGTTTAGTAGAACAAGGCTCCTCAAGAAAGAGAGGTTTCCGACATGAGGTGATAGAAGACCACCCAAGCCTTTCGACCTCAGGTTAAGGGACACGACCCTTTTAGGATGTCGTCTACCGCATACAACACCTTGCCACTCACAATGATGAGAAGAAGCATTCCACGAGCTCAGGACTCCAAGTGGATCCTCATCCACATTGTCTCTGAAGTAGATTAAAGCGAGTTGATCCGTATGGTTAGTTTCCATCGCTGGGCTCATCCATAATGGGAGATGGGAACAGAATAATAGGATCATAATTGCCATATGCTTTTCCATTGTGACTTGGTTCTGTGTCCTAGAAGTTGCAAGCAAAGTTTCTTTCAGATTGAACTAAATAAGAAATGAAGACCTTCAAAAGCATATGCATTTCCATTGATCAAAATAAACCTTTTTACGGGGCGAAACCCGACCCAATATGCAAGTTTAACACAAACCAAGAGTTGGACTTTAAAAGTACTACAGATTGGCCAAACTAGAGAAAGGTACATCAAAATGGAGGATTTGACAGCTGCGCAGTGACATGCGGGAAAGCCGTGCCGCGAAGAAAGGGAATCAAGCACAGATGTAGTCCTTGATTTTCGGCCATTTCAAAGAGACCTCCTACTTGGTCGCGGGCAAAGCGTGCAATTTGTGCTGTAAATTTTTCACATCCAAAATGAGTTATTTATTTGTTAATACCTTGGTTTAGTTTAGTTTAATTTTAGGCATGAGAAACACTTGAGCTTGTTGAGCAATTGTTACTTTGTTTCTTCGATTATAGAAAAGTAGATGTAAATGCCAACACTCGGATTGAATCACGTAAACCTTTGGGTCTTTTATTATTTCTCATTTGTTTTTTCAGTAATTTCACATTGACTTAATTACAAAATCCTATTTTTACAAGAAGGTTTACTTCTCACCTGGTATATTGTCACTCAGTAAGTCCAAAACCATCGGTTTTTAACATTATAGGCGTGAATTACTCTTTGAGAAATGGTCAGTTGTGAACCCAATCCAACAAACCAACCCATCGCACTCTTCTGGCAACGTCGGTTCATGTTCATGAGGTAGACTGAAGACAACCCAAAACACTTGTAACTCATAGATGTAAGCAATAGCTTTAATTGGTTCATTGCGTGACATCATCAGATCAACCTGCCATACCGAAGAAGGGGAAAAACATTGATCCCATCTCATCAATGAGAAGTAACGTTCAAACGGAAAATACAAATCTTATACAAATGTTGAGAGAAAAAATAAAGACCACATGCACAAGAACTTCCACCATAAAACATTTATATGAGATAAAGCAGCCAATAAAGGAATGTTATAGACACATGCTTCTGTTCCAATGCGCTCTCTACTGATTTTAGCTGCAAGTGCATCTTTGACATCATTGGATGCGGCAGCTCTCTTCAGCTCTTCATCCAACGTAAATGTGAACCTTGCGCCTGAAATAAACACATGATTATGAACATGGAGGCACAAAGAAGACCGGACAATAGATAACAAAACAGAAAGCTCCTTTTTGATCTCGCAAAACTCTAGTACAAATTAAAGAAAAATGAGCATCCACATCACATGGCAGAAGAATGAAAAAAAAAAAAAAAGCTTCTTTGTAGGATGAGTTGCGAAAATGCAAGGTTTACAAAGCTCATCTAATAATGAAATCATTAAGCATTCCCAATTCAGGGATTGGGAGGATGCAAGAGGATCCAAGAGTCATTGAAAGAAAAGAATCATACATAAAGCACAAACGGTAGGCTCATGGTTCTAGCACACTCTATTGTAGGTATATCTTTCATGCGATTGTTACTTTCTTGATTAAAATCTTTTACTTACCTATGCAGTCACATGTTTACCCACGTAATACATCCATTTGTACAGAAAAGAGGAAGTGAATAGAAGGACGGCATTTGTTTTATGCATGTGTATTAGACTGTCACGTGCAACTCTTAACACAATTTCATGCAACTAGTCCAAAGGCAACAAGCTATGGCATTGACGAAGATACAATAGAACTTCCCATGTCTATATACATTATACATCCATTTGTTCTACTAACAAACAAATAGCAATGGGTCACATTATAAATGGTCTCGGGCACATTGAATAAGAATATCCAGAACTAGATAAACACAACAAACAGAAGTTCAACAAAATTTAAATAAAACAGCACCAAAGCGAACAGCACGAAGAACACGCAGGGGATCATCCAGAAACGTTTCCTTTGGGCCTAGAGGTGTCACAATTTTTCATGATTTAGGATCATCAATCCCTGTACAGTGAACAAAAATTCAAAAAGCAGAAGAATTAATATAGTATGATTCCACAAAAAGGTCTCACGAAAAGAAAATCAAGTCAAAAAATCTATTTTATCCTCTCCCAGTTAAATCTTCAACTGAGCTGGTGTTGATATTGTAAAATATGCTGTCAGATAAAAATTTAGGTCATCAAGCGACTGGACCAATATAAAGAAGCAACTGTTATCTGGATGTCCAGTCATGTTTAAAATAGAGAGTGGATTATAGTCTTCAGAATCCAACTTCATTAACATACAAATTTCACAGACTAATGAAAGGCATGTGGTGCTAAACCACTTTATTAGCTTAAGAGAGAGAGAGAGAGAGAGAGAGAGAGACAGAGAGAGATCCAAATAAAGATATGAAAGACTGTACATCCCATGACTTCTTGCCAGCTGACCAGAAAATCAAAACAGCCAGCAATTCCTCTGTAATCATCATCTAGTTAATTGGCATTAAATTATCAACAGGCAGTAAGTTTCAAGCTACATATACTTCGCAGAAGAGCAGACTATGTCCGCTATCAGTAACCAGAAATAAGGTTGGACAGGGTAATAGAAAAATTTGTTATGTACCATTTATAGAGTAATAGAATAATTTGATGCATTCAAAATATGTTTAACTAACAGTTGTTAGATCAAACACCACTTAAAACTAAGCAATGAATTGTTTTGAGATAAACAGAATCTGATGCAATCAACATTTTGATTCAAGAGCAATTTATCAGTTACATAAAGCAGAAGAGACACCTGTCTATAATTAAATCCCTTCTGTAAGCATCCTCTTCAGCAGTGCCAAAATCCTGTAAGATAAATCAAATTTGACGACCAGTCACAAAAGTAACAACCAAGAAACCAGCAAGATTTTCGTGTCATAAATAGTTGAACAAAAGTGCGATCACATTGGAAGCACCAGTGCATGGAGAGAGAGGACAAAGCGATAAATAAACAAAAATTTGCTCCAAGCATTAACAATATAAGAGAAAACACTCTGCTAATGTCACAAATGAATGGCCATGGACACAAAATGTAAAAGGCCTTGAGCTCATTGCATTTAGCTTTCATGATGATTCTTAAGCCCTCTTATCTTTGATGATATACTCGACACTTTCAAGAAAACAACGTTTGTTCAACAAGTCTCTCGAGTGAATTAGCAACAGAAAGAAAAACAGTTTAGAAGAAAGCTCCTGGACCAGGACTATTCAAGGATAGACATGTGATTGTCAGAAATCAAGTCACTTTACTATTGATTATGAGCCACATAATTGTCATTTGTACACTTGCATTCCTTAAGTACGAGTACCACCATGGAGCATGCAAACGGCTGCCCTATTCATACCACCTAACTAATTTGCTTGTCTTTCTTTCCCTTGAAAAAGAAACTTCCCGAAAGAGCTGAAAACTATTTTTGCTATTTACTGGTAATGATACTGTCTAGTAAGCCCTGACTAAACAAGATAATAAGATACAGGTGGAAAGAAAACATACAACAGATGAATTAACAGCTGTACTACAGCATACCAACTGGGTGGGAATGCGGCTATTCTCACGTACCTTTCAGACCTTGTGTTCACAAAATCTATCCATATATCATAAAGGCGCCTCCTCGCTGTTTCCAGATGTTTTGACTGGTCTGGGTCGCTGCAAAACTTAATTCATATAAAAAAATGTCTTCAAATACCCAATCAGAATGGAGACAGCATCTGCCACAATAATATACCACAACCTAATTCAATCAGACAATATGGGCAAATATTCATATACAAGAAGTTCCAAATTCAACTATGCCAACAAAACCATATTTCATGACTAACATTCAAAAAACAAGTTAAGAGAGAATTGCAGGAGACGAAAAAGAAAAGACCTTCTACAGAGCTCATGAAGACAGTAGACCTGCCAGATAATAAGACCAAAATACGAAAAAAAAATCGAGGGGCAAAAAATGGAGCAGAAAAGGGTATTCTCAAAAGTACATACTCCATCCTGCACACACTCCTATTCCACCCAAAGAGAACCATTTGTTCTTCACTTAATCATATTTCAAAGCCCTTGGAGAAACAAACGTAAGAGGGTCAATTGATCTCAATATGAAAAAGATTTTGCAAGTGTGGATACCCTCGAGAGTGGCTTTATCTCTTGGGAGACTGCTTTACTAATCATGAGGTGATCAATTTCTGACAACAGTCTTTCTTTGGAGGGATATAGAGTTCGTAAGATATGCACGAGATAGGCAATTGGAACCCTTGTTTGACTTATTTGATTTACTTAATAGTCTTGGGTTGGGTTTTGAGGTCAGTGAAAAGCAATGTGACCACATAGATAGAAATGGATTGGTTCCAGTGAAACTTGCTAAAAACTACAAGGGTCTGGCACAACCTAAACCACATGCCTGCCAACCCTAACACATTGATCATATTCAAGATGTAGAATCCACTGGATATAAATGTCTAGCAATTCAAATTTCGTGAAGTAAAGGAAACAGTTAATCATGAAGAATCAAGAGCCTTGCATCTTCATCTCTATGCCTTCAAAACACTCTTTTAATCCTCTCCCTTCACACTTAGCTAGCATTGCTTCATCCCGTGGTCTTAGCTATTAGACTAGGTATTGTGGACCTATTCCTCTTTATTTTATACTCTAGTGAACACTCATTTCCAGTCTTTCCTTTTTCTTTTTTCATTTTTTCAGTGACAAAGAAATCACTATGTAAGAAATGGAGTGCACAATAAACAAATAATCACCAGTCACATATAAACTTCCGGTGCAGAATAAACAAATGATCAACACTCACACATAAACTTCAAGTGAAATCATGCATTCTCACATTAAAATATGGAAAGCCAATATTTGAAGGCAAAAGACAAGTACAAAACTCAATGTACCTTGGGATAACAACCAGACCTCATGCCTCTTCCCCTGTTGATGCCAAATATTGGGTAACCTTATCCACGAATGTACTACCCAACTTGAATCTAGTGCAATATCAATATCATAACACTCTTTCTCCAGAAGCGGTAAAGATGAGATAACATGAGTTTGTTCGTCAACTTCTTCAAAGAATAGGTTTAACACAATTAATCCACATCGATTCAAGTATAATAATTGCATCCTTTCCCTTCGAATCATTTTAGCTTGAATGTGATAGATGATTCTGAGCAAAAAATTATGCTAAAAATGACAGACATTAAATCATTCATAACAGTTTAAAAGCATCCTGGGGGCTTTCTAGGAACATATAACCATTCTCTACTCAAATAATTACCCTGCACCTTGTCGAAGGTTGGGAAAGGTCCTATTTATTGAGGGTCGTAGCAAAGGGGCATCACCGCCCAAGAACAGGTTGTAGTGATGGTATTGGAATGCAAAGTTAGTAATCAGTAGCATATACATAAGAGAGTAACTCATAAATGTGGTCCCAAGGGAATCATAACTCTTTATAGAAGTAAATTCACCATGTAAATGTCCGTCACTAATATTATGCGACACCTAAGGGCACCCAACTGGCTCGAAATGGCAGCAGTTGAGAGTAATAAACCACTGAAAGCAGCAAGTAATCATGGCAAATAGGCTATTGTAGACTTTTTCAAAGAGAACATCTTCTTGTTTTTCTTTTGTATTTAGGTATTTTTCATGTGGATTATGAAAACATGTCACTTCACTGGCTAATAGTGCTGACTGCTGAGGCAATTGCCAAAAAACCTAGCAGACCTATTATTCCCAAAAGGCAGACTTTGAAATTATGAAGTTCACACATTATTGTTGTAACTTGTAATACTAAACCTATTTATAAAAAAATAAATTCAAAGTTCACATTCCTAAACTTGAAGATTTACCACTTAAATCACCATAGAGTTATCCCGCCTGCATATATTGACGCCCAGTGACTACATAATCAAAAAATGCAGTCTCAATCCCAGTACCTTAAAAAACAATAGAACGACATCGATAAAGACCTCGATTAGTCGATGTTCCAACCGATTGTATAAACAGAACTTCATAAGTAATACAAAAGTACTGCATTTTCTAAAATTCGCACTCCAAAGAAACAAAAACCCCCAATCAAACAAAGAAAAAGCGCGTCTTATGGGAAGGGAAAAGTAAGAACTTGAACTAATTATAACTAAACAAGTGATTAGACAAAATGTCTCAAGAGAAGCACAAAACGACATGCTTTTACACGATTGACACTGCAAAAGAACATCGAAGCGAACACGCTACTGCACCAGCAAATACACCAACCTTATCACGGACCCAACCAACAGCGACCCGGAGCTGGGTAGGGAGATCAAAATGGCGAACGGTGGCGAGAAGCCTATCAAAGATCATCTTCTCCTTCTCTGTCAAATCGATCTTTTTCTTCACTCGCACCACCGGCGAATTCGTCGACATGGATTTCGCGCCTTAAGAGGACTCCAAACGCCTCCTAAAGCAAGAGAATTGCAACAACGGACGATGCTTCTAAGAATAAGACCTGAACTGTTTTACTCATGCTGGAAACGTTCTCGCTTCAATTCACTCAGTTTTTCCCTTCCGTTGCGAGGAGAATTCGGCACTCAGACGGTTAGACGGCGACGAGTGGAGGCGACACGGCGACGACGGGCTGAGCAGAAGCGCAACAGCGAGGGCGGGAGACACAGACAGGCGCAGAGACGAACAGAAACTGAAAAGCTCTTCTAGACGGTGGCCACTGGCCCGTGATAAGAGAGGGATAATAAAATTTTGGGTTCAATACCACGAAAAATTTTAAAATACATTTATGATAAATCACAAAAACTTTTAAATTAGTATATTTATGACAAAATTACCCTCCATTAATTTTCATTAAATTAAATTAATATTACAAAATGCCACAAACCGATACACAAATGGATGATAAAATCCCAAATCGATACGGGTGTCTATTGTCATATGTCATTCAACTCAATAATTTGACACTAATACTAACGGAGGACAAATTTGTCACAAGTATATAGTTAGTATTTTTTATGGTCATAAAATCAAGTTGGGTAAATTTAAAAACAAGTTAACCAGTTTGGGATTTTTTCATAGTATAAAATTAATTAATAATCCCATTTGTAGTTCTTCAACTTATTTAAATTATATAATTGAATTCTTAGATTTTTAAAATCTAAGTGCATCACCTAAGATTTTATATTGTTAAAATGGCCTAAAATCAACCTTGGCGAAATTTAATAATCTTATTGACTTTACTTTTACTTCTCCTATTAATCCACGATATGAATTATCATTTAAAAATTAATTGGCATTGACATTATTTATTACCTTTTATAAGATAACCTCTATTTTATATTTTTCTACATCTATAAATCTGTAAATACAGATTAAAATGATGCATCTAAAGAAAATTATTAGATATGGACTGTAAGAGGAAAAATTAGAAACAAAACATTCATATAAAGAGAATAGTGAAATCGTAAAGAGGGGAGGGGAAATAGAGATGGAGATAGATTACACACGTTTAACTAGTATATGAGTTCAGCTTTGGGCCCAATGGAATAGAGGTAAAACTAAGATGAAGAATAGAACCATCCGAATTTTTCTTGTTCAAAAAGCAAAATTAATCCTAAGACAAAGTCTAGTCCAAGTATCTGGGAGCTGAACTTGCTTCAACCAAGCCTCTACTTAGATCCATACCTAGCTCGGATCTTATGCAATTCCTCGAGTGCTTTGGCGATGTCCATTCGATCCTGCGGCGACTCCATTGAACACGCAACTCCAATCCTTAGGACAGAAGCGGCGCAATCTCTCATCCTCTCAATGTCATTCTCACTTTCTCCTTTAAAAATGGCCGAGTCCACGATCTCCATCACTTGGTCTGGCAGAGCCACCTTGACATAGTTGTGGAGATTTAAATGGTCTTTGAAAGCCTCTTCTGTGGGTCTTCTCCCAGTTAACATTTCCAATAAAACAATACCGTAGCTGTACACATCGCCCTGTGTGGATACCATGTCCCCCATGCCATACTCTAAAATAGTGTACATCATGCAATATAGAATGAAAATAAATATTTCATCTAAAGGCCAACACGAATAATACTTAGACAATTAATGAGAAAATTTTCTTACCAGGCAGGACATAGCCTACGGAACCCCTCACTGCCATTGAGCTGCTACAGTTGTCAATCTCCATGGCCACTGTTGTCGCAGCGGAGCTGATCGTTGCTAGCCCAAAATCCCCAACTCGTCCCATCATCTTGTTGTCTAGAAGGATGTTACTTGGCTTCAAATCTCCGTGTACAATCTTTGGGCTGCAATCCTCGTGAAGATTTTCAATTGCGGAAGCTATGTCAATGGCAATGTCTAACCTTTGCATTAGTCCCAAATGTCTTGGCTTTCCATGTTCATGTTCATGTTCAATGTCGTCTTCATTTCCTTGGTGTATCCAATTCTCTAAGCTCCCATTACCCATGTATTCGTACAATAGAGCTTTGAAATCGTTACCGTGATAGTCCACGCTTGAGCACACATCCAATATCTTCAAGAGATTTCGGTGTCTTATGGCACCTAAGGTTCGACATTCCGAGATGAAGCTCTTCGAAGCACCTCTGTGGCCCAAGTTGAGCACTTTAATCGCCACCCAGCCGCCTTCCTGTGTGGTTGCTTTATAGACAGTACCATATCTCCCTTTACCAATCACATTGATCTCAGAGAATCCGTTTGTGGCTCTAAAGAGCTCCTCATAAGAGACCAACGAAAATTTATGTTCAAATGGCAATTCAGTCGAAGGGGTATTCTTTTTCGAACTTTTTGTCCGATACCAAAAGATAAACAGGCAAAGACACAAAATGAAATATGACAAGACAGCTGCCATTGTGGCGATTACTCTAAACTTTTTGGTCTGTAATTGTTTAGAGGTATTCGATTTGCAAGAAGGAAGGTTTAGTTCTATAATACCTCCACAGAGATTCCTATTCTCAAAGACGGACACTGCACTAACATTGAGAAATACTCCTTGCTTCGGAACTTCTCCTTCAAGCTTGTTTGAAGATAGATTCAAGTACTTTAGATCTATAAGTTGAGCAAGAAACCTAGGGATTTCACCAGATAAGTTATTATGGGAAACATCCAACTCTTGTAAGCCTCGTAATGTGCCTAAAGCCGAAGGAATTTTGCCATGAAAGGAATTGACTGCTAAGCTGAGCTGCCCCAATAGCAAGCACTTGCTGATGGATCTAGGAATTGGTCCCGTTAGCTTATTGTAAGACAGATCCAGTTCGACAAGATTGATCAAGGAACCAACTTGAGACGGAAGAGATCCACTCAACTGGTTATGCGCCAAGCTGAAGATAATCGAAATGGTAGAAAGATTAAGAACCTCCCCCGGGATTGAACCACTTAGATTATTGTTCGAAAGCTCAAGCTCGATTAGCTGCCTACAATTATCAAGGCTATGCGGTATTTCCCCATAGAAATTGTTGAACGATAAGTAAAGAAGACTCAATAACGTCAAATTGCCAATCGATGACGGGATCTCTCCCGTTAGCATGTTGACGCTTAAGTTAAAATCGCCCAAGTTATGGAGTGCTCCAATAGAAGAAGGTACATGGCCGCCAAGCAAATTGTTTGATAAGTCAAGAAAGTACAGGTTGAAGAGATTGCCAATACCTGAAGGAATGGTTCCGCACATTTTGTTGGACGACATAGCAATTAGTCTAACGCTATTGGAAAGATTGCCAATGGAATCTGGCAGGAGACCTCCAAGAAAATTGTCATTCACCCCAATGATTTCCAACCTTGAACAATTAGTCAATGAGGTAATGAAATTGAAGTCATCTCGCAACTGATTAGACATAAGGAACATTCCTTCAAGAGCTTTTAGCCTTCCAAGATTTGCAGGCATCGGTCCATGAAAACCGTTATGGTCAAAGTAGATGTACTGAAGGTTGGAGGCATTCGATAAGGATGGAGGTATAACGCCAGTAAACAAATTTCTAGGAATATCAAAATAACCGAGAGAAGGAAGAGTATCGCCGATATTAGGGGGAATGCTCCCTCTCAATTGATTCTCACCGGCGCTAAAATAGATAATGCTGGACATGTTGAAGATTGCTGGTGGGATCTTGCCAGTGAGTTGGTTAAATGCTAGTTGAACATTCCTCAAACCACAAAGCTTGGACAATGTCTTGGGAATCTCTCCTTGCAACCCATTACGTCCGATGGAAAGAGAGAGAAGTTGGGAGAGATTTCCAATAGAATGAGGAATATATCCTATAAGACTATTTTTAGCCAAAAATAAAGCTCGAAGCTTTGACAAAGAGCCAAGCTCACGAGGAATTTTACCAACAAGTTGGTTATCGATGAGATTCAAAACCTCAAGGTTTGAGCACTGAAAAAGATTTGTGGGCATTTGTCCACCGAAAGAGTTGTTACTAAGAATGAGATGGCGCAAGCGAAACAAGTGGCCAATGCTTTGCGGAATTTTGCCACGAAAGCTGTTGTTCTGTAGAACAAGGCTTCTAAGGAAAGAGAGGTTTCCGACATGAGGCGATAGAAGACCGCCCAAGCCTTTCGACATCAGGTTGAGGGACATGACCCTTTCAGGATGCCGTCCGCTGCATACAATACCTAGCCACTCACAGTGATGAGAAGAGTCATTCCATGAGCTTAGGACTCCGAGTGAATCCTTATCCACACTGTCTTTGAAGTAGATTAAAGCGAGCCGATCAGTCTGGTTGGTTTGCATTGCTGTACTCGTCCATAATATGAGCTGGGCATGGAAAAATAGGAATATTATCTCCATATGCTTTTCCATTGTGAGTGTTTTCTGTGTTCTAAGATGCTGCAAGTGAAGTCTCTTCCAGATTGAACTAAATAAGAAATGATGACTTTGAAAAGCATACGCTTTTCCATTGATCAAGACACCTTCTCACACGGCGAAACCCCACCCATTTGGAAAAATATGCAAGTTTAACAAGACTAAGACCTAGACTGAGAGTTGGACTTTAAAAGTAATGCAGATTGGCCGAACCAAAGAAAAGGGCATACACATGCTTGTCTAATTTTACATTTGCAGCAATTGGAAAGCTATGTGTGCTGCAAAGAAAGGAAATCAAGAACATACGAGGTCCTTGATGTTCGGCCGTTTTAAAGAGAGCTGCTATTTGGTCACAAGCAAAGCATGAAATTTGTGCTATGAGTTTTTTACATCCAAAATGAGTTGTTTTGGGTTTGGGTTTAATTTAAGCATGGGAAACACTCGACCATGCTGAGCGATTGTAACTCTTATTATCTAATTATAGTAAATTTTTGCTGTCAAAGACTCCTCATGGATGTAGGTACCAACACTCGTATTGAATTACGTAAATCTTTGACACTTATTGATCATCATTTATTTCTTCGATGATTTCAAATTGAGTTAATTTTAAGATATGTTAAATTATTGTCTCGAGTTTAAATTCGGATAACGATTTGTTAAACCAAATTTTATCGAGGAAGATTTTTCAAGCGGATTACAAATCGGATGAAAAAGTCTTTCTTCTTATTGGACTTTCTTTCGGACGTGCAAAATAAGTAAGGAAACAAAAGAATGAAGTTAACCTCCCTTACAAGACAAATGAGGAAATAAAATAAAAAGAAAAGTAAGGATTTCTTTCTTCTCCAAAAGCCTTGTTCACATTGAAGACTAAAGTAGGTGGGCCCAGGTCAAATTGTTGACCTTGGGCACACACATATAAAAAGCAGAAAAGAAGAGGAGCTGTAGAAGCCCTACGAAAAAAAGAGAGAGAGGAGCCGCACGTCCACACGTCGCCGCACAAGCTTTGAAGAGGTAGAGAACGCGAAGCTATACATACGTGGAGAAGAGACAGACATCCAGTTCTTGTTTTGGCATAAGTAGAGCGTTTTACTTTGACCTTGAATACGTGGTAACTTTGTGTTGTAAGTTATTTATTTATAAACAGTTTGGGTTTTGAATTAAATCTGAATGTGGAAAATACTCGAACGTGTGAGTAATTGTAAACTCTGATTCTCTGATTATAGTGAATTATTTGATCGGGCTTCTCGTGGGACGTAGTGCATCGATATCTTCGGACCGAACCACGTAAATTTCTGTATCCTTATTATTTCTCGTTTATTTTTGTGATTTTACGTTGGCGTAAATGCAAAGATCTTGTCGTTTCCGCTTTTATTATATTCTAATAAAATCTTCATTGGCTTCCGCATTCATTAATTCTACAACAAAAGTTTGCCTCTCATATGATATATTGTCATTTCATGGGTCCTAAACCATCGATTTTCAACATTTTAGGTATGAATTGCTCTTTGAGAAAGGGTTAGTTGTGAACCCAAAGGAACTACTCGGGAAGGCGAAGAGTATCGATTTGGTGGATCAACAAATGGCAAATCGAATCTTGCTTTAGAAAAAAGAAGAGAAGACTCCCGAAGAGCTATCGATTTGATGGGTCAACAAATGGCAAATCGAATCTTGCTTTAGAAAAAAGAAGAGAAGAGACGAAGAAAGAATGGGTGGATGCCTACCATGAATTTCTTGTCTCGCGTGAATTGCTCTTTTAGAAAGGGTCAGTCGTGCACCCAAAGGAAGACCACTTCTTAGTAGAAAACATGGGCCTAGCGAAAAATGAAATCTTCTCAATTGTTTCACACCATCAACCCATAAAAGTAGGCGTACATGATGATATGATTGTACAACACTTTTGAGGAGAAGAAGATGTATCTCAGCATAGACGTGGACCCCCCTCGTTACCTTTTGTGCAACTCTCATCACACACTGCACACAGCTCACGCAAAAACTCGTAAATTCATCCCAAGCCTTTTCTTCCACCTCTCCTCTCCAATCCTCGATCATATGAGTTGCAAGCGACCCAGAAAGACAGTGTGAACTCAAAAATGACAAAACAAGTGCGCCAACAACCGATTGGAGAGAAGTCCAGTCTGGTTTCGCTTCACAAAATCGGAGAGAAGTCCAAACACTTTAAGTTCATAATGACTTTGTATTCATTAACATGATGATTTTTTTAGTGGCCTGTTTACATCAATGTCTAATTTACCATCTCCTAATATATCCAACTCTTTCTTTATATACGTCAATGTCCATGGATTAAACTTATAAAAAACCGCGCATCAATGGGATGATTAGGAAACAAAACAGGTGTTCAAAAAGAATCAACTCTTCATAAAGCTCTAGCATTCCTGCCACATTTTTTGCCAATGAACTCCCATGACCGACACGGCAAGCTGTCGAGGCTTGCCACTCGTGAGTTTCCATAATTACCTAATACACCACATCTTCTCCACGCATGGTATTCGGCATACGCCACCGGATCGTTTGCTAGGGACTTCACGAAAGTTGCCAATTCCTTTATGGAGCTAAACTTGTTCCCGTCTATGATCGAATGTGGAGGGACAAAGTCCATGACGTTGGGGGCACTGAAATAGATGGTGACCGCCCCGGAATTCAGAGCATAAAATAGCTTCTCCGTCACGTAACTTTCTGTTCAGTTGTTCTCGATTGCGAGAACAAACTTATAATGAGACATGGCGCAGCGCAAATTGTCCAACCATTTTGGAGTGACACTGACATCGTTGGCACACTCGGGATAGAAAGAAAGTGCCTTATCGAGACCGCCGACATTATTTAAGCACTGGACAAATGAATGGTGAGGCAGCAACTTGAAGAGCTTTTCTGCAAGTTCGTTCTTTTGAGGAAGGCAACGAGAGGAAGACCAATGACCCAGCGTCTCCTGGGGTGCAAACACAAGATTTAATGCATTTAGGGGATCATAAGTTAATAGGGAGAGAATCGAGATGAGACTCGAGAAGGATTGACGAGATGATAGCTCACATTGTCCTTACAAGAAGACACGCGGTAATTTCAACCATTGTGGAAAAGTGATCCAGCATAGGTTGACTGCATGGTAACTGATGAAGGTATCTTCTCGGTCTGATCTCCTTCGTCCAGCATCCAGATCCATGTGTACACGTAGTGGATCCCCATTGCGCCTCTGATGTTAGCATGTCCAGTGAGAGAAGATGCTCTCAATTAAAGCAGCAGCATGTAAAACAAATTTCATGGAAGCCGGCACCAATCGGGAAAAGGTAAAATTCCAAAAGTGTCCTCTTTTTATCAAATAAGGGCTCGAAGTGGATTTTATTTCAAATAAGGACCTAAAGTGTCATCATTTTATCAAATCAAAGTCTGAAGTGAATGTTGTTTCAAATGAAGACCTGAAGTAACTATGTCCATTTCAAATAAGGGCCTAAAGTAACTATGTCCGTTTCAAATAAGGACCCGACTTTCCGACGATCAAGAGTATTTTCATCATTTGTCATTTTTCCCCTTTTTTCTTTCTGTTTTTTTTTTTTTTCCTAGTTCTTCTTCCTCTTCACCGATGCCCACAAAGGGCTAGGCAAGGGTCACCCTCGCCGGTGAGGGCCATCCATGCCGGCCACAGGCGAGGGACGGCCTTGCCTGGGCTTGGCAACCCTCACCTACGGGCCATTTGCGAGGTTGGCCCTCGTCAGCCCCAAGGGAGGCCGAGCCTTGCCAGATCTAGTGAGGGTTGCCTCGCCGGCGGCCAGTGAGGGCTTGCAGGCCCTCGCCCGCCCTTACCAGCGGCCAATGAGGTCGCCCAGCCTTTGTTTGAACTTCTGACGACAGTCTTTCTTTGAAGGGATATAGAGTTCGTAAGATATGCATGAGTTAGGCAATTGGGACCCTTCTTTGACTTATTTGATTTACTTAATAGTTTTTGGATTGAGTTTTGAGGTCCGTGAAAAGCAGTGTGACCACACAGATAGAAATGGACAGTGAAACTTACTAAAAGCTACAAGGGTTTGGCACGACCTAAAACACATGCGTGCCAACCCTAACACATAGATCACATTCAAGATGTAGAATCCACTGTATATAAATGTCTAGTACGTCAAATTTCATGAAGTAAAAGAAACAGTTAATCATGAAGAATCAAGAGTCTTGCATCTTCATAACAGCAATGTCTATGCCTTCAAAACACTCTTTTAATCCTCTTCCTTCGCACTTAGCTAGCATCCTCTTTATTTTATACTCTAGTGAACACTCCTTTCCAGCCTTTCCTTTTTTCGGTGACGAAGAAGTGCACAATAAACAAATAACCACTGCTCACATTATAAACTTCCGGTGCAGAATAAACAAATGACCGACACTCCCACATAAACTTCAAGTCAAATTTTACATTCACACATTAAAATATGGAAAGCTAATATTTGAAGGCAAAAGGCAAGTACAAAGCTTAATGAACCTTGGGATATTAGCCAGCCCTCGTGCCTCTTCCCCTGTTAATGCCAAATATTGGGTAACCTTATCCACGAATGTATGGCCCAACATGTCATCAAGTGCAATATCAATATCATAACACTCTTTCCCTAGAAGCTGTGAAGAAGAGATAACTTGAGTTTGTTCATCATCTTTTTCAAAGAATAGGTTTAACATAATAAATCCACCATTTTTCACAATGTCATTTACTTCGATTCAAGTACAACAATTGTATCGTTTCTCTTCAAATCATTTAGCTTGAATGCGATAAATGATTTTGAGCAAAAAATTTTGCTTAAAATGGCAGACATTAAATAATTTATAACAGTTTGAAAGCATCCTGGGGCCTTTCTAGGAAAACATAATCATTCTCTACTCAAATAATCACCCTTGCAACTTGTCGAAGGTTGGGAAAGGTCCTATTTATTGAGGGTTGTGGCAAAGGGGCGTCACCACGCAATAACAGGCTATAGCGATGATATGAGGATGCAAATTTAGTAATCAGTAACATATATAAGATGAATGTGTGCAAATACATAAGAGAGTAACTCATAAATGTGGTGCCAAGGCAATCCTAACTCTTCATAGAAGTAAATTCACCAGTCTAAATGTCCATCACAAATATTACGTGACACCTAGGCACCCAGCTGGCTAGAAATGGCAGAGGCTGAGAGTAATAAACCTCTGAAAATGGCAAGTACTCATGGAAAATAGGCTATTGTAGACTTTCTAAAAGAGAACATCTTCTTGTTTTTCTGTTGTATTTAGGTGTTTTTCATGTGGATTAGGAAAACATCTTACTTCACTGGCTAATAGCGCTGACTGCCGAGGCAATTGCCGGAAAAACTAGCAGATGCCTATATTTCCCAAAAACAGCCTTCAAAATTATGAAGTTCACATTACTGTTGTAACTTGTAATGCTAAATCTATTCAAAAAAGACTGTCAAATCAACCATTCGCATTCTTAGACTTGAAGATTTATTACGTAAATCACTATAGAGTTATCACCGGCAAATAACAACGCCCATTGACTAAATAATAAAAAAATGCAGTCTCTATCCCAGTACCTTAATAACTATAGAACAAACCCCCATTCAAACCAATTGAAAACGTGTTTGATGGGAAGGGAAAGTAAGAACTTGACCGGAATATAACTAAACATGTAATTGGACAAAATATTGGACAAAATATCTATAAGAAACACAAAACAACCTACTGCACTAGCAAATACACCGACCTTATCATGGACCCAGCCACCAGCGGGCCCGCAACTGGGTAGGGAGATCAAAATGGCGAACAGTGGTGAGGAGCCTATCAGAAATCATCTTCTCCGTCTCCATCAAATCGATCTTCTCCTTCACTCGCACCACCGGCGAATTCGTCGACATCGATTTGCAACTCAAGAGCCCTGCTGTTATAGTCGGGTTTCGCGCCTTGAGAGGACTCCAAACGCCTCCTAAAGCAAGAGAATTGCCACTACGGACGATGCTTCTAAGAAAAAGACCTGAACTGTCGCCGTTCAATAAGACCGGAACTCATGCTGAAAACGTCCTCGCTTCAATTCACTCGATTTTTCCCTTCCGTTGCTAGGAGAATTCGGCGCTGCGCGAGGGGAGGGTAAAAAACCGAATTCCTTTTCCCTTCACAATCGAGTATCACAATTCTAATAAGTCGAATCAAAGTTTCAATTTTTCACGAGTACACTATATGAAAGTAAGGATCAATTTTATATATTAAACGACCACCGAGCCTACTCACAGTTCCAGACAAGAAAAAATCGAAATGAGGAGTACCAGGAGGCGTCACTCAGCTCGGCTCGGCGGCTGTGAGGTGGCCGGGGCGACGAGCGACGTTAAAAGCATAAAGATGGCGGCTGCTTCGGAGGCGAAAGCAGGAATTAGACAGTGACCAGTGGAGGCGACACGGCGACGATGGGCTGAGCAGAAGCACAACGGCGTGGGCGGGAGAGACAGACCGACGCCCGGAGACGAAGACTTCAGACACTGACGCGTGATAAGAAAGCCATAATAAAAATTTTGGATTAACAATACGAAAAATCTCAAATTAATACCTCTATTTGTAACATTACTTCAAATTAATCTTTTGATCAACAAAAACTCCAAACTGATACACTTGTGACGAATTTACCTTTCATTAATTTTCATTAAATTGGATTAATATCATGAAAAATTACAAATCGATACACATGTAATAAATGGATGGCAAAACCTTAAACTGGTCAAGTCATCTAATTAATCAATTTGACAATAAAATTTAATAAAATGTAAGGTAAATTTGTCATAAGTATACAATTCGAAGTTTTTTATAGTAAAAAATCAAGTTGAGTAAATTTATTACAGATATACTAATTCGGAATTTTTCGTGATATTAACCCTAAAATTAATAATGTTATTGTTAGTTTTTCAACTTATTTAAATTGTACACTTAAATTCGCAAATTTTTAACATCTAAGTGTATCACCTAAGATTTTATATTGTTAAAAAGACCATCTTCCCATTGCAACAAAAAATGCAAAAGTACTAAAAAAAGCCACCACCTAAAATCAACCTCGGCGAAATAAAATAATCTCATTGACTTTACTTTTACTTCTCCTATTAATCCACAATATGAATTATCATTTAAAAATTAATAGGCGTTGACATAATTTATTACCTTTTATAAGATACATCTCTACTTTATATTTTTTCTACATTTATAAATCTATAAATATATATTAAAATTATGCATCTAAAGAAAATTATTAGAGATAGACTTTAAGAGGAAAAATTAGAAACAGAAAATTCATATAAAGAGAATAGTGAGTTTGTAAAGAGGAGAGGGGAATAGAGATGGACATAGATTACATACATTTAACTAGTATATGAGTTTGGCTTTAGGCCAAGTGGAAAAGAGTTAAAACTAAGATGAATGATAGAAGCATCCAAATTTTTCTTATTCAAAAAACAAAATTAATAGGCTGAAGTTGCTTCAACCAAGCCTCTACTTGGATCTATACCTAGCTCGGATATTATGCAATTCCTTAAGGGCTTCAGTCACGTCCATCCGATCCCATGGTGACTCCATCGAACACGCAACTCCAATCCTTAGGATGGAGGTGACGCAATCTCTCATCTTCTCAATATCATTCTCACTTTCTCCATCAAAAATGGCTAAGTCCACGATCTCCATCACTCGGTCTGGTAGAGCCACCTTGACAAAGTTGTGGAGATTTAAATGGTCCTTAAAAGCCTCTTCTGTGGGTCTATTCCCAGTTAACATTTTCAATAAAACAATACCATAGTTGTACACATCGCCTTGTGTGGATACCATGTCCCCCATGCCATACTCTAAAAAAGTGTGCATCAAGCAATATATAACGAAAAAAAAAAATATTTCATCTAAAGGCCAACATAGATAAAACATGGACAATTAATGAGAAAATTTTCTTACCAGGAGGGACATAGCCTATGGAACACCTCACTGCCACTGAGCTGCTACAATTGTCAATGTCCATGGCCTCTATGGTTGTGGCAGAGCTAATCTTCGCTAGCCCAAAATCTCCAACTCGCCCCATCATCTCGTTGTCTAGAAGGACGTTACTTGGCTTTAGATCTCCGTGTACAATCTTTGGGCTGCAATCCTTATGAAGATATTTGATTGCGGAAGCTATGTCAATGGCAATATCTAACCTCTGCATTAGTCTCAAATGTCCTGGCTTTCCGTGTTCATGTTCATGCTCAATGTCCTCTTCATTTCTTTGGTGTATCCAATTCTCTAAGCTCCAATTAGCCATGTATTCGTACAATAGAGCTTTGAAATCATTGCCATGAAGGTCCACACTTGAGCATACGTCCAATATCTTCACGAGATTTCGATGTCTTATAGCCCCTAAAGTTCGACATTCCGAGACAAAGCTCTTCGAAGCACCTCTGTGGCCCAAGTTGAGCACTTTAACCGCCACCCAGCCACCTTCATGTGTGGTTGCTTTATAGATGGTACCATATCTCCCTTTACCTATCACATTGATCTCAGAGAATCCGTCTAAGGCTCTAAAAAGCTCCTCATAAGAGACCATCGAAAATGTGTTCAAATGGCAATTCAATTGAAGAGGTATTCTTTTTCGACTTCTTTCTCCGATACCAAAAGATAAACAAGCAAAGACACATAATGAAATATGACAAGACGGCCGCCACTGTGGCGATTACTCTAACTTTTTTGGTCCATAATGGTTTAGAGGTATTCGATTTGCAAGAAGGAAGATTTAGTTCTACAATACCTCCACACATATTCTTATTCTCAGAGACGAACACTACACTAGCATTGAGAAATGCTCATTGCTTTGGAACTTCTCCTTCAAGCTTGTTTGAAGATAGATTCAAGTACTTTAGATCCGTAAGTTGAGCGAGAAAGCTCGGGATTTCACTAGATAAGTCGTTATGGGAAACATCCAACTCTTGTAAGCCTCTTAATGTGCCTAAAGCCAGAGGAATTTCGCCATGAAAGGAATTGACTGCTAAGCTGAGCCTCCCCAATAGCAATTACTTGCTAATGGAGCTAGGAATTGGTCCCTTCAGCTTATTGTAAGATAGATCCAGTTCGACAAGATTGGTCAATGACCCAACTTGAGACGGAAGAGATCCACTCAACTAGTTATACGCAAGCTGAAGATAATTGAAATGGAAGAAAGGCCAAGAACCTCCCCTGGGATTGAACCACTCAGATTATTATGGGAAAGCTCCAGCTCAATTAGCTGCTTGCAATTTCCAAGACTCTGTGGTATTTCCCCGTAAAAGTCGTTGAACGGTAGCGAAAGGCCATTCAATAATGTCAAATTGCCGATCGATGATGGAATCTCTCCTGTTAGCATGTTTCTGCTTAAGTACAATTCGTGCAAGTTATGGAGTGCTTCGATACAAGAAGGAACACGACCACCTAGCGAATTGTTCGATAAGTCAAGATAGGACAGGTTGAGGAGATTGCCAATACCTGGAGGAATGGTTCCGTACATTGTGTTGGACGACATAGCAATTTCTCTAACACCGTTGGAAAGATTGCTGATGGAATTCGGCAATTGACCTTCAAGAAAATTGTTGTCCACCACGATATTTACCAACCTTGAGCAATTAGTCAATGAGGTAATGAAACTAAACTCATCTCGCAATTGGCTAGACATAAGAAGCATTGCTTCAAGAGCTTTTAGCCTTCCAAGATTTCTGGGCATCGGTCCATGAAAATTGTTATGGGCAAAGTAGATGTACCGAAGGCTAGAGGCATTCGGTAAGGACGGAGGTATAATGCCAGTAAACAAATTACTATGAAAATCAAGATAATAGAGAGAAGGAAGAGTATCGCCAATATAAGAAGGAATGCTCCCTCTCAATTGATTGTCATTGGCGCCGAAATGGTTAATGCTGGACATGTTGAAGATTGCTGGAAGGATCTCGCCAGTGAGTTGGTTATACCCCAATTCAACAAACCCCAAACCACGAAGCTTGGACAATGTCTTGGGAATCTCTCCTTGCAACCCATTAAATGCAATGGAAAGAATATAAAGTTGTAAGAGATTTCCAATAGAATGAGGAATAGATTCTATAAGACTATTTTTAGCCAAACCTAAAGCTTGAAGCTTTAACAAAGAGCCGAGTTCATCAAGAATTTTGCCCACAAGTTGGTTATCGATGAGATTTAAACTCACAAGGTTTGAGCACTGAGAAAGATTGGTGGGCATTGGTTCGCCGAAAGAGTTGTTACTAAGAATGAGAAGGCGAAGGCGAAACAAGTGGCCAATGCTTCGTGGAATGTCCCCATGAAAGCTGTTGTTCTGTAGAAAGAGGCTTCTTAGGAAAGAGAGGTTTCCGACATGAGGCGATAGAAGACCACCCAAGCCTTTCGAACTCAGGTCGAGGGACACAACCTTGTTAGGATGCTGTCCACCACATACAACACCTTGCCACTCACAGTGATGAGAAGAGTCATTCCACAAGCTCAGGATTCCGAGCGGATCCTCATCCACACTGTCTTTATAGTAGATTAAAGCAAGCCAATCCGTCTGGTTGGTTGCCATCGCTGGACTCGTCCATGATGGGAGCTGGGCACAGAAAAATAGGAACATAATCGCCATATGCTTTTCCATTGTGAGCGGGTTATATGTCCTAACAAGTTGCAAGCAAGGTGTCTTTCAAATTGAACTAAATAAGAAATGATGACCTTTAAAAGCATATGCATTTCCATTCAATCAAAATACACCTTTTTACATGGCGAAACCGACCCGATATGCAAGTTTAACCCATACCAAGGGTTGGACTTTAAAAGTACTGCAAATTGTCTGCACCAAAGAAAGGGGCGCACACACTTACATCAAAAGGGAGGATTTGATGGCTGCCCAATGGCAATGACATCCTGGAAAGCCGTACCGCAAAGAAAGGAAATCAAGAACGAATGAGGTCCTTGATTTTTGGCCGTTTTAAAGAGAGCTTCTAATTGGTTGCAAGCAAAGCGTATCATTTGTGCTATAAATTTTTCCCATCCAAACTAAGTTATTTATTTATTAATATCTTGATTTAGGCTTATTTTAGGCATGAAAAACACTTGAGCATATTGAGCGATTGTAACTCTGATTCTTCGATTATAGTAGATTTTTGCTACTGGCTTTCCCCGTAAGTATAAGTACCGACACATAAACTGAATCACGTACACCTTTGGGTCTTTTATTATTCCTCATTTATTTTTTCAGTAATTTCACATTCACTTGATTACAAAATCCTTTTTTTCACAAGAAGGTCTACTTCTCACCCGATATGTTGTCACTCCATGAGTCCGAAACCATCGGTTTTTAACATTATAGGCGTGAATTACTCTTAGATAAATGGTCAGTTGTGGACCCAATCCAACAAACCAACCTGTAGCACTCTTCTGGCAATTTCGGTTCATGTTCAGGAGGTAGACTAAAGACAATTCAAAACAATTGCAACTCATAGACGTAAGCAATAGCTTTAACTGGTTCATTGCCTGATATCATCAGATCAACCTGCCATACCGGAGAAGGGGAAAACATTGATCCCATCTCATCAATGAGAAGTAACATTCAAACGGAAAATACAAATCTTATAAAAATGTTGAGAGAAGATAAAGGCCACATGTACAAGAAGAACTTCCACCAAAAGAACATTTACATGAGATAAAGCAGCCAATAGAGGAATGTTATAGACACATGCTTCTGTTCCAATGCGCTCTCTACTGATTTTAGCTCCAAGTGCATCTTTGACATCATTGGATGCGGCAGCTCTCTTCAGCTCTTCATCCAACGTAAATCTGAAACTTGCGCCTGAAATAAACATGAGATTATGAACATGGAGGCACAAATATGACCAGATATTAGATAAAGTAGCAGAAAGCTCCGTTTTGATCTTGCAAAACCCTAGTACAAATTAAAGAAAAGTGAGCATCCACATTACATGGCAGAAGAACGAAAAAAAGAAAAAAAAAGAAAGCTTCTTTGTAGGATGAGCTGCGAAAACGCAAGGTTTACAAAGCTCATCTAATAATGAAATCATTAAGCATTCCCAATTCAGGGATTGTAAGGATGCAAGTGGATCCGAGAGTCTTCGAAAGAGAAGAATCATACATAAAGTACAAACGGTAGGCTCATGGCACACTATTGTAGGTATATCTTTCATGCAATCATTACTTTCTTGATTAAAACCTTTTACCTACGTATGCTGTCACAAGTTTACCCACGTAATACATCCATTTGTACACAAAAAGGAAGTGAAAAGAAGGAGGATGGCATTTGTTTTATGCATGAATATTAGACTGTCACATGCAACTCTTAACATAATTTGATGCAACTAGTCCAAAGGCAACAAGCTATGGCATTGACGAAGATACAGTAAAACTTCCCATGTTTATATACATTATACATCCATTTGTTCTGCTAACAAACAAATAGCAATGGGTCGCGTCATAAATGGTCTCGGGCACACTGAATAAGAATATCCAGAACTAAATAAACACAAGAAACAGAAGCTCAACAAAATTTAAATAAAATAGCACCAAAGCGAACAGCACAAAGAACACGCAGAGGATCATCCAGAAACATTTCCTTTAGGGCTAGAGGTGTCAAATTTTTTCCTGATTTAAGATCATCAATCCTGTACAGTGAACTAATCGATATAGTATAATATCATGAAAAGGTCTCACAAAAAGAAAATCAAGTCAAAAAATCTATTCTATCCTCTCCCAGTTAAGTCCTCAACTGAGCTGGTGTTGATATTGTAAAACATGCTGTCAGATAAAAGTTTAGGTCATTAAACGACTGGACCAATATAGAGAGGGATGATACAAACAAGAGTAGCAAGCTGTTTGAAGTACAGAAGCAGATTGGAGAAAACAAACTTCATATCTTAAACATATAAAGAAGCAACTGTTATCTAAATGTCCAGTCATGTCCAGTCATGTCTAAAAATAGAGAGTGGATTATAGTCTTCAGAATCCTACTTCATTAACATACAAATTTCACAAACCAATGACAGGCATGTGGTGCTAAACCACTTTATTAGCAAAGAGAGAGAGAGAGACCCAAATAAAGATATGAAAGACTGTACATTCCATGACTTCTTGCCAGCTGACCAGAAAATCAAAACAACCAGCAATTCCTCTGTAATCGTCATCTAGATAATTGGCATTAAATGATCAACAGGCAGTAAGTTTCAAGCTACATATACTTCGCAGAAGAGCAGACTATGTCCACTATTAGTGACCGGAAATAAGGTCGGATAGGGTAACAGAAAAATTTGTTATGTATCAATTATAGAGAAATAGAATGATTTGATGCATTCAAATATGTTTAACTAACAGGTGTTAGATCAAATACCACCTAAAACTAAGCAATTGTTTCGAGATAAACAGAATCTGATGCAATCAACATTTTGATTCAAGAGCAACTTATCAATTACATGAAGCAGAAAAGACACCTGTCTATAGTCTCACTTCTGTAAGCATCCTCTTCAGCAGTGCCAAAACCCTATAAGATAAGTCAAATTTGACGACCATTCACAAAAGTAAAAACCAAGAAACTGGCAAGATTTTCGGGTCATAAATAGTTGAACAAAAGCGCAATAACATTGGAAGCACCAGTGCATGGAGAGAGAGGACAAAGTGATAAATAAACAAAAATTTGCTCCAAGCAGTAATAATCTAAGAGAAAACACTCTGCTAATGTCGCAAATGAATGGCCATGGACACAAAATGTAAAAGGCCTTGAGCTCGTTGCATTTAGCTTTCATGATGATTCTTACGCCCTCTTATCTTCGATGATATACTCAACACTTTCAAGAAAACAATATTTATTCAACTAGTCTCTCAAGTGAATTAGCAAAAGAAAGAAAAATAGTTTAGAAGAAAGTTCCTGGACCAAGACTGTTCAAGAATAGACATTTGATTGCCAAAGTAATTTGCTTGTCTAGGGAAAGAAACTTCCCAAAAGCACTAAAAACTATTTTTGCTATTTATCGGTAATGATACCGTCTAGTAAGCCCTGACAAAACAAGATAGTAAGATACAGGTGGAAAGAAAACATACAACAGATGAAGTAACAGCTGTACTACTGCATACCAACTAGGTGGGAATGCGGCTATTCTCACCGTACTTTTCAGACCTTGAGTTCACAAAATCTATCCATATATCATAGAGGCGCCTCCTCGCTGTTTCCAGATATTTCGACTGGTCTGGGTCACTGCACAACTAAATTTATATAAAATAAAGTCTTCAAATACCCAATCAGAATGGAGACAGCATCTGCCACAATAATATACCACAACCTAATTCAATCAGACAATATGGGCAAATATTCATGTATAAGAAGTTCCAAATTCAACTATGCCGACAAAACCATATTTCATGACTAACATACTAAAACAAGTTAAGGGAGAATTGCAGGAGACGAAAAAGAAAAGCCCTTTTACAGAGCTCATGAAGACAGTAGACCTGCCAGATAATGAGACCAAAAAGAAAAATCAAGGGCCAAAAAATGGAGCAGAAAAGGGTATTATCAAAAGCACATACTTCATCCTGCACATGCTTCTTATTCCACATAGAGTAAACCATTTGTTCTTCACTTAATCATATTTCGAAGCCCTTGGATAAATAAACATAAGAGGGTCAATTAATCTCAATATGAAAAAGATTTTGCATGTGTCGATACCCTCCAGATTGGCTCTATCTCTTGGGAGACTGCTTTACTAATCATGAGGTGATGAACTTCTGACAAGTCTTTCTTTGGAGGGACATAGAGTTCATAAGATATGCACGAGATAGGCAAAAGCAACCCTTCTTTGACTTATTTCATTGTTTGGGTTGTGTTTTGAGGTCAGTGAAAAGCAGTGTGACCACACAAGTAGAAATGGATTGTTTCCAATGAAACTTGCTAAAAGCTACAAGGGTCTGGCACAACCTAAACCACATGCGTGCCAAACCCAACACATAGATCACATTCAAGATGTAGAATCCACTGCATATAAATGTGTAGCACTTCAAATTTTGTGAAGTAAAAGAAACAGTTAATCATGAAGAATCAAGAGTCTTGCATCTCTAAATGTCCATTTCCAATATTACATGACACCTAAGGTCACCCAATTGGCGTGAGATGGCAGCGGCTGAGAGTAACAAACCACTGAAAGCGGAGAGTGACCATGGAAAATAGGCTATTGTAGACTTTTTGAAAGAGTACATCTTTTTTTCTTTTTTTTTTGGTATTTTAGGTATGTTTCATGTGGATTACAAAAAACATCTTTCTTCGCTGGCTAATAGTACCGACTGCTGAGGCAATTGCCAAAAAAACTAGCAGATACCTATTATTCCCAAAATGCGGACTTTGAAATTATGAAGTTCACACATTATTGTTGCAATTCGTGATACTAAAACTATTTAAAAACAAAAAACTGTCAAGTCAACCATTCGAATTCATAAACTTGAAGTCTTATTACTTACATCACCATAGATTTATCCCCCTGCATATAATAACGCCCAATGACTAAATAATCAAAAGAATGCAGTCTCAATCACAGCACCTTAACAAACAATAGAACAACATCGATAAAGACCTTGATTAGTCGAAGTTCCTAGTGATTGTAGAGAAAAGTACTGCATTTTCTAAAATTCGCAATCCAAAGAAACGAAAACCCCCAATCAAACAAAGAGAAAGCGCGTCTATGGGAACGGAAAAATAAGAACTTTAACTAATTATAACTAAACATGTAATTAGACAAAATATCTCAAGAGAAGCACAAAACGACATGCTTTTACACGACTGGTACTGCAAAAAAACTTTAAAGGCACATCGAAGCGAACATCCTACTGCACTACCAAATACACCAACCTTATCACGGACCCAGCCACCAGCCACCCGCAGCTGGGTAGAGAGATCAAAATGGCCAACGGTGGCGAGAAGCCTATCGAAGATCATCTTCTCCTTCTCTGTCAAATCGATCTTTTCCTTCACTCGCACCTCCAGCGAATTCGTCGACATCGATTTGCAACTCAAGAGCCCTGCTGTTTTAGTCGGGTGTTGCGCCTTAAGAGGACTCCAAACGCCTCCTAAAGCAAGAGAATTGCAACTACGGACGATGCTTCTAAGAATAAGACCTGAACTGTTTCATTCATGGTGGAAACGTCCTCGCTTCAATTCACTCAGTTTTTCCCTTCCGTTGCGAGGAGAATTCGGGACTCAGCATAAATATGGCAGCTCCTTCGTAGGCGAAGGCGGAAGAGACAGACAGAGACGCGCAGGAACGAAGAGAAGCTGAAAAGCTCTTCTAGACGTTGACGCGCTATAAGAAAGCGATAATGAAATTTAGGGTTAAATACCACGAAATATTTTAATATATAATTATAATAAATCAGCTAAAACCTCAAATTAATACATTCATGAAAAATTTACCCTTCATTAGTTTCTGTTAAATTAGATTAATATCACAAAAAGTCATTAACCGATATACATGTGACAAATAGTGGATAAAATCCCAAATTGATATAAATACCTATTGTCACGTGTCATTTAATTCAGCATTTTGAAACGGATATTAACGGAGAATAAATTTGTTATAGGTATATAGTTTGGAGTTTTAGTATGGTCAAAAAATTAGTTTGGATAATTTATCACAAGTGAACCAATTTGTGATTTTTCACTATATTAAATCAATTAATAATCTCCTTTACAATTCTTCAATTTATTTAAATTATACAATTGAATTCCTAGATTTTTAACGTCTACTTGTATGACCTAAGATTTTATATTGTTAAAATGACCATCTTCTCATTGTCAAAAAAAAAAAAATGCTGCCACCTAAAAACCTTGGTGAAATTTAATAATCTTATTGATTTTACTCTTACTTCTCCTATTAATCCACAATATGAATTATCATTTAAAAATTAGTGGGCATTGACCTAATTTATTACCTTTTATAAGATACACCTCTACTTTATATTTTTCAACATTTATAAATATACAAATATATATAAATTATGCATCTAAAGAAGATTATTAGAAATGGACTATAAGAGAAAAATTTAGAAGCGGAAAAATTGATAGGAAGTAAATAGTGAGATCGTAGGGGGGGGGGAGATGGAGATAGATTACATACATTGAACTAGTATATGAGTTCAACTTTGGGCCTAGTGGAAAAGAGTTACAACCAGGATGAAAAATAGAACCATTAGAACTTTTCTGTTCAAAGCAAAATTAATCCTAAAACAAAGTCTAGTCTAAGTGTCTAGGAGCTGAACTTGCTTCAACCAAGCCTCTACTTGGATCCATACCTAGCCCAAATCTTATGCAGTTCCTTGAGTGCTTTAGCCACATCCATCCGATCCCGCTGCAACTCCAGCGAACACGCAATTCCAATCCTTAGGATGGAGGCAATGCAATCTCTCATCCTTTCAATGTAATTCTCGCTTTCTCCATTAAAAATGGCCGAGTCCACGATCTCCATCACTCGGTCTGGTAAAGCCATCTTGACAAAGTTGTGGAGATTTAAATGGTCCTTGAAAGCCTCTTCCGTTGGTCTCCTCCCAGTTAACATTTCCAATAAAAGAATACCGTAGCTGTACATATCACCTTGTGTGGATATCATATCCCCCATGCCATACTCTAAAATAGTGCACATCAAGCAGTATATAATGAAAATAAATATTTCATCTAAAGGCTAACACAAATAAAAGTTAGACAATTAATGAGAAAATTTTCTTACCTGGAGGGACATAGCCTACGAAACCCTTCACTACCACTGAGCTACTGTGGTCATCAATGTCCATGGCATCTATTGTCCCAGCGGAGCTAATCGTCGCCAGCCCAAAATCCCCAACTCGTCCCATCATCTCGTTGTCCAAAAGGATATTACTCGGCTTCAAATCTCCATGTACAATCTTTGGGTTGCAAACTTCGTGAAGATATTCGATCGCGGAAGCTATGTCAATGGCAATATCTAACCTTTGCATTAGTCCCAAATGTCCTGGCTTTCCATATTCATGTTCATGTTCAACATTCTTTTTGTTTCCTTGGTGTATCCAATTCTCTAAGCTCCCATTAGCCATGTATTCGTACAATAGAGCTTTGAAATCGTTGCCATGATAGTCCACACTTGAGCACACATTTAATATTTTCACAAGATTTCGATGTCGAATGGTCCCTAACGTTCGACATTCCGAGACGAAGCTCTTCGAAGCACCTCTGTGGCCCAAGTTGAGCACTTTAACTGCCACCCAGCCACCTTCTTGTGTGGTTGCTTTATAGACAGTACCATATCTCCCTTTACCGATCACATTGACCTCCGAGAATCCGTCTGAGGCTCTAAAGAGCGCCTCATAAGAGACCATCAAAAATTTGTGTCCAAATGGATATTCAGTCGAAGAGGAATTCTTTTTCGGCTTCGTTATCTGATACCATAAGATAAACAGGTAAAGACACATAATGAAATATGACAAGATGGCCACCACTGTGGCAATTACTCTAACTTTTTTTGTCGATAACGGTTTAGAGGTATTCGATTTGCAAGAAGGAAGGTTCAATTCTGCAATACCTCCACAAAGATTCCTATTCTCAAAGACAGATACTGCACTAGCATTGAGAAATACTCCTTGCTTTGGAACTTCTCCTTCAAGCTTGTTTGAAGATAGATTCAAGTACATTAGATCCGTAAGTTGAGCGAGAAAATTTGGGATTTCACCAGATAAGTCGTTATGGGAAACATCCAACTCTTGTAAGCCTCTTAATGTGCCTAAAGCCGGAGGAATTTCTCCATGAAAGGAATTGACAGCTAAGCTGAGCCGCCCCAATAGCAAGCACTTGCCGATGGAGCTAGGAATTAGTCCCATCAGCTTATTGTAAGACAAATCCAGTTCGACAAGATTGGTCAAGGACCCAACTTGAGACGGAAGAGATCCACTCAACTGGTTATGCGCCAACCTGAAGATAATCGAAATGGTAGAAAGGCCCAGAACCTCCCCCGGGATTGAACCGCTCAGATTATTATTGGAAAGCTCGAGCTCGATTAGCTGCTTACAGTTACCAAGACTCTGCGGTATTTCCCCATAAAAGTCGTTGAACGGTAGGTAAAGGCGATTCAATAACGTCAAATTGCCGATCGATGACGGAATCTCTCCCGTTAGCATGTTCCTGCTTAAGTACAATTCGTGCAAATTATGGAGTGCTCCAATAGAAGAAGGAACATGACCACCAAGCAAATTGTTTAATAAGCCAAGAAAGGATAGGTTGAAGAGATTGCCAATTCCTAGAGGAATCAATCCGTAAATCGGGTTGTGCGACATAGAAATTACTCTAACACTATTGGAAAGATTACCGATGCATTCCGGCAATGGACCTTCAAGAAAATTGTGTTCCACCTGAATAATTTCCAACTTTGAACAATTAGTCAATGAGGTAATGAAACCAAAATCATCTTGCAACTGGTTAGAAGCAAGGAGCAATACTTCCAGAGCTTTTAGCCTTCCAAGATTTGCGGGCATCGATTCATGAAAATTGTTATTTTGAAAGTTGATGTACAGAAGGCCGGAGGCATTCGATAAGGATGGAGGTATAACGCCAATAAAAAAATTACTCTTAAAATTAAGAAGAGTGAGAGAAGGAAGAGTATCGCCAATATAAGGGGAGATGCTCCCTCTCAATTGATTGTCACCGACACTAAAATAGATAATGCTGGAGATGTTGAAGATTGCTGGAGGGATCTCGTCAGTGAGTTGGTTAAACGCCAATTGAAAATACATCAAACCACGAAGCTTGGACAATGTCTCGGGAATCTCTCCTTGCAACCCATTAAATGCGATGGAAAGAGTGGAAAGTTGGGAGAGATTTCCAATAGAATGAGGAATAGATCCTATAAGACCATTTTTAGACAAACTGAAAGTTCGAAGCTTTGACAAAGAGCCGAGCTCATGAGGAATTTTGCCCACAAGTTGGTTATCGATGAGATTCAAAGTCTCAAGGTTTGAGCACTGAGAAAGATTGGTGGGTACTAGTCCGCCGAAAGAGTTGTTACTAAGAATGAGATGGCGAAGGCGAAACAAGTGGCCAATGCTTTGTGGAATTTCACCACGAAAGCTATTGTTCAATAGAACGAGGCTTCTTAGGAAAGAGAGGTTTCCGACATGAGGCGATAGAAGACCGCCCAAGCCTTTCGACCTCAGGACAAGGGACACGACCCTTTCAGGATGTCGTCTACCGCATACAACACCTGGCCACTCACAATGATGAGAAGAGTCATTCCACGAGCTTAGGACTCCGAGTGGATCCTCATCCACACTGACTTTGAAGTAGATTAAAGCAAGCCGATCCATCTTATTAGTTTGCATCGCTGAACTCATCCATAATGGGAGCTGGGCATAGAAAAATAGGAACATAATCGCCATAAGCTTTTCCATTGTGAGCGGATTCTATGTCCTAACAAGTTGCAAAAGAATCCAGATTGAACTAAATAAGAAATGAAGACCATCAAGGGCATATACTGTTCCATTGGTCAAGGCACCTTCTTACACGGGGAAACCCAACCCGGTTGGATAAGTATGCTAGTTTGACCTAGACCAAGAGTTGAACTTTAAAAGTAACGCAAATTAGCTGAACCAAAGAAAGGGGCATGCACATACTTGTCTAATTTTATATTCACATAAACTGGAAAGCCATGCATGCCACAAAGAAAGGAAATCAAAAACAAACAAGGTCCTTGATTTCAGCCGTTTCAAAGAGAGCTCATAGAGCTCCTATTTGGTTGCGAGCAAAGTATGTCATTTGTGTTTTCAGTGTTTTACGTCCAAAATGTGTTGTTTATTTGTTAATACCTCGGGTTTGGGTTTGGGTTTAATTCAGGTATGGGAAACACCCAAGTGTGTTGAGTGATTGTAACTTCGATTCACCGATTATAGTAGATTTTTTATATTGGCTCTTCCCATGGACATGGATGCCGACACTAGGTTTCAGAATGACATAAATCTTCAAGGTCCTTTATTGTTCCCCATCTATTTATTAGGTGATTTCACATTAAATTTACATAAATATTTGGAGTAATTTATTATTCGTTGTTTGTTTCTTCAGTGATCTCGCATTCATCTAACAACAAGATTGTGATTAGCTTCTGCGTTCGTTAATTTTACAAAAATGTTTACTTCTCATCTGATATATTGTCACTTCATGGGTCCTAGACCATAGGTTTTCAACATTAAAGGTGCGAATTGCTTTTTGAGAAAGGGTCAGTCAAGAACCCAAAGGAACTGCACATGAAATGGAAGCGCTATTGATTTGGGTGATGAAAAAGTCTTCACTCTGGACTGCTATGGTTCACGAGTAGCACTCGACAAAAAAAAAAAAATAATATAAATCTTTATTTTGAACCCATCCATACTGGTAGTTGGGCATAGAAAAACAGGAACACATTCGCCATATGCTTTTTCAATTGTGACTGGATTCTGTGTCCTAACAATTTGAAAGCAAAGTGTCTTCCAAATTGCATTGAATAAGAAATGAAGACCTTAAAAAGCATATGCGTTTCCATTGATCAAAAGACACCTTCTTACACGGAAAAACCCAACTCGATTGGATAAATTTGCAAGTTTAACCAAGACCAAGACCAAGACCAAGATTTGGACTCTAAAAGACAGCTTCTTTACAAAAGACGCCTTCTTTACGCTGGATTGCTATGGTTCACGAGAAGCACTCGACCAAAAAAAAAGAAGATAAATCTTTATTTTGAACTCATCCATACTGGGAGTTGGGCATAGAAAAATAGGAACATAATCACCATCTGCTTTTCCAGTCGTGATTGGGTTCTATGTCCTAACAAGTTGCAAGCTAAGTCTCTTCCAGATTGAATTGATTAACAAATGAAGACCTTCAAAAGCATATGCGTTTCCATTGACCAAAAGACACCCTCTTACACGGCGAAACCCAACCCGACTGGATAAATTTGCAAGTTTAACCGAGACCAAGACCAAGAGTCGGACTCAAAAAGTACTGCAAATTGGCCAAACCAAAGAAAGGAGCATTCACATACTTGTCTTATTTTATATTCACAACAACTGGAAAGCCCTGCCATGAAGGAAGGAAATCAAGAGCAAATGAGGTCCTTGATTTTCGGCCACTTCAAAGAGAGCTCCTATTTGGTCGCGATCAAAGCATGTAATTTGTGCTTTGAGTTATTTACATCTAAAATGAGTTGTTTATTTGTTAATACCCCAGGTTTGGGTTTAATTTAGACATGTGAAACGCTTGAGCAAGTTAAGCAATTGTAACTCCAATTCTCCAATTATAGTAATTTTTTTTTTGATGACCCAGGGAACCCCATACAGCTGGCAGTCGACAACCGGCGAGCAAACTCTAGGGTGATGCTAGCGGAGGACCCACCACCCCGACGCCACACTTAAGACACCAAATGCCTCCACTGGATTTCAAACCCCTCACCTTTGGGGAAGGATCAATGGAGCTCTTATCCAGCGGAACCACCACAGCCGGTGGTATTGTAGTAAATTTTTGCTACTGGCTCTCCTCGTGAATGTAGCTACTGACACAAAGAGTGAATCGAGTAAATTTTTGGGGTCCCTTATTGTTCCTCATTTATTTCTTTGTTGATTTCACATTCAATCCACATAAATCTTTGGGGTTATTTATTGTTTCTCATTTATTTCTTCGTTGATTTTGCTTTCAATCCACATAAATCTTTGGGTCCTTTATTATTCCTCATATATTTCTCTAGTGATTGCGCAATGACTTAACAGCAAGATCTTGATTAGCTTCCACGTTCATTAATTTTACAACAAGGTTTACTTCTCATATGATATACCGTCACTTCATGGGTCCTAAACAATCGGTTTTCAACATTATAGGTGTGAATTGCTTTTTGCGAAAGGGTCAATTTTGAACCCAAAGGAATTGCTCAGGAAAAGAAAGAGCTATCGATTTGGGGGATTAACAGATGGTAAATCATATCTTGCTTTAGAAAAAGAAGAGAAGAGACGAAGAAAGAACGGGCGGATGCCTACCGTGGTTCTTTTGACTCATGTCAATTGCGCTTAAAGAAATGGTCGGTTGTGAACCCAAAGGAAGACCATTGCTTAGCTTTCAATTAAATTACCATCAAATAAAATGTGAATAACCCATCTTGAAAGGTCTTCTACTCAAGAAAGGGAAGAGCTATCAATTTAGTGGATTAATAGATGGCGAATCAAATCTTGCTTTAGAAAAACAAGAGAAAAGACCAAGAAATAACATGTGGATGCCCATTGCACGTCTTTTGTCTCGTGTGAATTGCTCTTTGAAAATGGGTCAGTTGTGAACCCAAAGGAAGACCACTACTTAACTTTCATTTCCCTCTTACCATCAAATGAAATGTGTGAATAGCCTGTCTTGAAAGAAGTTCTACTTAAAAAAGGGAAAAGCTATCAATTTGGCGGATTAACATATGGCAAATCGAATCTTCCTCAGGAAAAGAAGAGAAGAGACAAAAAAGAAAAAAGAAAAAAAAAGAACCGGTAGATGCCTACCGAGTCATTTCATCTCGTTCCCAAAAAAAAAAGGGGATGATCTCTCATGATAGTAACCATCTAAAGTGTAATAAGAATTTCACGATATTCATAAAAGAAAATGACACAAATGTCACAGAACTTTTGGTCTAATGCACAATTTTATAATTTATTTAATGTGATCCCCAAACTTTGATCTAATGTGTAATGCCATCATTGATCTTTTAATTTATTTAACGTGGTTTCTACACTACGGTCTAATGTTCAATATGGTCTTTAAATCTTTCGACATTTTCATGTAGTCTAGAAATTACACTTAAACATTTACTAATAGTTCATGAACCACATTAAACAAATTAAAAGTTTAGGACAACATCGTATATTGAATCAAAATTCAGAGACCACATTGCACAAATTAAAAATTCATTGACAACATTACATATTTGACCAAAGTTAAGAGTCCATTTGTACTATTATCTTGCATTCACAACAATTAGATGTATGCAAGTGTTGTCTACCGACAAGGCAACAACTTTTCAAGAGAATAGAGTAAAAGTCCTAAAACCCTAAAAAAGTTGTTTTCACTATTTCTCAACAACTTTTTATAAGGTTCGATAATAATACTTGGAGTAGCATATATTAAGCATCTAATTGTTACTGTAGATCCTACTCCAATCAATGAGAGCACTTATAAGAAAGATCTCGCATAAGGGCGTGTCTAAATCGACCTTTTACCTTTTTAACGTTTTGCATAATTTAAATTTTGGGTTAACGTGTTTTAAATGTTTTTATCTCCAAACATCCAAAACTTTCACAACAAGTAATATATTACCACCTAGATTCACATACAATTTGTTTCATAGTTTTTTTAAAAAGAATTGGATAATATTTTAAATTTGATGGAAATATTAAAAAAAAAAGTATTTATTACTCTTTACTTGATCCTAAACAAATAAGGCCTAAGTCAACAAGAAAGAAATAGCAATAAGCTTCGTTAGTGTAATATAATAACTTAAGTGGAGTACTAAAAATGCACTAAATGTTCTCAAAATAGTTATTAATATCTGTTTTGTGGAAAAATGGGCCCAGTAAAAGATGGAATTCTCTCAATTGCTTCGCACCATCAACCCATAAAAGTAGATGTACATGATATGAATGTACAACCCATTGAGAGAACAGAATACATCTCCACATAAATGTGAACTCCCCTCCTTACCGTCCGTGCACCTCTCACCGCATACGGCTAGAACCCCTCTCAGTGCGATCTCACTACATACGGCTCAAACCCCTCTTATTACCATCCGTGCGACTCTCACCACATACTGGTCACATGAAGACTCCTAAATCCATCCTAGGCCTGTACACAAGATTGGAGAGAAGTCCAAACACAAAGATCATGACGACTTTGTATTCATTAATATGACTTTGTTAGTGGCCTGTTTACATCAATGTCTAATCTACCGTCTCCTCATATATCCATCTCTCTTTATATATGTCAATGTCCATGGACTAAACTTATAAAACACGGCACATCAATGGGATGATAAGGGAAAAAAAACGGATGTTCAAAAAGAATCAGCTCTTCATGAAGCTCTCGCGTTCCTGCCACCTTTTTTGCTAATGAACTCACATAACCGGCACGGCAAGGTGTCGAGGCTTGCCGCACGTGTTTCCATAATTACCTAATACACCACATCTTCTCCATGCATGGTATTCGGCGTACGCCACCGGATCATTCACAAGGGACTTCACGAAAGTTGCCAATTCCTCCATGGAGCTAAACTTGTTCCCATCTATGATCGAATGCGGAGGGACAAAGTCCATGACGTTGGGGGCACGGAAATAGATGGGGACTACCCCGGCATCCAGAGCATAAAATAGCTTCTCCGTCACGTAACTTTCTGTCCAAGCGTTCTCGATTGCGAGAACAAACTTATAATGAGACATGGCGCAATGCAAATGGTCCCACCATTTTGGAGTGACACTGACATCGTTGGCACACTCGAGATAGAAAGGAAGTGCCTTGTCGAGACCGCCGACATTATTTAAGCACTTGCCAAATGAATGGTGAGGCAGCAACTTGAGGAGCTTTTTTGCAAGTTCGTTCCTTTGAGGAAGGCAACGAGAGGAAGACCAATAAACCAGCGTCTCCTGGGGTGCAAAAAGCAAAGTCTCTTTTAGATTGAACTAAATAAGAAATGAAGACCTTCAAAAAGCATATGTGTTTCCATTAGTCAAAATACACTTTTTTACACTGCGAAATCCGACCCAATATGCAAGTTTAACCCATACCAGGAGTTAGACGTTTAAAGTACTGCAGATTGGCAGCACCGAAGAAAGGGGCACAGACTTAAGTCAAAAGGGAGGATTTGATGGCTACCCAGTGGCATCTTGGAATGCCGTGCCGCAAAGAAAGGAAATCAAGAACAAACGAAGTCCTTGATTTTCGACCGTTTTAAAGAGAGCTCCTAATTGGTCACGAACAAAGCGTATAATTTATGCTGTAAATTTTTCACATCCCAAATGAATTATTTATTTGTTAATATCATGGTTTAGATTTATTTTAGGCATGGTAAACACGTGAGCATGTTGAGTGATTGTAACTCTAACTCTTCTATTATAGCAGATTATTGCTACTATCTCTCCCTGTTGGTATAAGAACTGACACTCGAACTGAATCACGTAAATCTTTAGGTCTTTTATTATTCCTCATTTATGTTTTTGATGATTTCACATTCACTTAATTACAAAATCATATTTTTTACAAGAAAGTTTACTTCTCACCCGATATATTGTCACTCCATGAGTCCGAAACCATCAGTTTTTAACATTATAGGAGTGAATTACTCTTCAGAGAAATGGTCAGTTGTGGACCCAATCCAACAAACCAACCTATAGCACTCTTCTGGCAATGTCGATTCATGTCCATGAGGTAGACTGAAGACAATTCAAAACAATTGCAACTCATAGATGTAAGCAAAAGCTTTAACTGGTTCATTGCTAGATATCATCAGATCAACCTGCCATACAGGAGAAGGGGAAAAACATTGATACCATCTCATCAATGAGAAGTAAAATTCAAACGGAAGATACAAATCATATACAGATGTTAGAGATAAATGATAAAGGCCACATATACAAGACTTCCACCAAGAAAACATTTATATGAGATAAAGCAGCCAATAGAGGAATGTTATAGACGCATACTTCTGTCTCAATGCGCTCTCTACAAATTTTAGCTGCAAGTGCATCTTTGACATCATTGAATGCGGAAGCTCTCTTCAGCTCTTCATCCAACGAAAATGTGAACCTTGCGCCTGAAATGAACATGGAGGCACAAGAATGACCAAACAACAGTAAAATAGCAGAAAGCTCCTTTTTGATCTTGCAAAACTCATGTACAAATTTAAAAAAAAAAAAAAATGAGCATCCTCATTACAAGGCAGGAGATTGAAAAAAACAAAAAAAAAAAGCTTCTTTGCAGGATGAGCTGCGAAAACGCAAGGTTTACAAAGCTCATCTAAGAGTAAAATCATTAAGCATTCCCAATTCAGGGATTGCGAGGATGCAAGAGGATCCAAGAGTCTTCAAAAGAAAAGAATCATACATTAAGTACAAACGGTAGGCTCATGGTTCAAGTTCACTCCATTGTAGGTATGTCTTTCATGCAACCATTACTTTCTTGATTAAAACCTTTTACCTACCTATGCAGTCGCATGTTTACCCACGTAATACATCCATTTTTACAGGAAAAGGATCTGACTAGAAGGAAGACAGCATATGGTGCATGCATGTGTATTTAAACTGTCACGTGCAACTCTTAACTCAATTTCATGCAACTAGTCCAAAGGCAACAAGCTATGGCATTGACGAGACTAGAAGGAAGACTGCATTTGGTGCATGCGTGTGTACTCAAAGACTGTCAAATGCAACTCTTAGACAATTTCATGCAATTAGTCCAAAGGCAACAAGCTATGGCATTGACGAATAGATAATAAAACTTCCCATGTTTATATACAAGATACATCCATTTGTTCTACTGAAAAACAAACAGCAATGGGTCGTATTATAAATGGTCTCAGGCACACCGAATAAGAATATCCAGAACTAAATAAACACACAACAAAAGCTCAACAAAATTTAAATAAAACAGCACCAAAGCAAACAGCACAAAGAACACGCAAAGGATCATCCAGAAGCGTTTCCGTTGGGGCTAGAGGTGTCACAATTTTTCCTGATTTAAGATCATCAGTCCCTGTAGAGTGAACAAAAATTCAAAAAGCAGAAATATTAATATAGTATAATTCCCCAAGAAGGTCTTACAAAAAGAAAATCAAGTCAAAAAATCTATTCTAACCTCTCCCAGTTAAATCTTCAACTGAACTGGTGTTGATATTGTTAAACATGCTGTCAGATAAAAATTTAGGTCATCAAACAACTGGACCAACAGAGAGAGGAATCATACAAATAAGAGTAGCAAGCTGTTTGAGGTACAGAAGCAGATTGAAATAAACAAACTTCATATTCTAAACATACAAAGAGGCAACTGTTGTCTGGATGACCAGTAATGTCTAAAATAGAGATTGAATTATAGTCTTCAGAATCCAACTTCATTAACATACAAATTTCACAAATTAACGAAAGGCATGTGGTGCTAAACCACTTTATTAGCTATTAAAAAAAAAGTATCCAAATAAAGATTTGAAAGACTATACATTCCATGACTTCTTGCCAGCTGACCAGAAAATCAAAACGATCAGCAATTCCTCTTTAATTGTCATCTAGCTAACTGGCATTAGATGATCAACAGGCAGTAAGTTTCGAGCTACATATACTTCGTGGAAGAGCAGACTATGTCCACTATTAGTAACCGAAAATAAGGTTGGATAGGGTAACAGAAAAATTTGTTATGTATCAATTATAGAGTAATAGAATGATTTGATACATTCAAAATATATTTAACTAACAGGTGTAAGATCAAATACCGCCTAAAAGTAATCAGTGAATTGTTTTGAGATAAACAGAATCTGATGCAATTAACATTTTGATTCAAGAGCAATTTATCAGTTACATAAAGCAGAAGAGACACCTGTCTATAGTTAAATCCCTTCTGTAAGCATCCTCTTCTGCAGTGCCAAAATCCTGTAAGAGAAGTCAAATTGAATGACCATTCACAAAAGTAACAACCAAGAAACTAGCAAGATTTTTGGGTCATAAATAGTTGAACAAAAGCGCAATCACATCGGAAGCACCAGTGCATGGAGAGAGAGGACAAAGCAATAAATAGACAAAAATTTTCTCCAAGCATTGACAATCTAAATGAAAACACTGTGCTAATGTCACAAATGAATGGCCATGGACACAAAATGTAAAAGGCCGTGAGCTCATTGCATTTAGCTTTCACGATGATTTTTAGGCCCTCTTATCAATGATGCTATACTCGACACTTACAAGAAAACAATGTTTGTTCAACAAGTCTCTCAAGTGAATTAGCAGAAGAAAGAAAAATAGTTTAGAAGAAAATTCCTGGACCAAGACTGTTCAAGAATAGACATGTGATCGTCAGAGTTCAAGTCACTTTACTGTTGATTATGAGCTACATTCTTGTCATTTGTACACTTGCATTCCTTAAGCATGAGTACCACCATGAAGCATGCGAGCGGCTGCCCTGTTGATACAACCTAAATAATTTGCTCATCTTTCTTCAACTAAAAAAGAAAGTTCACGAAAGAGCTAACAACTATTTTTGCTATTTACTGGCAATGATGCCATCTAGTAAGCCCTGACTAAACAAGATAATAAGATACAGGTGGAAAGAAAACGTATGACAGATGAATCGACAGCTGTACTACTGCATAACATCTGGGTGGGAAAGTGGCTATTCTCACTGTACTTTTCAGAACTTAAGTTCACAAAATCTATGCATATATCATAGAGGCGCATCCTCGCTGTTTCCAGATGTTTCGACTGGTCTGATTTGCAGCAAAATAGCCATTCAGAATGGAGACAGCATCTGCCACAATAATATACCACGACCTAATGCAATCAAACAATATGAGCAAATATTCATGTATAAGAAGTTCCGAATTCAACTATGCCGACAGAACCATATTTCATGACTAACATACAAAAACAAGTTAACAGAGAATTACAGGAGACCAAAAAGAAAAGCCCTTCCACAGAGCTCATGAAGACAGTAGACCTACCAGATAATAAGACCAAAAAAAAAAAAGTCAAGGGGCAAAAAATGGAGCAGAAAAGGGGTATTCTCAAAAGTACATACTTCATCCTGCATACACTCCATATTCCACTTAAAGTGAACCATTGGTTCTTCACTTAATCATATTTTGAAGCCCATGGAGAGATAAACATAAGAGGGCTAATTAATCTCGATATGAAAAAGATTTTGCAAGTGTCGATTCCCTCCAGAAAGGCTTTATCTCTTGGGAAACTGCTTTACTAATCATGAGGTAACGACAGTCTTTCTTTGGAGGGATATAGAGTTTGTAAGATATGCACGAGATAGGCAATTGGAACCCTTCTTTGACTTATTTGATTTACTTAATAGTTTTTGGATTGAGTTTTGAGGTCAGTGAAAAGCAGTGTGACCACACGGATAGAAATGGATTGTTTCCAGTGAAACTTGCTAAATGCGACAAAGGTCTAGCACGACCTAAACCACATGCGTGCCAACCCTAACACATAGATCGCATTCAAGATGTAGAATCCACTGAATATAAATGTCTAGCACTTCAAATTTTGTGAAGTAAAAGAAACAGCTAATCGTGAAGAATCAAGAGTCTCGCATCTTCAAAAGAGCAATCTCTATGCCTTCAAAACTCTTTTAATCCTCTTCCTTCAAACTTAGCTAGCATTGCTTGATCCCAAGGTCTTAGTTATTTGACTAGGTATTGTGGACCTATTCCTCTTTGTTTTATACTCTAGTGAACACTCCTTTCCAGTCTTTTTTTTTTTTTTTTTTTCAGTGACAAGGAAATCACTATGTAAGAAATGGAAAGCACAATAAACAAATAACCACCCGCTCACATCTTCCGGTGCAGAATAAATAATTGACCAACACTCGCACATAAACTTCAAGTCAAATCATACATTCACACATTAAAATATGGAAAGCTAATATTTGAAGGCAAAAGTCAAGTACAAAACTCAATGTACCTTGGAATAACAACCAGACCTTGTGCCTCTTCCCCTGTTGACGCCAAATATTGGGTAACCTTATCCACGAATGTACTACTGAACATGTCATCAAGTGCAATATCGATATCATAACACTCTTTCCCTAGAAGCTGTAAAGATGAGATGACGTGAGTTTGCTCATCATCTTCTTCAAAGAATAGGTTTAACACAATAAATTCACCATTTTTCACAATGTCATTCACATCGATTCAAGTATAATAATTGTATCCTTTCTCTTCAAATCATTCCAGCTTGAATGTGATAAATGATTCTGAGCAAAAAGATATGCTAAAAATGACACATTAAATCATTCATAACAGTTTGAAAGCATCCTGGGGGCTTTCTAGGAACATATAATCGTTCTCTACTCAAGTAATTACCCTGGCACCTTGTTGAAGGTTGGGAAAGGTCCTATTTATTGAGGGTTGTAGCAAAGGGGCATCACTACCCAATAACAGGTTAGAGGGATGATATGGGGATGCAAATTTAGTAATCAGTAGCATATATAATGCGAATGCGTGCATATACATAAGAGAGTAACTCATACATGCGGTGCCAAGGAAACGCTCACTCTTCATAGAAGTAAATTCACCTGTCTAAATGTCAGTCACTAATATTACGTGACGTGTAAGGGAACCCGACTGGCTCAAGATGGCAGCGGCTGAGAGTAATAAACCACCAAAAGCGGCAAGTAATCAAGGAAAATAGGCTATCGTAGACTATTTGAGAGAGTGCATCTTCTTGTTTTTCTTTTGTATTTGGTATCTTTCGAGTGGATTAGGAAAACATCTTACTTCACTGGCTAGTAGTTCTGACTGCCAAGGCAATTGCCAGAAAAACTAGCAGATGCCTATTATTCCCAAAAACAGCCTTCACATTGCTGTTGTAACTTGTAATACTAAATCTATTCAAAAAAGACTGTCAGATCAACCATTCGCATTCTTAAACTTAAAGATTTATTACTTACATCGCCATAAAGTTAAACCCCCCTGCAAATAATAACGCCCAATGACCAAATAGTCAAAAGAATGCAGTCTCAATCCCAGCACCTTCACAAACAATAGAACCGCAACGATAAAGACCTCGATTAGTTGATGTTCCTACAGTGCAATTTTCAAAATTCACACACCGAAGAAACAAAAACCCCAGTCAAACAAAGACAATACACGTCTTATAGGGAGGGGGAAAAGCAAGAACTTGAACTGGATATAACTAAACATGTAATCGGAGAAAAATATCTCAAAAGAAGCACAAAACAACATGCTTATGCACAATTAGTACCGCAAAAGAACTTAAACGCACATCGAAGCGAACACTCTACTGCACTAGCAAATTTACCAACCTTATCACGAACCTAGCCACCAGCGACCCGCAGCTGGGTAGAGAGACCAAATTGGCGAACGGTGGCGAGAAGCCGATCAAAGATCATCTTCTCCTTCTCAGTCAAACCGGTCATCGCCTTCGCTCGCACCACCGGCGAATTCGTCGACATCGATTTGCGACTCCAGAGCCCTGCTGTTTTAGTCAGGTTTCGCGCCTCAAACGCCTCTTAAAGCAAGGCAATCGCCACTACCGTCGTTAGACGAATCCGGCACTCGCGAGGGGCTTGCTTCTTCTGCAGGGTAAAGCCGAATTCCTTTTCCCTTCACAATCGAGTATCGTCGCAACTCTAATAAGCCCAATCAAAGTTTCAATTTTCCACGAGTGCACTGCATGATGCTAAGGATCAATTTTATATATTTAACGACCACCGAGCCTCCTACCCACAGATCCGGACATGAAAAAAATTGAAAGAAAATACAGCGACAGACACCTTTTCGTGATAGTAATCCTAAAATTAATACTCTCATTTTTAGTTCTTCAACTTATTTAAATTGTACAAGTGACTTCTCCCATTTTTTAACATCTAAGTGTATCGCCTGAGATTTTATATTGTTAAAATGACCATCTTCCCATTGTAAAACTAAAAAATAAAAATAGCCTACCCACTAAAATCAACCTTGCCGAAATTTAATAATCTTATTGACTTTATTTTACTTCTCCTATTAACCTACAATATGAATTATCATTTAAAAATTAATTTGCATTGACATAAGTTATTACCTTTTATAAGATTACACATCTACTTTATATTTTTCTGCATTTATAAATTTATAAATATACATTGAAATAATGCATCTATCCATCTCCAAATCATTTGAGAACAAATAGAGAAAAGTGTCGCATATTTTTGTATATTATGCATGCATGTACTTGTAACTTCTAAAGAGTCATTTAATTCGATTTAATGCCCGTATTAGAGGATTGTGGAGTTAAAATTGCATAGCTCAATTTTGTTAATTCTGATAATAATTTCTTATTTGATTTCTACGGGTATTTTCCCCATTACAGAAATTATATAAATTATCAACGGTTTTCCTTTTTTAATTTGATCTACCTTTTTACAGTGTTAAAAAAGATAAATTGATTGCTAGTTTTCTAACTTATTCTTTTTAATTTTCCTTTTTAACTTTTCTTTTAACCTTCTGCAAGGTCCGATGAAAAGTTATTCATTAGAAAGTTATTATTGAAGCATGTTTTTGTCTCTATACATAGTTCCATGTATTGTTCGATGACTATAAAGATTCAAAGTTACCAATTTTTGTTAACACTCTTATCAATATAATTTGCCAAAAATTATCTGAATTAACATATTTGATTATTTATCAGCGTATTAATTCTGCACAATTATCCAAGTCTCCATTTAGTTTAATTTAACGAGGGTCTTATTATGTCAACTCGGTTTATAAATTCATGTTGATCTTGATAAAGCATGCCGACATGGCAATTTTAATTTATACTATGCTACTGGCCTGAAATAAGCATACACTATCTTGTACAAAACTAGACAAGTTAGATTGTCGTCGTGTTATGCATGTGTCGGCATCTTGTCATAAACGATTTTGGGGGTGAAGCTGCCTTCACTGCCGGGTACACTATCAACCATCTTCCTTCACCGGTTTTGTAGACCAAATCTCTATTCAAACTCTTGCACAACACTTCCCCCTAGTTATACTCCTCTCGAACTTATTCGTTGCGCGTGCTTTTCCCTTCTTCGACCTCGGGAACGCACCGAACTTGAGCCGGCGTGCACGACTTTGTTGTTTCTTTGGACCTAGTATTGAACATGAGGGAATAGATGTTGGAATCCTCTCTCTAATCACCTTCAAGTCTCTGGTCATGTTCTTTTTTAAGAACACGCCCTTTCTTCAACTTCCATATCTTATTTTACTAATCTCGATATTAAGTTCCTTCTAAGATAACCCAACTCAGGTTCTTCGGGGCTCAAGTAAGTTCCCACAGACTTACCGCCACGCCTTTGGCTCGAGTCTCCCTCATTTGTGGATTCGAATATTGAGAACAACCGTTACTTTACTCGATAACATATTTCTCGAGGAACTGTTGAACTTGTCCGTGTTCATTTTGATGTTCAGACAGGGTATGATCTTACAAAGGCTCCTTTTCTTGCTTGATTTTCAAGTTTCCAAACTCCAGCTGATTTCCTTAGAACAACCTTGAGTTTGAGGGGAAATATTATAATATTATCAAAATATTCAGAGATTTCATCGGAATGACGGAGTATTGTATTGCAATTAAAAGGCATTAGAACAATATTTGACGGAAAGGAAGTAATCTAATCAGAAAACTATTTACCTAGGCATATAAGCAAAATTACATAGTCAACTTTAATTTCATCAATTCTGACGAAATCTCAAAATAATATGATAATATTCTGATAATGATGGTATGAGATCATCCGCATCAATCGTCAATCAAAACTCTCTTTTTGTGACGAAAGGCACGTGGGTACTCACATTATCTAATGTTAAAATACTTAAGATTAATAGGAATTATTTAAAATTTATTAGAGAACTTCTAGAAGAAAAATTAGAAACAGAAAATCCAGATAAAGAAAATAGTGAGATCGTAGAGAAGGGGGGAGAAAGAGATGGAGATGGAGTACTTAAATTGAACCATCCGAATTTTTCTCGTTCAAAGCTAAATAAATCCTAAGACATTGAAGTAGCATAAGTACTTGCATGCTGAACTTGCTTCAACTAGACCTCTGCTTCTTGGCTCTATAACTAGCCCTAATCTTATGCAGTTCCTTGAGTGCTTCGGCCATGTCCATCCGATCCCGCGGCGACTCTATTGAACATGCAACTCCAATCCTTAGGACGGAAGCAATGCAGTCTCTCATCCTCTCAATGTCGTTCTCGTTTTCTCCGTTAAAAATGCCCGAGTCCATGATCTCCATCACTCGGTCTGGCAGATTCACCTTGACAATGGTGTGGAGATTCAAATGGTCCTTGAAAGCCTCTTCCGTGGGTCTCCTTCCAGTGAACATTTCCAATAAAAGAATGCCGAAATTGTACACATCGCCTTGTGTTGATACCATGTTCCCCCTGCCATACTCTAAAATAGTGCACATCAAGCAATATGCAATGAAAATCCAAATTTCATCTCAATGCCAACGCAGATAAAACTTAGACAATTAATGAGAAAATTTACGTACCCGGAGGGACATAGCCTACGGAACCCCTCACCTCCACTGAGCTACTGCGGTTGTCAATGTCCATGGCCTCTGTTGTTGCGGTAGAACTGATCTTCGCCAGCCCGAAATCCCCAAGTCGCCCCACCATCTCGTTGTCCAAAAGGACATTACTCGGCTTCAAATCTCCGTGTACAATCTTTGGGCTGCAATCCTCGTGAAGATATTTGATCACGGAAGCTATGTCAATGGCAATGTCTAACCTCTGCATTAGTCCCAAATGTCTTGGTTTTCCATGTTCATATTCATGCTCAACGTCTTCTTTGTTTCCCTGGTGTATCCAATTCTCTAAGCTCCCATTAACCATGTATTCATATAATAGAGCTTTGAAATCGTTGCCGTGATAGTCCACGCTTGAGCACACGTTCAATATCTTCACGAGATTTCGGTGTCTTATGGCCCCTAAGGTTTGACATTCTGAGACGAAGCTCTTCGAAGCACTTTTATGGCCCAAGTTGAGCACTTTAACCGCCACCCAGCCACCTTCCCTTGTAGTTCCTTTATAGACAGTACCATATCTCCCTTTACCGATCACATTGTTCTCAGAGAATCCGTCCGTGGCTTTAAAGAGTTCCCCATAAGAGACCCTCAAAAATTGGTGTTCAAACGGCAATTCAGGTGAAGAGATATTTTCTTTTGACTTCTTCCTCCGGTACTGAATTATAGAGAAGCAAAGACACAAAATGAAGCCTGACAAGATGGCCACCACTGTGGCGATTACTATAACCTTTTTGGTCCAAAATGGTTTAGAGATATTTGATCTGCAAGAAGGAAGGTTTAGTTCTGCAATACCTCCACAGAGATTCCTATTCTCAAAGACGAACACTTCACTAGCATTGAGATATACTCCTTGCTTTGGAACTTTTCCTTCAAGCTTGTTTAAAGATAGATTCAAGTACTTTAGATCCGTAAATTGAGCGAGAAAGCTCGGGATTTCACCAGAGAAGTCATTGTGGGAAACATCCAACTCTTGTAAGCCTCGTAATGTGCCTAAAGTTGAAGGAATTTCGCCATGAAAGGAATTAACTGCTAAGCTAAGCCGCTCTAGTAGCAAGCACTTGCCAAAGGAGCTAAGAATTGGTCCTGTCAACTTATTGTAAGATAGATCCAATTCAACAAGGTTGGCCGAGGACCCAACTTGAGACGAAAAAGATCCACTCAACTGGTTATGCGCCAAGCTAAAGACATTCGAAAGGCCAAGAACCTCCCCTGGGATTGACCCACTCATATTATTGTTGGAAAGGTCGAGCTCGATTAGCTGCCTACAATTACTAAAGCTCTGTGGTATTTCCCCATAGAAGTTGTTGAACGATAGGTAAAGGGAACTCAATAATGTCAAATTGCCAATCGATGATGGGATCTCTCCCGTTATCATGTTAATGCTTAAGTACAAATACTACAAGTTATGGAGTGCTCCGATACAAGAAGGAATACGACCGCCAAGCGAATTGCTTGATAACTCAAGAAAGGACAAGTTGAAGAGATTGCCAATACCTAGAGGAATGGTTCCATGCATCATGTTCGACGACATAGCAATTAGTCTAATGCTATTGGAAAGATTGCCAATGGAATCTGGCAATTCACCTTCAAGAAAATTTTGGCTCACTTCAATACTTACCAGCCTTGAACAATTAGTCAATGAAGTAATGAAATTGAAGTCATCTCGCAACTGGTTAAAAGCAAATAACATTGCTTCTAGAGCTTTTAGCCTCCCAAGATTTGTGGGCATTTGTCCATGAAAAATGTTATGGTCAAAGTAGATGTACTAAAGGCCGGAGGCATTTAATAAAGATGGAGGTATAAGGCCAGTAAACAAGTTACTATGAAAATCAAGATAAAGGAGAGAAGGAAGAGTATTGCCAATATAAGGGGGAATGCTCCCTCTCAATTGATTGCCACCAGCGCCGAAATAGATAATGCTGGACATGTTGAAGATTGCTGGAGGGATCTCGCCGGTGAGTTGGTTAAACCCCAATTGAACAAGCCTCAAACCACGAAGCTTGGACAATGTCTTGGGAATCTCTCCTTGCAACCCATTTGCCCCAATGGAAGGATCGGAAAGTTGGGAGAGATTTCCAATAGAATGGGGAATAAATCCTGTAAGACTGTTTTCAGACAAATCGAAATACCAAAGCTTTGACAAAGAGCCAAGCTCATCAGGAATTTTGCTCACAAGTTGGTTATCGACGAGATTCAAAATCTCAAGGTTTGAGCACTGAGAAAGATTAGTAGGCATTGGTCCGCCAAATGAGTTGTTACTAAGAATGAGATGGCGAAGGCGAAACAAGTGGCCAATGCTTTGTGGAATTTCTCCGTGAAAGCTATTGTTTAGTAGAACGAGGCTCCTCAAGAAAGAGAGGTTTCCGACATGAGGTGATAGAAGACCACTCAAGCCTTTCGAACTCAGGTCGAGGGACATGACCTTTTCAGGATGTCGTCCACCACATACAACACCTTGCCACTCACAGTGATGAGAAGAGTCATTCCACGAGCTCAGGACTCCGAATGGATCCTCATCCACACTACCTCTGAAGTAGATTAAAGCGAGCCGATCCGTCTAGTTGGTTTGCATTGCTGGACTCATCCATAATGAGAGTTGGGCATAGAAAAATAGGAACATAATCACCATATGCTTTTCCATTGTGAGTGGGTTCTATGTCCTAACAAGCTACAAGCCAAGTCTCTTCCACATTGAACTAAATAAGAAATGAAGACCTCCAAAAGCATATGCATTTCCATTGATCAAAAGACACCATTTTACATGGCAAAACCCAACCCAATACACAAGTTTAACCCAAACCAAGAGTTGGACTCCAAAAGTACTGCAAATTGACCGAACCAAAGAAAGAGACACACACGCTTACGTCTAAATGGAGAATTTGACAGCTGCCTAATGACATTCTAGAAAGCCATGTTGTGAAGAAAAGAAATCAAGAACGGATGAGGTCCTTGATTTTCGGCTGTTTCAAAGAGAGCTCTTACATGGTCACAGGCAAAGCATGTAATTTGTGCCATTTTTCACATCCAAGATGAATTATTTATTTGATAATACCTTGGTTTAGGTTTATTTTAGGGAAGGGAAATACTTGAGCGTGTTGGGCGATTGTAACTCCAATTCTTCAATTATGGCAAATTTCCGCTACTGCCTCTTCCCATGGATGTAACTGCCGACACTCGGACTGAATCGCGTAAACCTTTGGGTCTTTTATTATTCCTCATATATTTATTCGGTGATTTCATATTAACTTAATTACAAAATCCTACCTAAGTGTATCACCTAAGATTTTATATTGTTAAAATGGCCTAAAATCAACCTTGGCGAAATTTAATAATCTTATTGACTTTACTTTTACTTCTCCTATTAATCCACGATATGAATTATCATTTAAAAATTAATTGGCATTGACATTATTTATTACCTTTTATAAGATAGCCTCTACTTTATATTTTTCTACATCTATAAATCTGTAAATACAGATTAAAATTATGCATCTAAAGAAAATTATTAGAGATGGACTGTAAGAGGAAAAAATAGAAACAAAACATTCATTAAAGAGAATAGTGAGATCGTAAAGAGGGGAGGGGGAATAGAGACGGAGATAGGTTACACACATTTAACTAGTATATGAGTTCAGCTTTGGGACCAATGGAATAGAGGTAAAACCAAGATGAAGAATAGAACCATCCGAATTTTTCTTATTCAAAAAGCAAAAGTAATCCTAAGACAAAGTCTAGTCCAAGTGTTTGGGAGCTTAACTTGCTTCAACCAAGCCTTTACTTGGATCCATACCTAGCTCTGATCTTATGCAGTTCCTTGAGAGCTTCGGCCACGTCCATTCGATCTCGCGGTGACTCCATTGAACACGCAACTCCAATCCTTAAGACAGAGGCGATGCAATCTCCTATCCTCTCAATGTCATTCTCACTTTCTATGTTAAAAATGGCCAAGTTCACGATCTCCATCACTCGGTCCGGTAGAGCCATCTTGACAAAGTTGTGGAGATTTAAATGGTCCTTGAAAGCCTCTTCCGTGGGTCTCCTCCCAGTTAACATTTCCAATAAAATAATACCATAGCTGTACGCATCGCCTTGTGTGGATACCATGTCCCCCATGCCATACTCTAAAATAGTGTACATCAAGCAATATATAATGAAAATAAATAGTTCATCTAAAGGCCAACACACATAAAACTTAGACAATTAATGAGAAATTTTTCTTACCGGGAGGGACATAGCCTATGGAACCCCTCACCGCCATTGAGCTGCTGCGGTCATCAATGTCCATGGCCTCTGTTGTCGCGGCGGAGATGATTGTCGCCAGCCCAAAATCCCCAACTCGTCCCATCATCTCATTGTCCAGAAGGACGTTACTCGGCTTTAGATCTCCGTGTACAATCTTTGGGCCGTAATCCTCATGCAGATATTTGATTGCGGAAGCTATGTCAATGGCAATGTCTAACCTTTGGATTAGTCCCAAATGTCTTGGCTTTCCATGTTCATGTTCATGCACAATGTCCTCTTCATTTCCTTGGTGTATCCAATTCTCTAAGCTCCCATTTACCATGTATTCGTATAAGAGAGCTTTGAAATCATTGCCATGATAGTCCACGCTTGAGCACACGTTCAATATCTTCACGAGATTTCGGTGTCTTATGGCCCCTAAGGTTTGACATTCTGAGATAAAGCTATTCAAAGCACCTCTATGGCCCAAGTTGAGCACTTTAACTGCCACCCAGTTGCCTTCCTGTGTAGCTCCTTTATAAACAACACCATATCTTCCTTTACCGATCACATTGTTCTCAGAGAATCCATTTGTGGCTCTAGAGAGCTCTACATAAGAGACCCTAAGAAATTGGTGTTCAAACGGCAATTTAGTTGAAGAGGTATTTTCTTTCGACTTCTTTCTCCAATACCAAATGATAAACAGGCAAAGACACATAATGAAGCTTGACAAGATGATCGTCACTATGACGATTACTATAACTTTTTTGGTTAGTAATGGTTTAGAGGTACTCAATTTGCAAGAAGGAAGGTTTAGTTCTACAATACCTCCACAAAGATTCTTATTCTCAAAAACAGACACTGCACTAGCATTGAGAAATATTCCTTGCTTCGGAACTTCTCCTTCAAGCTTGTTTGAAGATAGATTCAAGTACTTTAGATCAGTAAGTTGAGCAAGAAAGGTCGGGATTTCACCAGATAAGTCGTTATGGGAAATATTTAACTCTTGTAAGCCCCGTAATGTACCTAAAGCTGGAGGAATTTCACCATGAAAGGAATTGACTGCTAAGCTGAGCCGCCTCAATAGCAAGCACTTGCTCATGGAGCTAGGAATTGGTCCCGTCAGCTTATTGTAAGATAGATCTAGTTCGACAAGATTGGTCAAGGACCCAACTTGAGACGGAAGATATCCACTCAAATGGTTATGCGCTAAGCTAAATATAATCGAAATGGTAGAAAGGCCAAGAACCTCCCATGGAATTGAACCACTTAGATTATTGTTCGAAAGCTCAAGCTCGATTAGCTGCCTACAGTTACCAAGGCTCTGCGGTATTTCCCCATAAAAGTCATTGAACTGCAGGTAAAGGCGATTCAATAACGTCAAATTGCCGATCGATGACGGGATCTCTCCACTTAATGTGTTTTCCCATAAGTACAATTCGTGCATGTTATGGAGTGCTCCGATAGAAGAAGGAACATGACCGCCAAGCGAATTGCTTGCTAAGCCAAGAAAGAACAGGTTGAAGAGATTGCCAATACCTGGAGGAATGGTTCCGTACATTGTGTTGGATGACATAGCAATTACTCTAATGCTATTGGAAAGATTGCCAATGGAATCCGACAATTGACCTTCAAGAAAATTGTGGTCCACCACAAAATTTACCAGCCTTGAACAATTAGTCAATGAGGTAATGAAACTGAAGTCATCTCGCAACTGGTTAAAAGCAAGTAACATTGCTTCGAGAGCTTTTAGCTTTCCAAGATTTGTGGGCATCGATCCATGAAAACTATTATTGTCAAAGTAGATGTACCGAAGGCTGGAGGCATTTGATAAGGACAGAGGAATAATGCCGGTAAACAGATTATTATGAAAATCAAGATAACCGAGAGAAGGAAGAGTATCACCGATACAAGGGGGAATGCTCCCTCTCAATTGATTGTCACCAGCACCAAAATAGATAATGCTAGACATGTTGAAGATTGCTGGAGGGATCTCGCCGATGAGTTGGTTAAACGCCAATTGAACAAACCTCAAACCACGAAGCTTGGACAATGTCTTGGGAATCTCTCCTTGCAACATATTTGCCCCAATGGAAAGATCGAAAAGTTGGGAGAGATTTCCAATAGAATGAGGAATAGATCCTATAAGACTATTTTTAGATAGATCAAAATACCAAAGCTTTGACAAAGAGCCAATCTCATCAGGAATTTTGCCCACAAGTCGGTTATCGATGAGATTCAAAATCTCAAGGTTTGAGCACTGAGAAAGATTAGTAGGCATTGGTCCACCAAATGAGTTGTTACTAAGAATGAGATGGCGAAGGCGAAACAAGTGGCCAATGCTTTGTGGAATTTCGCCGTGAAAGCTATTGTTTAGTAGAACGAGGCTCCTCAAGAAAGAGAGGTTTCCGACATGAGGCGATAGAAGACCACCCAAGCCTTTCGACCTCAGGTTAAGGGACACAACCCTTTTAGGATGTCGTCTACCGCATACAACACCTTGCCACTCACAATGATGAGAAGAAGCATTCCATGAGCTCAGGATTCCGAGTGGATCCTCATCCACATTGTCTCTGAAGTAGATTAAAGCGAGTCGATCCGTATGGTTAGTTTCCATCGCTGGGCTTGTCCATAATGGGAGATGGGAACAGAATAATAGGATCATAATTGCCATATGCTTTTCCATTGTGACTTGGTTCTGTGTCCTAGAAGTTGCAAGCAAAGTCTCTTTCAGATTGAACTAAATAAGAAATGAAGACCTTCAAAAGCATATGCATTTCCATTGATCAAAATAAACATTTTTACGGGGCGAAACCCGACCCAATATGCAAGTTTAACACAAACCAAGAGTTGGACTTTAAAAGTACTGCAGATTGGCCAAACTAGAGAAAGGTACATCAAAATGGAGGATTTGACAGCTGCGCAGTGACACGCGGGAAAGCCGTGCCGCGAAGAAAGGGAATCAAGCACGGATGTAGTCCTTGATTTTCGGCCGTTTCAAAGAGACCTCCTACTTGGTCGCGGGCAAAGCGTGCAATTTGTGCTGTAAATTTTTCACATCCAAAATGAGTTATTTATTTGTTAAGACCTTGGTTTAGTTTAATTTTAGGCATGAGAAACACTTGAGCTTGTTGAGCAATTGTTACTCTGTTTCTTCGATTATAGAAAAGTAGATGTAAATGCCAACACTCGGATTGAATCACGTAAACCTTTGGGTCTTTTATTATTTCTCATTTATTTTTTCAGTAATTTCACATTGACTTTATTACAAAATCCTATTTTTACAAGAAGGTTTACTTCTCACCTGATATATTGTCACTCAGTGAGTCCAAAACCATCGGTTTTTAACATTATAGGCATGAATTACTCTTTGAGAAATGGTCAGTTGTGAACCCAATCCAACAAACCAACCCATTGCACTCTTCTGGCAATGTCGGTTCATGTTCATGAGGTAGACTGAAGACAACCCAAAACACTTGTAACTCATAGATGTAAGCAATAGCTTTAATTGGTTCATTGCGTGACATCATCAGATCAACCTGCCATACCGAAGAAGGGGAAAAACATTGATCCCATCTCATCAATGAGAAGTAACGTTCAAACGGAAAATACAAATCTTATACAAATGTTGAGAGAAAAAATAAAGACCACATGCACAAGAACTTCCACCATAAAACATTTACATGAGATAAAGCAGCCAATAAAGGAATGTCATAGACACGTGCTTCTGTTCCAATGCGCTCTCTACTGATTTTAGCTGCAAGTGCATCTTTGACATCATTGGATGCGGCAGCTCTCTTCAGCTCTTCATCCAACGTAAATGTGAACCTTGCGCCTGAAATAAACACATGATTATGAACATGGAGGCACAAAGACGACCGGACAATAGATAATAAAACAGAAAGCTCCTTTTTGATCTCGCAAAACCCTAGTACAAATTAAAGAAAAATGAGCATCCACATCACATGGCAGAAGAAAGAAAAAAAAAAAAAAAAAAAGCTTCTTTGTAGGATGAGTTGCGAAAATGCAAGGTTTACAAAGCTCATCTAATAATGAAATCATTAAGCATTCCCAATTCAGGGATTGGGAGGATGCAAGAGGATCCAAGAGTCATTGAAAGAAAAGAATCATACATAAAGTACAAACGGTAGGCTCATGGTTCTAGCACACTCTATTGTAGGTATATCTTTCATGCGATTGTTACTTTCTTGATTAAAATCTTTTACTTACCTATGCAGTCACATGTTTACCCACGTAATACATCCATTTGTACAGAAAAAAGGAAGTGAATAGAAGGACGGCATTTGTTTTATGCATGTGTATTAGACTGTCACGTGCAACTCTTAACACAATTTCATGCAACTAGTCCGAAGGCAACAAGCTATGGCATTGACGAAGATACAATAGAACTTCCCATGTCTATATACATTATACATCCATTTGTTCTACTAACAAACAAATAGCAATGGGTCGCATTATAAATGGTCTCGGGCACACTGAATAAGAATATCCAGAACTAAATAAACACAAGAAACAGAAGCTCCACAAAATTTAAATAAAACAGCACCAAAGCGAACAGCACGAAGAACACGCAGGGGATCATCCAGAAACGTTTCCTTTGGGCCTAGAGGTGTCACAATTTTTCATGATTTAGGATCATCAATCCCTGTACAGTGAACAAAAATTCAAAAAGCAGAAGAATTAATATAGTATGATTCCACAAAAAGGTCTCACGAAAAGAAAATCAAGTCAAAAAATCTATTCTATCCTCTCCCAGTTAAATCTTCAACTGAGCTGGTGTTGATATTGTAAAATATGCTGTCAGATAAAAATTTAGGTCATCAAACGACTGGACCAATATAAAGAAGCAACTGTTATCTGGATGTCCAGTCATGTTTAAAATAGAGAGTGGATTATAGTCTTCAGAATCCAACTTCATTAACATACAAATTTCACAAACTAATGAAAGGCATGTGGTGCTAAACCACTTTATTAGCTTAAGAGAGAGAGAGAGAGAGAGAGAGAGAGAGAGAGAGAGATCCAAATAAAGATATGAAAGACTGTACATCCCATGACTTCTTGCCAGCTGACCAGAAAATCAAAACAACCAGCAATTCCTCTGTAATCATCATCTAGTTAATTGGCATTAAATTATCAACAGGCAGTAAGTTTCAAGCTACATATACTTCGCAGAAGAGCAGACTATGTCCGCTATCAGTAACCAGAAATAAGGTTGGACAGGGTAATAGAAAATTTTGTTATGTGCCATTTATAGAGTAATAGAATAATTTGATGCATTCAAAATATGTTTAACTAACAGTTGTTAGATCAAACACCACTTAAAACTAAGCAATGAACTGTTTTGAGATAAACAGAATCTGATGCAATCAACATTTTGATTCAAGAGCAATTTATCGGTTACATAAAGCAGAAGAGACACCTGTCTATAGTTAAATCCCTTCTGTAAGCATCCTCTTCAGCAGTGCCAAAATCCTGTAAGATAAGTCAAATTTGACAACCATTCACAAAAGTAACAACCAAGAAACCAGCAAGATTTTCGTGTCATAAATAGTTTAACAAAAGTGCGATCACGTTGGAAGCACCAGTGCATGGAGAGAGAGGACAAAGCGATAAATAAACAAAAATTTGCTCCAAGCATTAACCATATAAGAGAAAACACTCTGCTAATGTCACAAATGAATGGCCATGGACACAAAATGTAAAAGGCCTTGAGCTCATTGCATTTCGCTTTCATGATGATTCTTAAGCCCTCTTATCTTTGATGATATACTCGACACTTTCAAGAAAACAACGTTTGTTCAACAAGTCTCTCGAGTGAATTAGCAACAGAAAGAAAAATAGTTTAGAAGAAAGCTCCTGGACCAGGACTATTCAAGAATAGACATGTGATTGTCAGAAATCAAGTCACTTTACTATTGATTATGAGCCACATAATTGTCATTTGTACACTTGCATTCCTTAAGTACGAGTACCCTCATGGAGCATGCAAGCGGCTGTCCTATTGATACCACCTAACTAATTTGCTTGTCTTTCTTTCCCTTGAAAAAGAAACTTCCCGAAAGAGCTGAAAACTATTTTTGCTATTTACTGGTAATGATACTGTCTAGTAAGCCCTGACTAAACAAGATAATAAGATACAGGTGGAAAGAAAACATACAACAGATAAATTAACAGCTGTACTACAGCATACCAACTGGGTGGGAATGCGGCTATTCTCACGTACCTTTCAGACCTTGTGTTCACAAAATCTATCCATATATCATAAAGGCGCCTCCTCGCTGTTTCCAGATGTTTTGACTGGTCTGGGTCGCTGCAAAACTTAATTCATATAAAAAATGTCTTCAAATACCCAATCAGAATGGAGACATCATCTGCCACAATAATATACCACAACCTAATTCAATCAGACAATATGGGCAAATATTCATATACAAGAAGTTCCAAATTCAACTATCCCAACAAAACCATATTTCATGACTAACATTCACAAAACAAGTTAAGAGAGAATTGCAGGAGACGAAAAAGAAAAGCCCTTCTACAGAGCTCATGAAGACAGTAGACCTGCCAGATAATAAGACCAAAATACGAAAAAAAATCGAGGGGCAAAAAATGGAGCAGAAAAGGGTGTTCTCAAAAGTACATACTCCATCCTGCACACACTCCTATTCCACCCAAAGAGAACCATTTGTTCTTCACTTAATCATATTTCGAAGCCCTTGGAGAAACAAACGTAAGAGGGTCAATTGATCTCAATATGAAAAAGATTTTGCAAGTGCGGATACCCTCGAGAGTGGCTTTATCTCTTGGGAGACTGCTTTACTAATCATGAGGTGATCGATTTCTGACGACAGTCTTTCTTTGGAGGGATATAGAGTTCGTAAGATATGCACGAGATAGGCAATTGCAACACTTCTTTGACTTATTTGATTGAGCTAATAGTTTTTGGGTTGTGTTTTGAGGTCAGCGAAAAGCATTGTGACCACACGGATAGAAATGGATTGTTTCTAGTGAGACTTGCTAAAAGCTACAAGGGTCTGGCACAACCTAAACCACATGCGTGCCAAACCCAACACATAGATCACATTCAAGATGTAGAATCCACTGTATATAGATGTCTAGCACTTCAAATTTCGTGAAGTAAAAGAAACAGTTAATCATGAAGAATCGAGAGTCTTGCATCTCTAAATGTCCATCTTTAATATTACGTGACACCTAAGGTCACCCAACTGGCTCGAGATGGCAGCGGCTGAGAGTAACAAACCACTGAAAGCGGCGAGTAACCATGGAAAATAGGCTATTGTAAACTTTTTAGAGTACATCTTCTTGTTTTTCTTTTGTATTTAGGTATGTTTCATGTGGATTATGAAAACATCTTTCTTCGCTTGCTAATAGCGCCGACTGCTGAGGCAATTGCCAAAATAACTAGCAGATACCTATTATTCCCAAAATGCAGCCTTTGAAATTATGAAGTTCACACATTATTTTTGTAACTTGTAATACTAAACCTATTTAAAAAAAAAAATCAAAGTAACCATTCGCATTGCTAAACTTGAAGATTTATTATGGACATCACCATAGAGTTATCCCCTGCAAATAATAATGCCCAATGACTAAATAATAAAAAAATGCAGTCTCAATCCCAGTACCTTAACAAACAATAGAACAACATTGATAACCGTAAAACGGTAAATTACAATATCAATTAATGTAGCCCACATTAGGAAAACTCTTATAGATGTTCCCACTGATTGTAGAAATAGAACAACATAAGTAATAACAGAAGTAATGCATTTTCTAAAATTCGTACTCCAAAAAAAAAAAAAAAACACCAATCAAACAAAGGAAAAACGCATTTTATCGGAAGGGAAAAGTAAGAACTTGAACTGGATATAACTTAAATGTAATTGGAGAAAATATCTCACAATAAACATAAAACAACATGCCTGTACACGATTAGTACCGCAAAAGAACTTAAACGCACATCGAAGCAAACACCCTGCTGCACTAGAATATACACCAACCTTATCATGGACCCAGCCACCAGCGACCTGCAGCTGGGTAGGGAGATCAAAATGGCGAACGGTGGCGAGAAGCCGATCAAATCAAAGATCATCTTCTCCTTCTCTGTCAAATCTATCTTTTCCTTCACTTGCACCACCGGCAAATTCGTCGACATCGATTTGCAACTCAAGAGCCCTGCTGTTTTAGTCGGGTTTCGCGCCTTAAGAGGACTCCAAACACCTCCTAAAGCAAGAGAATTGCCACTACGGACGACGCTTCTAAGAGAAAGACCTGAACTGTTGCCGTTCAATAAGGACGCTCTCATTTTCCCCCCTTACTCATGCTGGAAACGTCCTCGCTTCAATTCACTCGGTTTTCCCCCTTCCGTTGCTAGGAGAATTCGGCAATCGCGAGGGGCTTGCTTCTGCAGGGTTAAAAACCGAATTCCCTTTCCCTTCACATCCGAGTACTGCAACTCTAATAAGCCAAAACCAAGTTTCAATTTTTTACGACTGCACTCTATGACGCCAAGGATCAATTTTATATATTTAACGACCGCCGAGCCTACTCCGCAGGCGAAAAGCCTCCGGAGCATGTCCGAGTAGAGAGAGAGAGAGAGAGAGAGAGAGAGAGAGAGAGAGGAGGCGATGAGGAGTTCCTGGAGGCGTTGAAAGCATAAAGATGGCGGGTGCTTCGGAGGCGAAGGCAGGAACTAGACAGCGACGAGTGGAGGCGACACGGCGACGATGGGCTGAGCAGAAGCGAAAAGGCGAGGGCGGCAGAGACAGACAGAAACGCAGAGATGAAGACTTCTAGACGATGGCGCGTGGTAAGAAAGCCATAATAAAATTTTAGGCTAATAATATGAAAAATCTTAAATTAATACATCACCCACAAATTTATTTTTAATTAATTTTTTGATTGACTAAAAATTTCATTAAATTGGATTCATATTACGCAAAATTACAAACCAACACACTTGTGACAAATGGATGATAAAACCTCAAATTAATACATTCGTTAACTACCATATGTCATCTAACTTAGTAAAAGAAAAATTAACGGAATATAAATTTGTCACAAGTGTATAGTTTGGTATAAATTGGATTAGATAAATTTATCACAAATATATCAATTTAGTGTTTTTCGTGATATGAACCCTAAAATTTATAATCTCATTTTTAGTTTTTCAAATTTTTTAAATTATACAACTGAATTCTCAAATTTTTAACATCTACGTGTATCGCCTAAGATTTTATATTGTTAAAATGACCCTCTTCCCATTGCAAAAAAAAAAAAAGCTGCCACCTAAAATCAACATTGACAAAATTTAATAATCTTATGGACTTTACTTTTTCTACTCTTATAAATCCACAACATGAATTATCATTTAAAAATTTATTTGCATTGGCATAATTTATTACCATTTATAAGATACACTTCTACTATATAACTTTCTACATTTATAAATTTATAACATATATTACAATTATGCATCTATCCATCTCTAAATCATTTGAGAACAAATAAAGAAAAGTATCGCATATAGGGATGAGCAAGGTCCGGGTAGGCAGTTCTCGCCTTAGAATAGGGAACTACCCACTAAGAGCTGGTTCCAAAAAATTGGAAGGTCATGGTGTGGTCCTCTTAAGGTTTCCCAACACTGGAAACATGTAGAGAATTAGACTCCACATTAAAAGCCCTAAACTCTATAGAAGTTAAAACATAGATTGTTTGATTCATCTTTTTTCAAGGTCAACCTAATTTAATCATGGAAATGGCTAATGAGAGACATAATTATACTCTCAAAACAAGCTGTTGGCTCTTATGGACAAGTATTGTCCTTCCTCTACATTTTTTATTTTGTTTTGGTTGAGAAAGCAAGTAAATGGATTATTATAATGAAAGGGGGGGTAATCCTATTACATACCCAATAGACAAAATTAGTCAATGATGTCTGATAACTGCATATACATTTCGTCGAAAAATTATAAAATAATTAAGTAATTGAAATAAGATTTCTTTTTTAAATATATATATACCGGTTCGGACGAGCAGGCGATTACACGTCTAGAACCAGAAACCAAACCAGTACTCACCGGTTCCACCAAATTGGAATCGGGAATTGGACCGGCCCCCATGGGAACCACCGGTTCCAATCCGATCCAATTCCGGGTGGTCCAGGTGGTTTCCAATCCTTTTGCACACCCCTAGTCACAAAGGATTTTTGTATAGTATGTATGCATGTACTTGTAACTTCTAAAAAGTCATTTAATTTAATGGCAATATTAGAACAATGTGGAGTTAAAATGACATAGGTCAATTTTGTTAATTCTAATAGTAATTTCTTATTTGATATCAATAAATATTTTCCGCAGGCTTGTTGCAATCTCCGACCAAGTCCATATGACATTACTTTGACAAAACTAAAAGCCGGTAGTCGCAAATCCTTTGGTCGAAAATATTCAAGACTATAAGTTCAGGGGTTGGCTCAAGGGCCTATGCCACTGTGCCATACAATTCAAGATCATTCAATGATTCAACCTTTTAAAGCTTTTGGTAATACAAGAATTTCAGACAGCTTCTCAGCGATATCTCAGATTTTGGAAACATTACCAAAAGCAAGAATGTCTAGTGTACTGAACAAGTTAGAAGTGGTTGGGACCAAGGACTAGGTAACTGGTTTGACATCATTTTGCCAATGATGCAATAATTCTTCACAAGAAGCACATAGGGTTGTTGGTCAACTTAAGATGCAATCTTCCTCACCTCACGATGAATGTTAATCAGCAAATAATCATGTTAATTGAGAAGATGCAACTTCATGACGATTCAAATTGGGTTCCGCACTTGGTTCACTTTCCAAAAATTCTTTGCCAATGGACAAGACAACAACAACTAACAAATTTTCTGTTGTTAGGACAGGTTTTGTATTGGATGACATGAACAACGGGCCTTCATTAGGTGCTGAAGTGATGGTTTTTACCAAAAGGATAGCATGGGAGAGAGTCTTCCATTTATCTAAAGGAAGGGAGGTTGCACTTTGACAAGCGCTCTCCAGAATGTTCAATTTATAATTTACTTATCTTCCAATCTAATGCCATTGTCAAATGACTAAAATCCTAAATGGAATTCTGCAAAACCACACCAGTGTAAAGTACGTGGCCAGCAGCTTGGCGAGGTTTCCAGCTTAAATTACTTCAGCCCGCAGACTTTTTCCCCCCACTCAAAACAAAGGGGCATTACCACGCCTGCTAGAAATGACACTATGCTTGGAGGTTTCACATTTCAGCCGTCTAATACTCTCGTGATATATAGCTAACTGCCCCAGAAGGACATGCTCGTCCCAGGCGATGGATATTTTTCCAGATCTGGAATTGTGGTGATGATAATCCATCCCCAAAAAGATATGGCACTCTGCTTTAATTCTAATTCTGCGCTTCCCAGAGCTAACAAATTCGGTGAAAATAAAACTTGATGCCTTTGTGCTCTGGAAAATAGTTGCATTAAACAAATACAAGATTATGAATTCCATCACTCCAAAAGCTTCAATGCTATCTTCTCTAATTGACAAAAGAATTGAACTGCATATAATTTTGTGGCACAGGCCGCTCGAAAGATTGCTAATATGCACCTAAGATTCGCTCGAGTAAGTTCCCACAAACGACTACCATGCCTTTGGGTTTCCTTAGAACAACCTTGAGTTTGAGGAAAGATACTATGATATTATCATAATATTTGGAGAATTCATCGGATTGACATGATAATGTATTGCAATTCAAAGGTTTTAGCACAATATGTGAAGGAAAGGAAGTAATCTAATGAGAAAACCATTTACCTAAGCATATAAGCAAAATTACATGGTCAATTTTAATTGTACACATCGCCTTTTATCGATACCATGTTCCCCAAGCCATACTCTAAATCTATTCTAACCTCTCCCAGTTAAATCTTCAACTGAGCTGGTGTTGACATTGTAAAACATTCTGTCAGTAAAACATTTAGGTCATCAAACAACTGGACCAATATAGAGAGGAATGATACAAATAAGAGTAGCAAGCTGTTTGAAGTACAGAAGCAGATTGAAGTAAACAAACTTCATATTTGAAACATATAAAGAAGCAACTGTTATCTGGAAGTCCAGTCATGTCTAAAATAGAGAGTGGATTATAGTCTTCAGAATCCAACTTCATTAACATACAAATTTCACAAACTAATGAAAGGAATGTGGTGCTAAACCACTTTATTAGCTAAAAAAACGAGATATCAGACTGCACATTCCATGACTTCTTGCCAGCTGAGCAGAAAATCAAAACGACCAGCAATTCCTCTTTAACTGTCATCTAGTTAATTGGCATTAAATGATCAACAGGCAGTAAATTTTGAGCTACTTATACTTCCCGGAAGAGCAGACTATGTCCACTATTGGTAGCCGCAAATAAGGTTGGATAGAGTAACAGAAAAATTTGTTATATATCAATTATAGAGTAACAGAATAATTTGATAAGTTCAAAATATATTTTACTACGAGGTTGTTAGATCAAATACCACCTGAAAGTAAGCAATGAATTGTTTTGAGATAAACAGAATCTGATGCAATTACCATTTTTATTCAAGAGCAAATCATCAGTTAAATAAAGCAGAAGAGAAATCCGTTCATAGTTAAATCCCTTCTGTAAGCATCCTCTTCTGCAGTGCCAAAATCCTCTAAGATAAGTCAAATTGAACGACCATTCACAAAAGTAACAACCAAGAAACTAGCAAGATTTTTGGGTCATAGATAGTTGAACGAAAGCGCAATCACATCAGAAGCACCAGTGCATGGAGAGAGAGGACAAAGCAATAAATAAACAAAAATTTGCTCCAAGCATTGACAATCTAAGAGAAAACACTGTGCTAATGTCACAAATGAATGGCCATGGACACAAAATGTAAAAGGCCTTGAGTTCGTTGCATTTAGCTTTCACGATGATTCTTTGGCCCTCTTATCTATGATGATATACTCGACACTTTCAAGAAAACGTTTGTTCATCAAGTCTCTCAAGTGAATTAGCAAGAGAAAGAAAAATAATTTGGAAGAAAGTTCCTGGACCAAGACTGTTCAACAATAGATGTCATTGTCAGAATTCAAGTCACTTTACTGTTGATTATGAGCCATATACTTGTCATTTGTACACTTGCATTCCTTAAGTAGAAGCACCAACATGGATCATGCAAGCGGCTGCCCTATTGATACCACCTAACTAATTTGCTCGTCTTTCTTTCCCTAAAAAAGAAAGTTCACAAAAGAGCTAAGAAATATTTTTGCTATTTACTGGTAAGTATTCCGTCTAGTAAGCCCTGCCTTAACAAGATAATAAGATATCAGTGGAAAGAAAACTACGACAGATCAATTAACAGCTGTACTACTGCATACCAACTAGGTGGGAATGCAGCTATTCTCACCGTACTATTTCAGACCTTGAGTTCACAAAATCTATCCGTATATCATAGAGGCGCCTCCTCGCTGTTTCCAGATGTTTCGACTGGTCTGGCTTGCTGCAAAACTAAATTTATATTAAAAAAATGTCTTCAAATACCAAATCAGAATGTAGACAGCTTCTGCCACAATAATATACCACAACCTAATTCAATCAGAATGTATGGGCAAATATTCATGTGTAAGAAGTTCCAAATTCAACTATGTCGACAAAACCACATTTCATGACTAACATACAAAAACAAGTTCAGAGAGAATTGTAGGAGACGAAAAAGAAAAGCCCTTCTATAGAGCTCATGAAGACAGTAGACCTGCCAGATAATAAGACCCGAAAAAGAAAAAAAATAATAAATAAATAAAATAATAAAAAAAAATTCAAGGGCCAAAACATGGAGCAGAAAAGGGTATTCTCAAAAGTACATACTTCATCCTGCACACACTCCTTATTCCACTTAAACTGAACCATTTGTTCTCCACTTAATCATATTTCGAAGTCCTTGTAGAAATAAACATAAGAGGGTCAATTAATCTCAATATGAAAAAGATTTGCAAGTGTCGATTCCCTCCAGAGTGGCTTTATCTCTTAGGAGACTGCTTTACTAATCATGAGGTGATCAATTTCTGACAACAGTCTTTCTTTGGAGGGATATAGAGTTCGTAAGATATGCACGAGATAGGCAAGTGGAACCCTTGTTTGACTTATTTGATTTACTTAATAGTCTTGGGTTGGGTTTTGAGGTCAGTGAAAAGCAATGTGACCACATAGATAGAAATGGATTGGTTCCAGTGAAACTTGCTAAAAACTATAAGGGTCTGGCACAACCTAAACCACATGCCTGCCAACCCTAACACATTGATCATATTCAAGATGTAGAATCCACTGGATATAAATGTCTAGCAATTCAAATTTCGTGAAGTAAAGGAAACAGTTAATCATGAAGAATCAAGAGCCTTGCATCTTCATCTCTATGCCTTCAAAACACTCTTTTAATCCTCTCCCTTCACACTTAGCTAGCATTGCTTCATCCCGTGGTCTTAGCTATTAGACTAGGTATTGTGGACCTATTCCTCTTTATTTTATACTCTAGTGAACACTCATTTCCAGTCTTTCCTTTTTCTTTTTTCATTTTTTCAGTGACAAAGAAATCACTATGTAAGAAATGGAGTGCACAATAAACAAATAATCACCAGTCACATATAAACTTCCGGTGCAGAATAAACAAATGATCAACACTCACACATAAACTTCAAGTGAAATCATGCATTCTCACATTAAAATATGGAAAGCCAATATTTGAAGGCAAAAGACAAGTACAAAACTCAATGTACCTTGGGATAACAACCAGACCTCATGCCTCTTCCCCTGTTGATGCCAAATATTGGGTAACCTTATCCACGAATGTACTACCCAACTTGAATCTAGTGCAATATCAATATCATAACACTCTTTCTCCAGAAGCGGTAAAGATGAGATAACATGAGTTTGTTCGTCAACTTCTTCAAAGAATAGGTTTAACACAATTAATCCACATCGATTCAAGTATAATAATTGCATCTTTCCCTTCGAATCATTTTAGCTTGAATGTGATAGATGATTCTGAGCAAAAAATTATGCTAAAAATGACAGACATTAAATCATTCATAACAGTTTAAAAGCATCCTGGGGGCTTTCTAGGAACATATAACCATTCTCTACTCAAATAATTACCCTGCACCTTGTCGAAGGTTGGGAAAGGTCCTATTTATTGAGGGTCGTAGCAAAGGGGCATCACCGCCCAAGAACAGGTTGTAGTGATGATATTGGAATGCAAAGTTAGTAATCAGTAGCATATACATAAGAGAGTAACTCATAAATGTGGTCCCAAGGGAATCATAACTCTTTATAGAAGTAAATTCACCATGTAAATGTCCGTCACTAATATTATGCGACACCTAAGGGCACCCAACTGGCTCGAAATGGCAGCAGTTGAGAGTAATAAACCACCGAAAGCAGCAAGTAATCATGGAAAATAGGCTATTGTAGACTTTTTCAAAGAGAACATCTTCTTGTTTTTCTTTTGTATTTAGGTATTTTTCATGTGGATTATGAAAACATGTCACTTCACTGGCTAATAGTGCTGACTGCTGAGGCAATTGCCAAAAAACCTAGCAGACCTATTATTCCCAAAATGCAGACTTTGAAATTATGAAGTTCACACATTATTGTTGTAACTTGTAATACTAAACCTATTTATAAAAAAATAAATTCAAAGTTCACATTCCTAAACTTGAAGATTTACCACTTAAATCACCATAGAGTTATCCCGCCTGCATATATTGACGCCCAGTGACTACATAATCAAAAAATGCAGTCTCAATCCCAGTACCTTAAAAAACAATAGAACGACATCGATAAAGACCTCGATTAGTCGATGTTCCAACCGATTGTATAAACAGAACTTCATAAGTAATACAAAAGTACTGCATTTTCTAAAATTCGCACTCCAAAGAAACAAAAACCCCCAATCAAACAAAGAAAAAGCGCGTCTTATGGGAAGGGAAAAGTAAGAACTTGAACTAATTATAACTAAACAAGTGATTAGACAAAATGTCTCAAGAGAAGCACAAAACGACATGCTTTTACACGATTGACACTGCAAAAGAACATCGAAGCGAACACGCTACTGCACCAGCAAATACACCAACCTTATCACGGACCCAACCAACAGCGACCCGGAGCTGGGTAGGGAGATCAAAATGGCGAACGGTGGCGAGAAGCCTATCAAAGATCATCTTCTCCTTCTCTGTCAAATCGATCTTTTTCTTCACTCGCACCACCCGCGAATTCGTCGACATGGATTTCGCGCCTTAAGAGGACTCCAAACGCCTCCTAAAGCAAGAGAATTGCAACAACGGACGATGCTTCTAAGAATAAGACCTGAACTGTTTTACTCATGCTGGAAACGTTCTCGCTTCAATTCACTCAGTTTTTCCCTTCCGTTGCGAGGAGAATTCGGCACTCAGACGGTTAGACGGCGACGAGTGGAGGCGACACGGCGACGACGGGCTGAGCAGAAGCGCAACAGCGAGGGCGGGAGAGACAGACAGGCGCAGAGACGAACAGAAACTGAAAAGCTCTTCTACACGGTGGCCACTGGCCTGTGATAAGAGAGGGATAATAAAATTTTGGGTTCAATACCACGAAAATTTTTTAAATACATTTATGATACATCACAAAAACTTTTAAATTAGTATATTTATGACAAAATTACCCTCTATTAATTTTCGTTAAATTAAATTAATATTACAAAATGCCACAAACCGATACACAAATGGATGATAAAATCCCAAATCGATACAAAGTGTTGCCTATCATTACATTGTATTCAACTCAATAATTTCGATAATTTAATACTAACGGAGGATAAATTTGTCACAAGTATATAGTTAGTATTTTTTATGGTCATAAAATCAAGTTGGGTAAATTTAAAAACAAGTTAACCAGTTTGTGATTTTTTCATAGTATAAAATTAATTAATAATACTATTTGTAGTTCTTCAACTTATTTAAATTATATAATTGAATTCTTAGATTTTTAAAATCTAAGTGCATCACCTAAGATTTTATATTGTTAAAATGGCCTAAAATCAACCTTGGCGAAATTTAATAATCTTATTGACTTTACTTTTACTTCTCCTATTAATCCACGATATGAATTATCATTTAAAAATTAATTGGCATTGACATTATTTATTACCTTTTATAAGATAACCTCTATTTTATATTTTTCTACATCTATAAATCTGTAAATACAGATTAAAATGATGCATCTAAAGAAAATTATTAGATATGGACTGTAAGAGGAAAAATTAGAAACAAAACATTCATATAAAGAGAATAGTGAAATCGTAAAGAGGGGAGGGGAAATAGAGATGGAGATAGATTACACACGTTTAACTAGTATATGAGTTCAGCTTTGGGCCCAATGGAATAGAGGTAAAATTAAGATGAAGAATAGAACCATCCGAATTTTTCTTGTTCAAAAAGCAAAATTAATCCTAAGACAAAGTCTAGTCCAAGTGTCTAGGAGCTGAACTTGCTTCAACCAAGCCTCTACTTGGATCCATACCTAGCTCGGATCTTATGTAGTTCCTTGAGTGCTTTGGCGATGTCCATTCGATCCTGCGGCGACTCCATTGAACACGCAACTCCAATCCTTAGGACAGAAGCGGCGCAATCTCTCATCCTCTCAATGTCATTCTCACTTTCTCCTTTAAAAATGGCCGAGTCCACGATCTCCATCACTTGGTCTGGCAGAGCCACCTTGACATAGTTGTGGAGATTTAAATGGTCTTTGAAAGCCTCTTCTGTGGGTCTTCTCCCAGTTAACATTTCCAATAAAACATTACTGTAGCTGTACACATCGCCTTGTGTGGATACCATGTCCCCCATGCCATACTCTAAAATAGTGTACATCATGCAATATAGAATGAAAATAAATATTTCATCTAAAGGCCAACACGAATAATACTTAGACAATTAATGAGAAAATTTTCTTACCAGGCGGGACATAGCCTACGGAACCCCTCATTGCCATTGAGCTGCTACAGTTGTCAATCTCCATGGCCACTGTTGTCGCAGCGGAGCTGATCGTTGCTAGCCCAAAATCCCCAACTCGTCCCATCATCTTGTTGTCTAGAAGGATGTTACTTGGCTTCAAATCTCCGTGTACAATCTTTGGGCTGCAATCCTCGTGAAGATATTCAATTGCGGAAGCTATGTCAATGGCAATGTCTAACCTTTGCATTAGTCCCAAATGTCTTGGCTTTCCATGTTCATGTTCATGTTCAATGTCGTCTTCATTTGCTTGGTGTATCCAAGTCTCTAAGCTCCCATTACCCATGTATTCGTACAATAGAGCTTTGAAATCGTTACCGTGATAGTCCACGCTTGAGCACACATCCAATATCTTCAAGAGATTTCGGTGTCTTATGGCACCTAAGGTTCGGCATTCCGAGATGAAGCTCTTCGAAGCACCTCTGTGGCCCAAGTTGAGCACTTTAATCGCCACCCAGCCGCCTTCCTGTGTGGTTGCTTTATAGACAGTACCATATCTCCCTTTACCAATCACATTGATCTCAGAGAATCCGTTTGTGGCTCTAAAGAGCTCCTCATAAGAGACCAACGAAAATTTATGTTCAAATGGCAATTCAGTCGAAGGGGTATTCTTTTTCGAACTTTTTGTCCGATACCAAAAGATAAACAGGCAAAGACACAAAATGAAATATGACAAGACGGCTGCCATTGTGGCGATTACTCTAAACTTTTTGGTCTGTAATTGTTTAGAGGTATTCGATTTGCAAGAAGGAAGGTTTAGTTCTATAATACCTCCACAAAGATTCCTATTCTCAAAGACGGACACTGCACTAGCATTGAGAAATACTCCTTGCTTCGGAACTTCTCCTTCAAGCTTGTTTGAAGATAGATTCAAGTACTTTAGATCTATAAGTTGAGCAAGAAACCTAGGGATTTCACCAGATAAGTTATTATGGGAAACATCCAACTCTTGTAAGCCTCGTAATGTGCCTAAAGCCGAAGGAATTTTGCCATGAAAGGAATTGACTGCTAAGCTGAGCTGCCCCAATAGCAAGCACTTGCTGATGGAGCTAGGAATTGGTCCCGTTAGCTTATTGTAAGACAGATCCAGTTCGACAAGATTGATCAAGGAACCAACTTGAGACGGAAGAGATCCACTCAACTGGTTATGCGCCAAGCTAAAGATTATCGAAATGGTAGAAAGATTAAGAACCTCCCTCGGGATTGAACTACTTAGATCATTGTTCGAAAGCTCAAGCTCGATTAGTTGCTTGCAGTTATCAAGGCTATGCGGTATTTCCCCATAGAAATTGTTGACCGATAAGTAAAGGAGACTCAATAACGTCAAATTGCCAATTGATGACGGGATCTCTCCCGTTAGCATGTTGACGCTTAAGTTAAAATGGCGCAAGTTATGGAGTGCTCCAATAGAAGAAGGAACACGGCCGCCAAGCAAATTGTTTGATAAGTCAAGAATGTACAGGTTGAAGAGATTGCCAATACCTAAAGGAATGGTTCCGCACATTGTGTTGGACGACATAGCAATTAGTCTAACACTGTTGGAAAGATTGCCAATGGAATCTGGCAGGAGACCTCCAAGAAAATTGTGGTTCACCCCAATGATTTTCAACCTTGAACAATTAGTCAATGAGGTAATGAAACTGAAGTCATCTCGCAACTGATTAGACATAAGGAACATTCCTTCAAGAGCTTTTAGCCTTCCAAGATTTGCAGGCATCGGTCCATGAAAGCCGTTATGGTCAAAGTAGATGTACTGAAGGTTGGAGGCATTCGATAAGGACGGAGGTATAACGCCAGTAAACAAATTTCTAGGAAAATCAAGATAACCGAGAGAAGGAAGAGTATCGCCGATATTAGGGGGAATGCTCCCTCTCAATTGATTGTCACCGGCGCTAAAATAGATAATGCTAGACATGTTGAAGATTGCTGGTGGGATCTTGCCAGTGAGTTGGTTAAATGCCAGTTGAACATTCCTCAAACCACAAAGCTTTGACAATGTCATGGGAATCTCTCCTTGCAACCCATTACGTCCAACGGAAAGAGAGAGAAGTTGGGAGAGATTTCCAATAGAATGAGGAATAGATCCTATAAGACTATTTTTAGCCAAAAATAAAGCTCGAAGCTTTGACAAAGAGCCAAGCTCATGAGGAATTTTACCCACAAGTTGGTTATCAATGAGATTCAATACCTCAAGGTTTGAGCACTGAGAAAGATTTGTGGGCATTTGCCCACCGAAAGAGTTGTTACTAAGAACGAGACGACGCAGACGAAACAAGTGGCCAATGCTTTGCGGAATTTTACCACGAAAGTTGTTGTTCTGTAGAACAAGGCTTCTAAGGAAAGAGAGGTTTCCGACATGAGGCGAAAGAAGACCGCCCAAGCCTTTCGACATCAGGTTGAGGGACATGACCCTTTCAGGATGCCGTCCACTGCATATAATACCTGGCCATTCACAGTGATGAGAAGAGTCATTCCATGAGCTCAGGACTCCGAGCGAATCCTTATCCACACTGTCTTTGAAGTAGATTAAAGCGAGCCGATCAGTCTGGTTGGTTTGCATTGCTAAACTCGTCCATAATATGAGCTAGGCATGGAAAAACAGGAATATTATCGCCATATGCTTTTCCATTGTGGGTATTTTCTGTGTTCTAAGATGCTGCAAGTGAAGTCTCTTCCAGATTGAACTAAATAAGAAATGATGACTTTGAAAAGCATATGCTTTTCCATTGATCAAGACACCTTCTCACACAGCGAAACCCCACCCATTTGGAAAAATATGCAAGTTTAACCAAGACTAAGACCTAGACTGAGAGTTGGACTTTAAAAGTAATGCAGATTGGCTGAACCAAAGAAAGGGGCATTCACATGCTTGTCTAATTTTATATTTGCAGCAATTGGAAAGCCATGTGTGCTGCAAAGAAAGGAAATCAAGAACAAACGAGGTCCTTGATGTTCGGCCATTTCAAAGAGAGCTGCTATTTGGTCATAGGCAAAGCATGTAATTTGTGCTATGAGTTTTTTACATCCAAAATGAGTTGTTTTGGGTTTGGGTTTAATTTAAGCATGGGAAACACTCGACCATGCTGAGCGATTGTAACTCTTATTATCTAATTATAGTAAATTTTTGCTGTCAGCACTCCTCATGGATGTAGGTACCAACACTCGTATTGAATTACGTAAATCTTTGACACTTATTGATCATCATTTATTTCTTCGATGATTTCAAATTGAGTTAATTTTAAGATATGTTAAATTATTGTCTCGAGTTTAAATTCGGATAACGATTTGTTAAACCAAATTTTATCGAGGAAGATTTTTCAAGCGGATTACAAATCGGATGAAGAAGTCTTTCTTCTTATTGGACTTTCTACAACATGCAAAATAAGTAAGGAAACAAAAGAATGAAGTTAACCTCTCTTACAAGACAAATGAGGAAATAAAATAAAAAGAAAAGTAAGGATTTCTTTCTTCTCCAAAAGCCTTGTTCACATTGAAGACTAAAGTAGGTGGGCCCAGGTCAAATTGTTGACCTTGGGCACACACATATAAAAAGCAGAAAAGAAGAGGAGCTGTAGAAGCCCTACGAAAAAAAAAAGAGGAGCCGCACGTCCACACATCGCCGCACAAGCTTTGAAGAGGTAGAGAACGCGAAGCTATACATACGTGGAGAAGAGACAGACATCCAGTTCTTGTTTTGGCATAAGTAGAGCGTTTTACTTTGACCTTGAATACGTGGTAACTTTGTGTTGTAAGTTATTTATTTATAAACAGTTCGGGTTTTGAATTAAATCTGAATGTGGAAAATACTCGAACGTGTGAGTAATTGTAAACTCTGATTCTCTTATTATAGTGAATTATTTAATGCTGGCTCTCCCCGTGGACGTAGGTACCGATACTTGGACCGAACCACGTAAATTTCTGGTATCCTTATTATTTCTCGTTTATTTTTGTGATTTTACGTTGACGTAAATTGCAAGATCTTGTCGTTTCCGCGTATTATATTCTAATAAAATCTTCATTGGCTTCCGCATTCATTAATTCTACAACAAAAGTTTGCCTCTCATATGATATATTGTCATTTCATGGGTCCTAAACCATCGATTTTCAACATTTTAGGTATGAATTGCTCTTTGAGAAAGGGTTAGTTGTGAACCCAAAGGAACTACTCGGGAAGGCGAAGAGCTATCGATTTGGTGGATCAACAAATGGCAAATCGAATCTTGCTTTAGAAAAAAGAAGAGAAGACTCCCGAAGAGCTATCGATTTGATGGGTCAACAAATGGCAAATCGAATCTTGCTTTAGAAAAAAGAAGAGAAGAGACGAAGAAAGAATGGGTGGATGCCTACCATGAATTTCTTGTCTCGCGTGAATTGCTCTTTTAGAAAGGGTCAGTCGTGCACCCAAAGGAAGACCACTTCTTAGTAGAAAACATGGACCTAGCGAAAAATGAAATCTTCTCAATTGTTTCACACCATCAACCCATAAAAGTAGGCGTACATGATGATATGATTGTACAACACTTTTGAGGAGAAGACAATGTATCTCAGCATAGACGCGGACCCCCCTCGTTACCTTTTGTGCAACTCTCATCACACACTGCACACAGCTCACGCAAAAACTCCTAAATTCATCCCAAGCCTTTTCTTCCACCTCTCCTCTCCAATCCTCGATCATATGAGTTGCAAGCGACCCAGAAAGACAGTATGAACTCAAAAATGACAAAACAAGTGAGCCAACAACCGATTGGAGAGAAGTCCAGTCTGGTTTCGCTTCACAAAATCGGAGAGAAGTCCAAACACTTTAAGTTCATAATGACTTTGTATTCATTAACATGATGATTTTTTTAGTGGCCTGTTTACATCAATGTCTAATTTACCATCTCCTAATATATCCAACTCTTTCTTTATATACGTCAATGTCCATGGATTAAACTTATAAAAAACCGCGCATCAATGGGATGATTAGGAAACAAAACAGGTGTTCAAAAAGAATCAACTCTTCATAAAGCTCTAGCATTCCTGCCACATTTTTTGCCAATGAACTCCCATGACCGACACGGCAAGCTATCGAGGCTTGCCACTCGTGAGTTTCCATAATTACCTAATACACCACATCTTCTCCACGCATGGTATTCGGCATACGCCACCGGATCGTTTGCTAGGGACTTCACGAAAGTTGCCAATTCCTTTATGGAGCTAAACTTGTTCCCGTCTATGATCGAATGTGGAGGGACAAAGTCCATGACGTTGGGGGCACTGAAATAGATGGTGACCGCCCGGAATTCAGAGCATAAAATAGCTTCTCCGTCACGTAACTTTCTGTTCAGTTGTTCTCGATTGCGAGAACAAACTTATAATGAGACATGGCGCAGCGCAAATTGTCCAACCATTTTGGAGTGACACTGACATCGTTGGCACACTCGGGATAGAAAGAAAGTGCCTTATCGAGACCGCCGACATTATTTAAGCACTGGACAAATGAATGGTGAGGCAGCAACTTGAGGAGCTTTTCTGCAAGTTCGTTCTTTTGAGGAAGGCAACGAGAGGAAGACCAATGACCCAGCGTCTCCTGGGGTGCAAACACAAGATTTAATGCATTTAGGGGATCATAAGTTAATAGGGAGAGAATCGAGATGAGACTCGAGAAGGATTGACGAGATGATAGCTCACATTGTCCTTACAAGAAGACACGCGGTAATTTCAACCATTGTGGAAAAGTGATCCAGCATAGGTTGACTGCATGGTAACTGATGAAGGTATCTTCTCGGTCTGATCTCCTTCGTCCAGCATCCAGATCCATGTGTACACGTAGTGGATCCCCATTGCGCCTCTGATGTTAGCATGTCCAGTGAGAGAAGATGCTCTCAATTAAAGCAGCAGCATGTAAAACAAATTTCATGGAAGCCGGCACCAATCGGGAAAAGGTAAAATTCCAAAAGTGTCCTCTTTTTATCAAATAAGGGCTCGAAGTGGATTTTATTTCAAATAAGGACTTAAAGTGCCATCATTTTATCAAATAAAAGTCTGAAGTGAATGTTGTTTCAAATGAAGACCTGAAGTAACTATGTCCATTTCAAATAAGGGCCTAAAGTAACTATGTCCATTTCAAATAAGGACCTGACTTTCCGATGATCAAGAGTATTTTCATCATTTGTCATTTTTCCCCTTTTTTCTTTCTGTTTTTTTTTTTTCCTAGTTCTTCTTCCTCTTCACCGGTGCCCACAAAGGGCTAGGCAAGGGTCACCCTCGCCGGTGAGGGCCATCCATGCCGGCCACAGGCAAGGGACGGCCTTGCCTGGGCTTGGCGACCCTCACCTACGGGCCATTTGCGAGGTCGGCCCTCGTCAGCCCCAAGGGAGGCTGAGCCTTGCCAGATCTAGTGAGGGTGGCCTCGCCGGGGGCCAGTGAGGGCTTGCAGGCCCTCGCCCGCCCTTACCAACGGCCAACAAGGTCGCCCAGCCTTTGTTTGAACTTCTGACGACAGTCTTTCTTTGAAGGGATATAGAGTTCGTAAGATATGCATGAGTTAGGCAATTGGGACCCTTCTTTGACTTATTTGATTTACTTAATAGTTTTTGGATTGAGTTTTGAGGTCCGTGAAAAGCAGTGTGACCACACAGATAGAAATGGACAGTGAAACTTACTAAAAGCTACAAGGGTCTGGCACGACCTAAAACACATGCGTGCCAACCCTAACACATAGATCACATTCAAGATGTAGAATCCACTGTATATAAATGTCTAGTACGTCAAATTTCATGAAGTAAAAGAAACAGTTAATCATGAAGAATCAAGAGTCTTGCATCTTCATAACAGCAATGTCTATGCCTTCAAAACACTCTTTTAATCCTCTTCCTTCGCACTTAGCTAGCATCCTCTTTATTTTATACTCTAGTGAACACTCCTTTCCAGCCTTTCCTTTTTTCGGTCACGAAGAAGTGCACAATAAACAAATAACCACTGCTCACATTATAAACTTCCGGTGCAGAATAAACAAATGACCGACACTCCCACATAAACTTCAAGTCAAATTTTACATTCACACATTAAAATATGGAAAGCTAATATTTGAAAGCAAAAGGCAAGTACAAAGCTTAATGAACCTTGGGATATTAGCCAGCCCTCGTGCCTCTTCCCCTGTTAATGCCAAATATTGGGTAACCTTATCCACGAATGTACGGCCCAACATGTCATCAAGTGCAATATCAATATCATAACACTCTTTCCCTAGAAGCTGTGAAGAAGAGATAACTTGAGTTTGTTCATCATCTTTTTCAAAGAATAGGTTTAACATAATAAATCCACCATTTTTCACAATGTCATTTACTTCGATTCAAGTACAATAATTGTATCGTTTCTCTTCAAATCATTTAGCTTGAATGCGATAAATGATTCTGAGCAAAAAATTTTGCTTAAAATGACAGACATTAAATAATTTATAACAGTTTGAAAGCATCCTGGGGCCTTTCTAGGAAAACATAATCATTCTCTACTCAAATAATCACCCTCGCAACTTGTCGAAGGTTGGGAAAGGTCCTATTTATTGAGGGTTGTGGCAAAGGGGCGTCACCACGCAATAACAGGCTATAGCGACGATATGAGGATGCAAATTTAGTAATCAGTAACATATATAAGATGAATGTGTGCAAATACATAAGAGAGTAACTCATAAATGTGGTGCCAAGGCAATCCTAACTCTTCATAGAAGTAAATTCACCAGTCTAAATGTCCATCACAAATATTACGTGACACCTAGGCACCCAGCGGGCTAGAAATGGCAGAGGCTGAGAGTAATAAACCTCTGAAAATGGCAAGTACTCATGGAAAATAGGCTATCGTAGACTTTCTAAAAGAGAACATCTTCTTGTTTTTCTGTTGTACTTAGGTGTTTTTCATGTGGATTAGGAAAACATCTTACTTCACTGGCTAATAGCGCTGACTGCCGAGGCAATTGCCGGAAAAACTAGCAGATGCCTATATTTCCCAAAAACAGCCTTCAAAATTATGAAGTTCACATTACTGTTGTAACTTGTAATGCTAAATCTATTCAAAAAAGACTGTCAAATCATCCATTCGCATTCTTAGACTTGAAGATTTATTACGTAAATCACTATAGAGTTATCTCCGGCAAATAACAACGCCCATTGACTAAATAATAAAAAAATGCAGTCTCTATCCCAGTACCTTAATAACGATAGAACAAACCCCCATTCAAACCAATTGAAAACGTGTTTGATGGGAAGGGAAAGTAAGAACTTGACCGGAATATAACTAAACATGTAATTGGACAAAATATCTATAAGAAACACAAAACAAGCTACTGCACTAGCAAATACACCGACCTTATCATGGACCCAGCCACCAGCGGGCCCGCAACTGGGTAGGGAGATCAAAATGGCGAACAGTGGTGAGGAGCCTATCAGAAATCATCTTCTCCGTCTCCATCAAATCGATCTTCTCCTTCACTCGCACCACCGGCGAATTCGTCGACATCGATTTGCAACTCGAGCCCTGCTGTTATAGTCGGGTTTCGCGCCTTGAGAGGACTCCAAACGCCTCCTAAAGCAAGAGAATTGCCACTACGGACGATGCTTCTAAGAAAAGACCGGAACTGTCGCCGTTCAATAAGACCGGAACTCATGCTGAAAACGTCCTCGCTTCAATTCACTCGATTTTTCCCTTCCGTAGCTAGGAGAATTCGGCGCTGCGCGAGGGGAGGGTAAAAAACCGAATTCCTTTTCCCTTCACAATCGAGTATCACAATTCTAATAAGCCGAATCAAAGTTTCAATTTTTCACGAGTGCACTGTATGAAAGTAAGGATCAATTTTATATATTAAACGACCACCGAGCCTAGTCACAGTTCCAGACAAGAAAAAATCGAAATGAGGAGTACCAGGAGGCGTCACTCAGCTCGGCTCGGCGGCTGTGAGGTGGCCAGGGCGACGAGCAACGTTAAAAGCATAAAGATGGGCTGAGCAGAAGCACAACGGCGTGGGCAGGAGAGACGATGACGCGTGATAAGAAAGCCATAATAAAATTTTGGATTAGCAATACAAAAAATCTCAAATTGATACCTCTATTATAACATTACTTCAAATTAATTTTTTGATTCATTAAAAATTTCAATATGATATACATATAATAAATTTATTCTAAATTAATTTTTTAACCACTAAAAACTCCAAACTAATATACTTATGACGAATTTACCTTTCATTAATTTTCATTAAATTTGATTAATATCATGAAAAATTATAAATCGATACACATGTAATAAATGGATGGCAAAACCTAAAATCGGTTAAGTTATCCAACTAAGTAATTTGATGATAAAATTTAACGGATCATAAGATAAATTTGTCATAGGTGTACAGTTTGAAGTTTTTTATAGTCAAAAAATCAAGTTGGGTAAATTTATCATTGATATATTAATTTGAGATTTTTCGTGATAATAACCTTAAAATTAATAATCTTATTGTTAGTTCTTCAACTTAATTAAATTGTACAATTGAACTCTCAAATTTTTAACATCTAAGTGTACCTCCTAAGATTTTATATTGTTAAAACGACCATCTTCCCATTGCAACAAAAAATACAAAAATAGCCGCCACCTAAAATCAACTTGGTGAAATTTAATAATCTTATTGACTTTACTTTTACTTCTCCTATTAATCCACAATATGAATTATCATTTAAAAATTAAATTGTATTGACATAATTTATTACCATTTATAAGATACACCTCTACTTTATATTTTTCTGTATTTATAAATCTATAAATATATATTAAAATTATGCATCTAAAGAAAATATTAGAGATGGACTTTCAGAGGAAAAATTAGAAACAGATAATTCATATAAAGAAAATAGTGAGATCGTAAAGAGGGGAGGGGCAATAGAGATGGAGATAGAGTACGTACATTTAACTAGTTGATGGGTTTGGCTTTTTGCCCAGTGAAAAAGAGTTAAAACAAAGATGAAAAATAGAATCATCCGAATTTTTCTTGTTCAAAAAGCAAAATTAATCCTAAGACAAAGTCTAGTCCAAGTGTTTGGGAGCTGAACTTACTTCAACCAAGCCTCTACTTGGATCCATACCTAGCCCGGATCTTATGCAGTTCCTTGAGGGCTTCAGCCATGTCCATCCGATCCTACGGCAACTCCATCGAACACGCAACTCCAATCCTTAGGATGGAGGCAACGCATCCTTTCATCCTATCAATGTCATTCTCACTTTCTGCATTAAAAATGGATGAGTCGACAATCTCCATCACTCGGTTTGGTAGAGCCACCTTGACAAAGTTGTGGAGATTTAAATGGTCCTTAAAAGCCTCTTCCGTGGGTCTCCTCCCAGTTAACATTTCCAATAAAAGAATACCATAGCTGTACACATCACCTTGTGTGGATACCATGTCTCTCATGCCATACTCTAAAATAGTGTACATCAAGCAATATACAGAGAAAATAAATATTTCATCCAAAGGCCAACACAAATAAAACATAGACAATTAATGAGAAAATTTTCTTACCAGGAGGGATATAGCCTACGGAACCCCTCATTGCCATGGAGGTGCTGTAGTTGTCAATGTCCATGGCGTCTATTATTGCAGCGGAGCTAATAGTCGCCAGCCCAAAATCCCCAACACGTCCCATCATCTCGTTGTCCAAAAGGACATTACTCGGCTTCAAATCTCCATGCACAATCTTTGGGCCGCAAACCTCATGAAGATATTCGATTGCAGAAGCTATGTCAATGGCAATATCTAACCTTTGCGTTAGTCTCAAATGTCTTGGCTTTCCATGTTCATGTTCATGCTCAACATCCTTGTTGTTTCCTTGATGTATCCAATTCTCTAAGCTCCCATTAGCCATGTATTCGTACAATAGAGCTTTGAAATCGTTCCCGTGATAGTCCACACTTGAGCACACGTTTAATATTTTCACGAGATTTCGATGTCGAATGGCCCCTAACATTCGACATTCCGAGACGAAGCTCTTCGAAGCACCTCTGTGGCCCAAGTTGAGCACTTTAACTGCCACCCAGCCATCTTCCCATGTGGTTGCTTTATAGACAGTACCATATCTCCCTTTACCGATCACATTGACCTTAGAGTATCCGTCTGAGGCTCTAAAGATCTCCTCATAAGAGACCATCGAAAATTTGTGTCCAAATGGAAATTCAGTCGAAGAGGAATTCTTTTTTGGCTTCGTTATTTGATACCATAAGATAAACAGGTAAAGACACAGAACGAAATATGACAAGACGGCCACCACTGTGGCGATTACTCTAACTTTTTTTGTCCATAATGGTTTAGAGGTATTCGATTTGCAAGAAGGAAGGTTTAGTTCTGCAATACCTCCACAAAGATTCCTATTCTCAAAGACAGATACTGCACTAGCATTGAGAAATACTCCTTGCTTTGGAACTTCTCCTTCAAGCCTATTTGAAGATAGATTCAAGTACATTAGATTCGTAAGTTGAGCGAGAAAATTTGGGATTTCACCAGATAAGTCGTTATGGGAAACATCTAACTTTTGTAAGCCTCTTAATGTGCCTAAAGCCAGAGGAATTTCTCCATGAAAGGAATTGACAGCAAAACTGAGCCGCCCCAATAGCAAGCACTTGCTGACAGAGCTAGGAATTAGTCCTGTCAGCTTATTGTTGTTGGAGAAATCGTCCTTGAAATATTTTGAAGCTGACAAAACGTTTCCATCAGTCTAGTCTGAAGACTTGTAGACTCTTCCATCAAAGTCTGAAGACCTCCGGACCATCAGACTCAAGACTTAAAGTCTATCCCATTGACAGTCTCTAGACCGTCGAAGAAGGCTTATCCAGAACTTGATGTTTCGTTAAAGATTTGACCTTATCGACAGAATTAAATCTCTTGGCTGGACATAGCATGTCGGAATCCTTTACTCAAATCAGGATTGATTCTGGGATGATTGGATCCAATGATTGACGAAGTATTCTTGGAAGGTTCTGCTTATGGAAACCAAGATCCTGATTGTATGGGCGAGCAGGATTGATGGGCTATCGTCATGTTCCTTAAATAGCTCGAAGATCTTCCTAATTGATTCTGTCCAACGGGTAGATTGGAAGAATTCCTTTGGTAAGTGCCAACGGGTATGATGGCATAAAGGAGTATATAAGGAAGGCGTTCTAGTCGTTTGAAGGAGTGCGCGATAGAAGAATTCCAAAGTCTGAAGCTCCTTGTTCTTAGTCAATTAAACTGTTGAGCGAAATCTTGTACACAAAAGAGAGTCTATATCTTTGAGAGACCTTGAGGAAGGGTAGTAGAGTCTCTACTCTGTGGAATCAAGGAAGAGCTACTGTAACATCTCTTTTGTTCATAGTAAAATCCAGCCAGTGGGCTGTCAGTGCGGAAGAGTGGACGTAGGCTTGGAATAAGCCGAACCACTATAATCTCTGTGTTCATATTCTCTTCCCTACTCTCTTTTACTTTGATCGTATCTTGTTAAGAGAAAAACTCTCATCTCTTTATCTATTATTGAATGCTGCACACTTATCCCGAAAATATTGTTTTACACCTATTCACTCCCCTCTAGGTGCTTATACTAGCCCTATCAATTGGTATCAGAGCTTGAGTACTCATTTGAATTGAAGTGTTTTACTTCAGAGTTAAAGATCCATGGCTAGTATGTTGGCTCCAGGATTGGTTGAAGGGCAAAGCAATACCAGACCACCTTATTTTGATGGGAAGGATTACAACATATGGAAAAACAAGATGAAGGCTTTCTTAAGATCAAAGGATCCTCTGGAATGGGATGTAGTAGACAAAGGAATCATTCCTAAAGCTGCACCTATCCTAGAAAGAGGAAAAGAAGTTGTTGAGTCTAGCGAAATGACTCAAGAAGCGACGACCAAAAGACAAGCTCTTGATGCAAAAGCTATTTATTCTTTATATTGTGCATTATCACCTACTGAATATAACAGAATATTTTCTTGTGTTACAGCCAAAGAAGTCTGGGATAGATTACACATTACCTATGAAGGAACCGATCGAGTGAAAGAAACCAGAATCAACATTCTACTCGGTCAATATGAAGCATTCAAAATGAAGTCGGAGAATCTATCAGCGACATGTTTAGTCGTTTTACGAGATATCGTGAATGGACTTGAAAATCAAGGTCAACCAATTTCAGATCCCATCAAAGTAAACAAGCAAGCTGCGTGGACTCTCCAAGGATTGGAATCACATAAAAACCTCAATAAGAGAGACACAAAGAATTATGCCACTTTCTACGTCGATGAATTGGTTGGAACTCTTCAGTCTTATGAAGTGGAGCGAATCAACGAAGACGAAGATCCTAAAGGTAAGAAATCCATTGCATTAAAGTCTAATGATGATTCGATGTCACAGCTGACTCGAGAAGACAACATGGATGATGAAGAGCTTGCTCTCATGATAAAAAGATTCAGAAAGCTAAATAGAAAAGGAAGAAGATTCAATCCAAAGAAACAAAGCTTCCAAAAGCAAAGCAGTAAGTCTGTTGAAGATGAAGAATCCAATAGAGATGTAGTCTGTTTTGAATGTAAGAAAAAGGGACACATCGACCCAACTGTCCCCTTTTGAGGAAGAAGAAAGGAAAAACGAGAAATCTCGAAAGACATTCAAAGTAGAAACTTGGAGTGATACAGAATGTGAAGAAAGTGATGATGATTATGCCAACATTTGTCTCATGGCGCAATCGGACTCGACTCGACTCGAAATGACTCGATTCGACAAAGTGAAATCAAGGTAAGAAACTTAAAAATCCCTACTAAAGTTTCTAGATACATTGATGAACTGTGTCTTAGTCTCAAAACCTCTCTTAAAAGAATTTCTGAACTTAAGAGAGAAAATTCTGCTCTAAGACAACAGGAAAATGTTTGGAAAGAAAAGGTCAAAAGTTTAGATGAAAATGTTACTACTTTGAAAGAAAATGAAGATAACCTCTCAAAAGAAAATGCTTTCTTGAAAAATGACATCTCAAATATTTCTAAAAAATTTTCAATAGGGTCTGAGAAACTTGAAAAAATTCTTTCAGTTCAAAGACCTTATTTCAACAAATCAGGTTTAGGAATGTCTGCTGAAACTATTCCTCTAATTGATTTTCCTAAAGTAAAGGAAAGAATCAAGCAAAGACCTACAAGAGATGCTTATAAAAATCATTTCCAAAAAGTTTTTGTAAAATCAGTAGGTCGCAGTGCTCTTAAATGTTCTAAGTGTTACAGTTCAGATCATCTTGAGAAAGAATGTCAAATGGTTTGGAAACCTGTTAAGAAGGTTTGGGCAAAGACTATATATAGTACTAACAACAATGGACCCAAGAAAGTATGGGTACCAAAGAAAGTTTGAGTCTCTCTTCTAAATGCAGGTCACTATCAAGAAAAAGATTAAATGGTACTTGGATAGTAGTTGCTCGAGGCATATGACGGGAGATTCAAGCGCTTCTTAAAGCTTGTTCAAGTTAATGGTGGAAAAGTTTCATTTGGAGGAAACAAACAAAGGAAAAATTTAGGATTCGCATCGTAAAGATTGGAAGCCTCATGATTAGCAATGTTTCCTTAGTAGAAGGACTCAACTATAATTTGCTAAGTATCGATCGGCTATGCGACACCGGTTTCAAAATCAATTTTCAAGAAGGAATTTGTTCGGGAACCAAGAAGGATTCCTCTCGTCTTTTGTGGGTCGAAGACATGGAAATATCTATCTTCGGATGTCAAACCAGATGAAACCCAATGTCTAATCTCGATTCAAGAAGAAGCAAATCTGTGGCACGTAAAGCTTGGGCACATTAACATGAAGCAAATAGCCAAAATTTCAGCAAAGAAGCTTGTACGAGGACTACCCAAACTGTCATATAAAAAGTCAGATCTATGCACACCATGTGTGTTGGGAAAACAGGTAAGAAACTCATTCAAACCATTAAATCAAGTTTCCACTAATCGTGTTTTACAACTTTTGCATATGGATCTCTTTGGACCTACCAGAACTCAGAGCATTGGAGGTAAGACGTATTGTTTAGTAATTGTGGATGATTATTCACAATTCACTTGGGTTTATTTCCTAGCAAGCAAGTCTGAAACCTTTTCTCATTTCGTAAAGTTTGCCAAAAAGGTTCAAAATGAGAAATGATATGTTATTTCAAGTATTCGGACAGATCATGGAGGTGAATTTGAAAATCAAGACTTTACAAAATTCTGTGATGAATCTGGTTTTCAGCATGTTTTTCTTCTCCATACACTCCGAGCAAAATGGAGTCGTGGAAAGAAAGAATAGGTCGCTTCGGGAAATGGCTAGAACCCTTTTAATTGAAAGTAACATATCTTCACACTTTTGGGCTGAATCTATTTCTACAGCTTGTTATATTATTAATAGAGTCTTTTTAAGGCATATTCTGGAGAAGACTCCCTATGAGTTATTCAAAGAAAAAAAGCCCATTGTTTCATATTTTCATGTGTTTGGATGTAAATGTTTCATATTGAAAAATGCAAATGATCGAGTTGGTAAGTTTGAAAAAAAATCAGATGAAGGTATTTTCCTTGGATATTCTATTACAAGCAAAGCTTACAGAGTATATAACAAGAAGACTCAATCTGTGGAGGAATCTATGAATGTCAAATTTCAAGACTCTACGCAAATTGAATCAATTCAGACTCATCTTGAAGATTCTGATCCCACTCCAGACTCTACAAAGTCTAAATCTCCAGAAGCAGCTCAGACTTCAAAAGACCAACAACAATTGATCGAAGAAAATTCAAATGAAGAAAAAGATCAACAGTCTGACAGATCTAACAGCAACTAGAAGCATAAATCCAGTCATCCCAAAGATCTCATTATTGGCGATATTAATGAAGGAATTCGCACAAGATCCAAAAGGCGCGAAGAGTCTAGTGCTGTGGCTCTTATTTCGAAATAGAACCCAAAAGCATAGAAGAAGCTTTAATGAGATGAAAGCTGGATTGAAGCTATGCAAGAAGAACTCAGACAATTCAACATCAATGATGTCTGGGAATTGACTTCTAAACCAAAAGGTAAGACTATTATTGGGGCTAAATGGGTTTTCAGGAACAAGATGAATGAAGAAGGAAAAGTCGTAAGAAACAAAGCAAGACTCGTAGCCAAGGGATATACGCAAGAAGAAGGGATATACGCAAGAAGAAGGGATAGACTATGATGAGACTTACGCTCCAGTAACAAGGTTAGAAGCAATTAGATTATTACTTACTTTTGCTTGTTATAAGAATTTCAGGTTATTCCAAATGGATGTTAAAAGTGCCTTCCTGAATGGATTCATCCAAGAGGAAGTCTATGTGGAACAACCACCTGGTTTTGAGAACCCAAGAAAACCAGACTCGTATTCGACCGAAAAAGGCTTTATATGATTTAAAACAAGCTCCTCGAGCTTGGTACGACAGAACTAAGTAAGTTTTTAATTCAAAATGGGTTTGTCAAAGGTAAAGTAGATACTACTCGTTTATCAAAAGAGAAAGCAAAAACTTCTTACTTGTTCAAATTTGTGTTGATGATATTATTTTTGGGTCTTCTAATGAAAGTCTATGCAAGAAATTCTCTAAGTCTATGCAGGATGAATTTGAAATGAGCATGATGGGTGAACTAACCTTCTTTCTCGGACTTCAAGTGAAACAACTGAAGGAAGGAACTTTTATTCATCAAGAAAAATATGCCAATGAACTTGTCAAAAAGTTTGGACAGGAGAATTGCAAAAAGACTGACACACCAATGTCAAGTTCCTTGAAGTACAGGAGTATAATTGGATCACTTCTTTATCTTACTGCTTCTAGACCTGACATTTTGTTTAGTGTTTGCATTTGTGCCAGATTTCAATCAGACCCTAAAGAATCTCATCTTAGTGCTGCAAAGCGTATTATCAAATACATTGCTTCAACTTCAAAAATAGGTCTCTGGTATCCTAAAGGAGGAGACTTTACTCGTCTGGGATACTCTGACGTAGACCTAACCGGATGCAAAGTTGATAGAAAGAGTACCTCGGGCACTTGTCAACTACTTGGAAACAGGATAGTGTCTTGGTTTTCAAGGAAGCAAAGTACAGTAGCTCTTTCTACAACAAAAGCAGAGTATGTAGCTCTTGGAAGTTGTTGCTCACAAATTCTGTGGATAAAACAACAGCTAAGAGACTTTGGAATTGAAGATTCTTGCACTGAAATCAAATGTGACAACACCAGCGCAATAAATCTCACCAAAAATCCGATTCTTCACTCAAGAGCAAAACATATAGAGATTCGGCATCATTTCATTAGAGATCATGTTCAAAGGGGAGAAGTATATATTCAGTTTATTGACTCAAAGAATCAACGGCGGATATCTTTACAAAGCCTTTGGAGAAAAATCAATTTGAAGCTATTCGTTCCGAGACTCAATATCTTAAAGTCTGAAGAGGTTCATACCCTGGTCTAAAAGTCTAAAAGCGCTCAGACTCAGATGATCAAGATCCATGTCTGTAAGTTTTGTTACTATTTCTCATATCAAATCTTGAAAAGGTAAAATCTTCTATCCAAATTTGATTGGTTCTAATTCCGCGATTATTTCATTTTTTCCTTTTGAAAAAGGGGTTTTAGTTTACAGTTATCTAATATTTTGAAAAGGCAGTTATTTTTTTAAAAAAAAGGCATCTTTACATTTTCTTTTTACGGCGTTTCGTATGCTTCGTTTCGATTGCTTTATATACTGGAGGTTTATCTTCGTTTCTCTCACAAAAACCCTAAGAAAGCATCGATCTTCCATTACTGTCTTCTTCCCTTGTTTTTTTTTCGAAAAGTTGTCATCTTTCTGAAAGAAAAAAAACAAGCTTGGAATCTCTCAAAGATAGTAAAATATGTCGTCCCAAAGAAAGTCCTCAAGAATAGCAAACAGGGGACCACAGCAAATGCAAGAGGGGCCTACGCATTTTGATCTCACCGAGGAAGAAGAATCTCCGAGATAGCAGCAGAGCCCACAACATTCTCAGCAGCGTCAATCTCTTCCTTCTAGTCCTCAGATTGTTGTACATCAAGAGGAGGAAGAAATTATCGAAGACGCAGATCCTGTAAGAACTCTCAAGCCCGCTTTCACCTATAAATTTTATCGTGCTTTAAAGAGGAGTGGTACTCCGTTGAATTATATTGATGAGTTTCTAAAGGAAAGAGGGTTTAGAAATGAAACATTCTTTTTACGCACAATGGAACGATTGGGAATTGCCCCTGCTGGTTCGGCAAATGAGGCATTCGCAAATATTCCAGTTGATCCACGTGTTGGAGGGCTGAGTCAGCCAGATGGAAATGATGATGACAGGATGTACAGTGAGTTTAAACCGAGAATGGGCATTGCAGCAAAAATCTGAGCGAAAAGGACGGACTTGTTTCGATCGGATGAACACAAGCAACTATACTCTAAGTTGCTGAAGCGTGGGGCGATAAACCCTAGAAGTGTGGACTTCGATTTTCTTGACTCTGTAAATATCAATCTGCGGGAAAAATTCAATCTTCTTCAACTCGAACATTTCTGTTCTGACACCACAGAAGGTCATGCTGAACTTACCGCTTATTTCTATTCGAATCTCGGTTTTTGACTGCGAATAGATTTTCTTTTAGTGTTCGAGACCAGGATTATGTGGTTGACATGAATGCACTGGCTGATGTGATTGGAGTGGAAAGAGGAAGATATCAACCCATCAATGTGTCTATTGCTCGTGCAACGTTGGAGCTTGTCAAGGATAGAAAGACGGAAGAAAAAATCTCTTATTCGAGAATGAATGCGTTCAACATTTTGCTTCACAAGATTGTGATCAACTGTCTTAGACCAAAGTCAACTTCAAAGACAGATGTTTCAAACTCGGAGGCAAAATTGATGTATGCCATCAATGCTGGTAAAAAATTCTCTCTTCCACACATTATCATGTTCCACATGTACAGAGCAGTGGTGAAAGACAAGGGTCAACTTCCGTATGCAGCTCTTGTGACCAAATTATTCAGACATTTGAATGTTCAGCCTCCCAGGATTTTCTGTGTTAGAACGTGCGATCACATGGTGGTGGGACTGAGAATGGTCACTAAGATGCGTCTGAAGGAACTCAACAAGGCGTTGGAGAAATTCAAGGAGAAAACGCCTGTCAAATCCCATCTCTTATCTTCGGCTGCAAAGAGAAAAGGGAAGGAGCCCATGGTTGCTCCTCCAAAGAAAAGAAGAGCCCTCATTATTGAGGATGAAGAGGATGAGGATGATATCACTATTTCTGCTTTGGCTTTGAAGAATTTGAGTCGTTCTGTTCGAAGTTTCACTGAAGAGACTGTTGAGACAGAACAGAAAGAAGCAGAAGAAAGAGAAGCATAGGAGAAACAAGCAGAAGAGAGAGAAGCAGAGGAGAAAGAAGCAAAAGAGAGAGAAGCAGAGGAGAGAGAAGAAGAGGAGATGAGAATTCAAGAAGAAAAAGAGAAAGAGAGAGAGGAAGCAGAGCAGGAGGAATACTTTTCTCCACCTGAAGGCTTGGAAACAGAGGGAGATCCTGAGAAAATAGGAACGTCCTCATTCCCTATCACCAGTGAGGGAATAAGTCGTTCTCCAGCCGATCCAGAGGACATCTATGCTTCTCAATTTCCTGAGGAGGAACATGAAATTTCATCGCCCAATCTGCGTGCTGATCTGCCATCATCTGCACATACTCCATCCGATCGTGCGAAGCCGTACTCGGGACCGATAATTCGGCAGACTTTCGCAGAATTCTTGATGTTCTTTTGGAAATGCGAGGTCAAATTTATGCTCTGGGATGCGAAGTACAGAACTTGTAGAATGCAAGGCAAACCTCTTCAGTCTCGTTGCATGATCAAATTCAGGCCCTTGCTCGTCAAATTCAATCAACTGCTAAGGGTGAAGATGTTGAGCAACTGAAGGAGGACTTGAAAAAGCTGGAAGGGATTGTTCGGTCGATGGGAGATTTCCAGCTTGTTCGTGTCCCCAAGCAATCTTAAGCTTTTATTCTCTTTTCATCTCTACCTTTTTTAATGATGACAAAAAGGGGGAGAGATGTGGTGCAGATTTGTTTTGAACTTTACTTTTATTGTTTGACTTGTCTTTGGTTGTTTGGTTCTGGACTGTTTTTGGATTTGACTTTGACTGCTTGAACAATTGATTGTCTTAAGTAATATCGTTATCTCATGGCTTTGTTCATTTACAGGACTAACCTATCTTCTGTGGATGCAGACTTTAGTGTTATTTCTAAGCCTCTTATCTTTATGAGATATCCATATTTGCCTAAGTATTGTTTTGTAGGTCAAAGATATCCAAATCTGCAGGAAAGTTTTGTCACCGTCAAAAAGGGGGAGATTGTTGGAGAAATCGTCCTTGAAATATTTTGAAGCTGACAAAACGTTTCCATCAGTCTAGTCTGAAGACTTGTAGACTCTTCCATCAAAGTCTGAAGACCTCCGGACCATCAGACTCAAGACTCAAAGTCTATCCCATTGACAGTCTCTAGACCGTCGAAGAAGGCTTATCCAGAACTGGATGTTTCGTTAAAGATTTGATCTTATCGACAGGATTAAATCTCTTGGCTGGACATAGCATGTCGGAATCCTTTACTCAAATCAGGATTGATTCTGGGATGATTGGATCCGATGATTGACGAAGTATTCTTGGAAGGTTCTGCTTATGGAAACCAAGATCCTGATTGTATGGGCGAGCAGGATTGATGGGCTATCGTCATGTTCCTTAAATAGCTCGAAGATCTTCTTAATTGATTCTGTCCAACGGGTAGATTGGAAGAATTCCTTTGGTAAGTGCCAACGGGTATGATGGCATAAAGGAGTATATAAGGAAGGCGTTCTAGTCGTTTGAAGGAGTGCGCGATAGAAGAATTCCAAAGTCTGAAGCTCCTTGTTCTTAGTCAATTAAAGCGTTGAGCGAAATCTTGTACACAAAAGAGAGTCTATATCTTTGAGAGACCTTGAGGAAGGGTAGTAGAGTCTCTACTCGTGGAATCAAGGAAGAGCTACCGTAACATCTCTTTTGTTCATAGTGAAATCCAGCCGGTGGGTCATCGGTGCGGAAGAGTGGACGTAGGCTTGGAATAAGCCGAACCACTATAATCTCTGTGTTCATATTCTCTTCCCTACTCTCTTTTACTTTGATCGTATCTTGTTAAGAGAAAAACTCTCATCTCTTTATCTATTATTGAATGATGCACACTTATCTCGAAAATATTGTTTTACACCTATTCACCCCCCTCTAGGTGCTTATACTAGCCCTATCAATTGTAAGACAAATCCAATTCGACAAGATTGGTCGAGGACCCAACTTGAGACGGAAGAGATCCACTCAATTGGTTATGCGCCAAGCTAAAGATAATTGAAATGGTAGAAAGGCCAAGAACCTCCCCCGGGATTGAACCGCTCAGATTATTATTGGAAAGCTCGAGCTCGATTAGCTGCTTGCAATTACCAAGACTCTGCGGTATTTCCCCGTAAAAGTCGTTGAATTGCAGGTAAAGGCGATTCAATAACGTCAAATTGCCAATTGATGACGGAATCTCTCCTGTTAGCATGTTTCTATTTAAGTACAATTCGTGCAAGTTATGGAGTGCTCCAATAGAAGAAGGAACACAACCACCAAGCGAATTGTTTAATAAGCCAAGAAAGGACAAGTTGAAGAGATTGCCAATTCCTAGAGGAATGCTTCCGTAAATTGGGTTGTGCGACATAGAAATTACTCTAACACTATTGGAAAGATTGCCGATGGATTCCAACAATGGACCTTCAAGAAAATTGCGTTCCACCTCAATAATTTCCGGCCTTGAACAATTAGTCAATGAGGCAATGAAATTAAAGTCATCTCGCAACTAGTTAGAAGCAAGGAGCAATACTTCCAAAGCTTTTAGCCTCCCAAGATTTGTAGGCATCGATTCGTGAAAATTGTTATTGTGAAAGTTGATGTACTGAAGGTTGGAGGCATTCGATAAGGATGGAGGTATAATGCCAGTAAACAAGTTACTCTTAAAATTAAGAAGAGCGAGAGAAGGAAAAGTATCGCCAATAGAAGGTGGGATGCTCCCCCTCAATTGATTGTCACCGATGCTGAAATAGATCATGCCGGAGATGTTGAAGATTGCTGGAGGGATCTCATCAGTGAGTTGGTTAAATGCCAATTGAAAGTACATCAAACCACAAAGCTTGGACAATGTCTCGGGAATCTCTCCTTGCAACCCATTAAATGCGACGGAAAGAAGGGAAAGTTGGGAGAGATTTCCAATAGAATCAGGAATAGATCCTGTAAGACTGTTTTTAGACAAACTGAAAACTTGAAGCTTTGACAAAGAGCCGAGCTCATCAGGAATTTTGCCCACAAGTTGGTTATCAATAAGATTCAAAATCTTAAGGTTTGAGCACTGAGAAAGATTGGTGGGCATCAGTCCGCCGAAAGAGTTGTTACTAAGAATGAGATGGCGAAGGCGAAACAAATGGCCAATGCTTTGTGGAATTTCGCCACGAAAACTATTGTTTAGTAGAATGAGGCTTCTCAGGAAAGAGAGGTTTCCAACATGAGGTGATAGAAGACCGCCCAAGCCTTTCGACCTCAGGACAAGGGACACGACCCTTTCAGGATGTCGTCCACTGCATACAACACCTTGCCACTCACAATGATGAGAAGAGTCATTCCACGAGCTTAGGACTCTAAGCGGATCCTCATCCACACTGTCTCTGAAGTAGATTAAAGCGAGCCAATCCGTCTTATTGGTTTGCATTGCTAAACTCATCCATAATGGGAGATGGGCATAGAAAAATAGGAACATAATCGCCATAAGCTTTTCCATTGTGAGTGGATTCTATGTCCTAACAAGTTGCAATTGAATCCAAATTGAACTAAATAAGAAATGAAGACCATCAAAAGCATATACTTTTAAGACACCTCCATAAAAATCATATACTTTTCCATTGATCAAGGCACCTTCTTACACGGTGAAACCCAACCCGGTGGGATAAGTATGCAAGTTTGACCTAGACCAAGAGTTGGACTTTAAAAGTAATGCAAATTGGCTGAACCAAAGAAAGGGGCATGCACATTTGGTTGCGGACAAAGTGTGTAATTTGTGTCTTGAGTTTTTTACGTCCAAAATGAGTTGTTTAATTTTTAATACCTTGGGTTTGGGTTTAATTTAGGCATAGGAAACACCCGAGTGTGTTGAGCGATTGTAACTTCAACTCGCCGATTATAGTAGATTTTTTATATTGGCTCTTCCCATTGACTTGGATACCGACACTCGGTTTCAGAATCACATAAATCTTTAGGGTTTTATTGTTCCCCATCTATTTATTAGGTGATTTCACATTAAATTTACATAAATCTTTGGAGTCTTGTATTAGTACTCGTTTGTTTCTTTAGTGATCTCACATTGATCTAATGGCAAGATCTTGATTAGCTTCTGTGTTCGTTAATTTTACAAAAATATTTACTTCTCATCTGATATATTGTCACTTAGTGGGTCCTAAACCATAGGTTTTCGACATTATAGGTGTGAATTGCTTTTTGAGAAAGGGTCGATCAAGAACCCAAAGGAAGTGCTCATGAAATGGAAGAGCTATCGATTTGGGTGATTAACAGATGGCAAATCAAATGAAATGGTGGATGCCTATTGCGGTCTTTCGTCTCATGTGATTTGCTCTTTAAGAAAGGGTGAGTGGTGAACCCATCGGAAGACCATTGCTTAGCTTTCAATTCCCTCTAACCATTAAATGAAATGTGAATAACCTGTCTTGAAAGGTCTTCTACTCAAGAAAGGGAAGAGTTATCGATAATAGATGGCAAATTGGATCTTGCTTTAGAAAAAGAAGAGGAGATGAAGAAATAACAAGTGGATGTCTACCGCAGATCTTTCGTCTCGTGTGAATTGTTCTTTGAGAAAGGGTTAGTTGCGAAGCCAAAGGAAGACTACTGCCAGTGAAATAATTTAAGTAGAGTGATTATTACCAGCAACCAAAAACGATCAAGACAAACAGTGACACAAATGGGACATGAAGAATCTATAAATATAAAAGCATGAACCATCCGACTAGGAATAAAAACAATCTGCCACAGAAATTGATGCAGTTAAACTTGAGGATTTCACGAATAACTGTTTCCTATTCCACAACAAATGTCTAGACAGCAGGGCAATTTCTTCTCGCCTAAGGGACCTAAATATGACAACATGGCAAAGTGATTTAAAAAAAAAAAAAAAGTCAAAGATTTCATGAGAAAAGAGTCGAAAGCAATAGGGAAAAACAATTTGCAATAGCTAGAACCGCCTATTCTCTTTGTCTAGGGTCACATATCGGCATTTCAATCATATATGCACATATAGATGGATGGGATCAAAAAAGAGTTTAGCAAGCACAAAGATGAGGCCCGATGGTTTTTATGGACCGAAGCAAAGTAAAGAGAGCTAGACCGATTACATGAAAATAGGATATGATTGAGTATTTCCAAGAAAATTGGTAAGCTCCAATTGTGCAAAATTGGAGCTGAACCGAATGAAAACAAGCTTCAAGGGACGGCTTCCATGTGCTTATTTGGCTTATTTCAAGCTTCATTGCAATGTCCATCTGTCACACCTTAGTGAAAGAGCCTAGCCAGTAGCATTCTTATTGGAAAGCACCAATAATAATAATTACTATATTAAAAAATAAAAAAATAAAACCAAGCTGATGAAAAAGTCTTTACGCTGGACTACTATGGTTCACGAGTAGCACTCGACAAACAAAAAAAAAAGGATAAATCTTTATTTTGAACCCGTCCATAGTGGGAGTTGGGCATAGAAAAACAGGAACATATTCGCCAGATGCTTTTCCACTTGTGACTGGATTCTGTGTCCTAACAAGTTGAAAGCAAAGTCTCTTCCAAATTGTATTGAATAAGAAATGAAGACCTTAAAAAGCACATGTGTTTCCATTGATCAAAAGACACCTTCTTACACGGCAAAACCCAACCCAATTGGATAAATTTGCAAGTTTAACCAAGACCAAGACCAAGACCAAGACCGAAACCAAGATTTGGACTCTAAAAGACACCTTCTTTACAAAAGACACCTTCTGTACGTTGGATTGCTATGGTTCACGAGAAGTACTCGACATAAAAATAAAAAATAAAAATAAAAATAAAGATAAATCTTTATTTTGAACTCATCCATACTGGGAGTTTGGCATAGAAAAATAGGAACATAATTGACATATGCTTTTCCAGACATGATTGGGTTCTATGTCCTAACAAGTTGCAAGCTAAGTCTTTCTAGATTGAATTGATTGAGAAATTAAGACCTTCAAAAGCATATGTGTTTCCATTGATCAAAAGACACCCTCTCACACGGCGAAACCTAACCCAATTGGATAAATTTGCAAGTTTAACCAAGACCAAGACCAAGAGTCGAACTCTAAAAGTACTGCAAATTGGCCAAACCAAAGAAAGGGGCATTCACATACTTGTCTAATTTTATATTCACAACAACTGGAAAGCCCTGCCGCGAAGAAAGGAAATCAAGAGCAAATGAGGTCCTTGATTTTTGGCCGCTTCAAAGACAGCACCTATTTGGCCCGATCAAAGTGTGTAATTTGTGCTTTGAGTTATTTACATCTAAAATGAGTTGTTTATTTGTTAATACCCCAGGTTTGGGTTTAATTTAGACATGCGAAACACTCGAGTAAGTTAAGCAATTGTAACTCCGATTCTCCGATTATAGTAAATTTTTGCTATTGGCTCTCCTCGTGAATGTAGCTACCAACACAAAGAATAAATCAAGTAAATTTTTGGGGTCCTTTATTGTTCCTCATTTATTTCTTCGTTGATTTCCCATTCAATCCACGTAAATCTTTGGGGTCCTTTATTGTTCCTCATTTATTTCTTCATTGATTTTGCTTTCAATCCACATAAATCTTTGGGGTCCTTTATTATTCCTCGTATATTTATTTGGTGATTGTGCAATGACTTAACAGCAAGATCTCGATTAGCTTCCACATTCATTAATTTTACAACAAGTTTTACTTCTCATATGATATACAGTCACTTCACGGGTCCTAAACAATCGGTTTTCAACATTACAGGTGTGAATTGCTTTTTGAGAAAGGGTCAATTTTGAACCCAAAGGAATTGCTTAGGAAAAGAAAGAGCTATCGATTCAGGGGATTAACAGATGGCAAATCATATTTTGCTTTAGAAAAAGAAGAGGAGACGAAGAAAGAATGGGCAAATGCCTACCGTGGGTCTTTTGACTCATGTCAATTGCGCTTCAAGAAATGGTCAGTTATGAACCCAAAGGAAGACCATTGCTTAGTTTTCAATTCCCTCTTACCATCAAATGAAATGTGAATAACCTATCTTGAAAGATGTTCTGCTTAAGAAAGGGAAGAGCTATCGATTTGGCAGATTAACATATGGCAAATCGGATCTTGCTTAGAAAAAGAAGAGAAGAGACAAAAAAAAAAAAAGAACAAGTAGATACCTACCGAGTTGTTTCATCTCGTTCCCAAAAAAAAGGGGGATGATCTCTCGTGATACTAACCATCTAAAGTGTAATAAGAATTTCACAATATTCATAAAGGAAAATGACACAAATTTCCAATCAATGAGAGCACTTATAAGAAAGATCTCGCATAAGGCCGTGTCTAAATAGACCTTTCACCTTCTTTTTTTTGGACCAAACTATACAACTCGGACACTAGCATCAAAAACTTACACTCACTGAGGCAACAAGCCGGGTCGAGTGGAAGGATGCCAGGAAAAGGAAGCCAAAAGCTACCAAGGTAGCAACAGGAAGCCAAACAGCATCCACGAAAAAACCAAACAGAACCGGGCCTTTCCACAGGAATTGCCTGAATATTTGCTCAATACAATCCAGGACCATTCTAGGAAGCATAAATATACCGGCCCAAAAAACTTGGATGGAGTGGAGAACCGACCTAATAAGTTGGAGACGTCCCACAAAGGAGAGGAACCTTTGGGCGCACGACTGAACTCTTGCTATGATAAGATTAACGAGTGCATTGCAATCAGCCTTGCCGAGGCGGGATGAAATGATCGGAACTCCAAGATAACGAACACGCAACACTCCTTCTTGAAACCCAAGAGTCTGGATGATTTCCGCCCACAAGTCCTCCGTCCCACCAGCTAGGAATACTTCACTTTTCCTCAAATTGGGACAGAGGCCACTCCACGAAGAGAATAAGTCCAACCCCTCCTTAAGAAGGGCAACAGAGAGCATGTTGCCTTCACAAAACAGGAACACATCATCCGCAAAAAAGAGGTGCGACAGGGAGGTCGGCTTGCATCTCCAAAAAAATTTAAAACTTGGTTGCTTGGACTTAAGGAGGAGAATCCCGGAAAACACCTCCATAGCAAGGGTAAAGAGATAAGGGGACATAGGATCGCCTTGGCGAAGCCCCCTACCACTAGAAAAGAAACCATGAAGTGCTCCGTTGATAGAGATAGAGAACTTCGGGGATTAGACACAGGACATAATAAGCCCAATCAAGTGGTTAGGAAAACCAAATGCAAGAAGAGTTAATTCCAAGACGCCCCAATCAAGAGTATCATAAGCCTTTTGAAAATCAACTTCAATAGCACATTTCGGCAGATACGGGTCAACATGAAAGCCGTTAAATAACTCCTGGGCTAACAAGATATTATCACTAATCTTCTGGCCCTTCACAAAAGCATTATGGGGAAGACTAATAATGGAGGGCAGCACTATCGCCAGGCAATTGGCAATAATCTTCGTGATGCACTTGTAAATCATGTTACAACAAGCAATAATTTAATTTTGCGGTTAACGTGTTTTAAATGTTTTTATCTCCAAACATCTAAAACTTTCACTACAAGTAATATATTATCACCTAGATTCATATACAATTTGTTTCATAGTTTTTTTTAAAAAGAATTGGATAATATTTTATATTTGATGGAAATATTAAAAAAAAAAGTATTTATTACTCTTTACTTGATTCTAAACAAATAAGGCCTAAGTCAACAAGAAAGAAATAGCAATAAGCTTCGGTAGTGTAATATAAACTACGTTCCTCTTTGGACCTTTTAATTTCTAGGTAAACTTTAAAAACTTAGGTGGAGTACTAAAAATGCACTAAATGTTCTCAAAATAGTTATTAATATCTGGTTAGTGGAAAAATGGGCCCAGTAAAAGATGGAATTCTCTCAATCGTTTCACACCATCAACCCATAAAAGTAGATGTACATGATATGAATGTGCAACCCATTGAGAGAACAGAATACATCTCCACATAAACGCGAACTCCCCTCGTTACCGTCCGTGCAACTCTCAACGCATACGGCTAGAACCCCCCTCAGTGCCACTGTCACTACATACGGCTCAAACCCCTCTTATTACCATCCGTGCGACTCTCACCACATACGGGTCACATGAAGATTCCTTAATCCATCCTAGGCCTTTTCACAAGATTGGAGAGAAGTCCAAACACAAAGATCATGACGACTTTGTATTCATTAATATGACTTTGTTAGTGGCCTGTTTACATCAATGTCTAATCTACCGTCTCCTCATATATCCATCTCTCTTTATATATGTCAATGTCCATGGACTAAACTTATAAAACACCGCACATCAATGGGATGATAAGGGAAAAAAAACGGGTGTTATAAAAGAATCAGCTCTTCATAAAGCTCTTGCGTTCCTGCCACCTTTTTTGCTAATGAACTCACATAACCGGCACGGCAAGGTGTCGAGGCTTGCCGCACGTGTGTTTCCATAATTACCTAATACACCACATCTTCTCCATGCATGGTATTCAGCGTACGCCACCGGATCATTCGCGAGGGACTTCACGAAAGTTGCCAATTCCTCCATGGAGCTAAACTTGTTCCCGTCTATGATCGAATGCGGAGGGACAAAGTCCATGACGTTGGGGGCACCGAAATAGATGGGGACTGCCCCGGCATCCAGAGCATAAAATAGCTTCTCCGTCACGTAACTTTCCGTCCAAGTGTTCTCGATTGCGAGAACAAACTTATAATGAGACATGGCGCAGTGCAAATGGTCCCACCATTTTGGAGTGACACTGACATCGCTGGCACACTCGGGATAGAAAGAAAGTGCCTGGTCGAGACCGCCGACATTATTTAAGCACTTGCCAAATGAATGGTGAGGCAGCAACTTGAGGAGCTTTTTTGCAAGTTCGTTCCTTTGAGAAAGGCAACGAGAGGAAGACCAATAAACCAGCGTCTCCTGGGGGCCAAAAACAAAATCTAATATATTTAAGGGATCATAAGTTAATAGGGAGAGAATCAAGATGAGACTCGAGGGACTGATGAGATGATCGCTCACATTGTCCTTATTAGAAGACACGTGGTAATTTCGACCATTGTGGAAAAGTGATCCAGCATAGGTTGACTGGACATCGTCTTTTGCATGGTAACTGATGAAGATATCTTCTCGGCCTGATCTCCTTCGTCCAGCCTCCAGATCCATGTATATGCGTAGTGGGCCTCCATTGCGCCTCTGATATTAGCATGTTCAGCGAGAGAAGCAAAGCAGCAGCGTGTAAAACAAATTTCATGGAAGCAGATTTCAATTGGGAAAATTATAGAAATCCATTCTGTCTAAGCATTTAAGCCAATTTTGGGTTGTGCCAGTGAAATAATTTAAGTAGAGTGATTATTACCAAAAAGCAAAAATGATCAAGACAAACAGCAACAAGAAAGGGACATCTTACCAAAAAATAAAAAAGCAAGAAACGGACATGAAGAATCTGTAAGTGTAGAAGCATGAACCACCCATCTGACTAGGAAAAAAAACCATCCGCCACAGAAATTGATGCAGTATAACATGAGGATTTCACAAATAACTGTTTCCTATTCCATAACAAATGTCTACACAGCAGGGCAATTTCTTCTCGCCTTTTACTGGGGGACCTAAATATGACAACAACATGGCAAAGTGGGGGGGGGGGGAGGAAATAAAAAAGGTCGAAGATTTCATGAAAAAAGAATCGAGAACAATAGGAAAAAACAATTTGCAATAGCTAGAACCACCTAGTCTCTATTTCCAGGGTCACATATCAGCATTTAAATCATATATTTGCACATGCACATATAGATGGATGGGACCCAAAAAGAGTTTAGCAGGCACAAAGAGGAGGCTCGATAGTTTTTATGGACAAAAGCAAAGGAAAAAGAGCTATGAAAGGCACCGTGTTACATAAAAATAGGATAAGAATGAGGATTTCCAAGAAAATTGGTAAGCTCCAATTGTGCAAATTTGGAGCTGAACCAAACAAGAACAAGCTTCAATGGACAGCTTCCATTTGCTTATTTTTCAAGCTACATTGCAATGTCCATGTGTCACACTTTAGTAAAAGAGCCTAGCCAGTAGCATCCTTATGGGAGAGCACCAATAAAAGAAAACCAAGTCGATGAAAAAATCTTTATGTTGCACTGCTATGGTTCACAAGTAGCACTCGGCCAAAGGAAAAAAAAAATAAACTCAATTGGAAACTGAACCAAAGAATAGCTCACAACGAAGGCAGCCTAAACCACTAGGACCTCTATCTACAAGATTGACCAAAGGTGATTTCAAGATCACATACGTGGCTATTTTAACTTGACCACAGGCACGTTGCAATCTCAGACCAAGTTCATATGACATTATTTTGACAAAACTAAAAGCCGTTAGTACAAATCCTTTGGTCTAAATTATTCACGACTTTATAAGTTCAGTGGGTTGGCTCAAGGGCCTTGTGCCACTGTGCCATACAATTCAAGACCATTCAATGATCCAACCTTTTAAAGCTTTTGGTAATATAAGAATTCTGGACAGTTTCTCAGCAACATATCGAATTTTGGAAACATCACCAAAAGCAAGAATGTCTAGTGTACTAAACAAGTTAGAAGTGGTTGGGACCAAGGACTAGGTAACTGGTTCAACATCATTTTGCCAATGATGCAACAATTCTTCCCAAGAAGCATACAGGGTTGTTGCTCAACCTAAGATGCAATCTTCTTCACTTCGAGATGAATATTAACCAGCAAAGAATCATGTTAATTGAGAAGATGCAACTTCATGACAATTCAAACTGGGTTTCGCAATTGGTTCACTTTCCAAAAATTCTTTGCCAGTAGACAAGACAACAAAAACTAACAAATTTTCTGTTGTCAGGACATGTTTTGTATTGGATGACACGAATAACGGGCCTTCCTTAGGTGCTGAAATGATAGGTTTTACCAAAAGGATAGCATGGGAGAGAGTCTTCTATTTATCTAAAGGAAGGGAGGTTGCACTTTGACAAGCGCTCTCCACAATGTTCAATTTATAATATACTTATCTTCTAATCCAATATCATTGTCAAATGACTAAAATCCCAGATGGAATTCTGCGAAATCACACCAAAGTGTGAAGTATGTGGCCAGCAGCTTGGCGAGGTTTCCAGGTTAAAATTACTTCAGCTCGTAGACTTTTTCCCCCCACTCAAAACAAAGCAGGATTACCATGCCTGCTAGAAATGACACTGTGCTTGCAGGATTCACATTTCAGCCATCTAATACTCTTGTAATATATTGCTAACTGTCCCAGAAGGACATGTTCGTGCCCAGCAATGGACATTTTTTCAGATGTAGAATGATGATAATCCTTCCCTGAAAAGATATGGCACTCTGATTTGATTATAATTCTCCAGAACTTACAGATTTGGTTAGAACAAAACATGATGCCTTCGTAATTTAGACTTGATCTGAAATATAGATACATTAAACAGATACAAGATAATGAATCCCATCACTCCAAAAACTTCACTACCATCTTCTCTAATTGACAAAAGAATTGAAATGCAGATAATTTTGTGGCACGGGCCGCTCGAAAGATTGCTAATATGCAGCTAAAATTTGCAAAAAACTCACCTTGAACACGAAATCACAACTTCCCTGCAGAACTGAATTAACCGAAACTCGCAAATTACGAAATTAGATGACCAGAGTAAAGAAACGCACCAGAAGCGGCGGCGTCGAGGTCTCAAACAGCAACGCGTCGGGCTTGTCCGCAAGAACCGGGGATTTAGTCCACAAGCAGCTCAACCCGCAGCGGCACTGATACAAATTGTCCAAATTGTCGGGGATCCAAGTCCACCCTTTGACCAGCACACTGACGTGGCTCAGCCGCAGCTCGCTGCACTCCGATCCACCATCGCCGCCCACTTGCAGAGAAGACGAGGACGACCCGTTGGACCCATTTCCCAATCGGCCCCCGTGCCTCCCCCTGAACCGGGCGCAGCCCACTCGCGAGTCCCACTCCTGGAACGCGCCCACCAGATCGGTGAACGGATCGGGGCCGGCGAGGAGGGCGGCGGCGTCGGGGACCGTCGGCCCGCGGGCGGAGCGGGCGGAGGAGGCGGCGAGGGAGGGGAACTCGAGGGAGCCCGAGAGGAAGAGGACGAGGGCGGCGAAGGACAGCATGAGGGCGACGGTGTAGGCGCCGACGGGCTTCAGTGGCATGGCGAGCGGAGGAGAGGGCAGGTTTTCGCGACGGTCGTCTTCTCTCTCTCTCGGAGGAGGAGGAGGAGGAGGAGGAGGAGGGAGACGGTTGTCAACGGGTCGGACGCATCGATGCGAGAAAGGTCCGAGGTAGTGGCCGTTCTGGAACCGCGGTCGCTCGGAACGGTGCGTGAAGTCTTCTGTTGCTTTGGACCACACTGTCCATCTATTTAAATATATCTAAAAATATTTGCATAACTATAGATGGAATTTTGACTTAATACCACGAACAGCATCAAATTTATGCGCCCACAAGAAATTTATCGTAAATTGATATGTTTGTGATAAATTTACCCTCTATTAATTTCCGTTAAATTTTTCCGTTAACACACATGACAGTTAATGGATATATCGTTTAATAAAAAACGTACTAATTTGTGATATCGGTTCAATTTAGCGAAAACTAAATGAGGATAAATTTATTATATTAATTTGGGATTTTTAGTAATCAAAAAATTAATTTATAATAAATTTATCACAAATTTACTAATTTAAAGTTTTTCATCGCATTAGTCATAAAATTTTAGCTCAATATATAATAAATAATCAAATTCTAAGCATTATAAAAATACAATTAAGTCCCGCCTTTTGAATTTAGTAGGGTCAAATCGTCTGGACGATCCTAAAACCAGCTGATTTAGCATGCCCAAATACAAAATGGAGCTTTTTAATATTCTGTTGGCCTATATGGCGCTAATGTGACTCTAACAAGGCACCGTGTTAAGGATTTTTTTATCCAATATCTGTATAATATGACTGAATTTTTTCCCTTTAAGTCGCCAAAATGTTTGACATCTAGGACTCTAAACACGTAGAGATATCGTCTCCTAATCTGAAGAATTGTTTTTGCGGGCACCTAAATGCCACCATCGAGTATTTTCACTTGAAGGATAACTCCTACCATCTTGTACTTATTTATCTTTGCAATGATTAACTTACTAAAATGCTATTGAATGTGTGGTTCAAGGAAATAAATATAGTCTATATGCCATGCTGTTAACTGTGATCTTTATTTTTCACTTTGTTGTACATTCTGCTGTGACTTATTATAAAATTACAACTCGTGGTGTACGTTTTCAATCGATTCAATATTAGAATATGCTTTTAAATATCTGCATGATTTTTGTTTCGAGTATTTCTTGTGCAATTATATTCAATAAGTACATTCAAAACATTCAGCTTTCATTAATAATTTTTACTGGTATAAAATATTCTCGCGCATTATTGGAATTCCCTTATGTTTATAGTTATGTCACACAATACATAGGTCGATGTCCAACAAAAACATATAAAATTAAAAATATATATAACATTTCATCCAATGATCTCTATTTTTAAAAATCAAAATACAAGTGTAGTTTTACTTTTGGAGATCATTGTGTCCTCACGTCAATTGTCCTCGTGACCCTAATTACAAAATGTCATTTTCTTTTAAAAACATCATTGTCCCGAAATCCTAATTTTTCACGTCCATCAAACACACTCGAAACCCTATTAAAAAAAAACAAACTATCTAGCCCCATGTAAGATAGTAAAATGAGCTTGCAAGAAGAGGCAATTTGGCATCTTCATTATGGGTTTCGCTTGGAGGTATGTGAATATTGTTAACAAAAATAGGGATATTTAAATATTTAATGGGTAAAAAGTGATGCGTGTTTTTAGTATTTTCTCAAAAACAAAATTACTTACCGGTCTCAAGCTCTTGATGAAAATAATTTTTGAAGGTTCTAAAATTGGCAAGACATCCAACAAATTGAACTGTGAAAGATTATGTGTTTCAATTCACGAAGCTGATTTCTTAAATTAATTCTAGATTGGCTTTGTGAGATATTGGAGGATCATGTTGGTAATTTGATGCTTATTGTCACTATGCTCCAAACCCATCGAGGGTTATGAATATGCATACCTTGGTTCATCGGGTATAGGATTTACTTTTGATTTTTTACTTTTCTCAAACTGTTTTAAAAAATATATATATATCCTTTTTTTGGGAACTTAATTTTTGCAAGAAATTAAAAAAATAGTTACTTTTAATGTCTTTGTCTGAAGACTAGACAAATAAACCCAACGGATTTTATTTAGGCCGCATCCTACATTCAGAGGCCACATTTTGGACATCATGGGCTCATATGCCAAGTGACAAGGCTGTCCATTGTTGTAATGGACTGGACTAAGGGCCACACTGTGCCTTGGGCTTTGGGCTCTCTGTTACAATGTTTAAAACTTATGAACTTGTCTGCTGCAGTTTTGTGATGCAATTCAATTTCCACTTTATTTGGTCCTGATTAAGGCTTAAAGTCGATAAAACATGGGAAAAAAAATCCCTCTAAATATCTGGAATTTCTACTCATTCTAGCTAGAAAAACCTCGAAAATTGCCAAATTTTAGGTCCTCCTTTATGAATTCGAAAGTAGATTGTTATTCACGTCACCATTCACAAAGAAAAAGTAACAAAAACACGATGTTGTTGATTCAAATTGAGTGTTAGCTTGATTTGTCTCTATAGATCTCTTGTTTTGGGTTTTTAAACTAGTTGGCGTGTGTGACACATTTTAGCCTTAACAATGACATTGAACTTGGTACTTACAGCTTCTATTTCTATAATCGCTTTGGTCAAAGGGAGATTTCATTCATTTGACAAAACAACACAAGAAGCAACAGAGAAGGCTTCCAAACCAAGCAAATCCCAAAGATTCATAGAATAAACCAAATCCCATGAAGTAAACGACAACCCTCCAGCTACAAGCACGCTCCCATCCCTCCTAAGAACTGATTTGCCTCAACAAATAACCGGCGGCTAATCGGCGGATTCAGAGACGAGGGTGTGCCGGAAACTTTCGCTCCGGCCGCTGTAGCCGGTGGTGCACGAAAGGGGAAGGGGGAGGAGGATCGGCGCTCCAATAAAGAAAGAAACACGTGCATTTCGTTTCGCTCAAGGGATCGAAATCAGCATTACTTTGTGCGATCCACGGCAGCAGACGACAAGAAAAAGACGGCTTTTTTCTTCTTTTCTGATATGAAAAGGCCACGCCCTGGCGAGGAAAAAGCAAGATAAGCAGGCCGCGCACGGAGCCCCGACCGATAACCCGTCAACGTTGGATCCGATAACCCATCCCTCTTATACCACTCTGAAGAAACCTAGATTAAAAAAAAAAATCCCCAGCCGTCGGCATCACATCGCTGACATTTCGCCCGATTCTGGCCGGGGGGGCAATGCCCAGTTGGATCCTGGAAAAGCGTGGTTTGACCCGCGAAGCCGCAGCCACGCATGCGTGCTCTTTGCCATTGCTTGCCATTCGTTCTTCTACGCTTTCGTACAAAATTATAATAATAAATTATTTAACCCGACAAAATAAAAAAGAAAAGAAAAGAAAATCCCCTATGCGGTGCGCGACATTAGGGTTCCACCAATGCGATTTTGTTCAATATCATACAAAGCAATTAAAAAAATCAATCCGAAATCCAGTAAAGAAACAGCAGGGAAATCGCGTGGCGCACGCCATGGTTGAGTACAATCAAAGCCTCATAAAAAGGGGATTTTCTCCTTTTCATGCTCTTTTGAATCTCTCCTCTTTGTTTTTTTTTTTTGTCCTTCCCGTAATTTCTTTCGCATTAGCGATTTCTATCGAGAAATCAGCTAAGAAAAAGAGAGCGTTAAAGTGTGTAGATAATACATATGAAATAGAAATTACATTATAATGATGGGTTGAATTAACGCGTGAAGAGTGTAGAATTTTTTGGCATATAAAATCGAATGTCTAGATCTTGACCGCTATGGATGCTTTGTCGATGCTTGATTATTCCCATTTACGCACGTTAGCATACGAAAAAGCGTACCTACTTTGCGAATCAGAAAGCAATACCAACCTTTCCCACTTTTATTGGTGAAGACCCTACGTGAGTACGTGTATATATATATATATATAGTCAACTAGCTTGCCGGAAAAGAGAAACTAGCTTGCCGGAAAAGAGAAAAGACAAATAGCCGGCAACCAATGTCAAAAAAGAAAAAGAAAAAGAAAAAGCTGGCTACCAGTCAATATAAACATTTTCTTTTCATGAATAGCATTAATGTTTTTATGAATTAGTTTCCACATTTTGGAGAGAATTACATTAATGATAAATAAAATTTTGTCCTAAAGTTTATGTCGTGCGAATTCTCTCGCAAAAGTCAATGCAAATTGTTTTTTGCTTGGTAATATCGATTATTAATTATTTTCTTAATAGGGGTTCTAGAAAGATTGATAAATGGTCGGCGTCCACTTGCATATTAAGTTCTCATATGTTATTTAGAAATTTGTTCTCTGCCGGAGATTTAGGCTTGCGGTTCTGCCCCACGCGTAGATTACCTCACTTTACATGCGATGTTTTAGGATCAATTTCGTTTTTCTCTATAAATTACTAGTTTGTTTATGCACTTGCTAGCAGGCACGATTTGTTACATGAATTAATAATGAAATTTATTGCTTCGACCGTACATGGAAATTATATTATTAAGACATGGGCATAAGACCCATTCTTTCCGATAATTTCATTGTGGTGTGAGGACAACTCGAGAATTTCACCCGAGGTGGTTTTTACTGTTTTTTCAGTAGGAAGTTAGTAGGTTGACTTTTTGACCTTTTGTATGTTGATCCTTTCTTTTTTCACTGGCCAAGTTGAAACTGACCCAGAAGATATTTTCCCCTAAATTGTATTTTTCCAATACGACTTGCTCAATTTCGGTCGATAGGGACTCAAGGGTGCTTTTCAGCTTAGCTAGATTTGGGACCTAACCCCGTATATTTCGATCTTGATTGAACACTTTTTCCACGAGGGGATATAATTAAAACCTAACTCTTGAATTTTGATGGTTGCTGGGGGGCGTATCGTCCGTTTCTTTCGAAGGATCTCGCATTTGTTTGCGTTCGCGACATCTCATTTCTCCTTTTGGACAAGCTCCATGCGACAGCGATGTTCGATTGGTGCGAGCTGACGATCGACGAGTCATTATTATTATAGTAGATTAATCTTAAAGGTTAATGTTTTTTCCACAAGATTCAAAAGCTTTTGTTTCCTCGAGAAAGTAAAAGGAAAACGACACAAATGATCTCTTAATTTTTTATCTAATGTGTAATGCCGTTGCTGAACTTCTAAATTGTATGATACCATCTCTAACTTTCAATTTGTTCAATGTAATTCTGAAACATGTTTAATATGATCCCTAAATTTGAATGGATGGAAATATAACAATGACAATTTCATATATAGTCTGGGATTAACTTAAGCATACCCCAAAAGTTCAGGGATCACGCTATTGTAATGATAGTGGGTTAATGGATTGATGAAAGTGAGCAAAACGAGATACATTATTTCCGTTTAGGTATCACATTAATTCATGTGTCTTTCGAGCTCACGTATCTCTTTGATTCATTTATCTATTTCATTCAGGCATCTCTATTTAATTAATGTGTCTCGTGAATTCTTATATATATATTCAATTAATGGTTCATGCATTGCTTTGTACATTGAGTTCTAGCATTCTATAAATAGACTTGAAATTCTTCATTCCAAAAACAAGGCAAAACACCTACATCTCCTAGAGTTTCTCTAAGTGTGCTGGCTCCAAGAAATGTTTGATAGAGTCTTGTTCGTATAGTGCTAATACAAACGAGGTTCGACTTGTTGTGTATTGGGAAGCATAGTTTGTGAGGCTACTTAACACCGTCAACAGGGACAAATCGCCTTAAGAAGATTCGGTTAGTTGTACCTCACCTCCAATTATTATTTATTTTTGTCATCACTTTCTTGAATTTATTAATTTCCTAGTTACAATGAACAGTGTTATGTATTCTTCCTCCAATACACTTCTCCTCCTCCTCCTCCTCCTCCTCTAAATCTTCCGACAAGTGGAGCAAATAAGGGTGCATTTGGTAATGTTTCTATTCTAGGGAACTTTTTTTTTTAGAATTTTTTTTCAGTTTATGTTCCCAATAATAGTTTCTAAGTATTTGAATGTATTTGATAACTACACAAAAATTTTATTCCCAAGAGAAAAATGCGTTTGGTACGACCCCATATATTTTTATGACTTGTTTCTTTTCTTTCTTTTCTTTCTTTTCTTCTTATTCTTCTTCCTCCAACCGATCACCGGTTACAAGGTCAGCCTCGGGGGAGGCTCGTCGGCCACCTGCGAGGTCACCCCAAGCCTCGCCCGGCCTCGCTCGGCCACTAGCAAGGTCGAGCCTTACTATAGCTGGGCGAGTCCGGCGATCGGCTAGGGGAAGAAGGGAGAAAGAGAAAGGAAAAAAAAAGTTGATTCTTGATTCTTGAGTAGTTCCCAAGAACAAGAATCAACTTTTTTTTTATTCCAAATCTGTTTCCGGGAACAAAAAACTCACCAAAAGCATTTATGTTCTATTTCTACAATTGGAAACAAAAGAACAGAAACACTTGTTCCCAGGAGCATTACCAAACATAGCCGAAAAGACTTAGGGACCACATTTCACATTGAGCTAAAGTTCATTGACTATTTAATTATCCTGAAAATAAATAGCGAAAGCAACGTCACAGTTATAAACTAAGCTTTACATTTAGTTTAGGAAGATGACTCGGAATCATACCCTCATAAAAAAAAAAATGCAATCGCGTGTCCGACTTAGGCGCTGAATTTACTATCAACTCCATTCACAACTCGAGGAAGTCAATTGGGTTCCCCCCCTTGTGTCATTGATCATGCTTATCGCCTAATGTCAACCAGTTATTAAATAGTGCAACCACCCTTGTTGACTCGTCATGAAAAATAAAGCAATGCAAGTTGCATTTTGCAACATTATATGGAAGCATATAATATAGGTAACGTTAGACATAATATATGTACCCCTGTAAGTTTATGCGTATGCATGTAATGTCCAATAATTGCAAATTTGTTGCTTTTATTAATTTTTCCTTAATAAAACTAACCTTTTGGTTTTGTCGATGTAAGTAAATTCCACAAGAAATAACATTGCCAAGTGGTTTTGTGAGATAGGAACGTCTGAAGAACTATAACTTTCGTACGACGCTTATTTATGAATCATAGCATTCTTTTTCAGCGACTTGAGTGTCATAACTCATGAAAAATTGATCAAGTGCCATGACTTTTTAACAATGTTTACTAAAATTTTAGAAATCTAATGCGGCACGACACTTGTGTTGCACGTCTTTAAAAATTTACAATATTTCGGTTATTGATTTCAAAGTTATATGGTACTCAAGTGATCTTTTTAAAATAAAAAGTTTCGACACTTGAGTGAGTTTTGTACATTGATTATAACAAGCAAGTGATCGAATATGAGCTCATGTTGTGTTGGTGTCCTTCTCCCGATTTCGTGTTGGCCAAAGATGAAATTCCATATCCATCGAGAGTTAAAGGACAATTAAGACACAGGCGTGAGACCCAATCTTTCCGTTGAGCAGGGCCTTTCCAAGACCATGTCGTTGGACCTGCGAGCTGAATCTGGCAAGATATTGATTAAGAACATGCTTGAAGTGATTTTTCACTTTTTGATTTTTTAGAATCTCGCGATGCACGTCACTTTGTTTCTTTTAAGGTAAACTTAGTTTAAGTCAGCGACTTTTAAAAAATCATAAATTTTTAGCCACGCTCTGTTGTTACCAAAATAATATATGTTTTGTCTTTACGACTCTGTTTGAGTCAATTTTGTCCGTGATCTCAAGGAATCTTATAGGGTGCGCATGGCAACGTTTTTATTTCGAGAAAAATCATTTCTTTTTAGAAATAGTTCTTTTCTCATTTACTACGGGGAACAATTTCTGAATAAAATAAGGTGTTCAAATTTCTATTATTAGAATAGAAAATAAATAGAAATGCATTTGGTAAAAATTTATATTTTTTTGTATTTATTTGCTTTTTCTTCTTGCTCGCGGACCGCCGACCGCCGACCACTGCTGGCCGGCCGCCGGAGGCAGACGTGGACTGTGGGCGGGCGGTCCGCTGGTTGATTGCCGATCGGCGACGCAGCAGCAGTGTCGACTATCGACGACGCGATGTCGTCGGTCGATGCGGTCGTCGGCCCGGTGGGCAGTGGGCGACGGCAACTGTCGCCGACGGTTGGTTGCTAGCGGTCGGCCAACGGTGGCCGTGGGCGGCTGAAAGTGGCCGCAAAAAGGAAGAAGAACAAAAAAAAAATAGATAAGAAAAAAAGAACTTATTTTTAGAACTTATTCTCAATAATAAGAAGTTACTTTTTTTGTTTATTGTTTTTGTTTCAAATCTATTCCCCAGCCACTTTTTTATTCCGGGAAATAGAAAAATAAGTTGGCGTTATCAAACGAATTTCTATTATTTTTTTGTTCCGAAGAATAAAAGAATAGAAATCGGGAGAAACAGAAACATTACCATGCAGGCCCTTAGAATATAATGCTTAACTGTTACCTTTGTAGTATTTTATTCATTCGTTTTATTTCGGGAAAATAGCAAGTGCAATTCTTTAATGAGGAAATTTTCGTAGTGAAAGAAGCTCTGATTCAATCAGTGTTATAATATTAAAAAGATTGCTTAAGATCATTTATTAGGCTTAGTTAATGGATAGTTGAGAAAGCTCTTAAAAAGATCAACTTTTTCGAGCGAAATAATGTAAATGTGCGTCGTGGCATCAAGTTGATTAAGCAATTAATTCATTAGACAATTCGGGCATGCTGCATTTGTTGTTCATGATGACAATGTGTGTAGTACAAAAATGGCAATGGCCTTTATATTTGGAAAGTCACGGTTAGTCGGCAGGAATTGTGAGAGAGAGAGTTACCTTGAAAAATGCTCCTCATAAGCTTATAAAGGGCAACAAACAAATGGAGTTAGGTTGGCCTTTTCTAAAGTCAAGACTCATCTGATTTGCAATTCCTTATCGAATCTAAAAGGGAACTAATTAGATTATGATACCGATGCCGTGAGTTTAATAAATTACAATAAAGATCAAGGTAGAATTGTTTTCAATAAAAATCCATTAATGTCATTGGTCTTGAGGCGAAGTTTCCAAATTTGAGCAAATCCTTTTTAGAATCAAAATCACGATGCTCCGGAGCGAAGAGCAACTCAAAAGAACCTAATTTCAATTATCAAATCATAGTAAATCACTTGCGATAATATGGATCATTTTAGATTCACGTCTGGACACAATTCACGTAATGATTTCCCCTTAATCTTCATATGGTTTTTGCACAATAATGGAGGAATCTTATTCGAATAACGCAAGGCACAATTTGAAAGCAAAAGAGAAAAAAAGGAAAATAAAAAGAAAAGTAATTTTGACTTTTTGGGATATGCTTTATTTCATTATTTTCGGCTTAAGAAACCTATACATACACTATTTCTAACTTTGTGCTGAGAATGACTTCCCAAACAAAAAAATCCATTCAGACCAAAAAATTTATGGATAGGATAGAATATTCCACTTTCTCATCAGAATCTGAAATTCCTGTCAACATAATTTCTAGGAACTTTATTCGAAGATCTTTTAAGTTGGCCTGAGATTGCTCCCAATCGGAACAAATAAAATAAAAATTCAATTCCCCGTACCATTTTGTTTCGGATGAAACCAACACAAAAGGAAACTCCACAATTCTTATCCTCTGCTTCTCCACTTTCCCAAAAATAAAAGAGAAGGAAAAAAATGGCCGTTATAATTTCCATAAAAAGAAATTGAATTTTTGACAATTCTCGATATCGCCTACCGGGGGCAGTCCCGCCAAGAGCACGGGAGAGAATCGGTAATTACAGAGGGGGGGAAGGAGCGAAGGGTAGTTACCGGTGACTGGTGAACGCTGCCCTTCCCACCTAACCCCCAATAAATAAATAAATTTTTTTTTTTAAAAAATCGGTGAAATAAAACCATTGGGCTAAAAAAAAAAGGGTTAAGAGGAAAAAAATTAAAAAAATAAAAAGACCAGATCGCCAAGTTGGCAGTGACGGGGAAGAGAAGTCCCCAATCTCCGAAGTCAGACTCTCTCGTCCTTATTATCCACGTAGACTGCCCTATTTCATCGATTTATTTATTTATTTATATTTTTTCCTCCCACCCGTGTCCCCACTCCACCGGCTATTCCCGGTATCTATAGTTATATAAATAATTTTTTTCATTTAAAACATCCCAAAAAAAATCAAAATCGGGATCTCTCTTTTCTATAAAATGCAGCTCGCGAGACCATGCTTCTTTTTCCCCTCCTTGTCTTCCTTCCTCTCCCATCCTTCCCTCCGCCGAGAAAGCGCCGGCGACCGGCCGGGGAACATCCTCCCGCTCTCCTCTCCCGCCGGCGACGTCTACTTCGAGGTTCGGGTCCCCCCGTCTTTCGGTTTTCCTGGAGTCTCGTGTGCGGCGGGGCCGCCGCCGCCGCCGCCGTCTCTGCTTGATTGAATGCGCATTAGCGGGGCGCAGATCTGGGCCTTTTCCTAATTAGCTTCGCCCGCTGCTCACAAAGCCTGCGAATTTCAGCTTGATCCTTTCGGCGCTCGACGCCTCTGTCTTCATTTCATTGAGGCGGATCTTGCTTTCCGACGCCGCGCGTGTTACCGTTGTTTTGCTTGGATTGTTTGTTAGTCTTTTTTTTTTGGTTTTTCCGGCGTTTTAGGCAATCGCCATTGAGAATGTCGCGGGCCTTTCCGCGACGTTTGGTGATGTCTCGGTATGTAGAGGGGTAGGAGGATTCAAGAATGCGCATGTGGGTTCTTGCTGATGGGCTCTGTCTGGGAGACCTCTGCTGTCGAAAATGTTCCTAAATAGTAAAAAGAACGTGGCTGATTGGTTTGGAAAGCGGGAACACCAGCTAATTGTGGTTAAAAATAGGCTTTGCTATTGTCTTGCGCCCCGAAAAGATAGACTTTACCAGGCATCCTCCAGTTTTGAACTGATTTTCTGCTCTGATCTTATTCCGTTTGGCTGTGTACTAATCTCTTTTGACCGCCGAGTGACCCTGTGAATTTTTTGTTATTTATTGGAAGGCAGAGTCCTCCTCCACTTTGCGTGGATTGCAGGGAGCGTGTAGCGAGGAGAAGGAGAAGACATGGAGGGGCCGGGAATGCGCAAAGTTAGCTCGCATTGCTCGATCAATGATATGTTCGATGACGATTTCTCGCGTCTCCTCGAGAAGCCGAGGCTTAACATCGAGCGGCAGAGATCTTTCGACGAGAGGTCCCTCAGCGAGCTCTCAATTGGGCTCACGAGGGTTGGGTTGGATAACCTGGAGAGCACATATTCACCTGGGAGGAGGTCAGGGTTCGACACCCCGGCATCGTCAGCCCGCAACTCTTTTGAACCTCATCCTATGGTGGCTGATGCCTGGGAGGCTCTAAGAAAGTCTCTGGTGTATTTCCGTGGTCAACCAGTGGGGACAATCGCTGCCGTTGACCATGCTTCTGAGGAAGTTTTGAACTATGATCAGGTATGTAGGAATGGACCAAACGACGAAGGCCATTCAGTATTGCGTCAGATTCTACAGTTTATATGGAATATTTCGTAAAATAGGATCAGAAATTCTTAAACTATATGCTAAAGTGCATCCATAGAAATTGGATGGTTAAAAATATTGTAGCTTGTGACATTTGAACTTGATAAAGTGTGGAAATTTCCTAATCGCCTTTGACTTCTAGGAATTCATAGAATCGATTAGAATGATGTAATGATGATATTGATAAGGGGTAAGTTAAGAGTTGAGAAAGCGTCTAGATGAGATTTCGATAATCATGTGCAGTTTTTGTTGAATTTGTTCGGAGCTGATTGTGATGAATTTGAGTGCCCTCGCAACTTGTCGGTGAGACAGTGAAGTTTAATGCTTTGAAACTTCCTTTCGTCATTGTGCTTGTCTAGGTATTTGTTCGGGATTTTGTCCCCAGTGCACTGGCTTTTCTAATGAATGGGGAGCCAGATATTGTCAAGAATTTTCTCTTGAAGACTTTACATCTTCAAGGATGGGAGAAAAGAATAGACAGATTCAAGCTTGGGGAAGGGGCAATGCCAGCAAGCTTCAAAGTCTTGCACGATCCTATTCGGAAAACAGATACTCTTATGGCAGATTTTGGTGAGAGTGCAATTGGAAGAGTTGCACCAGTTGACTCTGGATTTTGGTGGATTATCCTGCTTCGTGCGTATACAAAGTCCACAGGAGATCTGTCTTTGGCAGAGACACCAGAGTGTCAGAAGGGGATGAGGCTTATATGTTCTCTTTGCCTGTCTGAGGGTTTCGATACTTTTCCTACTTTGCTTTGTGCTGATGGTTGCTCAATGGTTGATCGAAGAATGGTGAGTGAATCTATCTCTCGATAACTATTTTTGCGCATTACGGGTCATAATGGTAAGTGGATGGTGATGCTATTCTGGCTGCATCTAACTTCATTGTCCCTTATTACCATCATTACACCTCTCTGAAATTATGAGTGTAGGGAGCCAGTAGCCAATGAGTTTTTTTTCATGCATTTATTCAAAATTTTAAGTTGGCTAATCAGCCTAAATGAACTCATTTTAGTTTCAATCTGATTGTTGGAATTCTGTCACCTTGTAAATGAGATTTACGGAAGTAAATTTACCGAATCTGTAACCTCTGCCTGATCCGACGGACATTGCTAGGACTGACAATAATTACCATTTCAGTGATAATTAGCTCTGGTCATTGTAAAATTGCCTCTTCATTCAATTATGCAAGGAAATATATGAGGATGATGGATAATGTTAATCAAACTAGACTTTATCTTCTTTTATCCAACAAGCATTTTTATTTGTTGTCTTTTTACTTTGTTGAAGGGTTATGAAACATGCGGTCAAAACAAATATGTTGAAGTTCGACCTTATCTTTCCTTTGGGTCTTAGTCAAGTGTATTGAGAACTAAGGTGGCCATCCATACTTATTGCTTCATGGAGTTCCTTTATCCATTCAGTCCTTTGAGACTATTACGTGTGTCTCCGATAATCAATTTCATGTAAATTGGATTAAGAATTTAATGCATCTCTCACTTGCTTGGCAGGCAGCATCTGTAACAGCTATAATTTTTCATTTTTGTGTTTTAGTTGAGAATTGAATGAGAAGATAAATCTTTACTTTCCCTAGTTTTGTTTCATGCCAAGAGAATGAGATGGCGCATCTGATTTTCCCTTTCCCTTCACTAGTAACTAAAATCATTTTTCCCTTAGTTCTTGGAAAGAACTTATTAACATTGTAGATGGATGTGTTTTCAGTTTGTCTTTTGACTTTATACTCTTTCCACATACTGTAGATGGCTCCTGCTCTCTTTATATTTTCTTGAAGGTTGGAATTGACATCCTCTGTCGTTGAACTGATTTTCAGGGCATCTATGGCTACCCAATTGAAATTCAGGCACTTTTCTTTATGGCTCTGAGATGTGCTTTGGCAATGCTAAAACATGATTCAGAAGGGAAAGAATGCATCGAGAGAATTGTCAAACGCTTACATGCCTTAAGCTATCACATGCGGAGTTATTTCTGGCTTGACTTCCAACAACTAAATGACATATACAGATATAAAACCGAGGAATATTCGCATACTGCAGTAAATAAGTTTAATGTTATTCCTGATTCAATTCCAGACTGGGTATTTGATTTTATGCCAAATCGCGGTGGTTACTTTATTGGCAATGTCAGTCCTGCAAGAATGGATTTCAGATGGTTCGCTTTGGGTAATTGTGTAGCAATATTGGCATCACTTGCTACTCCGGAGCAATCAATGGCTATTATGGATCTTATAGAAGCTCGCTGGGAGGAGTTGGTAGGGGAAATGCCTCTAAAGATAAGCTATCCTGCTCTGGAAGGTCATGAATGGCGGATAGTTACTGGTTGTGATCCTAAAAATACCAGATGGAGTTATCACAATGGAGGATCTTGGCCAGGTTTGGTCCTTTCTTTTCTGATATATTCCCTTAAGTTATTCAGATTTATCATTTGGGATACTTTCTTATGTTTAGTTAATTGTGTCTATGGTCTTTCAATTGAAAAATTCTGGTTGTAGTTGGTATTCGACGATTAAGATGAATGGATCTATGAGTGGCTGTCACAGTTACGATAACATTAGAGCTTTTGGGAAGGGAGGAGGGGAGAGGGAGGATATGTCAGCTGATAGTTCTGTTTTCCTAATTGGGTAATTGCTTTTATGAGCTCTGAGTTTGGCAAAGACTGAGATTAAAAAGGATTCAAGAAGTAAAATTTAATCGTAAAGCCACAAACCTTCGGTGTCCAAGGGATGCTCCTTCCCTATTCTTTATTTGTGTGTGGAAACTGCGTGTCCGATCATTTCATGGACTTTGAATGTTTTCCTAAGAGATCTTTACTCATAGCACTCTCAGATTTCATATAATAAAAGCCTTCACGGAGGCAAAGCAAAAATTGACTGCAATCCTAGAGGCACTAGTTACTTGATATGAGATAAATGGTTTATGCTACTTATAAGAATAACTAAGTGGATGAAACAACATTTGCACCTACTTGCCTTGGCCATGGGGCAAAGTCGAAGCTAGTGTGGTTGAGATTCAAATAGCTGCTTCATCTTGACCTGGATAACGACGAATTATACTCATATAACTGCTTCAAGCCTGAAGCCTTGGCGATTGACTTTATGCCCACATGCATGCTCTAAACTGGGCTAGTCATGTTATCTATGTGCATGATTCCACAAGGTTGACTTCTATTGCCTGTGCTTGTGATTTTCTGTTGCTTGTTATAAATCAATGCACGCAAAAGCAAGTATTTGGAAATCATGGACAAAGGACATGGTATGCTTCTGCTGTTTGGATTTATTTCCTGCTTAGAAACAGTGTAGATCATTTGGGGGGCTTGAAGATATCAATTTGAATCAATGTGAGAATGAAATATCTTAATCTTCTATACCCTTTGTATTTGAGTGCACATTAAGCTCAATCATATTCAAAGATATGTAGGTCTCTAATTAACCGATGAATTCAAAAGGGTCCATCATACTTCTTTGAATCCAATTTACTTCCTGCCGTAGCTGCTAGTATGTATGAAGTCCAGGTCTAGTATACGAACAAGCCAAGGGTCTAGGATTTTTTTCTAAAGAACTTTCAACTGGCGAATAGACAGCTCCTTTAAATCGGGTGTCCCCACAGTAAGAACTCTTGTAGTGTGAAAGGGATGGCTTTAGGATCTCCACAATAACCTTGAGACTGATTATTTCAGTTGTTTATCCTCGAGCACAATTCAATTTTAGGCATTTTAATGAAAGCTGTGATCCAAGTCCGGTTTCTTTCTTCGAATCTTTTTCCCAAGCTAGCTCATTCATGGCTTGTGTTTCTAACTCAACTCTCTTTTTGTATTACTGTTGCTCCATCATAACCAATGCAGTGCTTTTGTGGTTGTTAACGGCTGCTTGCATCAAGACTGGGCGGCCACAAATTGCGAGACGAGCAATTGATCTGGCCGAGACTCGTTTGTTGAAGGACAGCTGGCCAGAATATTATGATGGTACACTGGGTAGATATATTGGCAAGCAAGCAAGAAAGTATCAAACATGGTCTATAGCAGGATATTTAGTGGCGAAGATGATGCTGGAGGATCCTTCGCACTTGGGAATGATTTCCCTGGAAGAGGACAAGCAGATGAAGCCAGTGCTTAAGAGATCTTCTTCCTGGACTTGCTGAGTATATCCCAACAGTAGAAAAAAAGGGCAGAGAATCAAGAAGAGAACACAAGTGAAATTAGCTTGTTCTTACGACGATATTCTTTTGGTGATTTGCATCTTGTAGGTTTGTTTTGAACCCTTCTGAAAGTTTGGTTTTGTGTACAATAGCAAATGCTAAATTGCTTCAAGCTTGCTGAATAAAAAGAAAAACATTCTGGTACTTATGCAAATTTATAAATGTTTGCCTGCATTTTGAGACGTGCTCTCCTACCTTGATGGTGATTCTCAGTTTTGCTAACATTATGTAGAACTATAGGGCAAAATTTTGGAACATCCATGCCCGAAAAGATGCTTTCATTTTTATTTTTATTTTGGTTGGTAAAGACACTTTCATTTACCAGTCACTAATATGTTCAAGCGGCTAAAATTATTCTAGAAATGGCATCCTTGCTATCTTATGTTCGATTAAGTGTCCCATGTTGCTATTTTTTTTTTTTTTTGGCCTTTTTTGGTGAAGTATTCTGTTAACAAGTGCTTGAGATTTCTTGTATGGTCCATTGCTTTCACCTTCAAGCCTGGTTGGAGGATTAACAACACCCGTCAAGCCCTACCCGTCATGATAAGTTTTGTCATTAGTTTGATCTTGATAGTTTTGATAATAGGGGTCACTTATAATTGGTTATGCCATGGGGCTGTCGGTCTTTGACAAAATTCGATTTTCATGAATCAAATATCTAGCGAAACCAAAAGCCACGCAAATTAACTTGAACTGGAAATACTTCATTTTGGGCATGGCACATAACAATTTAAAAATTTACATGACACGATTGGATCTGAATCATAGGTCGAATTAGCCACATAAACACAACTAGTGAGCTAAGACCCGACTGAGATAGAGCCCAGGCGTGCTCAACGTATCTTATGTAGTTAGTTGCATAAATACGTTATTAGTGGACTTTGACAATAGCTTGAACCTTCAATAGGTTTCTCTACGAATTGGATCAATCTTCAAGATGTGAAATTTCCTCCAAGATTCCGAACATCACGCATTGACAAGGCGAAAGAGAGATCTAAAGAGAAAGCCCTCCTCAACAGAAGGGAATGTGGGTCAGAGAGAGAGAGAGAGAGAGAGAGTAGCAGAATGGTCCGTACAAGACCGTCAAGTTCAGGGCGTGTCGAAGAAATCTGCATTTTCATCTCAGGGAGTTGACAAACCTTTTGCCACACGAAAAGGTTTTGGCTCGCAAACAGGGGGTCACACATGTCCGAACGACATACATACACTGTGTGATCATTTTTCCGTGGAGGCACGTTTCGAGAATGTCGGAGAACGGGATTAATTTTATAAACGAAGAAAAGAAGAAGAAAAAAGAAAGAGAAAAATTATTCGGTTCTGCTTTCCCGCCTGGCCCGAGCAACGACGATCGATCGACCTATCCTATCCTCTTGCCCCTCGTAGAGACGGAAGAAAATAGCATGCCTTTTCCCCAATAATTGAGACATAAATTAATCCCCCGAAACGAGAGCGCTGATGTGAGGAAGAAAATAAAAAGGGGGGGGGGGTGTGCGTGACGAGAAATCTGAGGTGGTGTTTTCCGCTTTCTGGCGACTCAACTTGGACTTTGCCAAACGTGTTCCGCTAAAAGATAACAAAGTTTAACTTTCTTTGCTTTTTCCAAGTGGAGCAAAGGTGGAGTTGACTGGCCGATGCCCTTGTGAGCAGCCTATAAGTAGGAGCCTCTTCTGCCGCTGCGGGGCTGGCACAAATTTTTTGTGCAGTAGTTGGTATTCTATTGGGGAGGCTGCGATTTGAAAATTTCGGTCCCGAATGAAAAAAAAAATACAAAAGGCGAAAAGCGAGAGAGAGAGATGGGGAAAAAATAGAAAGAAAAGAGAAAGGGGAGGAAGAGTGGGGCTGCTGCTGGGGATGAGCTGTCTCCCCCTTTCATTAGATGCTCATCTGAGCTGTCCGGCTTCTGCTTTGAATGTGTACCATCATTGCCATGTTGCCATGTCCCACCAATCTCCCTCCCTCTGTCTCTCTCTCTCTCTCTCTCTCTCTCTCACATGTGATTTTTTCAATATTCGTTTGACTCCCTCCTGGATGGGAATTCTAGGGTTGCTTTAGGCGGGGTATTTTTTAGTATTTACATGGGGTCAATTCTTGATATTGAAATCGTATGGTTTACATGTCTCTTGCGGAGTTGTACTCATCTGTATTTTGAATGGGATCGATTCACATCGCCGCTGCAAATTTCTAACTTTAGTACTTCTCTGCTCATATCGCCGGATTCCTAACATTTTTCAAGAATCTTGGCTCGCCATGGGCTAGTGCCCGAGTCATGGGCATCCATTTTAGACCAGGAACTCGAAATCCCAAAGTGGCTGGACCCAATTTTCGATCCCTCATTTTGATTGGGCTGTGCTCCCATGTCTGCCTTTTCCTTTTTTTTCCGACCAAGTCCAAGCTACCGATGCTCGGACCAACCCACTCGGCCTATTTACACCCCCATAGCGTGAGTGCCGGGCAGTACCCACATCGCAACAATTCAGTTCGATCCCGTGGTCGCCATGTCGAGGGAGTGTTGCAATGTGCAAGGGGATTAGATTAGATTAGAATAGATCACGGGGTGTTTGATGAAATGCCACAACGAGGGCGGACCCTTGTGAACGCACGAGTAATGAATAATGTTTCTTCGAAGTTTGAGTCGTGAGTTTCTGTGACGTTGAAGGAAAGGACGGAAGGAGAAATGGAGGGAAAAAAAACGAGTGGCCGTTGCTCAATGATGGACAAGAGCAGAGTGGACCAATCTGAGTTTAGAGTGGTAGGGGACCCTGAATCGAGTGAGCGTGTCAAGACAAGACGAGGGTGATGGCAGGAGGTGTATTTCGTAGCAGAAGCAGAGCATTTATGAGGGCTGCGCGCCTTTTTGATTCTGCAGTAACCCCTTTTGTCCGCACTCGATTCATTAATACTACTGCTTAGCGTGTGACTCTCTCGCCAACGGCACAATCATTCCTCGCTCCTCGTCTCACTGATTGCGCGCTCGATTTCATCCCTCGGAGAATTACTTATTACTTATCAAGTTAAAGCCCATATCCGCTTTAACATTTGCCATTTCACGAGGAGAGACTTATGAAGTAAGAAACGCAGTCGGATGAAGTTGCCGGGATGCTCGGTCTCAGACTGTAGCTAGGCCGGATAACCGACACGCACCGTGTCCAATCCTTAGTGTAGATTTCGAGTCTAAGTAGAGATTTCCTTTTATGTGTGAGTAATTCTGAATATCCCGTGAGAGGATGGGAGACACCTGTACTTTAGCAATACCCACTAAACAATCAAATGCTAGTCATTCCTATTCACATATAGAATAGGGTCACGTTAATGGATGGTCTCAAATAATTCCAGTCCTTGAAGCACTAATGGAATGTAATCGGATCCTATATCGAAATGCCACCTAGATCTGCATGGATGTATAGCCCAAAAGGAAGTACCCAAGCACGGATCCATTGGGGGATGATCTCAGTGACAGAGAGAGAGACGTGGGCAAGACTCAACAAGCGTCATCACGATCGTCATTATCAACCGAAGGGCAGCGGATCAATCAGCGAGCGACGAGCGAAGAAGAAGGGATGGAGGGAGCAAAAAGTGACGAAAGAGGCCAAAAAAGGGACAAGAAAAAGACCCCCATTTCTCCTATCGACGATAGAAAAAGAAAGGGAGAAAATCGGGCCATTCTCTTATCCCTTTCTTTTATTGGTTATTTCTTTTTTTTTTCTTTTTTGGCTTGTCCTCCTCCTCTTTCCCCTCGAGTTTTCAACTTTCCACACCCCAAAGTCCAAACCCCCCTCCTCGCGATTAAAATTACCGCTGTCGCTGTTTTGCCCTCTCGGACAGGACAAGTGGCGTGGAGAAAAAAGAGAGAAAGAAGACAAGTGAAATAATTAGAGCGAACCCTCGAACCCCAGTGATGTGGGGGAAAATTTCGAATAAATGCTCCCAGCAAGTACAATTTCTATGCTTAAAAAGGAAAATGAGAAAGAAAAGCCTGGGTTGCTTCTATGATCACTGTAATGTTATCACGGAGAAAAAAAGTAAACGCGTCTTCTAGTGGGTTTCCTTCATTGCCAACAAGTCATATGCTGGCGAGCTAATTGGGTAATTTGAAAGTAATATCAATTTGATCGAGATGATTTTACTAATGAGTGATTCACTTGAGAAAATGAAACGATAAATTTGATCCGCTTGACGCGTTTTTTAATTGTCAGGGCAAAGTGAGTTTTGTACGTCGAAAGCCTTGATAATTTGAGGATGGGGATCTGTTGTATAAATAGGAGGGCGTCGGCTTCATCCTATATCTGTAAAATGGGATTCCTATACATTAAATGCATACACATGTATGATAGAAAATAACACGCACATATGTAATGTATGGAAAAAGAATTCCTAAAAATCCCGGAGGAGTGGGGCCCGCGCTCCATTCGAGAGGGTCCCCACCTGCAACCAGTTGGACCCCAACACCCAACCCCAGCTCACACTCGATTCTCTCTCTCTCTCTCTAAACCTCCTACTCCTTCTCCCACCTACTCTTCTCTCTCTACAAACCAGAGAAGACAGCAGTCAATAACAAGAAAGAAAAACAAGATCCCCACGCACTTCCACTGGTCTCTCTTGTCTTTTGGATTTCTCAAGCCCCTTTCGTTTTCCCCCAGCATCCCCCAATCCCCTCTCTCCTCAAATTTTTAATATTCCTTCTCTCTCTATCTCTCTCTCTCTCTCTCTCTCTCTCCCACCCCACACAAAATCTCTGCAGAAGAAGAGGAAGGAGGAGAAGGAAAGTGGCGAGGAGGCCCGCCGGTCAGAAGAAGAAGCAGCAGCAGCAGCAGCTCAGGATCGCCCCCACCATGTATCCCAGGAATTGGAGGGAGGGTTCCTGTTCGTGAGCCAGTTCTTGACGATGGGCACGAAGAGGATGGTGAGGAATCGCGTTTGAATTTGGCAAGAAAGGAGGAGGAAATGGAGTCCCAAAGCAACGCCAACCAAAGCAGCAGCAATTCGGGCTCCGACCACCACCACCACCACCACCACAAGCACAAGCAGCACGACCCCGCCCCCACCGCTCCTCTGCAGCTGGTCCCTCTCTCTTCTTCCCCCAATTCCGCCGCCGAGCCGGGTCACTCTCACGGGTCAACCCTCCATGGCCCATCGTTCATGGGCTCCATCTCTATCCAAACCGCTAAGCCCCCCTCCACACCCCCTCCTCCTCCTCCTCGCTCCCTCCCAACTCCGCCTCCCCGGCTCCAACCCCAACCCCGCCGCCGCCACCGCCGCCATTGCTAAGATCGCCAAGCGGCCCACCAAGGACCGCCACACCAAGGTCGACGGCCGCGGCCGCCGCATCCGGATGCCCGCCGTCTGCGCCGCCCGCGTCTTCCAGCTCACCCGCGAGCTGGGCCACAAGTCCGACGGCGAGACCATCGAGTGGCTCCTCCAGCAGGCCGAGCCCGCCATCATACACGCCACCGGCACCGGCACCATCCCCGCCAACTTCTCCACCCTCAACGTCTCCATCCGCAGCAGCGGGTCCACCGTCTCCGCCCCGCCCTCCAAGTCCGCCCCGCTCTCCTTCCACGGCGGCCTCAGCCTCTACGATGGCGGCGACGCGGGCAGGCGGTTTCTCGCCGGCGGCGGCGGCGGCGCGCTCGGGTTCCACCACCAATTGTACACGCAGGTCCTCGGCTCCGAGCAGGCCGGCGGCGGTGGCGGTGGCGGCAACAACGGCGATAATCCCGGAGAGGGCTACATGACGAAGACGTTCAGGGAAGACCTCTTCAAAGATTCCTCCCACCAGAGCAGCGCCGACGCAGGCTCCGCCGCTTTGCAGGGCGGTAACAAATCCGGAAGGCCCGGAATGCAAGAACAAGAACCCACCTCGGCCCGGTCGTCGTCGGGGGTCGTGCCGGCTCCCGCCATGTGGGCAGTGGCCCCGGCCACCACGAACGGCGGGAGCACGTTCTGGATGCTGCCGGTGGGGAGCGGAGGAGGGGGAGCCGCCGTGGCCGCGCCGGGGGCCGGGATGCACGAGGCCTCGATGTGGACGTTCCCGGCGGGGGCGGGCGGGGCGGCGATGCAAAGGGTGAACTTTCCGGGAGGGGGGAGGCTGACGCCGGTACAGCTAGCGGGGTCGATGCTAGTGCAGCAGCCAATGGGACTAGGGATGACGGAGACGACAAGTATGGCAATCATGGGAGGACTAGGAGGAGGCGGATACAGTAGCGGGGGTAGCAATAGCGGGAGGGTCGATCTGGGGATGAATTTGGAGCAGCAGCATCACCCCCACAAGCAAGGCCAAGCTCCAGGCGGCGGCGGCGGGAGCGATGGAGAAGATGATCACCATCATAGTCATCACACTGACTCATGATAACGATGACGACGATGAAGACGACGACGACGACGACGACGACGACGATAACGAATAAGTTGCAGGTACATATTAAGTTGTGAAGTTGGGGTTTTGTTTTTGGATATACTTTTTGGTTTCCTTTCCTTCTTTGGTCCACTGATCAAGTTAAGTGTGTGGTAATTTTTCATGAGATTTGTCAAGGGTTAATCATTCTTGCTCAGAATTTTAGCAAGCCATGTCGCTTCTTTAGCTTAGGGTTATGATGAATTCTTCCTTCTCCTCCTCCTCCTCCTCCTCCTCCTCCCTTTTCCTCCTCATTTTTTTTAGCTTCCCTCTTTTGGGTTCCTCCATCTTCATCTTGACCTTCTTTCTTTCCTCGGGATCTACGGCTTTGTTGCTGGTTCCGCGTTGATGGGCAGTAGTAGTGTTATCTTATCAGATCCAAAAGTGGGAATCTAGTCTCCAGCTTCGAGCACTTCGAGGCGATGCCAATCATTTCTCCCCCTGGCAGCAGCTCGAGCATGACCTGATACTTGCTGGGCTGCACTGGCTTTTTTTCATTCCCCCCATTCCTCTCTCTCTCTCTCTCTCTCTCTCTCTCTCGCTCGCTCGCCGCAGGGTTGGCTTCATTCTGTTGTCATGATTAGAGCGAATAACCAGATCATAATTATGGCCATGAATGATGGGAGGAAGACGGAGGACAGCGACCGAACGACATCGTTTTCAGGGTCGAGAGGGAGAAGTTTTAGGAGGACAGCTGATTATTTAATAGCTGGCAAATTCGAACCTGGCTTCTCCTGGAGGAAAGAGGGATAAAGAGAGAGAGAGGGGACTATGACAACTTTGGTACATATTCTGATGAATCCATGGCATTTTAGCAATTGACATCTATGTTATTCTTCGCGTAATCCAGTCCCTGTACGCATGACCTGAACGAGGCCTTAGGACTTGAACTCATGTCCCGTCCGGTCCCTTGCCGCCGGATCGGGAACGTTGGATTATGTGCCTAAGTTTTAGTTTTTTATGCTGTCGTGTATGACTTTTTTTGCACGTAGTTTGGTAAATAGAATCGACCACAACAAAAATAACAAAAAAAGGAAGAGTAAGGTAGAAGATTACATGTGTAAATTGTCTGGTCAATCCAGATCATATGCCCTGTTATTCTAATAGGGTCATATCATGTTAAAAATGAATTACTTATACTATCATTCTACGTCGTCATTGATCCATTATGTATCATCATCTATGCGAGTAACTCCTCGAGTTTTCTTTAAAATAACTTCCCTTAGAAATCAAAGCAAGCGATTAATTAAGAAGTTAATAGATGATTATCTAAGGAGTCCTGTTATGTCGAGACTTTCTTCAGCATTTTCGAGCCTTGAGAATAGGAATTCGTCGACGCAAGACTCTCGAACACGGCACGTACGGGTCGATAAAGCTTTAATCGAGCTCCGTTCGACGTAAAAAGCATTAATTGGGAGGTGAACATTCGGAACCAGGGAAATTGCTTTTTCTCTAATAGATAAAAGAAAAAGAAAACATAATTATTCGTAAAAAGGACAATTAGTTATGTCGAATTACTCGACAGCCGTAACGGGATTGGGGCATCGCTCCCCCCGAGTGCAGACGCTTTTTTTTTTTATGATTGGTCGTGACTTTGTGAAGATTCTCATTGGTCACGAACCACGTTTTCAATTTCTTGTCAACTTTTTATTTATTTATTTATTTATTGGAAATTAATTGTATTCCCTGCCCTGCTACATTCCCAAATTCATTTTTTTTTTTGCACCCAAGAAAAGGGGGAAAAATAATTGTCGGGACTATATAATTTATTGATGTCCTCCGATGAAGCTGGAGAACTCGACATGATGCCTGAAAAACCTTCCATTGTTTAGTCTCCGGTCGATCGAAAGAATTTTCACCTCCTGTCGTGTGACATCGGCGTTCGTTCGCCTCCAAACTCTTCGTTGATCTTTGAGAGTGCCATATTCAGTTACAATTTCTAACACAACGAGGGGATGAGATTCGAAAACTCTTTGTCGATCTTTGAGAGTGCCATATTCAGTTACAATTTCTAACACAACGAGGGGATGAGATTCGAAAATTTCGGTTCGTGTACATCATCTTCACGTGCTTACTCGATACAACTAGTGAACGAGACATGTACATATCCGGCCCGCATGATTCAAAGTTTGGCACATATGATGCGTGTAATTACGTAACATCACATCGACTAGATTGATGGATAATCTTATGTTGGGATAGTAGATTTTAGGCCGTGCAATCCTAATCATCTCAATAATTACAGTAAGCAAGGCATGATTTATGGTTGTCCTTGTCAACTGTGGTAATAGTTTCAAAGTCTTCACGAATAATTTGTCGTAGTTGTGAAGATTTTATAAAACAGACGAAATAAATGATATGGTATAGATAAGTTGTAATTCTTTTCTAATGTGCAATGTAGTTTGTCAAATCGTGCAATCATAAAACTTTGAATTAATGCATTGATTAACAGATAAAAGTTCTCCAAAAGGGTATGCTTTCAAACCTTTTTATCTGATAAGAAAGTGTAATTAGTATTGAATCAATTTCATGTTAATGCCGACAATAGGGGTTGTTCGTATGTTGAAACTCTTTATGTTCCCTACCAATTTCCACCAGTTGTAGTCGTTAGATTTGATCATCGATCAATGGCCAACCAATGTCTGATTAGCCAGGAGGGCAATTTAATTTGGATTTGAATAAAGATGTTTACTCATCAAGCCGGTTATAACTAGATGTTACACCCGAGCACTGGGCTCAGTCCAACTTAGACTCGTTCGATGATCACTTTTGGTGACAAAGTGACAATCCCCATTGCACTGCACATGGTCGCACGAGTTTGTACTCCTACAACCATCATGACTTAATTAAACAAGTATGGAATCCATACTAACTCAATTGCATATTTGTACTCTTACATTTTTTTGGGAAAACGACACAAATGATTTATAAATTTTGATCAAATGTGCAATATCGTATTTGAAATTTTAATTAATTTAATATGGTCACCAATCCTCGTTTCATTGTGAAATGTTGTTTTTAAGCTTTTAATTAATTCAATGTAATCCCCGAACTTACAAACATTTTCATAAAAATTTACAAATTACATTGAACATTTACTAACAATTTAAGAATCACACCAAACAAAGTGGAAGTAAATGGACAATATTGCATGTCTACACATATTAAAAATTTACGGACGATATTGTACATTGAATTAAGTTTGGGGATTATTTGTGCTATTATCCTTATTTTTGAAACAAGAGTTTAGCTTTGGTAATCACGACAATCCGTGCTTTCATTTGTATCCCAAGATTCATCAACGCGCGAAGAAAATTGCAAAAAAGATGGATTATTTAACCTGAGCTAGAATGACAATGACACTAAGCCATCATATAATATAATATAAATTTATATATAATGATTGATCATATAAAAAGACAAGCAGGCAATTAAAGCTATGAAAACAAAAAATGACTAAAATATTAACCAAAAAGCATATTAAAGCTGCGAAAACATGATGCCTCCAAGCTGGACTACCTACAATTCTTGACCTCGCGAGATCAGCTGGCTCCCTTGTGCTTATCCGATAAGAATAATTGCAACCGACAAATCAAGAAGCTTCTAAAACTAATATATTTTAGGGCCTGTTTGATTTTTTAAAGAAATCACTGTTCATTTCCACGTCCGGGAAATCGCATTTGGGAAGTAAAAAAGGCATCTCGAGACTGAAAATAGTGGGAGCATATTCATAGTTTATTGAAATTGCAGCATTCCGTGTTTCAAAATTACGAATGAAGTATTAGGAGGGCTTTCGCCTCCCTCTCTCACATTCACCGGTGCAGATGGCTACTGTATCAACCTATCAATTCATCATATAACTTTTGAACAATTTGCGATATATATCCTCCCCACCTAAGAAAGCCTATTAATTTCTAATTATATCTTTTCCGAATTTTACATCCTAGAGTTCAGACGAAACGGTTTAACATCTTATAATTATCATAAGACGCTGAGTACAAGCAACTCGTTTAGAGATCGACGTATGTTTAGAAATGAGCCAAAATTGTTGAGAATAAAATAGGAAAAGCCACTAGAAAAATGGGTAGTTAACTAAGTTCTGAATTTGACAGCTTTTATATGCGAAAACTTCACCATGGTCACCACCCAGCAAATTTTTTTTTTTTTTTAATGTACCGTAATTTAAACCAGGAAATCTCAAACCACGAAAGAGACACGTTTCACTTTGAAGTGCCACCAAATGCATTATTAAAAACTAATTACTTCTATGATTCCTTGTAATTTTCGGTGGCCAGATTCCTGTTAATCAAAGGTGCTTTAAACTAATCAATTTAATAGACTAGTCTCAGTATGTCTATCACTACACCAGAAATTATAAGGTTAAGTTAAGCCGGGTCAGCAGGATATGAAATTTGCCGTAACTTGTTTCCAAGGACCTTCTTAGAGATTCGACAACTGTCAGGTAATCCAAAGATGAAGTTGAAACCAGAACCGTGTCTCGACTTACTATCATCATCGCTCACTCCCTAGATCCAGAAACTGCGAGCTCGATTCGACTCGGACGTGCCGTGGGCAATATAGCTAATGAAAGAGAGACTCCCAGAGGTCATTGGGATGAGGACGTACTTCGAACATCCCTACATCGTAAGCTCGTTGAGATTATGCCGCCGAATCGCATGAAAGCTGATTCAGATACAGCAAAGAGAGAACAAAATTTTGTGAGCAGCACAAACAGAGCGAAGCTCCAAGACAAAACTTAAGTCCACTTTGAGCGGTTAACCGCAGGTGGATCCTTCATCATCTTCGTGTCCAACCAAAAAGTTTAACCCCGGCAATAACTTCGACCTATCTCCAGTTGATGAGCATATCGATGAGGCATGGATATTCAATTCCCCATCCGCTATAATACTTATCGATGAAAACTTGCCGATGTTAACCGTCCCAATAAACGAGGGAAAGCAAACCTCATCTACTGTCGGAAACCACTCAGACCTGTTTTAAGTATCATAAAAGCATAAAGGAAAGAACAAAGCGGATGGGCAACCATAAGAAATAATAGGATCTGGCCGAAGAAAGCGCAGATTGACCAAATGTTTTGGGCGTAGAGACATCCATAGTCATCTTGATAAATTCCCGTAAGTGAAACCAAAGGTGCGGTCAGCACTCTGCTTCGCTTCAGGTTCTGGGCAAGAAGTCCAAGACTAAAACCGGACAAGGGTTGCCTTACCTAACTGCAATCCTTGGCATTGAGAGTTCTAATGTCTCAAGAGAAGTACAATTAGCTGACATGAAGTGAGGTGAAATTAAAAAGTCATATCAAGCAAGTCTTAGTACGTTAACATCATGATTCTATTTGTCATGCCACTGACAAATTGCCCTACACTTGGTAGTTTTTTCAATTCGACAAGTCTTTACATGCATCCCCAGTATATATGCAGAGGCCCCATATCGCAGGTGCATTTCATTCAGCACAACTCTGAGAATCAAGCAAGTACAAGAAACGATTGGAACAGCTATTCTATCTTTCCTCAGACACATGAGCGAAAAAAAAAATAAACATTTTCTCAGGATGAGTATGTACTGAAATATCAATACCATGGCAAAATCAAAGAACTTATTCAAGGTCATCCGACTGATGAGATGCTAAAAGCTTATAGCAACAAAAAGACACAATATTCAGTAGCAAAACAACTAAAACCATACCAGCAGGCAAAGGCCTACTATCTTGGGCATTGGGCAAAGAAGTCATTATTGCAGCGACAAGGCTTCACTAAGAATTAACCGGAAGAAGTCTTTTTCTGCTGAAAAATGACAGCATAGACAGGCACAGCGACGCCAATGCTGAAGGCAGTAAAAACAGCAAGAGACATCTTCAGCCCTTGATTTTTCATCCTGTCCAAGTTGTACATATGCTTTGCATGAAGGTAGTAAGGTTCATCATGGCCATGTGCATGCCCACCTCCCATCCTTTTCACCCCAGTTGAGTGGAAATTTCTGCTGACTGTCAAAAAGGAAAAGCAACGATCACAATGGCAAGAAATTCCAAGATGATCTTGATGATGCACACCATCATTCATGCTAACTGTTGTGTTCTAAACACTGAGAAAATGAGATTTCTTCTCAAGTTAAAATAGAAAGCAATGTCATAATTAGATTGACCGAGTACACTATGCACCATGTTAATAAAGACAGACAAGTGAGATTTGTTTTCGAGTTAACAATCATCCAAGGATGTATCTCGAAACTCAGAGGCCAAAGCTCAGCCGAATGATTGTTCTAACCAACAATGGAATCATAAGTGAAAGTAGCAGTGATCATGATTCCCCACTGGCTTCTCACTGCCCATCCAACACGTAGACGCATTATAACAAACATCGGGCATGTGTAACTGAGATTAAACCAGCTGAGAAGAAACTGGAAAAGCCTTATGAATATTTTCTACATGCAAAGGAACTTCTGAATATGGTCCACGACATCTAGTGGCAGTTAGCTGGACCAAAATGCATTTTATTCCCACGATAGCATGGATTAAAACCATACCCATACATATAAAGCATCAACTAGCCGTCAACCCTGAAGAGCTTTTTAATTCAAAAGAACAAGGATAATAGAAATCGAGCACGATTCAGCATGTCACAGGTACATCCAAATATAACCGAACACACAAGTAAAGTCAAAGTACTAATTTTGCAAAGTATTGTGTTCTCCGGGCAAGTAAGGGCACACAAAATGCACTGAAAAAGATTAGCATCCCAGCAATTGAATGAACATGCCGATCAATCTACACTCGATTAGATGAAGGGGGGGGTAAGAGACTAATGCGTGATGGGGTGAGTGATTCCATCGAGCTATGTTGGATGCTCCCACATCAGAGACCAAACTTAGCCAGAATTTATGTATTTCTCCATCAAATAAATATATATGAATTGCAGGAAGACTTCAAATGTTTACATATCATGAAACTCCCTGCAATCTACTCCCCTGCTTTTATATAAGTCAAAAATTAAAGTTTGCTAAGATGTCAATGCTCATCATCAGCACACAAAGTTAGCAAACGAAAAACAATTTTCGAGCATCGTAAATGCAATAGGTTTCGCTTTACCTAATGTAAATTTCAACAATCAATCAGAATCAGTGCACATTCTATGCACACTAGAAGCTCAACGCCGCTCTATTAAAATTTCCCGAGAACCCATCATTTCCTCTTCAAAAGATTGCAAAATCCAGTGGCACGAGGTTCTAAATACGCCACCGCACCATCAATAACCCTAACGATTAAGACCGAATATATCCAAAAACCCTAAGCGGCCCGAACTCCACGTTCAAGCAATATCCTCCCAATTTTCAAGGACGATTTAATCTCTATTCACTTTCGAGGCGCAACGTCGCGGCCGGAGCGCGACCACGAGAGGCCAATCGCACAAAGGAACGAACTTTATTTTTCAAACAAAGATCTCCCATCTCTCCCTCGAGGGAAAATCTCAGAATCGAAATCACCAAATCCAAGAACTCGACCGTACAAATCCTATCATCCGATTCAGTTTCAGAGTTGGAAAGGGGACGGAAGACAGGGCTAAGAAGACAAAGCTTGGAGAGAGGCGATTCAAGGAGGGGGGGTCGGTGGCGGACCTGATTTGGAGGCGAGCGGGGCTGAAGAAGAAGAAGCTAGAAGCTTCGATGCAGATCTCAAGCTAGTGCTCAACGCCATGACGAATCTCGCAAACGATCAGCCGCCACCAGTCTCAGCTACGACTCTGTCCTCCTTGCTTCCTCTCTCTCTCTCTTCTCTGCTCTTCTTCTCGTCGCGACGGCTTTTGCAGAGAAGTCAGGCGAAAACGGAAGGCTTTCCCGGTTGGTGTCTGGATCCGGGAAAGCCCGGCCATAAATGGGCCGGGCTCGCCGGCATGGGCCAGGCCCATTTCCAAATCCCATTTTTCTTTTTTTTTTTCCTTCCCTCCGAATCCATTTCGCCTTTTCGAGTTTTTGCCGCCACTCTCTCTCTCTACTTTTCCTCTTCTCTGTGACCGACCGACCGTCCATGGCCATGGCTTCAGCCGCTCCTCCCATAGTCATCGACGACGAGGATGACGACGTGCGTCCCCTTCCTTTTCCTTCTCCTCCTCCTCTCTCTGATCTTGAAACCGCGGCGCTGCGTTCGTTCTCCTTGTCCGGCGCCCGACTGACCGACGTTCGTCTCTCTCTCTCTCTCTCTCTCTCTCTAGGATTTCGACTGGGATGCGGCCGTCAGGGAAATCGACGCGGCTTGCGAGAGCTCGAGGCCGCCCGCTTCTGCGGACCCGTTTAGGACCCCGCGCGTCCCGCTCGCCCCCTTGGGCAATGCGGCCGCACCTCGCGTCCTCGGCAAGAAGTGCAACGGGGTTTCTCGACAGTCGACGCTCGATAGCTTCGTAGGGAGGTCCTCGACGAGAGCCGAGCCGGACAATTCGGCGGTTTGGGTGGAGGAGCGAATGCGGGTCCACTGTGATGATGCGGCGAGCTGCGTCGAAATTGATCCCGAGGCGGCTAAAACTTGGATATACCCAGGTTTCGATTCGGATAAATCCAAGGCTTCTTTGCTCTGTCCGTTTAGTTTCCTCTCGGCATCGGGGCAGGGTTATTGATGATCGAGATTATGATGTTTCTTGAAACATCTGTCATTCTATTTTTGTTTCGTTCTTTATGGTTTGAGCTCGCGACCTGTCGACTGTCTTGATGGGGCCTTCCGGGGCACATTTCTTTACTATCTACAGGGCATTGCTCGTGTACTCCCCTGTATGATATTACGCGACTCTCCAATTCACTTTTATTTATTAGTTGAAGTATTGTAAAATATCGAGACTTGCCGGAGGATTGACGTGGTAGGATGCTGAATTGATGGGATGTGCTTTCACCGATGAAGCTTAAAATTGAGATTCTCTTCTTCTTTTTTTTGCCTTTTATTTTTCCTTCAATTGTTGTTGTTCCTGTGTTGGATAGCAGTGTTGAGTGTACGAATCCCACTGTGTTTTTTAATCCAACTAGAGTTCGTGAATTTGACTCTTTGCTTCCTTGAAGACTTGAAGTCTGTGGATTAGTGGAGCTTCGCTTCAATTTATTGGAGTCATAATTTGTCAGAAGTACAGTTATCCAATTAAGGTTTTGTTAGTAGCCCTGAAACTCAAACTTTATTTTTTTTTCTTGGTTGCAGTGAACGTGCCGCTTCGTGATTATCAGTTTTCTATAACAAAGACTGCACTTTTTTCGAATACATTGGTTGCGTTGCCAACAGGACTTGGGAAGACACTTATTGCTGCGGTCGTGATGTTTAACTATTTCAGATGGTTCCCTGAGGGTAATATGAATCAACTACTATTCTTCAACACGAGAGTGTCTGGTTATTGATCCATATATTTTGAAAGTTTTAAGTTCACATGCTCATGAAGAGGATGAGGGTGGGGGCAAGAAGGATTTAGGTTCCTCATGCCTTTCCTTGGGCAAATGACTGATTAGCAACCGATTTTAAGAAGTAAAAATTTTAAGTTGTTACTTGGGAAAACATCATGCTGTGTCATCTCGCTCGATAACATTGCTCGCCAGAATTACATTTTAAATTCCTAAGATCGAACCAGTCCAACTAATTGAACTGGCTGGTCAGGTTTTTAGAACATTGCTTACAGTTACCATCTATATAGAGGCATCATTATCCATTTCTTGAAATTCTTTTTTCCTTGATAGGGAAAATAGTCTTCACTGCTCCCTCTCGTCCACTTGTGATACAACAAATAGAAGCATGCCATAATATTGTCGGTATACCACAGGTTAGATTCTGGTTTTACTCTCCGTGAGATTCGCTGTTATAGCCTTGCAAAGTCTTATTCATGTTAAAAATATTGCAGGAATGGACGATCGACATGACTGGCCAGATGAGCCCTGATAAAAGAGTTCACTTTTGGAAGACTAAACGAGTATTTTTTGTTACTCCTCAAGTGCTAGAGAAAGACATTCAATCTGGTGTGTCTCTAGAAGCTATAATCACATACCATGTTTGGGATTGATGCTGATGAGGGAGATATTTATAGTTTATCAAGCTGGCACAATGACCCATCAGGATTCTACGGAATAAAGTCATTAGTAGAATTGGTCATATTTTGCAGGAATTCTTAAAGTGAGATCATATCTACCAAAGTATCTTTGTTGTAGGGTTGAAACTTTGGATCCCATTAGCTCCTGTAGCTTTCATCTCTCAGTGTTAGTGTCAAGTTTGTCATGATTTGAGGAATGTGCATGTTAGTACTTAAAATTCAGTTTATGAAAGAAATGGTAATATAGATGCAAAATTCTTAAGATGTCCATCTTAAGCCACATAAATCAAAGCCAATAAGGAATCCATCCTGTCTTGAAGCTCTTACATCGAGTGGAAGTGGAACAGGGTTATCATCTGAAATTGGTTTTGTAATGAGTCTTTGTTAAAGCTACTTTTCGAGTCAGCCAAATGAGAATTAATGGATCTCTAACATTGAAGTGTACTCTATTAAGTTAGACAAAATGAGTAAGTGATACGTTTAGATTACTCATATTATAAATAAATGAAGTAGAAGGAATCAATGGTTGGTTGAATTAAAGCCCAAGATTATAAGTGGATGCTTATAAGCTGGAGGGAATATATTAATAGCAGGTATATCGCATGCTTGTACAAGCTTTGCAATTTAGCCGTCAGATTCACTTTCTTTTTTACATTTAAAGTGGCAAAGTTCATATGTACCATTTGAATGAATGTTTATTTTCTAACATAAAAGTATTTACATTGTGGAAGGCCATTCAAAGGACATGTATAATTATGAAGATAATCTTCTCTCTCTCTGTTTATCATTTGCACGTAATAGCTTCACTTTTGGTAATATAATATTTGTATTGTTTTTTGAAGCCATGGTGTTGGGGTTTCTGTTTGTTGGCATGACCATCTAGCATTTCACATATGATATTGTCTGCATTAAACTCACGTACTCTTGAAGTGTTTGTAATATGTAAACCATTTCTATGCCTAGTGCATACAAGGATAATAGCATGATTGTTCCTTCTGCATTTTAGATGATGCCAATAGAGACTTTTAGGAACTTTTGTGCCTGCATAACTTTACTGGATAATATTTTGATTATCAATTCTTAGGTTGTTAGAAAAAATATTCTTAGGTTGTTAGAGTTGGCTCTTCAGTTTCTGTTGTTGAAACTTATCTTGCTAATAAGTTGAGTTTTCGCAGGAACATGTTTGGTGAAACATCTCGTCTGCCTGGTGATTGATGAGGCCCATCGAGCCATGGGAAACTATTCATATTGTGTTGTTGTTAGAGAGGTTAGTCTTCCTTTCTTCTAGTTCTTAATGAGGTATTTGTTATTATCTTTTCCAAGAGAAATGTGTATATGCGTTTTATTCAAGAGTGTATTTAGGTTCATCTTTTGTGAAGGATATAAGGCTTATATTCAAATTTTCCAGTTGATAGCCCGACCTGTGCAGCTGAGGATATTAGCTTTAACAGCGACACCAGGATGTAAGTATTGTGACTACTGTTTACATATGTTTTAGAATATTCAGTAGATTACTCAAATTCTTACATAAGGCAATTGTCAGCAAAGCACCAGACCATTCAGCATGTAATTGACAATTTGATCATATCAACCCTTGAATATCGCAATGAAAGCGACCCTGATGTCGGCCAATATGTTCATGACAGAAAACTAGAGTTGATTGAGGTATATAATTTACTGTCATTTTTATCTATTCTTGAAAGTATATGTGCTCACTTATACTTTTTTTAATGCCACCAGGTGGCTATGGGCAAAGAAGCTATCGAGATAAATGATTTGCTTTTGAATGTCATCCGCATCTATGCAGCTCGACTTAATGCAATGGGCATAATGCTGAATCGGGATTATCAAGCTGTATGATTCCATCTACTTTACGTGTCCATAGACACCTTATGAGATAACACAAATTCGAATTTCAAATATTGCTCCATTTTTGTGTTTTCAATGTTTGACTTTATACCCAGTTGAACTTTATTGGGTGTCCAGATTGTCAACATGGTGGCACACCATCGAAATCCCATGACGAAAAGTTTATGATATCGCCTAACTTTTGTGATGCTCCACTGCCCTTTCTACTTTTTAAACTGGATAAATTATGAGATCTTTGTTGCAGAATGCAGTGAATGTATGGTTGATAACATAACTACGATCTTTATAACAATGGGGTCCAAGCCTTTTGTGTTTCTTTTAAGATATTTGCTATGCAGAACACTAAGTAGTAAGATTTCAGTTTGATGTGTTTCTTGCTGGACTTTTACTCTGTACCTTATTTGATTTTATTTGTAAGATGGATTTTACACGATTATTATTCTCTAGAATCTCTTTGGAGAAAAAAATAAAACATCTCATTGAGGGAGAGATGGTTTAAGACATCTTGTAAACTCCTTTATGCTACTCTTAGATTGCCCAGAAGTTATAGTTATTTGATAAAATATTACTTAAATCGTCTGTTCTGTGGAACAGTGATAACTAGTTTGGCATTTATGCTAAGTGACAAAAGTATATTTGACCTTGCATCATCCTTGATGCTTGTTATGGAACTATTGAATGGCTGAACATGATGAATGAGTCTTGTCTTGCAAATGATGATGGCTGTCATGCTGGAAACAGAGGGTTCTTGACCATTATCCTTTTGGATTTGAATGGTGCCCCTTCTGCTCTCAGATAAGATATCATTGGTTAGATTCTGATTGCTTGCTTTAATAAGTTGTACATGATAGAAAAGTTTTCTTGGGTATGCCTCGGAAAGTGCAGAAAAAATGTACTTCCCCTTAAAATAAAATTTCAGTCGCAATTTTTTCTCTTCTGTGTGGGTTGCATTTGATTTTCTCATGTGCGTTGCCCGGCTCATCATTAGCTTTTCCCCTGTTACGATCATTGTTCATTATTCCCGGACATGCACTTTAAAGTCATCTTTTTAACTTTTGCAGTTGAGTCCGTCAGACTTGCTTAATTCGAGGGATAGATTTCGTCAAGCACCTCCGCCTGAACTTCCGCAATTGAAATATGGAGAGGTTGAGAGGTTTTTTGGAGCCCTCATCACCCTTTATCACATTCGCAAATTACTCTCAAGCCATGGCATAAGGCCAGCATATGAGATGCTTGAAGAAAAGTTGCACCAGGGGTATGGCAAAGTTCACTTGTTTTATATATTTATATGTTGTGTAAAAGATGAAAATCTTACCTTTTGGAGGCATGCTACCTAAGCTCGTTGTTCTCTATAGATGTAGAGCTTATCAGATGTAGTGGCACTTACATATGACTGCAGTTCCCCGAGTGTTCAAAAGTATTTTTAAGAATGGTATGAGGTTGTACACCCTTCTCTCCCACATTTAGCCAATTATAGAATACGTTTCTACAAATGTGGCTCTTCAGTGGATATGTTCCTTTAATTAAATTTGTTTTTGGTTCTCTGCTCGACACCCATGGAAACCCTCTTATGCCCCACTAGTTGTCGAAAACCACTTATTGCTTACTGAGTTTTGAGCACTGGTGGACACCTGTGGTATGGGAAGCTTGATTTCACTGCACCAAGCTTCGATTGGTCAAAAACTACTTACGCCCTACTAGTGGTCGAAAGTCACTTATTGCTTCCTGAGTTTTGAACATGGGTGGCCACCTGTAGTATGGTAATCTAGGTGTGGCGCTGGGCTTCTATTGCATTTTTCATGGAACATGAAAAGTAAAAGAAGAAAACACACACCAGCCTTCATGTGAGAATGGGTTTGCAGGTGGTGAAATCATAGCGAGACCCTCTGCATTTGCTTCAGCAGTGAACTTTTAGTCCACTTTTATTGATCATCTGAAAGGAATATCTATTAGTGTTAACACTAGGCAACTCTTTGCATCTTGCCTTTATTCGGTTACATGTGTGATACTCCTTTTTTCACTGACTCTAATGACAGACTTGTACAAGTTTTAAGCAGATTACAAATATCATCTCACGTTGACATTTTTATCATGGTATAGTGTCAAATGTTGACATAAAATAGCACATATTTCTGAACTCTATTCAAATTCTGCAGGTCTTTTGCGAGCTTGATGAGTAGAAATGAGGATATTCATAAAGCGAAACTCATAATGCAGCGGAACTTATCTCATGGTGCACCTAATCCAAAAATATCAAAAATGTTAGAAGTGTTGATTGACCACTTCAGTACGTGGGCACGGTATTCTTTAAATTAGCAAGTTCTTGATTATACAGCCTATATACGTGTGATGTGCCAGATATTTGTTGCTTGTGTGTCAGTTTGAGTTCCGATTGTCTTTGCTGAAACCATAGGCGACATGAAGATAATAGTTTATGACAAATAGTGAATGGAAACTAGAAGCATTTCTACATAGCAGTTAGTTGTCTAGCTTCAGCTATCATCTATAATTCATCATAAAATTTTAATTGATTAATCGGTTGATAATAAAAGAGATTGTTTATTATTTGACAAATGTGATGACCAAACTATAGAATAGTTATGGAAACTGGTGCTATTGCTGTAGCTTATCTGAGCAGATGGCACAGGCAGCTTGTTAGCTTACAACAGACCTTATAACCTAGGAATGTTCTTTTTTGATATCTTTCATCTAATCTGATGGTGGACAGATTTCTTAGTTGGATTTCCGGTATTATGGATCTTACATTCTGGGATTCAATCTGATGCCTATTTTTGTCAGCAGAAAAAAATGATCCTCAACGGTCGAGGGTTATCATTTTCTCAAACTTTAGGGGAAGCGTCAGGTAAAATGTCATTATATGGACCTATTGTTGCTTGTTGCAATATCTCTTGGAATTACTTCATCGCATTTTTTAAGGGGACTTCTTTTGCTGCGGCTCTTAATAATACTTGATTCAGGGACATTATGGATGCATTGTCAAACATTGGGGATATAGTCAAAGCGGCACAATTTGTTGGTCAAAGTTCAGGTTTATTTTTCACTAAGAATTTATTACTTTGCCATCGTGAGATTTCTAGGAATTATTTGTCTTTGAGAGATCCATGTCTTTATTCTTAGCAATCACTTTGTCATTTTTAAAATTATGAGGTGACTTTTCTCAGAAGTAGCTGTCGGATGAACATGAGTATTAAGATTTACGATCAAGTCCTCTCCATAATACATCGAGAAATCACTTAACAATGGAAATAACGATGCATGGATGTGGATGTGTTGCAATGCAAATGCAAAAAGCATAGCTTGTTGAGGTGGAGATATCAAGCAGTCAGTTTTGTGTTACCGCCCTTAATTTTAAAGCTATAAGTGTCAGGATTCATCATGGATCTCCTCCGGTTAAGAAATCTTTGTCTATTTTAGAGTCTAAATTGATCTAAGTCAGCAACATTTTTGGATATATGCTACTAGCACTGCTGCACAACAGCTATCACTTTATGCCAATTTCATACCATCAAGGCCGACTTCAAGTACTGTTATTGCATGCACTCTCTGGAGTGTTCTTCCATTGCGGATATGTTGGTTATCCATTGAAAATGCTTTTAGGAACTCCACGTACTTGAAGGATAATAAGAGTTATCTGGAGAATAACCTGGATTGAAAAGATAGCCTCTCACTCTGTTCTCTCTATTGACTGATTGACATAGCCGTTTTCCCTTTGAGAAGTAGGATTTATATTTGGGTAGTGACGAAAAGCTTATTGGGAGCTACATGTGTTTACTACAGTTACAATCTAGGTTACAGGTTTCATAACTGTCCCAAAATCAGCAGAATTCATTTATGATATGATTAAAGGGGAGGATAGGATCAAATATTCTTTTTGAAATGCAATTGTTGGAAAGTTTTAGTTTCCATTTGAGGTTACCAGTCCTGCCACTCAAACAAGTAACAAATTTAGATTGTAATCTAGTATCTTGATAATACAGAATCATGAACACGTGAAGAAATGAAAGAAGGCAAATGTTAGTCATTGATTTTCACACTATTAAGCAGCATGGGATTTGGACTTGTTGACTTCTAATTACTGTATTCATGCTTGGTTTCTGTGTCAGGATTTCCTCTCCATTAGTTTGGTAATTTTCAGTTTACAGTTCCACTTTTAACTATGGGAAATTCTAATGATGGACGGAACTTTCTTACATTTACCCTTTATTTTCATAGATGAATGTGCAATCGTTTGATTTCTAAATTGTGGGTTTGCCAAACAATTTGTTGATTGGATGTTCTTTTACAGGAAAATCACTTAAGGGACAGTCACAAAAGGTTCAGCAGGCTGTTCTGGAGGTAATGAGGTGATCATATGCTGCTTCTCATGACCCTTGATTTATTCTGACGTTGTTTCCCTGCAGAAATTTCGAGCTGGTGGATACAATGTCATTGTAGCCACATCGATTGGTGAAGAAGGTCTTGATATCATGGAAGTTGACCTAGTAATATGTTTTGACGCTAATGTCTCACCTCTACGTATGGTACAGCGCATGGGAAGAACTGGAAGGAAACATGATGGACGTGTGGATATCCTTTAATGTTTTTTTATGCGATCGACTAGGTTGTGAATTTTTCGGCCTTAAAAAAATAAAAAAAAGATAAAATTGCTTATAGCTTTCATATAAGTGGGATATGAAAGCCAATGCGTTATTCATTCTGTATTCTGTCATTTTCTATCTTCCCTCTCTCTCTCTTTGCTTTTCTCGAGGTCCTTCGTCATCATTGTGTGTTGGTTACTTAAAGCTTACCTCAAATTGTCCTTGACTAAGTTTACTAGTGTTAGCTTGTGAGGGGTCAGAGCTGAAGGGTTACCGGAGAAAGCAAGCTAACAGCAAGGCAATTAGTAAGCACATGCGGAATGGTGGAATTGCAAGTTTTAATTTCCATTTGAGTCCCCGAATGGTGAGATATGATGAAGTTGGAACTAGATAATTCTTCCATGTCACAGTTTTTCTATAACTTTGAAATACCTCTTCTTGTAGATTCCACATATTTTCAAACCAGATGTCCAGTTTGTTGAGCTATCAATTGAAAAGTTTGTTCCTCGTGGAAAGAAAGTTAAAGATGATGACATTGTTGAGATGCCAATGTGGAAGAAGAATTTAACTGTTGCGGAATCTGATATCATTGCCAAATACTTCAATAATTCTGGAAATAAATGGAGACCATCTCTTATTGCTTTTCCTCACTTCCAGACTTTTCCATGTAGAGTGCACATAGTCATGCATTCATGCAGAACAGGTATGATGATCGATGCGATGCAACATTTGCAAGGACGACTTTTTTCTAAAGATAAAGATGGTCTCTCTGTCGAGGTTTGTTCCTGTCCCGTCAATATATTGCCGTTCATTGTTTTCTCTGCCAGTGTTACTTATTCATGCATCTGATTCAGGAGAAAGACTTCTCACTTGAACAACTTGGATCTAAGTCGGTAGAACAACACGACAATGGTGGTCAAGGTATTGTAGTTTGAGAGGCATCTACCCTATAAATAGTTTTTGGACTAGATGTCCTCACTTTTGTTGAGTTGTCTACTTGAAGGTTTCTTGTTCTGGTATGAAATTAATAGAGCCTGACAAAACTATGCAACCCATCATACGATCCGTTGGAGCAGTCAATTTAGCTTTCGGCAATGGTTGTTATTCATCATGCACATGTGACCTATCTATTGTTCCAAAACTAGCTGAGGGAGCAAACTGTCAAGAGGGGTAGAATGTATAAGGGGTCATACACATGAGAAGGGTCGTGAACTTCTATCAGAATCTCAACAACTATGTCATTTGGAGTGATGGCCTGAGTTGCTGGTGTTAATAGCATCTAATATTTGTGCATGCACTTAGTCTGGTAACCAGAACCTCCTTCAATAGTTTGTACCATGCTGTGGACAAAAATAACTACCGCATGTTGCTGCATGTTGACTCATTTTCTCTTTCCTAAGTAGATGCACACCGCGGGATGTATGTGTGAGTCTGTTTGTGTGAATGTATATGCTCTAGGGGCACACGGCAGGTTGTATCCGAGTCTCTGTGTGTGTACGCATATACTCATTACTTTTTTGCTGAGGACCTTCTTGATTTAACAAGTGATGTATTGGTCATTTATAGCATTTATTCGTGTTTTCATTTTGTGTGCTTTTAGATTAGTTTATAGAGTGAGTGTACTGTGTTTCCAGAAATTTTATTGATTAAATTAGTAGTTCATATAATAGCCATATTTCTGTTTTTCCTTGTCATTTATGTACATGCATAATTTCCCACTTTCAGATAATTATATTCTAGGAAAATCCTTTTGTGTTGATTCTTTTGACAGATTTGCTGAACTTTGATGATTGTCCTGATATATATAAGCAAAGGAGTATATCAGATGCACCTGTGCAGACCTCAGAAACTGCAGATCGCCGTTGCTTGTCTACTATAGCTAACAAAACTTCTCCAGTGCACTCTTGCCTCTTTAGTTCAGATTTTGTGTCTGTTGACAATCTTGGAAATGTCCTAATTTTGTCCGTCCCTTCACTTCCTTCCACAAAAGACACACAAAGTGATGACATATACCTGAAATGCCCCAAGAAAGGTTCTGGCTGTTTCTTAGCTGCAGCTCAAAGATCGGAAGAAGTGTGCATGCCATTTGGGGATTCTGTGCAACGAGCTTCTGCTCAAACAGGATGTCTGAAGAGTGAAGCTCAGGTCCTATCTACAGTTTTTGACTTCGAAGCTCAGCAAAATGAACCAACAGCTATGGACATGAAGAACATTGAGATAGAAAACCTGATTGGAGAATTGCCAGATGGAGGAGAAGATACCAATGGAACACTGGAAGCTTTAAAAGTCAGAGAGCCATTTCATCCGGCCAGTGGATGTAATGATGACGAGGAAGATACGGAATTTAGTCCCCGACTTACCAACTACATAGAAAGTGGAGTTGTTCCTGAATCTCCTATTAATGGTATCATGTGTCCTAACATCTCCCTTTGTACATTTGTTTTCCGTAAAACTTGGCAACTAGAAATTTGCTCCGACCAAAATTGATGTTGTGGGCAATGTGGCTTTGCAGGAGGATCGCATGGTAAAGACAAAAGTGCCTTTATCATCCCAGATCTTGTTTTGTCTCCCATACTTTGCAGCAACCACCTCTTTATGTCATCAAGTCAAGGGAAAAAGAAGGAACTTATACAAGAATTTGATTCATGTAGAGAAATTGTTTCTGGTTCGCCTACATATAACAGAATACAAACTCCCGTAGCAAACATTAAGGGTGGTTCTGACGAAAGTAAATGTGGCCATGCTTCTCCAGACAATCGCATGACACCAGAAAATGATATCAACAGTGGCCATAGTAAGAATTGGTGCTTGACTCCTAATACTAATTCAAACAGTGTGAAAGGTAGAAAGAAGCTCAGAAGGCTGCGAAGAGCTGGAGACTCTGTACGTAGGCAGGACCTGAATCGCAAAGATAATTGCAATGTCCCCACGGTGGAATCTCATGGTTTTTTTCCTGGTGCCAGCACATTTCAAAATCAAAATAACTATTACCAGGGTAACGGACTTTTATATACATTTTTTTTCTGTAACATTAGTCCAGTTTCTCAATTCTGGGATCCTAACTTTCATTCTATTATTTAAACTGCTATAAATCCTCATTATGCTTCATCTTAGGTACCATTACTATGGATCTCCATGCATATTTACCAATGTGGTGTTCATTTTGCCTTCAGGTAAAAAGACGACAACCAATAATGCCAGAGCCTACATTGAAGAGGAAGCTGAGTAAGTATCTCTTTAAATCATCCATTCTTGCAGTGAGTATCTTCTTTTGATGTGTTGCTGTTATAACAGGATTGCTCTGGTTGATGTTCGATATAACATGGCAGTAAATTGTAGCTAGAGAAAGTGATGATTCTTTAAAGGAGCAGGACCAAGAAATGATTGCATATTGGTGAAGGACAGTTTTATTGTTCCGTCATATGAAGACAGATAGATTGTCCGTGATTGGTGAAAATGAATACCTGCTCATAAATTCAAAGCAGTTTTGTTAAATCTTGGTGATCAATTAATTTTATTAGATGGTTAATAGTTACAAAATCCATGTTAAAGTCTACAAGTATCTTGTGTGTTAATGACCAAGATCTATTTCAGTATGTTACAAACGGTGGTCAACTAAAGTCAGTAATGTATTCGAATAAAAGTTGGTAAATATTCAAATAAGAGTTGATAAGTTTTTCAAAAGTTGTTAATTGGAAAACTATCAGATAAAGTTTGGGAACTTACTCCATCAAATATTGGTCATTTTTTTTCAATCTAAGTTGGTAATTTTGTAAATTTCGAGATGTGAATTTTGGATGCATGAAAGGAATACAATGGATTTTTCCCTCTTGGAGAAGCCAATCTGCTCATATTGATATATATATTTTATATGTTTTACTGAAGTCTTTCTTTTTTTGTCTAATGTCTCCTTAAAGTTGTTGACAAGTAGCTATCATGGCCATCGGTAGGAACATTGTGCAACATAAAGATTACAGGATGAGAAATTGCAGCAACCAAACTAGTTAAGACTTAAGATCCATTGACGATTTCAGAATTGAAGCAATCAAAATAACAAAATATAGGGGAACTACTTTTGTAAAGATCCAATATTACAAGGATTCTCTACACAAATTGGAAATCTTGAGAAAAAATAGGTCATTTAGTTGATCTTTCCTTAGTGCATGGGTTTGCTTTAGGGGAGTTCATGTTACAATATGAAATGAGGAGACTATTGCATGCGGATTGAAAATAAGGTTCAATTACCCTACTGTATTACATGATGACTGATATGCTTGCTTGCTTTATGGTTCTGCTTAGGGTATCTTCGGGAGATGAAGCATCTGAGGATGAAGAAGATGACCTTGACAGAGATACATATGAGGATAGCTTCATAGATGACGGGACAAATCCTACAGCAGCAAATACTCAAGACATTACTTGTACGGTTGATATGATGGCAGTGTACAGGTCCTTTCCTCTCTCTCTCTCTCTCTCTCTCTCTCTCTGTGCATGCCCACGGGATCGGTATATGAGGTGATATGCAGAAAACGGATGCATGGCAAATCTAGCAAATTTTAGGCCTGCAATCACCATATTAAGGGAAGGGAATGCAATTTTGCTGTGCTGCTATGTGGAGAACTTGGACATTTGTTTTTCAGTCAACTCCAAAAATGCAAATCAACAATACAAATTGGAAAAGAAGTCAGATTATTTGTTTAGAAAGGTTTCTGTCCCGCAGACCTTTCATGCAGAAAACGGGGAACTGGATAATCTTTATGCATCTTGTGAAGCAGCTTAGTTGAAAAACATAACATCAGTTAATTACCTGCACTTAAATGCAGTGTGTTTTCAAGGCTAACAAAACTCAACTTTTTGTATGCATGGAGTTCGTTGATTAGAAATACAAAGCAACTAGCTGAAGCTTTTAGAAATTGACAGAAAAAGGAAAATGCTGAGGAATTGCTCCTTTTAAGTGCTCACTGAATGTAGTGCTACATGAAAGGGACATGGGGCATCGTTTAGCAAAGTTCAATGCTACAATTTTGATAGATGGTCTACATAAATGTTACGGTCAATGATAGCAGCAAATAGAGATTGGATATAGAAATTTTTAAATGTTTGAAATTGGAAGTGGGGTTCGTCGACTCAGGCCTGACTTGATGTATGAGAAGCCCTGTACATGTTTGGTTTCTGCTTTTAATCTTTTCTATGTTCCAAGTTCCATTTTGTATGTATCATGCTAGCCAAGGATAAGTAAATTAGTCAAATGTAATTTCCATTCTTCATGCATAGCCAGGCAGTTCCCAAAATTGTATGGTGGCTACTGTTCTTTCTTATATTTATAGGCTAAATTATGGATCCATTAATGTTTTCTTTTTAAAAGCAGGCGTTCTTTGCTAAGTCAGTCACCAAATGGATGGCGGATGAGTGAAAGCACAAGTTCTTCAGGAAAGAGTCTGCACTCTTTATATGCACCCAGAAGCCAACTGAACAATCAGTCTGAAGGGGAAAGTGCTGAAAGCTTGTCGAAACGCCATGAGAGAATCTCGAAAAGGATGCCTTCTGTGGCTAGTGCTTCAGCAACAGATGGGGGGAGTGATGTGGTGGAAAGATTGAAGAGGAAATCAAGGTTCCATGATCCAGATTCTGTCACTGCAATCAACCTGGAGAGAGAATTCCTTTCTCAGGAAGATATTAGAAATGGAGAACCGGCCCATCAGAATCACGCTAATGGAGTTCCCGCCGATTGCGACCTCTTCTCTGATGATCACTTCTATGAGGGCGTTGATCTTGATGCCGTAGAAGCTCAAGCTACGTTGCTTCTCCAACGCAGTTCTGAGTGCTCCAAGGAGAAGGAAGAGATGATTCTTCCAAGTGCTGGCTATGTTGGCTCTCCATCGTTTGATCTCGGAATATGATAGTTCACCAGAAGATAACAAAGAGCCCACTACATGTACGGCGATATTTCATGCGAAAGCTTACCTGGGTCTGCAGCTGCATCACACGATAATTATTCAGATGGCTTCTACAAGATCTATACAGAGGGGTGCCTCTGCAGCATCAGGTATTCCCAGCCAGTTTTTCTCAGGCTTATATTTGGTAAATGTAAATTATCATAGGAATATATTTGGTAGATCCTGATGTAAAGAGTAGAAATAAAACAGAGCATTCATACAGAGCGAGAAGGGGTTGACTAGAAGCAAAGTTGGTAAAATGTAATTGTATGAGCATGTGCACCATGTGCTTCTTATGTAAGTTAAGCAAGTCTTATTGCTGATTTGCCACGGTTATTCTCTTGGTTTGGCTTCTTTATGGTAAAAAAAACTGAAAAACCAGACGGGCAAGGCAAACGTTTGTCACCACCGACCTGTCAAATAAAATCAAATTTAACTGTATCATGAAGGCGTAGGACAACTGAGGCGTTCGCACGTGGGGTCCTCGCAATCAAACGGGAGGACGACACGTGTCTTATTTACCTGTCATTACGGCACTTGATTAATGTAATCACCCCCTAATTAATGACATGTTTCATGCGGGGCCCCCCTACCAAATCACATTAACCCCATTCCTGTCTGGCGTGGCCGACCCCGGATTTGTCTCTGGCTCTGTCCCAATTTTTCTCTCCGTACCAAAAGGGCAAGATAAGTAAGTAAATGAATAAAGAAATGAAAGAAAAGGAAATTCCACCCCATTTGTTCTTTTATAATCTAATTTAATCCCCACTGTATTCCCCTGGTCCGGTCCAGTGGTGGAGGACAGACCAACGGACACAGAACCCCAGACAATCCTCAAAAACCCTAAGTTTTCCCTCCATCCTCTCTTCTCGGGCAACGAAAATTTACCAACACAATCCCGGTTCTGTCTGTGTCGTGCGTCCTGCTGTCCTCTGTCTCTCCCCTTCCCTCCAAACCCTAGCAAGCAAAAACCCTGTAAAAGGCCTCTCCTTTGCTCCTTTCAGTACGCAGCACTGTCCACAAGCATTAGCAGCAGAGAGAGAAACGTTCAGTTTCTCCCGCCTCTTTGTCTCTCTCCTCTTTCGCTCTCTCGAGTTCAAGCAAAAAGGAAGTATTTTTTTCTTCTTTCCTCTCTCTCTCTCTCAAATTCCAGTGAGAAAAAGGGAAGGAAATCGCGGTGAGATGCGAAGACGCGATGCGGAAGCTGTTAAGCCGAAGCCCTCCTGGCCCTATCCTCCTCTGTAGCGCCGCTAAACCTCCCATTACTCTAGGGTTCAAGTTCAAGACCGCCGCCAGTACCACAACAAACTTCTCTTTCCATAAAAGCCCTCCCTTTTCTGGGTTTAACGCGCCCGTTCGCGCAATGGGTCCGCCACCCGGTGCGCTCCCAGCCGCCAGCGGCTGCGGCGGGTCGGCTCTAGCGGCCGCCCTGTCCAAGAAGGCCTCGGGCTACGTTCCTTCTCGCTCCTACTCCACCAGCTGCGGAATCTGTCGATGCTCCATTCAGAACACGGCGCCCTCGCGGGCGTGGGTCGTGTTCAAGGGCGGCCGCGGCGGGTCGTGGCAGAAGTGGGTCCACACGGGCTCGGAGGGGTCGTTCGCGGCTTCGGCCGTCGAGGGTTCGAAGAATCTTGAGAAGGGTCTGGGCGAGAAGGATGTGATGGTACCGGATGAGAAGGCGGTGCGAGTGCAGAGGAGGCAGAAGGAGCCCGCTAGCGTCGCTGGTAACGTGGATTTGCTGACGATTCCGGGCGTGGGGCCAAGGAATCTGAGGAAGTTGGTGGACAAGGGGATTGCTGGAGTCGCTGAGCTCAAGCAGTTGTACAGGGATAAGGTGCTAAAATAGTGTTTTTTTAATTATTTCTAGGCTCTCGTTTATCCTTTAAATGTCAATTTTAGGGGGCAGAATGAGATGCGCCTATGTTTGTTATGCTTCCTACCCGGGTTGCTCCTTTACTTTCTCATGAGTTACTGTGTGCCGGCATTTTATTGCTTGTGTTTTATCCAAGTCTGCTTGTTATTCTGTGAGCTTGGACTTTGCCATGAAGCGCTGATGTTCGCGGTTATGTAGGTCGACTTTTGAAGATTCCACAAAGTCTTTTAACTTCAGTTGTATATCGATTGTGGTGACCGTATGTACTTGCATGTATGCTGACTGTATGTACTTGCATGAATGCTGACTGTATGTACTTGCCTGGGGTTTATGACTATAATGCTCACCTCTTGGTTTACATAGTTGGGTCAGCCCTTGTTTGCCCTTCTGTAATTCTCTGCTGATATAAGGACTCTGTTAACTTGTAGTTCTTTGGGAAGTCTAGTGAGGGCATGGTGGAGTACTTACGGAGTTCTGTCGGAATCATTCACAAAAACCATGCCGAGAGTATCACTACCTACATTAGAGAGAGTGTGGAGGAAGACTTGAAGGATTCTGACATTGAAAATAAGCCAGCACTGAAGAAACGTCTCACTTTCTGCGTTGAGGGGAACATCAGTGTTGGCAAGACGACATTCCTTCAAAGGATTGCTAATGAAACGCTGGAGCTGCGTGACCTTGTTGAGGTCGTTCCAGAACCTATCAATAAGTGGCAGGATGTTGGGCCTGATCACTTCAATATATTGGATGCTTTTTATGCAGATCCAGAAAGATATGCCTATACTTTTCAGAATTATGTGTTTGTTACAAGGGTTATGCAGGAGAGAGAGTCATCTGGCGGGGTTAAGCCACTCAGACTGATGGAGAGAAGTGTCTTCAGTGATAGAATGGTTTGTATTTTGTCAAACTTTGGTCAATCATTCTTTTTTCAGCTATTGCCTGCAATCTGTTGGTTTATTTTTGTCACAAGTCAAAAAGTTGATTAACTGTCACCAATGGGCGCAGTGGATGTAAAAGATTAAATTAGAAAAAGGATCTAGAATATTCAGAGAAGTCTGTCTCTCAAATAAGCTAGCCACGGATATAGGTGTTCCAATATTTTTGAAATTCCCTCTATTTTCAGATCACCCGATGATGGGATATATATATAGTTTTTCTGTTTATAAAGCTATGGGTTTGTCTTTACATCTATGCTACATCCAGAATCTCTTGATTTAAAAATAAAATTGATGCTAAGGATGTTGGCAAGGTTGACAGCTAGTATTCCTATGATCAATTGAAAGCAAAAACAATGATACATTCGGATTCTTTGTCTGTTCCCTTTCTTGCCTAGCTACTAGTTAGTATGAAGACTGACTCATTTTAGTATGCTGATGCATTAAATAATCTTTTTGCTGAATACAGGTCTTTGTAAGAGCTGTCCATGAAGCAAAGTGGATGAATGAGATGGAGATCAGCATCTATGACTCATGGTTTGACCCAGTTGTCTCATGCTTACCTGGTCTCATCCCCGATGCTTTTATATATCTGAGGGCAAGCCCCGATACTTGTCATAAGAGAATGAAGCTTCGGAAGAGATCCGAGGAAGGTGGAGTTTCCCTGGAATACCTCCGAGACTTGCATGAGAAGCATGAGAGCTGGCTTTTCCCATTTGAAAGTGGGAAGCATGGAGTATTGTCAGTGAGTAAGCCCCCTTTTCATGTTGACAACTCGTTACATCCAGGTATAAGGGACCGTGTTGTCTACTTGGAGGGTGATCATATGCACTCCAGTATTCAAAAGGTACGAGTGATGTCTTATTTTTCGCAACTTTACCAGACTTGTGTAAGCTTTTTCTGCTTATGGTTCTCTTCATTTTGAGCAGGTTCCTGCTTTGGTCCTTGATTGTGAGCCCAATATTGATTTCAGCAAGGACATTGAAGCCAAGAGGGAGTAAGATCACTTTTCCCTACTCAATATATTATGATGCACGCTACATGTTGAAGGTTTATGACGGTGCTGGTGTTGATTTTCCCCTACTGCTTCGTGTCATTGGAGCATTGTCGGACCCTTTGAGGCCGAGTAGTACTGCACATCTCATGCAAAGTTTCTTTCTGCATTCATGAACAAGATCCTATCCTTGCAGTTGCTCTTTTTATAGATTGGGAGGCTGGAAATTTTGCCGTTCTTTTTGTTCAGAGTGTTCTTTCCCTGTGTCGTTTTTCCCCCTCGAGTGTTTTATTTTAAATTAGGAATACTTGTTTGCTATGTTGTTTTCTCACGTTGATCATCAGTTTTTACTTGGTGTATCTTACCTTTATTTGTTCCTTTTTACGCTTCTCAGCATGAAATAATTGAACCTTTCTCATGTATCAAACTTTTGTTCATTGAGTGTGCTGATTCTGCCCTAAAGATAGACATTCTATTTGACTAATGTCAGGTATGCATCCCAAGTGGCACAGTTCTTTGAGTTTGTGAAGAAGAAGAAAGATGATGAGCCGACCAAAGTCGGAGAACAGCCGCAGGGTGGGCAGCAGCAGGTGTTGATGCCCCACAGTGGTGGATTGTGGATGCCGGGTGGCAAACCCTTCCCTGAGTCAGCCCTTCAATCTTTGGACTTTAGACGAGCCATGTCTTTTATGTCTGGCTAGTTATGTTTGGTTTTCTACTGCATTGCCCCGGTCAACTGTGTTGTCTTGTGTTTTTTTATCATATGCCTGGGCTGGTCGTGATTCTGCTTGTAAAAAGGGCGTCTTTTCTTAAGTTTTTATTAGATGTGTAGAGAAGCTGAACCCGTCAATTATCCAGTTAGGTGCTGTTAGGGTGGGTGAGTTTATGTGCTCTCCATGTTCAAAGTGTCTTGTTTATTTGTGTTGAAGATGTGCCTGGTGACTTCGCAAATTTCTATCTTGAGGCTGTCAGAGGACTGTCGAGTTAAAATACGGTGATAATCTAGAAAGGCCAAGTTGAAAAACAGACGTTAGGTAGCCTCTAATTGCAATGGGAGCAGAAGAGTGAATTTTCCGGAAATAGACCATCAGAAAGGGCGGGAATGACTTTAGCTCCAGCTGGTAGAAATTTGTGATTCTTGACATTGGATAGCAAAATTTCAGTTGGGCTAATACCATGTACGAGCCCATCTATATTAGTTGGTTCTTGACGATCTAAATGTAATTTCCACACAAATAGGCCTGCCCTTATCGGGACTAAGCTCCTTATTGGGCGACATGGCGAACTTGCCAAACCATACGACCAGCACTTTTCGTCCGTTTGATGCCTCTGCAGCTTCTCAGCACATGGACATAATTAGTTGACGGGCTTTTAACAGCCAACATTGAATGTGGCCCATGTCTCGCCTTTGATTAAGGCTCGTCGCAACGGGACCGCACCGAGTGTTTTGTCTCATAGCGATATCGGAAAACGTCCCATCCCAATTGTCGACGACTGCTGGTGAGGGAGAAAATAACCATGAACTTCTCCTGGTCTGTCTGCCGCCATTTCTCCCTCTACTCGCCTGGCAGTTGGACCCGGCTGATTACGAGTCTTAAAAAGTACACAATATATCATGAGAGGTCACCGGTTACCTTGCCATCCGTGATATTTGATTTTGTCCAAGGATGATTGTCCATCTCAGTCTGACATATCCGGTGCGTTTGGGAGTGTCAGACACTTTGGACACTCAAAGTCCTTTGGGCTAAATATTTAGTGTTTGGAAACAAATTTGAAATCTCCATTAGGCTAAAGTAAGCCTAAGCCCAAGACAGGTGTGAGGGTGCGTTAGGCTTTCAACTTTCTCTGCATACAAGGGGTCTCGTTTATATTTTTATTTTTTTTCAAAACTATCCTCACTCACTCTCTATTTTTCCAGTTTTGCCCTCATCATTGGACTGTTCATCTTCTTCTCCATTGAGGTTGGCCGACGTGTTGTGCGAGGTTGTGAGTGGCCGCCGATGGCTAGATAGAGTTCGGCACGGTTGCGGTGGCCCAAGCGATCGTCGTCGAGGGGTGGCATGACTGTCGCAGGTCGCGGCAAGGTCTAGGTTGTTGACCTTGTTGTGACCTAGATTTGGGGCGGTACAGTGGGTCGCCAGGGGTCGCTCAACCCGGGGTGGCCTTCGTCGTGGCCTTTTGGGGTCGCTTGACCCCGGGTGTCCTTCCCGATTGTCTCCAAGGCTGCCTAAGTCAGATGTTGGCCGCTAGCGACAAATTCGATCGCCGGCGGCCGCCTACCCTTGCCGGCCAATTTTTTTATTATTCTTTTGATAATTTTTTTTTATCACAAAAGTCATTTGTAAATATAATCTCTCAAAACACTACTTTGCTCAAAGGTACTTCATAATGATTTTTTAGATTACAATTTAACAAACATTATTTGCATTCTAAAACGCCCCTTTAACTTAGAGTTCATTTGTTTCGTGGAAAATAGGCCATTTTCGGAAAATATTTTCCCAAAAGTCATTTTTTAGGAAAATGACAATATTTTCTGGTGTTTGGCTAAAATTTGAAAATTTTTCGGAAAATATTTTCCGATGTTCGATAAGGAAAATATTTTCCGCTCACCAGATTGGCAAGCACGAGCATCAAGCTCGAGCTCGCTAGATTGACAAGCTTGAGGTTCACTTGGTGATGGTTGACGACTAGCCAAGAAAGAAAGAAGATGAGAAATAAAGAAAAGAAAAAAAAAAAAAGAAAAAAAGAAAAGAAAAAGGAAATTAAAAATAATTCGAATTAAAAAAGAAAAAGAAAATTAAAAAATAATTCGAATAAAAAAAGAAAAGAAGAAGAAGAAGAAAGGGTAGGAGGAAGTGAGAATTTGTAGAAATGTGAGATAAGAGAGATTAAGTAAGGAAAATGTTTTCCACTTTTCAAAAGTGGAAAATATTTTCCCCTAATTTAGAAGACTTTTTTCTTTTAATGAAGGAATTTATTTTCCGTGAAACGAACGCTGGAAAATACGGAAAACGTTTTCCCGGAAATTATTTTCTACGAAACGAATGGAGCCTTAGAGTCTTTTGTATTTTCCCCAAAAGTCCAACTAAACGCACTCATCAAGCATGTTAATGTCAATATGAAAGGATCTCCATATTGAATTGTGCATATGATGACATATACTTCTTCAAGGTGAGTGTCTAGTCTATTAGTCTATCCATTCATTGACTAATGTTCATTTAAGTAGCACAATACTAACACGTGATACGACGCAATATGACACGACACGAAACGCTAACACGTCATTTTTCAAAAAATAGAAAATTCTAATACGTTGTCTATTAAATGAGATAAATTATCGTTTTTATGATTATTTCAATTTGATTTGATTCAAATTCACATATAATAAATATAAAAAGAAGAGTCTAGAATGAACTTACACTAAAAATCGTGAGTCACAAGAAGTGAGAGTCAGAAGAGAAGAGAAAACTAGGTTTTTATTATTTCCCAATTTATTATTATTTTATTTCTTTTATTTTTTTTGCACTTTTACATTTTGACTCCTTATTTATTAAAATTTTTTAAAATTGACCTGTCCACGTGTCGGAATTCTAGACTCATGTATCAGAGCATGTCGGGAGAGTTGACCACATGCTTGTTAACTATGTGTCGGAGTATTGGATACAACATGAAGGCTCTCAGAAAGTGTTGATACTTTCAAGTTATTCATGTATATTTAGGTATCTAAATAGGCAAGTTCTTCATAGATCCCAAGCTGAGTGAGCAATGAGCATCTTGACATAGGTTTCATTCAGTTTAAGGGCATAGATTGATTGTCAATTCTTCCATATGGTCACGGTGTGCTTTACATGGTTCCGCACATTTGGTCTTTCATGTCCTTATAGTGATCGATGCGGTTCTAGGATATGTAATCTGCCGCAGCTAATTGACGCACAGCCTTTTTACATAGATCAATAACTTACAGTATAACAAATTGTGTGGCAGCAGAAGTCAGTTGAGGGCGAAAATGGATACTCAAATCATCTTTAGTATGCTTTCGATATTAGTCGGTCTTTAATTACATGACAAAGATAAGTAGAAGAAAGGGGATAGAAAGAAAAAGATCTCACCATATATTCATTTTCATATGCAAAACGTAAATACACACTACTATTATGTACCGAAAAGAGAAAGGTATAGGGGGTCGACAACTTGACGCAAGCCCCTCTACAGGCAATTGGTTTGCAACTAAAATCAGCAGACCATGTGATATTTATCAACGCCGCTGCAGGATGACGTCAAACCGTGTCGCAAAAGGCCTAGTGATAATGGTTGGGACATCATTAACGCTTAAATACCATTTTTAGGAGGCGAAATGATTTGGTAGTTGCCCATCATATGCAACGCAGGAGAAGATGGAGAATTTCTATATCACGTAGCATTCATACCACGCGACAAAAGGGCGATATTGAAATGCCAAGTGAAGTGAAACATTTGATATGTATAATGATTATGTACCGTCATGTTGGGTTGAGCGTTAGATTCAATGGTATCACTCGATCAAGAGTTTGCCCAGAAACTGCATATGCTTAGGCTTTATAATCTGAAGACAAATCAGCGGGAAGATGAAGAAATGCATGTGGAGCAGCATGTGTCTGTGTAATGCAATGGAAGTGCATGAACATGAAGCTTCACATTTAAGTATCTTTTCCCACTTTTTAAGGAACGCATCATTAATGCAAACTGTAAACTGATAACGTACGCACATGTTTGTTTGATTTTAAATAGCAAGAAAAGGGGTTGGATTCGGTTGAAAGGGGGAAGCAAACTTAGCTAGCAACAGCAATGAGCTTGATGCTTCATTGTTGCAACCCCACAGTTGGACTTTCTTCAAAAAGGGTTCATTTTCGGTTGGATAACATAAATTATATATAGGAAAAAAAGAACAATAATAAAGAAAAAGGAGAAAAGAAGAAGAAAAATCCCATGCCCATTAATTCAGGAATCCCATTCCCATTGCCTCCTCACTGCACATGAGCACACTCCTCTCTTCTAGAAAGAATATGTTCATAGCGCGACATACAAATACAATGTTATCAAAATCATTCGAGAATTTGTCTTTTCCAAAGTTAAACTTTTCTTATAATTCCCTATTCAAATGAACAAAAGTAGTCAATAAATATCACGTCAATATGTCGCGCGTGATGTAAATTATGCATTTTCCTCAACTCTCTCCCCCCTCATGACTCAACAGTGCCATCCACCCCACCCCCACCACCACGTACCCCACCTAACTTTAACTAACCAACTGTTTGTTTTCTCCTACACTTCCTTGCTTCTTCTTCTTCTTTATTTTTTTTCACATACTTATATTGGCAGCAGATTCGGCTACCTACCCTCCAAACATGTCACATGTCCTCTCCCGTCCTTCTCTCTCTTCCCCTCCAATCAGACAGATGCTTACATTCCCATCCGGCATGGGAAATCAATTCTTATTCACAATAATTTCAATTTTCCCTTGCGTGTGATTCCCCCCCGCAAATGCCCCTACACACACTCAATCGTAGCAGCTTCAATCTCACACAATCAGCTGTACTTCCATTATTTTTCTTCTCTTTAGAAAGGAGTTGGTAAGCGTAGGTGGGGATAGATCCATCGATTTCCCCCTTGGACCCCATTGATTGAGATTCCTCCATACACGTGGTTCATCATTTAATATGTCACTCATCTCCATCTGATTAGTGGTTGCAGCTTGGTTGGTCTAACCTTAGATACTAGAATAGTAATTTCTCCTGCTTTTTGCATAACTAATGTTTCTAGAAGATGTGAACTAAACCATGGGTTTGAAGAACCCTTGATTTATGCTGTCAACCTCATCAGTCTTTTGTTATTAATTTCTCTGTAGTGCTCGGTGAGGACAAAAGGCCGGTTTTTATTCCATGTGAAAGCCGGTGAGCCGATTGAATTGACACATTTTGGAAACTTTATGTTTTTTTTTTTTTGCTTTTTGTTCTTATTTTGCGTTAAGCTCCGCAAATGGCAGAGCAGAACTAGATTCATCAGACACTCTGTTTTCAACAGTCTTTTGGCTTTTGAAACAATATTATAATCATAAATCAGCCTTTTTTTTTTTTTTTGACGAGATCATAAATCAGCCTTCAAGTGCTCCTTTTCCTTGAGTTGATCTTACAGACAAGTATGGATCGGCGCGTTTGAATTGCACAACAATTTCACCAAAATTTCACTATTCTTCTCTGCTTTTTCGTGTCCTGGGAACATGCATCTTGTCTTGAGCAACTAATGAAGTTTGTTGGGTCCTTGAGTTGATCTTACAGACAAGTATGGATCGGCGCGTTTGAATTGCACAACAATTTCACCAAAATTTCACTATTCTTCTCTGCTTTTTCGTGTCCTGGGAACATGCATCTTGTCTTGAGCAACTAATGAAGTTTGTTGGGTTACATCTACCAACTTCAATTTTCTTATGAGGGGCCTGGTCTGGTGCTACAAAGGACTACTAAGTCAAACTTTTCTTCTATTGGTAAGATTGTGGCTTGCAATCACATGAGAATTTGGTAAGCATTTTGTGTCGAATCATGACGCTGTTGTTCGATTCATTTTCTAACTATTGGGTATGCGTCACATTTGAACGAAATCATTGAGGAGAATTTCTATTACTAATACGTCGTTCGTACACAACTCGAGAGTCACGTTTTTAAGTATGCACCAATAACATAAAGTTTGGCCGCCAAATCCATCATCTCATAGGCCAGCTGAGCTTTACATTATTTAGAGTGCATCATACCATTTTTTTTTTCCTCTCGAGTTTTTCGATAGTTTATAAGTTAAAATAATGAACTTATGTAAGTTTGGCAAAGATCATAGTTTACAGATTGTCGTTTGAAAGATTCTCTTAAGCTTATATGGAAGTTTGAACTTTCTGCTCTCAGCTCGGATTAATCGTGGGTTTTAAACGCCCAAAATGGAACTGGAATTTAATATAAAAAAATGCATCGAAATCCTTCATCAACAAAAACTTAGTTCAAGTTAAAGCGAACTATAGTTTTTTTTTTTTTGGTCGAAAGCGAGCTATAGTTTGAAAAAATGTTTGTGTTGGCGGTGGGCATTTGGACAAACCAGGGTGCTCAGCCTGCAATTCCATGTGCACCAATTGGAGACCTTTTGGTCATATCTCGTTGGTCTCGAAAAGCTAAAATTAGGCCTGCGCATGATGTGTAAAAACTTTTCTCCACTAAGACAATCCATTGTGGGCGAGTCAATCAATAATATAAAATCTCAAGTTACAAGAAGAAATTCTCCGAAAATGTTAAAGAAAAAAAAAGGTTCTGCCAACGCATCGGTCACTAAACAAAAGGTTCTGACATATCCCTAACGTTGAGCTGTTCCGCTGCTCCTCTGCGTTTGCCCCACCCGGACTAATCTGATGAATCCCTTTTGCACATCACATCATCCCCTAAATCTAAGCTCTTTCAATCAGCATGCAGAAGATGATAACCCACATGGACCAGACGTTGGTGTTTGGTGTGTTTGTTTGACTTTCATTCTTAACTTTTTTTTTTCCCAGAAACTTTATTGTATGTAGAGATCAAGATGTAATGTAGGGTCATCGCCTGTTCTCTGCCAGGACTCGTTTCATTCATAGTACCAAAAAGCTAAAGATGAATAGTGATCATGACTTTTTATCTCCTGATGCACCAGATGAAACATCCTTTGATTTCTTCATCTTTCTTGTCCCCTGCAGTCGTTTCCAACAAGTGAAAAAAAAAACAAAAAGATGGTCGGCAAGAATTTAGAACAAGTCGGGAGAACAAAAGGAGCAGAGAGAGAATTGAATCAGTAGCAGGTGCGCCATATCTGTTGCTATTACTTCAACAATGTCATGATGACAAAATGAACCAAAATGGGTGTGCTTGATTCAGTTCGGGCAGGTGACAGAAGCGAGTGAGCATCTATACTTTTAATCAAAAACATTACAAACTAGAGTTTCTTTTTAATCTTTCCTTGTTCTTTTCTCCTTTCCCGAAAGACTATGAACCTAACTGTGTGTAGTATCCAAAGGAGCCGTTGTTGCTCTGGCAATTCCCACACATCCCGCCGCTCCGAGACCCCAACTGGCAACATAAGCACACCGCTGCTGCCGCAGCCGCCGCCGCCGCCGCCGCGGCGGGCGTTGGCACGGTGAGGAGCGGGTAGGGGACCCCCTGAAGCTTAGACTCTGCCGTATTCGCAGTCACCGACGAGGCGTTGCGATTGAGCTCACGACAGGACGGGGCCAGGCCGATCGAGAGCTCCAAGTTGAGCTCGCTTCCGCCCTGGGCTTGCTGTCGATTTCGCGGCGCCTTCAGCTCCTCGTCGGTGGTAGTGCCGCTGCTCGTCGTGCAGTGGTTGTCTTCCTGGAGAGGCTCTGCCTTGGGCTCGAGCTTCTCGCGGCCGTAGTAGCCGTTGCCGTGGGGCCTGCGGTCGAGGCTGGAGCTAATGAGGCTGATTTCCGTGACGGGCAAGGAGGGAGGGGAGGTGGCCACCGGAGTAACGCCGGGGGCGGCGGAGTTGAGGGGCCGGTGGGTCTGGGGGTCGATTCCGCGGCTGACGAGCTTGCGCTTGATGTGGGTGTTCCAGTAGTTCTTGATCTCGTTGTCGGTTCTTCCGGGCAATCTCCCCGCGATCAGAGACCACCTGGAAACGAACGAAATCGATGGTAAATTTCAAAACTCGAACTTGGAGCGATTAAATATACAAAGGACGACTCCGAGCAAAGAAACAGAGCGATCCCCCGGGAGACAGAGCTCGTCGAGGGGCCAAAAAAAGAGAAGGTTTTTGAAGTCGATGGTAGGGGAAACGCACTTGTTGCCGAGCAAGCTGTGGAGCTTGATGATGAGCTCGTCTTCTTCCTCGGTGAAGTTGCCGCGCTTGAGGTCGGGGCGGAGGTAGTTTATCCACCTGAGCCTGCAGCTCTTGCCGCACCTGAGAAGCCCTGCAGCGATCGAGATTCCCAAGAAGAACCCGGTCAACAACGAAAGACCTCCATTCCCGTTCTTGAAAACGAAAGAAAGAACGAACGAAGGAAGGAAAAACAAACAACAACAAAAGAGACGTCGGGTTGGGGAGGGGGGAGGGCATAATCTAAAGAGGAGTTACCGGCAGCTTTGGGGAGGGAGCGCCAGCAACCTTCGCCGTGGAGGCGGATGTAGTCGATGAGGCGCTGGTCCTCTTCCTTGGTCCACGCGCCTTTGTTGGTGTGAGCCTTCTCGCAGCAAGGGGATCGTCCCATGTCTCGTGCGCGGGCGACCCTCTGTCGGGTTTTCGGTCTTCTTTCTTTGCTTCTTCTTTGAGGTGATGGTGCTTGAGCTTGATTGATGGCGTTGGAGCTTGGGGCGTGGGTGCTTGAAAACGCAAAAGATGGGGGAAAAAAGGGAGGGATAGAGGGAATGGGATTTGATTCGGGGGGGAGTTGAAAAATAAGTGGTGGGTGGGTAGGAGAGAGGGACAGAGCCAATAGACTCGATCCCGGTTGCCCTTTTGAGGAAGGAGGGAAGGAGAGAGAGAGAGAGAGAGGGAGATTTGACCGATTTGATGAGAAAGACAAGTGGTCACAAGAGAGACGGGGCTTTTGATAAGGTAGGTAGCTCTACTTTTCACGTCACATACATGGCCACGCGCCCCCCCACCCCCTTCTCTCTCGATATTAATAATTGAGTCCAGAAATTCGAATTGGAGGAAGTGCTGGGGATGAAGCCGTGGCCCATGCTTCAGGTTTTCATGGATTTTGCTGATCACGCATCAATAGAGAGTGAAATTCGCATTTCCATCTCCTTGAGAAAATTATGTGTTCTAGTGCTGGTCTTTTAATTGGGATTGGCAACACCCACCGCCACCGCCACCACCATTATCATGCATCTCGTCAAAATTTTGTATTGCACTTTCGGTATTCTATCATGTCGTTTAGTATAATAATTTTGAGGATCAATTTTAATGTCTTAGTGTATTCATAATATCGTTCTGTAGTTAACACACGTGGAGATGAATGTATGAGCAATGTTAGATGAACAGGGCACTTGCAAAGACTAATAAAAGAAATTCCATGGGTTGAGTAGTGAGGTGTTAAGGCTCCATAATATTATTAGATGAACAACCTTTGATGATGGATCACACAAGATCTCATATGCCATTGCTCTCTAAACATTTTGTACATATAGTCTTACTTTGAAGTTATGTATATAATAAACATCAAACATCTGCCTATACTATACCAAAAAAAGTATGATATTTCATTAATTGAAACTTTTTATTCTTTGATGTGTGTTTTGATGCATAGAGTGATCATAATGCAATTATAAGAAAATCTATTCTTTCAATAAAACATAAAAAACTCTCAACAGTGCTAAGTGGTGCAATCAAAGACATGGTATTTTCTAGTTCGTTTGAGACCTTGTTTCTAATTATAGTGCTCAAGATCTTGTTTTGTAGATTTAGTGCATGATAACCGTTGATATTACGATTCCATATGTGGGGTCTATCCGGGGTCTACAATATCAACTGTTGTAATTCAACGGGTTTAGAAAAGAAAATCGAGGGTTGATTTAAGAGAGAAAAAAAAGGAGGAAGAGAAGTGAAAAAGATCGAGGTCAAAATCAATTGTTTTGCCACGTGGAATATCCTGTGGGCTCGGTTGACTCGCGTGGTTCTTCATGTTTATTTATTCCTCCAGCTGGTTTAGCTCTCTCGTCACAACATACACAGATTACAGGGGGCATCAATCAAAACAGGGACGAAAATGAAATGACCTTTTCAAAGTCGTGAGGAAAGGAAAGGGGGGAGATGAACCCGTGGCATTTGCATTGGACACAGTCGGTCGCCTTTTCCTGAGACTTTATCTGCGTCTAAACTCAAATGGACGTGTCCCCAATTAGAAACAAGGAAAGCAAATGGGTCACGTTATCTGTTCTCACTCAAGAACGCGAGAGAGAGAGAGATTTTGGAAGGAAAGAGACAAAAAGGAAGTTTTTACCACCTTCCTTTCTTCCTCGTTACTACTTTTGGAGAGTCAAAGGCACCCATATGTGACGAGCTTTGGGCGTTGGGGATGGCTATAGTGTTGAGAACTAACAACAGGGCAGTATAAAGTTTCGGCAGATGTGGTGATTACTTCTTTTGTGCTTTTGGTGAATCAACCCATGTTAAGTAGGAAAATATCCTTAAAGGAAATTGAGGTCCCCTTGGAACTTTAGAAAACCAGGCATCAGTACGGTAATAACATCAGACGGGCTTGAAATTCAGCACAAAGGTTCCTCGAAACTCAATTAATGCTACTACATCAGTATTCTCCTAAATAAAGCTCATTTCTATTCGTCCAAATTATTTAAGCCAAACAGGCTCGAGCAGCCGTTGACTTCATCTGTACTCTATTGGGATGAGTTTGGAAAGCTAGTTAATAACCCGGCTTGGATGTAGAAGGGGTTCTAGATGTACTCAAGACCTATCGAAGTTTAGATGAGGTAAACCCAAAATTTGGCCAAAGAACGCAAGTTTGAGACTCCAAATTGGTGATAAGTTAGGACCATGAACAAAAGGGCTAAAAAGAAAAGGTATAAGATTGTTTTCTTTCCAACTGCATCCTTCGTTTTATTAAATCGACATTTTCCCAATTTACCACCTTTTTTTTTGGACAGTCCGAATAAAATGGCAGAGAGGTCCACTGAAAAAAGGAATATAATCCAAAAAAAGAGAATGATTTACGCATGCATTTATGCATATGTCACACACAGAGAGAGAGAGAGAGAGAGAGAGAGAGAGAGAGAGAGAGAGAGAGAGAGAGAGAGAGTTGCATTGGATTAATGAATTAGGCAGGCGCACCTAACTTGCTGCGGCTACTTTGTTACGTGTAAGCTGAAGGTTTCCCAGGCAGGGCAGGCACAAGGCAAAGACGTCACTTCTTGGCCGACTGTTCACTGCCCATTCTACAATTTTTGAGATCCATGCCATGCGTTGAACCCTAATCAGTTATATCCCCATCCACTTCTAGCCAAATACATCAGCAAGAAAAACCCAACATCATTATTTCTATCAGGAATAGATGAAAGGTCGAGTCTATCAAGTAAAATAATCCCCCCATAGATGGAGAGGCAATAATTTCATCTTTCTATATGCTTTCCATCTTCCTATAAGCTAAAAACTACGAAAAAATGACCAGAGAAAAGTCTTTCTCAAAATCAGTTTACACTATCCGGAGACATTTCAACTTTTCTCAGATCCAATTGAACTGGTGAGTTCACATTTGATAACATGTCAGATACTGACAGGCCCTGCTCATCTCCCGGAAAGAGAGCGCATTGCTAATCGTATCTGCGTGTTCTTGCACACTAATGTCTACGGGACGACAGCAGACTATGCACCTGGGTTCGCTATTTCAAACCTGTCACGACTCACAATAATAGAGTGAAAGCATTATCAAAGAGTAAAAGATAAAGTAGAAAGTAAAATCACAATGAAATTCCAGTGAACTTATACAATAATCTACAAGTGGGTCCTCCAGTTACATGAAGTGCTTGGTGATTGCATTGAAACTCTGATGATGACCATGCTCTCAAACAGAGAGCTGATCTAAGCAAACAGCATGTAACCTACAGGCATTTGTTAGAGAGAAAAGAAAGGAACACGGACTCACCTCAATCTTCACAAGGGAGAAGCCATGCCACTTGATTTTTGTACGATGAGTATCTTTTATTTCCCATCTTCCAATCAAATTCAGGACCCATAGTTTCAGGGGCACTATTTAAAATATAAAAAAATTTGTACTTGGAATAGCAGTTACAGTGGCCAAAAAGAGTTGGAGAGAATCAAAATTAGCCTTTCCCTTGTGATAAAAGAATTGACATTTACAAAATCATGTGATACTTTATAGGATACAACGAGTAATAAACTTGTAACCTATAGGACACATATCCTTACAATATTTCAGATGATTGTTATTCTTGTATCACTGTCTATGTCTCATCTTGTTTTGCTTACACATGCAATCTGGCATGGGAAAAGTGTATAGGGAGCCCCCAGGCTTTTTGAGCTCACTTCCCTTAACATCACTTCGGTGAAGCATATCTTGCATCTGGCGCTTGAAATTTTCCCACCTGCAAGATGTGCTTGGTGAGCATGACACTGGAAGAGCTTGCATATTATCCCATCAGTTGATATACATACTAAAACAATTAAAATCTGCAGAGAAATGGAAAAAGTGTAGCTATTGATGCCATCCTTAACTGACACTGAACAGTGTAAACCATGCAATAAGCCCCTTTTAGGATGTGCTTTTCACCTAAGGTCCCATTTGGCCATAAATTGGAAAAATAGATTGATCTGTTAATGTCCCTTCAGTTGGTGTTTACCAAGAAAATGAAGTTGGCAGTTATTCCACCTAAAGTGCAATGAAATTTTGGCCATAGGATCCTTGATAATCGAAAAAGTTCACACACATCCCTAAATGATTTTAGCACCACTGTTTCTACCAGAAAAACTGACAAATATCGGTTTCATAGGGAGAAAAATAAGGAAAATTTATACTTCTCCTTACCTGCATGGCTAATTAACTGCTAAGTTGCAATTCTCATATTGGCTCAGCAGTAATGAATCTAAGCAGATATCTCCATTGTTTACCAGTATAAAGCATCTAAGTCATTCTTAAAGCACAGTACAGCCAAACATGAGTGAACTTCACCATTCTACATTCAAAGTCTGAACACAAGAATGGGAAATAATTCCCCAAATTGATTAAGGATACATGGTTCAAACCAGATTGGATCCAAATGAACCTCTGACCCACAATCCCCACCTTCCAACTAGACCACTGCTTCAGTAGTGAAAACATGAGACAATTTCACATAAGAACCCTTTTGTTTATGGATAGCACAATCAAGGAGCATTAACCAAAAGGATAGGGAACAATTAGAAAGAGAAAAGAAGTTGGATCCAATGGAACCTGATTTTGGGGTTATCAAACAACAACGCCAATTTCCTTTTGTCAGGCCTAATTGTCTTGGCATGGCCTCCAAATAAGTACCGTCTATGGCCAATCAAGAAGTGAGGAAAGTTTCCACCTTGGGTCGTCACAAATACCTCACTATGAAGGCAAACTGAATAATCAAGAGCTGCCAATCTAGATGAGAAGCCCTACATTAGAGATATCTCATGAGATTAATTTCTTCATACTTTAATTTGCTTTAAATTAATATATAATAAAGAGCACAGACAGGGGCCCGGATGATACCTTGAATGGAGCAAGTTCTTCGGGAGTGGCAAGGGTATCCTTTGTTTGTAGGTGTGGAAACATCAACTTAAGAGGGGCCATAAACTTTTCTTCTTTATAAATTTTTCCTGCTGCTACATATACTGAAGTGGTGTTATCAAAACCCATGCCCCTAAGCATCATGCCCACCTGCATGGGAGTAGAGAAAAATTTCATTTATGAAAAATGGTTTTAGACAACCATACCTTGAAAAAGGAAAAAAAAAAAATCCAATATAAAAAAAAGCATTTTCTCGGAAGTAATAAACTCATTTCTTGAAGTGTCATTGGATAATAGAGCACCAAAAAGCAATTTAAAAGAGGTGTCACAAAAGAGGCACATTCGCTTGCTAATAGAGCACCAAAAAAGCAATTTACGACAGGTATCATGAAGGAGGCACATGCAAGCGACAAATCAGATCTTAGGTAGGCATTGTTGTTACAGGATCATTGGGTAACTATGGCAACCCTAACGGAAAGGGACGAGTTGATTATATAGACGTGGATTCTTTTAATTTGTCCATCAAGTCTTCAATGCCTATCCATAAAAACATGAATACATAAAGTAGAGCTTGCCTCTTACTCCAGAAGAGGCAGGGAAAGTAATTAAGAGTAGAAAAGCACTCAATCATCTACTGTCATAATACTAAAGCAAGAAGGCACATCTGAAGGTCCCACCCATCCTACCATAACACCAATGGACCGCATAATTATTTGACTGGCAATGCACATATTATGGGTCATTCAATGATGAACTCTTGAAGAATGAGAAAGGAATTCTGAAGGGAATAGAATAATATGCAGGCACTTCTCTAGGGAGAACAGTGATTTCATTACTCTAACTGAGAAAGAAAAACATCCAGCTTTCAGCACATAGATACTCAAGCCCAAAAGACTATTTTCCTCTATATTTCACCAGTTTTATTCCCTTTCTTATACTATTTTGTTTTCTACCTAGGGTCTCTCTTATATATTATCCATGCGAGAATATTTAAATATTAAACCACGCTTTCATCTATCAACTTAAACTTTTAGAAAAGTTGGAAGTTCGGGACCCCCTGGTTTAGATACCATGTTAGAAAGTCCAATCAAAAAGCTTAAGCTAATAGATAGAGGGAGACCGATAGATAGAGGGAGACCATATGAATATAAAGAGTATATAGGACCCATCGTCAGCAATATGGAACAACATCTTAACAATCCGTAGACATGAATTAAAAGAACCTTTATTATACAATAGCCAAATGCTCAAAGCACTAAGATCAGGCAAAATACTATGCCAAATGTAAAGCAATTGATTTTAATCACAGCTAGAACATGAAATGTCCTCATCATTGCCAGGAGATTACAGCTCCAAATCCTAAATATGAATTTTAGATGGTTGAAGTAAAAATGTTATGGCAAAAAAAAAAGTCAACTCTATGCATTCAAGTTACAAATCGCCTGCCACATGAATTCGTGAAACTTTGGCTACTCTGCCACACTTTTGATTTAGCCATTGAGGTCTAGGCAACTTGGAGTGAAAACTTCTGATGATGGGGGCAAACTAACCATCCAAAGGAGCTATGTCTTACATAAACTACCCATAGGTACATATGAATGAACTTATAAAGGTTGATGTAGATTGTACCTCCAGTGGAGTAAGAGGGCATTTTCCATCCATCCGATTTGCACCGGGTTTTATCACTCTTCCTTTTCTCCTAAATTTTCCTCTCCATCCTTTTTCTCGAGCAACATCCATTTCACGTTTCTCCTCCTCTCCACCATCATATTCGCAGCATGAAAAGGCAACCATATCCTTGTGTAAGAATGAAGTTTTAGATTTGGGTCATCTAAGATTATGTGTTTTTAATCTTGTGCAGCACAGTGATAAGGAAAGGAAGAAGAAGCACCTTCTCAAATCGAAGATGCACCGACACATATCTGCCCCCACCTTCTGAGCTTCTCCTAATCATTCTTTGAACCATCCTCTCAGCAAGAACTCTTATAGGTTCTGCAAACCTCAGCGCTTCAAAATTGGCTAAGCATCTGAGACCTTGTACTGGTGAAGGAACTGCATTTGCCAATCTGTTGGAAAAGGGGGCAATGCGCACAGCTCTGTAATATAAAGAAGAACCACATAGGTTATCTGCACCGCCATCCCAAGATTGTGGTTTGGAGAAAGATATTTAAAAAGTTTATAAACAACTGATTATGGTACAGTTGACAATTGCTCAAAGCTGATACTTAATGCCTCAAGACAGATAATGTGCCTCTTAATATTAAACTATTGTAAATGTCCATTTGTCATGATCATCCGGTGAATATAAGGCATCTAATATCTTCACCCAACAAAATCTATAAATAATAAGAAGGTTGGGTAGAATGGAGCTGTGTGGTTGAGCCATCTCATACAAAACTCCATTCTCTCCCATTTCCCTGTACATTAGTTAGAACCAATCCAGTCCTTCATATTAAGTAGATATATGTAAATCGAATAGTCATCAAAGCTAAAATTACCAATTGAAAATATTCTTTCAGTGTTTTTTTTTTCTTTTTCCATATAGGTGAATAGTGTATGATGTTTCTTTTAATTATTGAATAAGAATCATGCAAATTAAGTGGGGCCATGTCCATTAATTTGTATACACATATACATGATTTTATGACAAAATAATTTTACATTTTCAAGTTAGTGAAGAAATCTATACTCTCTATCTCTCTCTCTCACTATATATATGTACGTATGAATGTATGTATGTATATATATATATATATATATATAAAAGAGGATTTTCAAGTATCAATGAGATACACTTCAAAGATTGTATTGTATATTTCAATGTAATTATAATCTATTTTCTTTAAGGGTTATCTGAGAGGGCCTCTGATTCTCTGTCTGAGAAAAAAAACTGAAAGAACTAAAAGAGGAGATAAGGAAGAGTCAAATGGTCAAATTATTCATCTTTTTTTGACGATTTATTGGATAGTTCATTGCTGCATCAAAACAATGAGTTGAAGGTAATCCATTGGAATTCCTTCGGCCATTCAACCCTTGGTTCTTCGTGCCAGAAATTCCCTTCTACTCCAGTAGGAAGAAATTTGTGGAATTCCAATTGACACAGAGCAGAAATTGGAAATTTAAAATTAAATTGTCATGACTCAAAAAAAAAAAAAAAAAAAAAATTCAATAATCGAGCATAGAGTAACCAAGCAATCCAACTGCCCCTTTTGTATCACGAAAGAAGGAAGGGAACCATGTCAGTCCTTTTCTCTTCACTTTCATATGTTTGAATTGCAATCAGAAACTGACACATGCATTTTTCCTTCCCTCTTGCAACCTGTTTTATACAAACTGGAGTCTAACATATTCCCTACATGATCCGTTTGCAGGTTTATCTACATAAACAACGAAAAAAACCTTTGACATTACAAGTCCCGTAATTTTCCTTGGAGACTTCTTTCCTTGGGTGGGGTATGTGTTTGTTTTTGTTCAATTTCATAGCCTCTTTATTTGATTGATGTGTTACCTTATCCTATTGGATATCAAACTACATTATCCTTGTCATTGCATATAGGCAGCACGCCTGTGAAGTCTTCCAATACTTTGAGCATTGTAACAATGTGTGCTGTTTTGGGGAGCAGATTTTATTGGGGCTTTTAAATAAATGCAAAACCAAGTGCAATTTGAGAATAGACACACTATACACTTCTTAACAAACCTAATAATCACATGTGCTTACTTGTGATAGAATATCATGATTTCACCATTTTAAAGCAATTTATTATATGTTAAAGCATATATGTGATCTTCATTGAATTTTCTATATTAAATAATCTTCAATTTAGATTAATGAAAGAGTTTAAGTACTTTAGATACTGAAATCAATTTATTAATTCTTTTAGTTATTTAACGAATTATTTTCTACTCTGCACACATATCTCTAAGGTAGTACGAAGTCTGTAGTATTGGTGCATGCAAATTTGAGTGCAGCAATTTTGTTTCTGATCATAATGTCTTACCCACATTTTTTACTTTCTTAAAGGATTGGAAGTCCTATAATGATTTACAGGGTCCTGGCTCAGCATGCTCTGCGAGACATACTAAATGAAGACGCTCCAGCACGAATTCCGAAAGGGAAGTCTGCTGAGGTATATGAAAGAAGGGCCATCTAGATGTCAAATAAAAACCCTAAATGTAGTCATTAGGCCCCCAAGAATAGCACCAAAACACATTCATTAGCGACAGCAGCTTGATTTTCACCATAGCTGCCCATAAATCTGTCACTTCCCATTTTCACTTGTTCTGGTTAAACAGGCCCAACAATATAAAGAAAAGAACTAAACTCTTGTTTGAATCTGCCTTGCTTTCTAAACTGCCCCACCAAGATCTCCTGTACATGACTATGCAGACAATGCACACTGGCAAACAATGTTCAGATTAACCTCCAGAATATCCATATTCAAGGTAGATAGTTGGACTTGCACACAAATTGCCTATCCCGAATCATTTATAAGTCTCTTTAAATAAAAATTAGAACCCATACATAGTTGTGGACGAAATTGAAAATAGCAACAGACAAAGCTTTAGGAGCCTAACTCATACGGTCATGAATCATAAGATTATGTGATTTATCAAGCGAAGGAATGAATGGTTGAACCTAGAAAATAGCATACGAAGAATTTGCAGGGCTACCTTTGCATATTAAATTGCCCACTTCTGTCCGAGTAATATACGGTTTGCTCCATGTATAATTGGTTGCCAGATATCTTTCTCTCACTTCCAGAAATTTTAGCTGATCATACATTTGTAAGCATCACTAAACAAACTGGTTCATGTCTCAGCATGGGTACAAGGTAAAGCACCTGTTCTGAGCAGCGGGGGATGTGTATGCGATTCACCCAAAGATGAAAGTCGTATCATGGTTTCGATTAAATCCTTCCCACAAAATGTAACTATGATATAGCAAGGAAGATCCGCAAGGACTAACTCTTAGAGTGAAAACAGGGTATTTGGCCTGGATGCATGATGGATATCATACATTGGAATTTGGTGATATTTTATCATCCCTAAGAGCTGACAATACAGGCCATACAGCCCACCACTAGCATAAAACTCTATGGATGCTTCACCTAATCAGGAACTTTTAGGAAGGCAGATTGGATCCTGCTACAGTTCTTCAGATAACAATAATTCAAGTGATTATTACATATGCGACCGCTATCATGGAGTTAGTTATGCTAAGAAAAGATTTCAAAGAAATAAGATAGCATTGCAGGAAGAGAAAGAGCAAATACCCAAGTTCCTTCATCCTCGGAAGGACCTTTTCAAGATAATGGTTAGGGCTGGACCAAGCTTTTACTCTCAAATTTACTATGCTGCTAATGTTATAATCAAATCGCTGAAGCATATCTTCTGGGAGCTCTCTCACTATCTTTACATTATTCTTGAGAGAATCAATGAAAAAATCTTCATCAAATATGTCTGAGAAGTTGCTGAAACAAACAAAAGGAACAAGATGTGAGGTTTCCATATCTGGAGCACATAAACACTAATGATAACATGCACTTAGATCAACCTAGAAGTGACGTCCTGAGACATAGAATTATGTAGATATAATGAAAAGTCTCACCTCCTAATGATAAGAGGAGCGTGCTTCGCATAAGAAAAAGGTCTGAAGTGCCGTAATTTGCAGAGAGCTTCTTGTAAAAGTCATGCTACAAGATAGGTTTTTCGTACACCCTAATTTATCAACCTAAATGTGCCCTACCAATCAAGTTTGAGGTACACTTATTTTAGATTAAGAATGGCCCGTGCCACCATTCTTTTACTGGTTTCTGATGAGTCCCATAGGACAAGTTAGGAACTAGCATAATTGAGACCTAGTTAACATCTTTGAATACACCTAGCATTTGGGTACAAGATTTCATGTTGTCTACAGAATCTCACTGATCAGTAAGGCTTGCCGAAATTGACAATGTTCGTGATTCTGTAATCTCACTGTGCTACAGAAGGTGAGGGCCACTGCTTAAAAGCTGCGTGAAACTAGAACCTATCATGATCTCAAAAATCAGAGATTCTCAGTTCAGTTGTTTCCCTTGCCAGAAGGCTTGTAAGTTCATTTAGAAAGTGGATCGCTTAAGTGACCGTACTCTAAAGAAGAATCATTATTAATGGTCCAAGACCATACATTCAGATAGCCAGAACTTGAAAATCCCTAAACATTAGGTCTCAAAACAGCAATCTTCTGCTTGTATTTGAATAAGAAGAACTGCATTGAAATACCTAATGCATGCTTATATACTGAAGAGTAATAACCAATCATAACCTGGAATCTTGCCAAACACTATTGAGATGAAAAATAGGTATAACCAGAGTTGCATTCAGCAGTCCAGCTACTGCCACCGCATCACATATCTGCCATGAGGACAGATAAATGTTCATCAGTTACAACTATATCAGCTATAATACAGAGATAGAAGACATACAACAAGAGTTTAACTGTTACAATGTCTCATGCAATTAACATTTATTTAGGTGCATTTATTTGAATTTCAGAATTAGTAATCAGATTGAACACGGGCCAGGGACTCGTATTAACAACTCAATGTGGCCGCACACAATTCTGAAGAGCAAAGCCTAACAGGAGAAAGTTCCCTATGAGTTACTCATAGACAAAAAAATATACTCGGACATACAGTCCTTTAATGTTCAACTCATACCAACTACTGGACTAGAAAACTAGGCTATCCATTATTAGTCTTCGTCAGAGCCTATAAGTATCTCCATTCTAAACAGATTTAGTCATTGCAAAGTGGCCAATTGATTCAAACTTCCCAATTGCCACCTTTGCATGCAAATCTGGAGGATTTAATCCACTTAAATAAACTGTTTTTCCAGATAAGATTAGCAGATAAAGGAAGAGGAGCCATGAGTCAAGCAGGGCCTGCTATCTAAAACTAATAACTACCATTTTAAGACAATGACAGTGAATTGCATTCATTCTGTCTACACCTTGAAACCTTGCAAGGTTGTAGAAAGCTTAAATTTTCTTTCTTTTTTCTAAGACTACATACACAGAATCTTGCATGATCAGACAAATAACCAATACAAGCTTAATTTTTTTTCCATGCATGCACACATACAATTAACCTTTCCTATCCGATAGCCGTAAATGTAAAAGAAAGCACGGACAGCTTTCGTTTTCCTGAAAGGTGACGAGTGTGTGATCCCTCATTAAGAAAGTATTGCCAATTCTGTATGTTGCATTAGTGTTAGAACTACGACATGGGACAATACAATATACAAGCTGCATCAAAGATGCAGAACATCACTAAGTTGAGAGAGAACACACCGACAAGCGTTGTTGGTTCAACCCGCCGTTTGCTTCAATTATAAGGAAACCATTCGATTCTGGCAATTGTTTGGACCCTAGTAGCAGAAAATCACTGATAGCAATTAGTTGTTTCCAGTGATATTTGCAAGCATGATACAGCATATTTCTCTCCAACTGGAAAAGCATTTTTGGACACATAGACAAGCACGGATTTGAACACCAACATATGAGTGAATCTGCAGGCATGCTTGTGCCATCGCATTATTTCTTTATGGCTAAGTCATATGCTGTATATATGAATGACGAACAAGGTGGTTCGCATGGGAACTACTGGATTATGACACACAGTAAGAACAGACCTCAAGACAGAAACATATCACATAATCAACTTATTGGGAAAATATCCTATTTAAACTTCGTGAACAGAAAGTCCAACCTATTTGAGAAATAGTCATGCTACCACAAGGCTTCCAACTTTGATGTAATGTTGGACTCCATGCCATTGTCAACTGCATGAATGAGCAACAGCAGATCAGCCAAATAATTTGCACTTCCGTAGAGATCAGAGAGGTTGTGCTTTGAAATAACAAGATATCAGCTACAATCATAGCTCTGCTAATGTCAGTGTCGCTTCTCCATTACAGGATTTAAGTCAGCAAAGTAGCTCAAAAGAGAGAGGATCAAAATCAACAAGCAAAGCAGGGCAACGGACAAACTACCATCACTTTGGCAGTTACCACCAATATGAACGACGCGTTTGAGGAAAGCATCCGACAATCTAATTAAAGCCAACGGCTTTAGAATGAAAGCCCAAAACCGTTACCGCGTTAAAGCTGGAATTGCTCGCGGTCTCCATCAAAGGCCACAGCTTCTCGAAGACCTGAGGACTCCTGTACACCGATCCGGGCGGCGCAGGGCCGTCCGCATTCCTCCTCAGCCCGACGTCGAACCCGAAGGACCCCATATACAACACCATCCCCGTAATGTACAGCACCGGCGCGAACAAGAGCACGCCTCTCCGCCTGAAGACCGCCGACACGATCGCCAGCACCAGTCTCTCCACGAGGCTCTTCTTCGGCCACCGGCCGGCGCCGAAGCTCCTGCTCCGGCCGTGGCGGGACCGCGGGGAGGAGAGCGGCGAGGAGGGCGTGGAGCGGCCGCCGGCGCCCCCCAGACGGCTGTGGCCGTGCGGCATTCTGCGTCGCCGGCCTCGGCGGCAAGGGGGCCGGCGGAGATCTAGGCAAAAAGCAGTAGGGCAGGGGTGTGGCGTGGCGCTCGAACGAAGCGCGAGGTCCTGCGGAGTTCTCCTCGTCGAACTTGGGGTGGAAACTGGACGGGACGGGTCGGATTCGAGGCGGACGCCTTCGCGAGTTTTAAGCTTTTGGGGGGGTCTGATTCTCGGCAAGTGGAAGCAGCGAGCAGTGCGTGGATACTACTGTGTAGCAGGAGCCAAGCAGCTGTCGCGACGACATGATGACATTGATGAGGATGGGGAAAGGTGGTTACTTTCCCCATCTCCATCGGTCCGTTGATTTTCTTCCCCACAGAATAACCGTGCACAATGCACATGATTCCCTCCCACAATTATTACCATCAACCATCGCCCGAATCCTTTCGCCCAAGAGCTCCAATTATTAAAACAGTAGTTAGCAATCTCCACAAAATCTCGCGTGACATCAGAACACGCATGAAGTCATACGAAATCTCAGAATTACATTGACATGCATCTTAATAGTAAATATGAAATGTCTTATTCACAAAGTCTGTCGTCCTAATTTAGTTTCCTTTTTCTTGTCCAGTTGAAACCCTCCATTTGAATTTCTTTCTTCTCGAAACAGAGGAGATCAATTTTGGATGGTTATGTAAAGGAATTGAGAGAAATCAATTTATTAATGTGATGAGAAAGAGAGAACATAGAAAGAGAAAAAAACAAAGTTCACTTTCGCGTTCGTTGCCAGACCAGACCGTCCGTCTTCGGCTCTCAAATAGATTGCCGGATCCTTCTCCACGTCTCTCTCCTCCAATCTCCAACGGAATCCTTCCCCTCTCTCTCTCTCTCTCGGCCTGAAACTCCGGCGAGCCGACCGCCGTAAATGAGAGGAAAATGGGCGGCGCGAACGCACCGAGGCGGCTCTCCGGGATGCAGAAGCAGGTGCTCGCCCTCTACCGCGGCTTCCTCCGGGCGGCCCGCTCCAAGTCCCCCGACGACCGCCGCCGCGTCGAATCGATCGTCTCCGCCGAGTTCCGCCGCGGCGCCCGGCAGGTAGACCGCAAGAACTTCCTCTACATCGAGTACTTGCTCCGCCGCGGCAAGAAGCAGCTCGATCAGCTCAGGAGCCCCGACACCACCGCTCTGTCTTCGCTCAACTTCATCCCGCCTTCTCAATCGGTGGACTCGCGCAAGTAGTTGTGAGTTCTGGTTTTGGAGGGTCGTATTTTATCTGGGCCTGAGTTAAATTGCTCAAGTGATTATTGCTTTTGGGTAAAGCTTCATTGCATACCGGAGAATTTCGAATCTGTAGTACTGTCTTTGCTGATCAAGTTTCATTTTTTCTTTTCTTTCTGGATAAACTTTGAGGTTATCGATGATAGGCAGAGTGCACTGCTAACTCTCATTGTGATATGTAACTACATTGGTTTCAGTTGTCCATTCATTTACTGGAATAAATCTTCCATTTCCCCTCGACTTGTCATGGGAATGTGCCGTTATTGTCTAGGGAGTTTACAGTATTCGATTGAGTATGTACATGTGTTTGATGCAGGGAGACACCTTAATGCCTCCCTATCGATTGTTCAGCAAATGTTTCGACGGGGATGGGAATTCTACTCTGTATTTGAAGATATGAACACAGGAGTGCTTTGTGTATCCACGAAAGAACAGCCTTTTTCCATGATGAGGAGATATATGTTAAGCAGTTGAGAATAGTCTAAATTTAAGTATGGATGCGTTTGTCTCGAGATTGTCCTCTCTGTCAAGGTGTTGATATGTGGATGGGAATGCTACTGTGTATTCGAAGCTATGAGTACAGGAGGGCTTTGTGTATCTGCAAAAGAACAGCCCTCTTCCATGATGAGGAGATATATGTTAAGCAGTTGAGAATAATCTAAATTTAAGTGTGGATGTGCTTGTCTCGAGATAGTCCTCTCTGTCAAGGTGTTGATATGGCTGTACCTTGAGCTGTTTTTACTCTAGATGAAAAAAAGAAAAAAAGAAAAAAAAAAGTGATCAGAGAGTTAGAGGCTGGCTGAAATCAACTTATTGCTGAACATTTCTAGCTTAGTGTTGCTTGTTTCGTCATCGGATATTCCTGACTTTGCAGTTGGTTGCTTAACTGATAGTTTCCTGGGAAATAACTTTCAGAGGGTGGAACAAAAGGGAAGCGTTTATCTGAAGATGCCTCGTGATTCCTCCCGAGAAAGAATATGAACTTACACGAGGCATTGAAAGATGAAGATGTGATTTTCATCCAGCTTGCAGTTTTGCATGCTAAGGATTGAACTTTGGATCATCTTTGTCCAATAAATGTTCTCGAGTAAGATTCTCGACTTGAATGTGTCTGGTGAATAATAGTTTGAGGATATGATCCTATTGATATATGTGATTGCAGCATGTCAGGTTGTATTCAGTCTATGTTTAAGCACAGACAACAATTGAAAAGGATATTGAAACCAAGATTTATGAAGTGGATGCATGGATCATAAAGATGTGGAATGGGGTTCCTACTTTGTGGAAAGGGAATTTTATTCGAACTTCAAAGAGTTCTTCCACGTTTTGGGTAATTACAAATGAGAATATGGAAGAGGAGGGTGGGAACAGGGCGAGAACCATTTGTTTCATTTTCTAGAAAGAGAACAGTGAAATCACAGAGAGATGCAACTTAGTATTCTGAAAGGTGCTTCATTACTGACCAAGAAAAAACCTTCAGTTTCATTGCCGTACTTACAATTTATTTGGAGAGTGGAGCTTGAGTTTTTCTGTTTCTGAGCTATGAATCTGATCTGATCTTCATGCGGTGTTAATGGGCAGCCTACGGTCCACTTGACATATGCTGGCTTTTTCTTGGCACTATTACATGACAATCTGTTGAACTTAGTCATAAGAAAATGTGCTGGACCCTTGGACTTGTTCCTTGAAATACATAAAATTTTACCAACCTAGTTCAGATTTTCACATCCCTGATCATCTTATCATTAGAGATCTCGTTTTTTAGAGGATAACAGGTTAGCGTTTGACAATCTTCTGATGCTTCAGTGGATCGAAGATAGCCTGATCCCTTGTTAAAAGGTAGCTCAAGGATGCAAGGCAAACTTGGACGCTAACTTTCTGCCATTATTTGCAGGAGAAAGCAGTGTCATAAGGTGTAAAATTCACAATCACACGCCTACATGGAAGGATATTGATTAAACCGGCCTGGACAGACTCTAATTTGAATAGAAATTTCTGCACTAATAGACTTGCCCTTCATGGTTGTTGGTTATTTCCGAATCTACAGCTGCAATTCCCGAATTCATTGCCCAGCCTCTAGTGTTAGCGCCAACTTCTTCAAGTTTGGCCTCAAGCAGTTTTTAGCATGTTTACAAAAGCTGGAGATGAACGACTTAGTGTGACCTTACAGTGATCTGAACAAATATTTGGATTGTTGTGGTTCGGCGTCAACTGCAAATTTTGAGTGCTTTGATCTGAAAGGCAAAGGCTTCCTTATTTTCTTTAGAAAATTGAGAGGCTTTCAGCTATTTAGGTGATTGCGTTAAAGAGTGCCATTAAGATAATCCACACCGTGAGCTGGATTTTTAGCCAAAAGAAGGAAAAACAAGCCGTGAGCCGGATCACTGCTTCCAATTTGGTCATTCGATCTTCACTTGATCGCTCGATGGACAATGTTCCGCCTTAAAAGGTCGGACTAGTTGTATTGGACAGTCAAATTCTTGTCATGTTTCTTGCTTTTATGTTTGATAAAATTAAAATGTCATGTGCGTTCGCTTCTGCTTTCATGAGTTTAGTATTATATGATAAAAGAGGATGAGAGGGACACGTATGGGGTTTGTCAAGAGAAGCCCACTAATCTAGCTAAGATTGGCAAAGTTGCACCGTATGAGGCAATTTTTGAATACGGAAGGAAGCATGATTGAGCGCCTAAACTCCCAAGGAATTCCAACAGAGATCGATCTTTGCTCACCGGACACGAATGTCACAATCTGCAATTTAGCATATTTCGCTTTCAGGTTTGACTGTTCGTGCACGTTCAATTATTATAGTTCTAAATGCCAAACAAAACCTCCACTAACTCTGAGTTGCTGATGAATAACGTCTCCTAATTAATTTGGATGCTGTATGCGTTAGCTCTCCAATCACCATTTCCACAATATGGCAGCAAAATAAGCTTTTCATTTTTTGGAGGGTTAGCAACTTTGGACTAGAGAATGACCGCGATGAAAGGCATTGCACAATCCCTCATTTTCTTTTTCTGGTACAGACAAAGTGCTGCTTCTCACATGGGCAAGGAAATGAAGGACAAGGACAGATTCACCCGAATTTCATTATCGAATATGAAGAGAGGTTCACACAAAAATAATGCCATTTTCCTTGATAGTATCAAGCACGATCCCCAACTTGCCCTCTATTCTCTCATCCTTTCTTGGTTCATAAGCAATGGCATATACATCAGCATCCTTTGCTCGCTCAGCTATCAGCTGTCCTATAACCCTACAAGCATTGACATCCGTCAGTGATGGCAAATTGTTCCTGAGATCCCTGGCATTTGTTGTCGCGACAGCCACCACCTTGCTCGTTCCCCGGTGCATCACCTTTGCGTGAACGAACCTCTTTGAGAAGAACACATTGAGCAGGAATGGCCTCAGGTACATGTCTGTCCTCTGCTTCCATGACTTCCTGTTGGGTCTCTTTGCTAATTCACCACGAGATCTCCGGGTCCAAGCAGACTGAATGAACGATTCCTAGTAATCCAAATAGAACAAATTTCTGCTAAGGCGGAATAGTTATTTTAAGCTCACCAGGAAAAGGAAAAACATGGCTTTTAGCCTTGAGTCTGTATCTCAGTCAATGTACCCAAGCTGACTGTGCAGAAAAAAATTAGGAGCATTCTCATGGCTTTATCCTTATAAAAGATACCAAATTCCAAAAGAAAAAGCACTAACCATAGTAAAAGGACATAAAGAAATGTCATCCATGCAAACTTGAAATTTTTTGAACCAAACCATGAGACCGGTTTACAGTGCCCCTTACAATATGGTCTAACAAATAGCTTATGCCCCTGGTTCCTGAATCGTAGGCATGGACAATCGGGACTAATCATCTAGAACATTGTTTGCCCCACTAACAAATGTAAGATTAATCAGGCAATAATTTAGCTAACAAAAGCTCACCACCAACCTAGAGCCATTGTACAACAAAAGCGACCCCAAAAGAATTTACAGTAAACTTAGCATTAGTGAACTATCTGTTTAAAAAAAGTAGTTCAGCTTCAAAATAATCATCTACACAACATGATACAGTTTCTACACAAATTGGCACTATGCATGTTTCGACATCCAAAACACATACACAGAGACATGAAAAAAAAAGAAAAAAAGAAAGAAAGAGAAGTTTCCAGAAAATATCCTTAAAATAGTCAAATGGCAAAGCAGGACTTTCTATTAGTTGCCAAAGCTGGTCCCGAAAATAAGGTGCCAGAGACTAGAAACCAGTCCCTCACCTAATATCCAGGTAAAAACTTCAGCATTTAGCATCTTAAAAAACGTCATCACAAGTTATGTCAAGAGCTGCCCTGGATGTTGGGAAAGGCAGCTGTAACAATGATCCTGAGATAGAATCTATGCTCACAGATACACATGCAAAGTTTCAAGATAAAAAGACCAATGAAACAAATTAATGTTCTTTCACTTTTGTCTGAATAATAAATACAGGAACCTGGACATTTTAAATTGAGGTACCATAAATTAGATCACCCAACTGATTGACAACTAGACGCATCTTGAGGAGAGGAAAACGATGAGCTATTGTGAATAAAAAGTACAAAGAATTGCGACATCCCAATTTTACAATCATTAGGGAGGTAAAGTCTTTTTATTGTAGGATCACTGACAGCGAATCAAATGTCATCCAGCTAGTCTGCAACTGTACAGTAAGCAGGGTGTACTGGAATTCTTCAAAGCAGCAGCCAGACACTTCACAGAACATTTTCATCTATTCATTTTAAAGGTGTGTAAGCCATTCTCTATGCCACTGAGGCTCCAAGGGATCCACCTTATACACGAGCAAGTCTCTCTCCCCGGTTTTTCTGACGAATTGGTCAACAAGGTCACATGTGCTGGCTTTTAGCTGCACAATTCAACTTTCCAACAGTAATGTGCTCGCAGAAACTACGGATTTCAAGCGCACTCTTGGACAGGGCGCTTTCTAGAAAGAAAATCGAACCAATTCGCAACCTTAACCATGAGTCTTGCCGCGAACGACGACTGCAGTCTCAAACAAAACCTTTGCAATCCAATTCAATGGCTGAGCTGAGTTTCCATCGACCATTGCAACCCAATCTCCAATGATTCCACAAACAACTCAGGAGCATAAGATTTCCATCCAATCATCACCATCTAAGAGCAACAAATTGAAAGGATTTGACTGGTTTCGCCCTAAGAAATGACAAAGCTCCAACCTTGCACTCACTTTTGGGTAAAAGGAATAAGTTTTCACGTTACCCGACAACATTCCAGCCGGAAACAGTGTCATCGTTAACTAATCAGTCGACCCATTTCTCATATTTCGTGTGAGATTCGCAAGGAGCGATGCGAAGGAGTCAAGAACGGGTGGGGGATGAACGAGTTCGGCGTTTACCTTGGGAAGAGCGGGTTTAGAGGCGACGGAGAGCGAGGCCCTGAGGTCCGCAGTCGTGAACGAAGAAGCCCAGGAGAGCGAACTGGGTCGTCTGCACGAGGCCGACCGCGTCGCGTCGGGGCGGAGAGGAGAGCAGTGGGTTCGCGACGAAGACACCACGACGCACGCCATCGTCTTCTCCGGGTGCGCTCCTGCCTGTGATGGTCTCTCTCTCTCTCTCTCGCTCTCTCTCCTCACGACAGAGGATGGCTACTTCCTAGATTATGGTCGTATTTGTTTTTTTTTCTTTTTCTTTTTAAAGATCAAAAAATAACTTTTTACTTTTCTGCTAAGACTTTGAATATTGTGAAAATTTTAATAACCATGCTATAGCTTAACGAGCACCGGGACCCAATAATGTTTTTGAAAGCAATGTTTTTGGAATTATACTAGATAATAAGAAAAATAATAATTGTTGAAAATCCATTAAAAATATGAGAAAATAAAATTAATTATATAATGAGTGCAAGCATTAGACTGTTTTTAAGGAGAGAAGTACACTATCAGTGCCGATAAGTTGTGTACGGCGCTCACTTTAGTGCCAAAAGTTTCAATCGGATCACTTAAAGTGCCAAATCGGAGGAAAAACGATCACTTGGTGCCATCGGCGAGAGATTCCGGCCAAAATGATGACGTGGCTTTATATTTAAAAAAAAATTACGGTGGCTTTAAAACGACGTCGTTTTCCATCCTTCTCAAGAAACGACGTCGTTTTGCCGTTATACGTGGACACCTTTACAGAAACGACGCTGTTTAGCTCACATGGGGATTGAAATTAGGGTTTCCGCCGCTCGGCCACCGTCGTTTGCCCACCATCGCTCGGCCACCGTCGCTCGGCCACCATTGTAGTTGCTCGACCAGGTGAGTGAGGAGAGACTGAGATTGTTGCTCAAGCAATAAGTGGTAGGAAAAATCGGAGGTGAGGGCAAAGGAGGAGGAGGAGGAAGAAGATGGGTCGAAGGTGCCGCTGGTGCGCTGCTACTGCTGGTGTGTTGCTGGTGTCACTGCTAGTGCGATGCCGGTGCTGCTGCTGGTGCCGTGCTACTGCCGTTGCTGGTGTGGGTCTTTGAGGAAGAAGAAGACGAAGACGAGCCTTCTCTCTCTCTTAATTTGGGGATTAGGGTTTCTAAGTTCGGGGAAAGATGTCAAACGGCGTCGTTTTGGTGTTTGGATGCTGACTCAACTCTCCGACGAGCCACGTCGGCTTCAAAAATTAATAAAAAAGCACCATGTCGGATTTCCGGCCAATTTCATCGGCGTTGGCATTGAAATGATCGTTTTTTAAAATTTTTGGCACTTAAATGATTCGACAGAAATTTTTGGCATCAAAGTGAGTGCCGTACACAACTTTTGGCATTGATAGTGTACTTATCCCGTTTTTAAGATAATTCCATTCCATTAAATATGAAAAACGGCTATTTCCCTAAGACACAACATGATTTCTATTTTATTTTATATTTTGCACAGAATAATAGAAAGAATATGAACAATTTATATAATTCAATGAAAAAGAAAAGAAAAAAGGGAAAAAATTGTCTTTTTAATTCGATATATCATCAAGAATTGTGGTTTGAAGTTTATATTCAAACAAAATGAAAATCGTTAAAAAGAGACTAATAAATTTATTGATAATTAACATATGACTGTTACATAACCATTATGAAAAAAGGTTCATAAAGAACTATATCAAAAGCATTATCCGACTATTAAATAGTTGTTATAAAACATTATGCAAATGTTATTAAAACAACCGTTTCATAACAATAGTGAACAGAAACCGTTAACAAAATTATTATAGAATAACTGTCATAATATCTATCAGGATGCTTGTCCAGGACTTGATTGACGTCGATAGTGAGATTGAGCTTGTACAAAATGAAGTTGAAGAGGACGCTAACGAGGCGGCACCTTTGTCTTCTTGAAAGCCTCCTCCAACTTTATCTTCTTGCCGACGACTCTCTCGGCCAATGTCCCTGTCGCCTACCAGCTCTGGTCGCTACTCTCCTTGGCATGTCGTCTGGCCTTCTCTCCGATGGACCAAGCAAGCAGAGCGACTCCAAAAATCCTAACTCTCTTTCTCTCCGTCTACACGCACAAACATATGAGAGGGTCTTTGTTTTGGGCATCTTCCTCGATGACTCTAGTCCTATATACATATTCTAGGATCTTCAAGAGGGGAATCTAAGCGGAGGGGTTGAAGGAAAGAAAATGCAACATCTTTATAAAATTTATATGTGGAGGGAGATTATATGTACAGAAAGAGCATATAAATGCAATAGATAAGTGGTGCAAGATACCAATAGGATTATTAAATTGGCTCTGTTTGTTGAAGATGGGCTTTCACACATACAAATTGCAGCTCCATGGGACGACGTAGAACCCATGCAAGCTTACCACCTTCAACGACTCCCGTGTGAAAAGGAGTTAGGATTAATGGAGGGTCACTAGACGTGGCTCGACTTGCGAAATTTGGTGCGATCGAACAAGCTACAGGCCACTCTTCCCTACTCCGACAAGAGCGTATTATGAAAGCTAGATTGGTGGTCAAAATCGAGTACAAGAAATTATTTCAAAAGTTAGATTAAACAAAACATGATTTAGGTACTATCGGTAGCTTTGTATTTGGTACCTTACAAAGATGAAGTCACGCGGTCCATCAGTTCAGGATGATTCTTTCCTCCTCCCTTCATCCATGGACTTAATGCTATTAATCAGAACAAAATACAACATCGTTGAGAGAGAGAGAGAGAGAGAGAGAGAGAGAGAGAGAGAGAGTTACCTTGAGTGAAGCAATTTCTCTGGTAATTGACCAATGATGGGCGTTTTCATCTAATTACAAACCTTGAGTGAAGCAATTTCTCTGGTAATTGACCAATGATGGGCATTTTCATCTAATTACAATTCAAATAAGGTCCATTTCAAGTTCTTATTTGAAAAAATGAAGGCGCTTCATGTTTTTATTTTGAATTTTCACTAGTTATTATTTTGTAAGCTAGCATAAACTCTCCCTCTCAGGCACTTATGCTATTTTTAAGAGTGTGAGCTCTTCATCTCTTGATGTCTCTTCGCCATCACAAAATTTTATTATCAATAAAATCTCCCTCTTAGGCACTTATCACCATTATGGAATTTTTGTTGGATATTTCAACCGTTTTAAAATAATTGAAAGTATTTTTTATTATAGAAATTATGATAGTCATGAAAGCCATTAGTCTATAATAGATTTGTAACATTTTATAATGGTTTAATTATGGTTATGTAATGGTCTTGATTGCAACCAATTTTGTAACGGTTGTATATGGGATTTATAATGGCCGTGTAATGGTTTTTGATTTTTTTTTCAATAAACCATCTATTATATTATAACGACTTTTTAACAGTCATCAATTCATTAATTATCAAGAAATTTATTATTTCTTTCGTTTAAATAGGGCAAATTACAAAAAAAAGAAGAAGCCCCATGTCATCATTTTCGCAAATAAGTGCATGAAGTGGACTTTGTTTCAAATAGGGATTTGAAATGTCATCACTTTCTCAAATAAGAGTCTAAAGTAGATCTTGTATCAAATGAGGACTTGAATTGGTTATATCTGCTTTAAATAAAGGCTTGAAGTGGTTATGTCCGTTTCAAATAAGAACCTAACTTTCCAGTGATAAGGGATATTTTCGTCATTTGATATTTTTCCATTTTTTTTTCATTTTTTTTTCTGGTTCTTCTTCTTCCTCTTTGCTTGTGGCTAGAGGGCTGGGCAAGGGTTACCTTTGTTGGCGAGGGCCACCCATGTCGGCCACAAGCGAGGCGATCCTCATTGTAGGGCCATCCATGAGGTCGGCCCTTGCCTGTGGCTGGCTAGGGCTGGGCGACCTCACTGGCTACTGGTAAGGGCTGGCAAGGCCTCGACAACCCTTGCTAGTAGTTGGCGAGGGTCGTCGCCCATTGGGAAGGGTGGTCGAGCCCTCTTTAGGGGCAGACGAGGCTAATCTGGTGAGGGTGGCCCTGCTTGAGATAGGCGGGGGCTTGCAGTCTCTTGCCATCCCTTACCAACAGCTGGCGAGGTTGTCTAACCCTTGCGGATGGCCCTAGGGCGAGGGTCGCCTCACCTGTGTCTAGCGTGGGCGACTTTTGCCCAGCCCTCTGTGGGTATTGTTGGTGGCTAGCCACCGACAAAGAGGAAGATCAAGAACTAGAAAAAAAAAGGAAAGAAAAAAGAAAAGAAAAAACGATATCAAATTGATTGAATCGAGGAGAGTAGTGGAGATTGAGCTTCTAAAATTAGAGTGCGAAAAATGAAAGCTATGTGAGTTTCCCTTATGTTATTGCATTTTTTCATCAAGTGTATTATGTGAGGTTAATAAGCGTATAATAGGATATTGTTTGAGGTTATATTATTTGAGGTTAAATTTGTAAAGGATCCAACCGTCATGGATAATAAGTACTTCGAGAACTATACAATCATTAAAATAAGATAGGGTTGTTGAGGTCTTTTAGAGTACCAAAGCAATTATTCATTATATAAAAACAAATCCATGGCAGTAGAGGATTGAGGGCTAGACATTAAACAATACATATGCATATTATTGGCGTGATAGAAAATGTATGAATGAGTCATATGTGATGGCATCCTTTATGGTGATTGGGTAGCAGTAACTTTGAGAGGAAGATGGTGGCATATGCTAATTCAGCTAAGTTAAGCAGAATATACAGCTCATGCTACAATCGACTATAATTGTACGGTTAGGATGTAGACATAGAAATCCGCCTTAAAGGAAATCATCACAATACGGCAACCGCTATCCACACGAGTTGAAGTTGATGGGAAATAGTATAATTGGTAGGTTCCGTTAAAATTTATTTTCTGTGCAAACATGGCAATGTGTATCCCAAATTATTACTTAACTATGCGGGAAAATTAAATGCCAGCCGTTGGATTGTTGGTAGCCAACAACAATTATATCAAACATGGTTATTAGGTGTATATAGTAAATAGTCAAAAGCACAAAAGAGTTATCGAGTAATTTTTTAACCATGAAGAGGTTCACGTTTAAACAAAGTAAACGCACCCTACTTCTAAGACGAATGGCGAATCGCATGGACTTTGCTTAAGAAAAATAGTTTATTTCGTATCTGTACTACTTGTTAAATATTTGCTATTATATAGCAAATCTTTATGTACAATAAGTAACTCCATATTAGTGCATGGGTTTTGCTTACACCTCTTCGATTATTTCACAAGCGTGTGATATGTTTATCTAATAAAATTTTGAGATTAGAAAAGAAAAAAAGAACCCACACAAATTTATTTGTGTGTGATATGTTCGTCTAATAAAATTTTGAGATTCAAAATGGAAAAAAAAATCCACACAAATTTATTTTGAAAATATTGAAATATGAATATAAAAAAGAGAACATACAAAAGTGGCCCCTCAAAATTGATCCATTTTTTTTTTTTTAATTTGATTTCTGTATGTTGAAAGCATATTTAAGCTAATGAAGTGTTCATTTCAATATGTCATTGTCTCCTAAACTTGTTAAAGGAGAATATAAACACTGATTTATGATAAACACCGAGATAATTTCCGACTTGAGACTCTAATGTGTTTGTTGCGAACTAGAAGGATTTGCTCATATTTCCTTATACGAGGTTGAATTTGAAGGACCAACATAACTATTGTAAAGCCAGAAATTTAAAAAAAAAAAAAAATGAAAAGCTATGAGAATAGCCTCTGATATTTATCCAATTTTCGAACTGGATACTAAACGTTTAAAAGAGTTCATATTTGAGCAACTGTAGTACATTATGTATTATGACCACACTACTGCAAAATTATGATTAGTTGTCGAATTAAGAGAAAATTTACTGTCATTTGAATTTCAATGTTCTTTAGTTAAACTAATTTATGTAAAAGCACTATCATGTTACGAAACTCACTATGTAGAATAACTCTACGTATTCAAGGCCTCAACTAGGAGAGCTCTTAGCGCAAGTACAGAACACATAGCATGGTATATACGCTTCACGAGCTAGAGTATGTGCATAAGTTCAGAAAGCAAGGCAACGAAATATCTGTCATAAGGGAAAGAGAACTGTATAATCAATCCATGGAATAGTATATAAAGGATAAGTTCTTTTTGCATAATATGGAGGAAAGCTCTTATACACGCACCATACAAAATGACCGCCTCTCACACAAATTTACATCAGATACACCAAACGTGGAAACCATCGATCATCTAACTCGTTCCCATGTTCTCTTCATCCATGATTATTAATCAACAGTCCGCTTTTATGAGACAAAATTCCACGCGGACTACAACATGGAACCGAAGCCAACCTCGCGCTCTCTAATTGTCATGCCCCGATCCTCAGACACGCGCACATCCCTTACCTTTGATCGATTTTAGAATGTGATATCCCAGGACTATGTATCGCCGACCCTTTAATTTATTAAGCATATATGGAAGCAGTTATAAATCCCGAGACAATAAAACGATGGGATAGAAAAGTAGGCTATATTTTTCATATTGAAAAACCACAACCAAACCTTTATACATGGCATTAGACAGAGTGCTTCACAAACTATTCATGACCTTAAAGTCTCACTGTATCTACATCAAAACAGTATTCACAAAAGAGGATGGGGGTCTCAGTCCTCATTCGAGTCGTACTTCGGATCCCTGTTAGGATTTTCTTCTTCTTCCAAAAATCCTTCTCCTCAGGCTTTACCTCAGAGTTCTCATTCTCAGATTCCTCCTCCTCAGCTCCTCATCAGGGTCCTGAAATATTGTTCCACAACCGGGATGAGACTACGTTTCAACAAGTTCTACCCCACCAATACTCGACTAGGAGACCAATACGCTGACCGGGCTGCCTATGCACACACGAGTCAGAGGACTTACCTTGGCCTCAGATTCCACCTACATATTAGCACAGTTCAATAGACACCCAAGAAATCACATCACAGATCGATATCTCGATCAATCGACCTAGTTGATTTCATGTCAATCGGACCATTCATTGGTCATTTCAATTCAATCAATCAATTCACAATATCAGATCAAAGCAATGATCAATCGACCTAGTCGATTACACGTCATCACGACCCATGCTTAGTTGGCACATTTAATACTATCTATAAGTCCGACCATAGTCTAGGACTGCTCACTCTAAGCTGATATATAGATAGTATAGCTCGCACTAAGCTGATAGGGTTGAGGTATACTGCTCTCGCTAAGCTGACATATCGCCCATAGGCTGATATGGTATATCGGTATACTGCTCTCGCTAAGCTGATATATCGCCCGTAGGCTGATATAGTATACCCCCGATGCTCACTCTAAATTGATAAAGTGTATTGCTTGCGCTAAGCTGACATATCGCCCGTGGGCTGATATAGTACACCAGTATACTGCTCTCGCTAAGCTGACATATCAGAGCCTGTAGGATGATATAATATACTATTCGACCATTCAATCCATTCCATCTTTTATCCTTCTCGATAAAATAACCGTGTGTGGGGACACGGTCGGCCTTAGCCAAAATATAATATTTTCCTTTCCATAACTCCCACATTTTCTGTAGTCCACTCAAATATTTTTGGCATTATCAACTGATGCCCGGTTATTTTTCAATTAATAACCAATGATTATCCAATTAAAGAATAATTCATTCTTTCACAAATAATTCAATTCAGCATGAAATAGAGCTCAATTAAATAAACGAATCTGCTACGACAATTAAGATAAAATTTCGGTCGTCGACCATCTCAGCCTTAATTTCTGGAAAATAAATAAATAAATAATTAATTTCGAAAATTAATAATTAATTACAATAAATCCGATTTAGCTCAAATCGGAACTCAATTAAATAAACGGACTTCACCACGATCATCAAGATAAAAATTCCGGTCACTACCATCCCAGTTGAATTTCCATAAAAATAAATAATTAAATAATTAATTTCGAAAATTAATATTTATTTCCTAAAAATTCCAATTAGGCCCGAATTGCCAAATTGAAACCCGATAAGGGTCGGGAAAAATCCCGAGCTACCTTCAATAAATAGTAGACCACATCTACTTGCTAATTGCACCATCAAATTGCCTAATTCGCATCATAATTGATTAATAAACACTAATCTATACTAATCTAACCACCTAATTGTACTTAATTAAATCTAATCAACCCTTAAGCATCATTAGTCTACTAAGCAAGGATTAGTGAGATTACTCACCGGAATTAAAATCAGCTCGGGTCAAAACGACGAGCACGTGACAAAGGTCGATTCTCTCCAAAGCGGCGATGGCAACGGGGCACGGCTCGGGCCCGAAAAATGGCCCACAAGCTCGCTGCTCAAGCTGAAAAAAAATCAAATCAGAAGCTGTTGGGCTGAACGAGCGAACGGCAGGAGCCTCGGACGAAGGAGAGAAGACGCGCAAGCTTCGGTCGAGCCAGCGGCCTTGGGTGAAGATTGTTATTAATTTTGTGATGCTGATGAAATAAAAAAAAGAAGAACGAAAGCACAGCAAAAACCGAAGCTCCAAGACGTGCAGAGGAAGAGAGAAGTGTTGTGGATGAAAGTATCGGTCAAAGAAAGCAGAAAAATGAGATAAGCTTTGACTAAAATCAAAGCAACCGAGAGAGAGAGAGAGGTGGGGAAATAGGATACGGCAGGCGGAGAGAGGCGTCGGTGTGGGGTGTTCCGCACGCGAGAGAGAGAGAGAGAGAGAGAGAGAGAGAGAGAGAAACGTGGGCGGCTAGGGGAGGAACGTGCGCAAAGGGGAAGGAAAATGAAGAAATAGAAATAAAAAGGAATTAAATGAAAATTAAAAAAAAAAACGATAATTCTTAGTCCAATTTGATCCCTGAAAATTCCCAGACTAAGGTACTTGATTCCCACTCGCTTTGTTGCACAAAATTTCCCTCGACAAAGAATCTCGGGTAACAAAAACGGCCACTTTCTTCTATTCCGAATTTTAATTCATTTTTCTTCGGAATCCGATTTTCTGAACAAATAAATTCCGTTGAGGTCTGATTTGAGTTAAGAAAAAGTCCAAACAACTTCCATTCACCAATTCACTCACACCAGATGCCAAAAATCCATTCAATTTGGCCAATCCGAATTTTCGTTATTTTTCCACGGCGTCCGAATTCATTTTCCGTAAAAATCTCGGGATCTCTAAAAAATCTTCTGAGACTGAGTCGTGGATCCTAGAATTTATTGTGATATGACAGAACCTTCAATTTCTGAAATCGGACTTGAATTCACAGTTAATTTCACTTGGCGCATTTTTAGCATAACCTAGGCTACTAGGTAACTTTCAGGCATTTTTAGTGTAACTGACTTGTGGTCGATTTTCTTCAAGCCACTATGAACCCACTCGATTCATTGGTAACTCTTGATTGTCGTGAAAACCCCAAGGATCCAAATACGGACACAGGGTTCGAAAACAATAGGAAAATCAGTCTAGTGCCGGTCGACGAGAATTTTCTAATTTAGTGGTGTCACCCACGATTAGCCACACATCTCAGTCGAACCAGTCTATCTTTGATTTCGTATCGATTTTATATTGTGCCGTATTGACCTCTAAAGATAAGCACGGTTGAGAAGTCGATTCCTGGTCGAATTCTCAAGTCTATTTGCCTTAAAATCCTTAATGGTTTCCCTAGGTAGTCTAATTATCTCAAGAGTGATCAGCTCTGAGAACAGCCCTATAGACGCGTCAATGAAATGCCCGATTTATTCAGTAGAAAACGGAGTTGAAATTCTGGGATGTCACACTAACCCACCATAGGATATGCACAGGGACGTCCACCGTAATTTGTAGCTTCATAGCCATGCGGCTACTGAGATGGCCGATGTGGGGACTGCATTGGGCCAGATAGCACTTGAGGATCATCCGTAGCAATAAAGTAGCCCTTCGATCTTCCGGAGACTTCTCTATTACTAGAATTCTCCCTCCTTCTCCCCAGTGCCCCGTGCTGTTATACAGAAAAAAAAACCCAGGATATCATAATCAACAAGAGAGAGGATATCATAATCAACGAGAGAGAGAGAGAGCAAGCATTTTTTTGGTGAATCACTGATCCAACTTTTAATTACATGATGCACAGAGAGAGAGAGAGATCTTACCAGGGTTGAAGCATTTTTTAGGTGAATCACTGATCCAACTTTTAATTACATGATGCAAGGTTGGAGTATGTGAGATATGATTGTTGGATTGATGTCAATGGAGAATTCCAAAGATGCGAGTGAGATATGATGCCTAAAACTTTGTTTCGTATGCATCGCTTAGGACTTGCTTTGAAGCACTCAAAGAACTAGTAAAAAGGAAGAAGAAAGTCAGTTGGCTATGGGGCGGAGCACCAAAAGATGAAGGGCTCTATAAATAGGTAAGTAATTAGTCATGTTCATTATTGGTGGGGATACACTTGCCCAATTTGCATTTGACAAATTCCCATTCTAAGAGATATTATCAATGGCAAGTTTTATTAGAGCTCGTTTTCTCTAGAAACATGACCATATACATCCCTTTGGTGATTACTTAATTAGTTGAAAAAAATTAAAATCTAGACCGCTAGCTTATTAATGCTTTTGATGGGTGGATAGATCGATGGCAAATTCGAAATATGAAACATGACTATTAGATGTACCCAATAAAGCCTTATGGCACATAGATAAATCTCTAGTTATTCGCTTGAAGTTATGTTCGTTTATTGAGCCTCATTTCTTTCCAATTATACATTAATGTAGTTGCACTTACCGTTGATTGGAAAGATTCCGGACGGCAATTAAACTCAGCCTTTTTTTGGCGATCGTCTCGGCCACGACGGCGTGGAACCTGGAGCATGCACAACTCCTGTTAGCAATATTAGGGTATTGAGAGATGTCTTCGAGATATTTATGATATTTCCTCTAATTTCAATATCTCTTTTGATTGTACAAATCTGATTTGATTTCTTTTGATTTTCTATCTAAGCCCATAAATAGGCTTTCCATGTACTCATTTCAATATATCAAATTAATCGAAAATTCCTCAACTCTCTTTTCTATTTTATATTCAACTACTCTGAAGTCGCCTGGAATTTTTCTTTTAATGTTGTGATTGACTCCACTTTCATTTTTCGAGAGAGCGAGGAGAGCAATGTGGAAGGATTAGGGTCTGGGCAGGTGAAGTGCACGCGAGGTCTAGAAAGGAGGACGATCGTGATCTCGTAGGGTCTCGAGGCAGTGGCGTGCCCGGTCTATACCGACTTCGGAGCTCCGTTGAAGAGGCGGTGCAGCACGAAATTGTTGCTCAACAACTTCGGAAAATCCGATCCCGGAGCCCAGGACGCCGAGTCTTTCAAGCAGGGAATGCCAGCGGGCACTTGGGGTTCGACGAGTGGCGTGAAGATGAAACTCTGGCTTGGGCACAGAAGGGAATAAGTTCCTGAAGTTCTAAGTTGAGGATAGGAGGACAGAACTGAAGGAGGGTGCCGCAAGTTTATCTAAACAAGATAAATAGTAGAAAACAAAAAAAAAAATGAAAAGTAAAAAACTAAAAATATTCAAAAAGATAAAGAAAAAACGGGGTCATTTTGTCTAAAATTTTCTATATCAAATTGTCAGCTATACTATGTATGATGGCCGGTGATGGCCATCAGCATTTAGGCAAAGATTAGGTTGAAAAACTACATTAGAATATAATCAAAAGGTTTACAGTTAAATTAGTCAAATTAAAAAGTTTATGATAGAATTAACAGCCGTGCAATAGTTTTAAGACTGATTGGATAATTATATTATGCAAATTCGGTCTAATTGTAAAGAAAGCTAATCTTTTGTGCAATAAGAAGAGTGCTTCCTAATTTTATGAATTCTTTCCTAAGATATCGTTTTGAGATTTTTTGCCAATACATAAATAAAGAGAGCAAAGTAAACTTCCTTTTAAATACAATTAAACAAATAATAACTCAATAACATTTTATAGTACAGTCTCTTGTTTTCTTCACAGAATTGTGTATAAACTCTCAAGAAAATATTACTTTCAGAGTAACAACAATATTTTACTTGTTCTAAAGGCTAATATGATGATAGAACATGTTCTATAGTACTAAAATTTGAACTCTTCTATATTACATATGAAGAATATGGCGCATCTTGTTGTTTGTGCTCGAGTATATTGCTAACTTTATATGAAAAGTTATTGCATGTATCCAACGCAAGCATTTCAAGTCGATTTGAATTCTCATTCTTATTTCCAATAGATATACATGTGTAATAGGTGGTTTGTAAACCCAGATAACATCTACTTAAGGTGAAAAAATGAGGTCACATATTATCTAAGTTTCTTTCATCTGGGCAAGATTTAATATATGGCTGGTTACTTGATATATTGTTGATCAAAAGAAGAATAGACGGCTATTTGAGAATTTATCACTTTGGTACTTCTTATGAATCAATTAGAAATATCTATGACACTTCAAAGCAACATATTTATAGAGATCTTTGTCGGAATTTTGTTGATTAGATAAAAGTATGACAAAAAAGGTATGCCAAGCTTGTCATTACCTCGGGGTCAAGCTAGTTTGTGGGATTAACTTGACCATCGCTTGAGATTCATATTACATGTTTCACTAGTGAGACAAAAAAAAAAAATTAGAACTTAGTTGTGTCTGGAGTATGTTATAATTTATTCTCTGTGCAAACTTGGCAATGTGTATCCCAAATGATTACTTAAATATGGGGGAAAATTAAATTCCAGTCGTTGGATTGTTGGTAACCAACAACAATTATATGCAACATGGTTATTAGGTGTATGTAGTAAATACAACAAGGGAAAATGATAAGCTGATGGTACTGTCACCATTGGAAAAGTGACCGTGCAGTCTGCACTGTGTATTTTGTCAAGGACATTGGATGACTTGCTTGTTTGGTTTAGTAGGATATCAACGAAGATCCCTCGGTGAAAAAAAGATTTGGGTACTTGAGGCCCCACATTTGCCTTGTTACTCTGCACTACACTGCACTGCACTGCTTTGCAGAGGGGAAAGAGAGAGAGAGAGTCCTTGGGACGCGATAGTTGCCTGCCAATTGCATTTCCATTTAGCGTGCGGTCAAAATGGCACAGTAATTCATAAGGAATAACTGTACCGTCACCGCAGCAGCACCTTACAAAAAATTATAAGAAAGTTATCGAGTAATATTTCTTACCATGCATAGGTTCACGTTAAAGTAAATGCCCCCTGCTTCTAAAATGATTGGCAAATAGGACGAACTTTGCTTAAAAAAAGAATAGTTCATTTCATCTTTGTACTACTTGTTAAATATTATATTTTATATACCAAATCTGTTTGTACAATGAGTAACTCCATATTGGCGCATGGTTGTTTTTACCCCTTCTCGATAATTCCACAAATGAATGTGTGATATGTTTTTCTGATAGAATTTTAAGATTACAAAAAAAGAAAAAAAGAACACACAAATTTATTTAGAAAATATCGAAATATGAATATAAAAGAGAGCATACAAAAATGGCCCCTCAAAATTGATTCATTTTATTTTAAATTTGATTTCTGTATGTTGAAAGCATATTTGAGCTAATGAAGTATTCATTTCAATATGTCATTGTCTCCTAAACTCATTTTGGGAGAATCTAAATGCTGATTTATGATAAACACTGGGATAATTTCCGACTTAAGGCTCTAATGTGTCTATTGCTCACTAGAAGGATTTGCTCACATTTCCTTATATGGGGTTGAATTTGAAGGACCAACATAACTATGTAGAGCCAAAGGTTTGAAATCAAAAAATGGAAAGCTGCAAAAATAGTCTCTAATATTTATCCAATTTTGAGACTGGATAAATGTTTAAAAGAGTTCATATTTGAGCAATTGAAGTGTATTATATATTATGACCACACTTATTGCAGAATTATGGTTAGTTGTTGAATTAAGAGAAAATTTACTATAATTTGAATTGAGATTTTTTTGGTTAAACTAATTTACGTAAAAGCACCGTCATGTTACGAGACTCATTAGGTAGAATAACTCTACGGATTCGAGGCCTCAATTAGAAGCGCTCTTAGCATAAGTACAGGACTCATCGCGTGGTATATATGCTTCACGAGCTAGAGCATATGCATAAGGATAAGTTCTTTTTGCATTATATGGAGGAAAGCTCTCATACACTCACCATACAAAATGACCGCTTCTGATAAAATTTTACATCGGATACATGAAACGTGGAACCCATTAGCCATTTAACTTGTTCCCATGTTCTCTTCCTCTATGATTATTCAGCAGCAATCCACTTTTATGATACAAAATTCTATGCAGACTACAACATGGAGCCGAAAACCAACCTAACGCTCTCTAACCCATCATAGGATATGCAAGCCATGGGGACATACACCGTAATTCTTAGCTTTATATCCATGTGGCTGCTGAGTCGGCTGTTGTGGGGACTGCATTGGGCTAGATAGAACTTGAGGACCATCCGTAGAGATAAAGTAGCACTTCGATCTTTCGGAGACTTCTCTACTACTAGAATTCTTTCCCATCCTCCCCAGTGCCCCGTACTGTTATACATAATACAAACTCAGGATATCATAATCAACGAGAGACAGAGAGGGGGGGGGGGGGGGGGGGGGGGGAAGAGAGAGAGAGATCTTACCAGGGTGGAAGCATTTTTTTGGTAAATCACTGATCCAACTTTTAATTACATGATGCAAGGTTGGAGTATGTGAGATATGATTGTTGGATTGATGTCAAAGGAGAATTCCAAAGATGCGAGTGAGATATGATGCCTAAAACTTTGTTTCGTATGCATCACTTAGGACTTGCTTTGAAGCACTCAAAGGACTAGTAAAAAGGAAGAAGAAAGTGGGTTGGCTATGGCGCGGAGCACCAAAAGATGAATGGCTCTATAAATAGGTAAGTAATTAGTCATGTTCATTATTGGTGGGGATACACTTGCCCAATTTGCATTTGACAAATTCCCATACGAAGAGATATTATCAATGGCAAGTTTTATTAGAGCATGTTTTCTCTAGAAACATGACCATATACATCCCTTTGGTGATTACTTAATTAGTTGAAAAAAATTAAAATCTAGACCGCTAGATTATCAATGATTTTGATGGGTGAATAGATCGATGGCAAATTCGAAATATGAAACATGACTATTAGATGTATCCAATAAAGCCTTATGGCATGTAGATAAATCTCTATTTATTCGCTGGAAGTTATGTTCGTTATATCGAGCCTCATTTCTTTCCAATTATACATTAATGTAGTTGCACTTACCGTTGATTGGAAAGATTCTGGACAGCAATTGAACTCAGCCTTTTTTTGGCGATCATCTCGGCCACGGCGGCGTGGAACCTGGAGCATGCACAACTCCTGTTAGCAATATTAGGGTATTGAGATATGTCTTAGAGATATTTATGATATTTCCTCTTATTTCAATTTCACTTTTGATTATACAAATCTGATATGATTTACCTTGGTTTTCTCTATCTAAGCCTATAAATAAGCTTTTCATGTACTCTTTTCCGTATATCAAAATACACCGAAAATTCCTCAATTCTTTTCTATTTTATATTAAACTACTCTGAAGTCGCGTGGAATTTCTCTTTGAATGTCGTGATTGACTCCACTTTGAATTTTCGAGAGAGCGAGGTGCACAATGTGGAGAGGGATTAGGGTTTGGCAGGTGGAGTGCAGGCGAGGTGTGGGGAGGAAGATGATCGGGATCTCGAAGGGTTCCGGGGCAGTGGCGTGGCAGGTCCATTCCGACTTGGGAGCTCCGTTGAAGAGGCGGTGCAACACGAGGCCGTGGCTCGACAACTTCCAAAAATCCGATCCTGAAGCCTAGGACGCCGAGTCTTTCAAGCAGGGAATGGCAGCTTGCATGTGGGGCTCGGTGAGCGGCGTGAAGATGAACTCGGGCTTGGGCACAGAAGGGACTAAGTTCCTAAAGTTCTAAGTTGAAGATTGGAGGATCGAACTGAAGGAGGGTGCTGCAAGTTCATCTAAACAAGATAAATAGTAGAAAAAAAAAGAATGAAAAAAAAAAACTAAAATTATTGAAAAGACAGGGTTGTTTTGTCTAAAATTCTCTATGTCATCAGCTGTACTATGTATGTTGGCCAGCAGTGAACATCAACATTCAAGGAAAAATTAGGTGGAAGAACTACATTCGAATATGGTCAAAATATTTAGGACTAAATTGGTTAAATTTAAAAGTTTATGATAGATTTGATAGTCTAATAGTTTTGACATTGATTGGGTAATTATCTTACATGAATTCGATCTAATTGTCAAGAAAGCTAATCTTTTGTTGGATAAGAAGAGTGCTTCCTATTTTTATGATCTCTTTACTACGATATTGCTTTGAGTTTTTTTTTCTTCGTTTTAAATAAAATTAAACATAACTAATAACATGAATAACATTTTTACAGTACAATCTCTTGTTTTCTTTATAGAATTGTGTATAAACTCTTATTACTTTAAGGGAAACGACAATATTTCAATTGTTTTATAGGGCTAATATGATGATAGAACATTGTTTGCACCACTAACAAATGCAAGATTAATCAGGCAATAATTTAGCTAACAAAAGCTCACCACCAACCTAGAGCCATTGTACAACAAAAGCGACCCCAAAAGAATTTACAGTAAACTTAGCATTAGTGAACTATCTGTTTAAAAAAAGTAGTTCAGCTTCAAAATAATCATCTACACAACATGATACAGTTTCTACACAAATTGGCACTATGCATGTTTCGACAATTAAAACACATACACAGAGACATGAAAAAAAAAAAGAAAAAAAGAAAGAAAGAGAAGTTTCCAGAAAATATCCTTAATATAGTCAAATGGCAAAGCAGGACTTTCAATTAGTTGCTAGAGCTGGTCCCGAAAATAAGGTGCCAGAGACTAGAAATCAGTCCCTCACCTAATATCCAGGTAAAAACTTCAGCAATTAGCATCTTAAAAAACCTCATCACAAGCTATGTCAAGAAACTTCACCCTGGAGCTGCCTGGATGTTGGGAAAGGCAGCTGTAACAATGATCCTGAGATAGAATCTATGCTCACAGATACACGTGCAAAATGAAAAAGGGAAAAAATTGTCTTTTTAATTCGATATATCATCAAGAATTCTGGTTTGAAGTTTATATTCAAACAAAATGAAAATCGTTAAAAAGAGACTAATAAATTTATTGATAATTAACAAATGACTGTTACATAACCATTATGAAAAAGGTTCATAAAGAAATATATCAAAAGCATTATCCGACTATTAAATAGTTGTTATAAAACATTATGCAAATGTTATTAAACAACCGTTTCATAACAATAGTGAACAGAAACCGTTAACAAAATTATTATAGAATAACTGTCATAATATCTATCAAGATGCTTGTCCAGGACTTGATTGACGTCGATAGTGAGATTGAGCTTGTACAAAATGAAGTTGAAGAGGACGCTAACGAGGCGGCACCTTTGTCTTCTTGAAAGCCTCCTCCAACTTTATCTTCCTGCCGACGACTCTCTCGGCCAATGTCCGTGTCGCCTGCCAGCTCCGGTCGCTACTCTCCTTGGCATGTTGTCTGGCCTTCTCTCCGATGGACCAAGCAAGCAGAGCGACTCCAAAAATCCTAACTCTCTCTCTCTCTCTCTCTCGGTCTACACGCACAAACATATGAGAGGGTCTTTGTTTTGGGCCTCTTCCTTGACGGCTCTAGTCCTATATACATATTCTAGGATCTTCAAGAGGGGAATCTAAGCGGAGGGGTTGAGGGAAAGAAAATGCAACATCTTTATAAAATTTATATGTGGAGGGAGATTATATGTACAGAAAGAGCATATAAATGCAATAGATAAGTGGTGCAAGATACCAATAGGATTATTAAATTGGCTCTGTTTGTTGAAGATGGGCTTTCACACATACATATTGCAGCTCCATGGGACGACGTAGAACCCATGCAAGCTTACCACCTTCAACGACTCCCGTGTGAAAAGGAGTTAGGATTAATGGAGGGTCACTAGACGAGGTGGCTTTGCTCGACTTGCGAAATTTGGTGCGATCGAACAAGCTACAAGCCACTCTTCCCTACTCCGACAAGAGCGTATTATGAAAGTTAGATTGGTGGTCAAAATTGAGTACAAGAAATTATTTCAAAAGTTAGATTAAACAAAACATGATTTAGGTACTATTGGTAGCTTTGTATTTGGTACCTTACAAAGATGAAGTCACGCGGTCCCATCAGTTCAGGATGATTCTTTCCTCCTCCCTTCATCCATGGACTTAATGCTATTAATCAGAACAAAATACAACATCGTTGAGAGAGAGAGAGAGAGAGAGAGAGAGAGAGTTACCTTGAGTGAACCAATTTCTCTAGTAATTGACCAATGAGGGGCGTTTTCATCTAATTACAATTGAAATAAGGTCCATTTCAAATTCTTATTTGAAAAAATGAAGGCACTCCATGCTCTTATTTTGAATTTTCACTAGTTATTATTTTGTAAGCTAGCATAAACTCTCCCTCTCAGGCACTTATGCTATTTTTAGCAGTGTGTGAGCTCTTCATCTCTTGATGTCTCTGTCGCCATCACAAACTTTTATTATCAATAAAATCTCCCTCTTAGGCACTTATCGCCGTTATGGAATTTTTGTTGGATATTTCAACCCTTTTAAAATAATTGAAAGTATTTTTTATTATAGAAATTATAATAGTCATGAAAGTCATTATTCTATAATAGATTTGTAACATTTTATAATGGTTTAATTATGGTTATGTAATGGTCTTGATTGCAATCAATTTCGTAACGGTTGTATATGGGCTTTATAATGGCCGTGTAATGGTTTTTGATTTTTTTTTTTCATAAACCATCTATTATATTATAACGACTTTTTAACGGTCATCAATTCATTAATTATCAAGAAATTTATCATTTCTTTCGTTTAAATAGGGAAAATTACAAAAAAAAAGGCCCGTGTCATCATTTTCTCAAATAAGTGCATGAAGTGGACTTTGTTTCAAATAAGAACTTGAAATGTCATCACTTTCTCAAATAAGAGTCTAAAGTGGATCTTGTATCAAATGGGGACTTGAATTGGTTATATCTGTTTTAAATAAAGGCCCGAAGTGGTTATGTCCGTTTCAAATAAGAACCTAACTTTCCAGTGATAAGGGATATTTTCGTCATTTGATATTTTTTTTTTTTTTTTTTTTTTTTTTTTTCTGGTTCTTCTTCTTCCTCTTTGCCGGTGGTCGGAGGGCTAGGCAAGGGTTACCCTTGTTAGCGAGGGCCACCCATGCCGGCCACAAGCGAGGCAATCCTCATCGTAGGGCCATCCATGAGGTCGGCCCTTGCCCATGGCTGGCGAGGGCTGGGCGACCTCACCGGCTATTGGTAAGGGTTGGCAAGGCCTCGACAACACTTGCTAGCAGTTGGCAAGGGTTGTCGCCCATTGGGAAGGGTGGTCGAGCCCTCTCCAGGGGCAGGTGAGGCTGATCTGGTGAGGGTGGCCCCACTCGCGATAGGCGGGGGCTTGCAGTCTCTTGCTAGCCCTTACCAACAGCCGGTGAGGTCATCTAACCCTTGCGGATGGCCCTAGGGCGAGGGTCGCCTCACCTGTGTTTGTCGTGGGCGACTTTTGCCCAGCCCTATGTGGGTATTGTTGGTGGCTAGCCACCGACAAAGAGGAAGATCAAGAACTAGAATAAAAAAAAAAGGAAAGAAAAAAGAAAAATAAAACGATATCAAAATTGATTGAATTGAGGAGAGTAGGGGAGATTGAGCTTTTAAAATTAGAGTGCGAAAAATGAAAGCTATGTGAGTTTCCCTTATGTTAAGATTAATATTGCATTTTTTCATGAAGTGTATTATGTGAGGTTAATAAGCGTATAATAGGATATTGTTTGAGGTTATATTATTTGAGGTTAAATTTGTAAAGGATCCAACCGTCATGGATAATAAGTACTTCGAGAACTATACAATCATTAAAATAAGATAGGGTTGTTGAGGTCTTTTAGAGTACCAAAGCAATTATTCATTATATAAAAACAAATCCATGGCAGTAGAGGATTGAGGGCTAGACATTAAACAATACATATGCATATTATTGGCGTGATAGAAAATGTATGAATGAGTCATATGTGATGGCATCCTTTATGGTGATTGGGTAGTAGTAACTTTGAGAGGAAGATGGTGGCATATGCTAATTCAGCTAAGTTAAGCAGAATATACAGCTCATGCTACAATCGACTATAATTGTGCGGTTAGGATGTAGACATAGAAATCCGCCTTCAAGGAAATCATCACAATACGGCAACCGCTATCCACACGAGTTGAAGTTGATGGGAAATAGTATAATTGGTAGGTTCCGTTATAATTTATTTTCTGTGCAAACATGGCAATGTGTATCCCAAATTATTACTTAACTATGCGGGAAAATTAAATGCCAGCCGTTGGATTGTTGGTAGCCAACAACAATTATATCAAACATGGTTATTAGGTGTATATAGTAAATAGTCAAAAGCACAAAAGAGTTATCGAGTAATTTTTTAACCATGAAGAGGTTCACGTTTAAACAAAGTAAACGCACCCTACTTCTAAGACGAATGGCGAATCGCATGGACTTTGCTTAAGAAAAATAGTTTATTTCGTATCTGTACTACTTGTTAAATATTTGCTATTATATAGCAAATCTTTATGTACAATAAGTAACTCCATATTAGTGCATGGGTTTTGCTTACACCTCTTCGATTATTTCACAAGCGTGTGATATGTTTATCTAATAAAATTTTGAGATTAGAAAAGAAAAAAAGAACCCACACAAATTTATTTGTGTGTGATATGTTCATCTAATAAAATTTTGAGATTCAAAATGGAAAAAAAGAATCCACACAAATTTATTTTGAAAATATCGAAATATGAATATAAAAAAGAGAACATACAGAAGTGGCCCCTCAAAATTGATCCATTTTTTTTTTAAATTTTATTTCTGTATGTTGAAAGCATATTTAAGCTAACGAAGTGTTCATTTCAATATGTCATCGTCTCCTAAACTTGTTAAAGGAGAATATAAACACTGATTTATGATAAACACCGAGATAATTTCCAACTTGAGACTCTAATGTGTCTGTTGCGAACTAGAAGGATTTGCTCATATTTCCTTATACGAGGTTGAATTTGAAGGACCAACATAACTATCGTAAAGCCAGAAATTTTAAAAAAATAAAAATGGAAAGCTACGAGAATAGCCTCTGATATTTATCCAAATTTCGAATTGGATACTAAATGTTTAAAAGAGTTCATATTTGAGCAACTGAAGTACATTATGTATTATGACCACACTACTGCAAAATTATGATTAGTTGTCGAATTAAGAGAAAATTTACTGTCATTTGAATTTCAATGTTCTTTAGTTAAACTAAATTATGTAAAAGCACTGTCATGTTACGAAACTCACTATGTAGAATAACTCTACGTATTCAAGGCCTCAACTAGGAGAGCTCTTAGCGCAAGTACAGGACACATAAGTTCAGAAAGCAAGGCAACAAAATATCTGTCATAAGGGAAAGAGAAGACTGTATAATCAATCCATGGAATAATATATAAATGATAAGTTCTTTTTGCATAATATGGAGGAAAGCTCTTATACACGCACCATACAAAATGACCGCCTCTCACACAAATTTACATCAGATACACGAAATGTGGAAACCATGGATCATTTAACTCGTTCCCATGTTCTCTTCCTCCATGATTATTAATCAACAGTCCGCTTTTATGAGACAAAATTCCACGCGGACTACAACGTGGAACCGAAGCCAACCTCGCGCTCTCTAACCCACCATAGGATATGCACAGGGATGTCCACCGTAATTTGTAGCTTCATAGCCATGCGGCTACTGAGATGGCCGATGTGGGGACTGCATTGGGCCAGATAGCACTTGAGGATCATCCGTAGCAATAAAGTAGCACTTCGATCTTTCGGAGACTTCTCTACTACTAGAATTCTCCCCCCTTCTCCCTAGTGCCCTGTGCTGTTATACAGAAAAAAAAACCCAGGATATCATAATCAACAAGAGAGAGGATATCATAATCAACGAGAGAGAGAGAGCAAGCATTTTTTTTGGTGAATCACTGATCCAACTTTTAATTACATGATGCAGAGAGAGAGAGAGATCTTACCAGGGTGGAAGCATTTTTTTGGTGAATCATTGATCCAACTTTTAATTACATGATGCAAGGTTGGAGTATGTGAGATATGATTGTTGGATTGATGTCGATGGAGAATTCCAAAGATGCGAGTGAGATATGATGCCTAAAACTTTGTTTCGTATGCATTGCTTAGGACTTGCTTTGAAGCACTCAAAGGACTAGTAAAAAGGAAGAAGAAAGTGAGTTGGCTATGGCGTGGAGCACCAAAAGATGAAGGGCTCTATAAGTAGGTAAGTAATTAGTCATGTTCATTATTGGTGGGGATACACTTGCCCAATTTGCATTTGACAAATTCCCATACTAAGAGATATTATCAATGGCAAGTTTTATTAGAGCATGTTTTCTCTAGAAACATGACCATATACATCCCTTTGGTGATTACTTAATTAGTTGAAAAAATTAAAAACTAGACCGCTAGCTTATCAATGCTTTTGATGGGTGAATAGATCGATGGCAAATTCGAAATATGAAACATGACTATTAGATGTACCCAATAAAGCCTTATGGCACGTAGATAAATCTCTAGTTATTCGCTTGAAGTTATGTTCGTTTATCGAGCCTCATTTCTTTCCAATTATACATTAATGTAGTTACACTTACCGTTGATTGGAAAGATTCCGGACAGCAATTAAACTCAGCCTTATTTTGGTGATCATCTCGGCCACGACGGCGTGGAACCTGGAGAATGCACAACTCCTGTTAGCAATATTAGGGTATTGAGAGATGTCTTTGAGATATTTATGATATTTCCTCTAATTTCAATTTCTCTTTTGATTATATAAATCCGATTTGATTTCTTTTGATTTTCTATCTAAGCCCATAAATAGGCTTTCCATGTACTCATTTCAATATATCGAATTATTCGAAAATTCCTCAACTCTCTTTTCTATTTGTCAGAAATGGAGGAATAGGCCAAGCACGAGAGAAGACTCAAGGTTTCTTGTATTTCTGTATATTCAATTTACATTGTATGATGTCCTATTTATAGTACATTAAATGTCTAATTAAAGAAAAAGAATATTCATCAAATCAAATCCAATCACAGATTGACATAATTAAATAATCACAATCTCCCGTAATCTTGGATTGATTGATTACAATCTTCAACTCGATTTGTGCATATCTCCAACACTCCCCCTCAAGTTGACGGCTGGTATATGTCCAATACGCCAAGCTTGCTCAGTAGATATGCGTGTTGTCTTTGACATAATGGTTTGGTAAAGATATCAGCAAGCTGTTCCGCAGTTTCAATTCCATTTGTCTTGATTACCCCTTCTTGGATTTTGTCTCGAGTATAGTGACAGTCAACTTCAATGTGTTTCGTTCTTTCATGAAAAACGGGATTTGCTGCAAGTTTGAGTGTTGCGTCATTGTCGCAATATATGTTTCTGAAAGTAAGCCTCGTATCCAAACTATTTCACAAACTGTTTTAGCCATAGCTCTATACTCGGCTTCCGCAGATGAAAAAGATATAGTGGATTGCTTCTTCGTTTTCCATGCAAGTAATGACTCTCCCAGCTTGATGCAAAAACCAGTGATTGATCTTCGACTCATAGGACATGTGGCATAATCTGTGTCACAATGAGCTGCCATTTCCAGATTGCAGTCTCGTGAAAGGAGTAATCCAAGGCCTGGACATTTCTTCAAATACTTTATAACCTTCAAGGCTGCATTCATGTGAGACTCCTTCGGACTATGCATGAATTGACTAAGTGTCTGAACTGCATAACATATATCCGGCCTAGTCATAGTGAGGTATATAAGTTTCCCTACAAGCCTTTGATAGCGGGATGGATCTTTAAGCGTAGGATCGTCAATCTTAGACGATGATCCAACATCATAGTCAATAGTAGTCAGCTTGATGTTCTGATCGATAGGGATGACAGTCGGTTTACATTCTGATAAGCCTACTTCTGATATAATCTCCAATACAAATTTCCGTTGACTAAGGGCAATTCCTAGCTCTGATCGAGCAATCTCAATGCCAAGAAAATACTTGGGAGATCCCAAATCTTTAATACGAAAGCTAGAATGCAAATGTTCCTTAAGTCTTTTGATGCCCAATTCATCATTTTCCATAATAAGTATGTCATCAACATATATCATTAGGTAGGTTGAAGACGTACCTTTAGTCCAAGAGAATAGGGCATAATCATGCTTGGATTGCTTGAAACCAATGGCTGTAAGGGCTGAGGTGAACTTTGCATACCACTGGCGAGAAGCTTGCTTGAGTCCATAAAGGGACTTACGGAGATGACACACTCCAGACTCCCCCTGTCGCCGTAATCCCGGTGGAAGATCCATATATATTTCTTCATCAAGATCTCCATGAAGAAAAGCATTGTGGACATCCATTTGATGTAGTTTCTAGTCTCGGAAAGCAGCAATAGAAAGAAAGGAACGAATAGTGACATCGTTGGCAACTGGAGAGAACGTTTCATGGTAATCAAAACCTTAACGTTGTGTAAAGCCCTTTGCCACTAAGCGAGCCTTATAGCATTCCACTGAACCATCAGCCTTATACTTGATCTTGTATACCCACTTGCAGCCAACTGGCTTACGATCAACATGTAGTGGTACTATATCCCATGTGTGATTCTCTACCAATGCATGTAACTCAGCTTCCATAGCCTTTTGCCAGCGTGGATCACGAACGGCCACATGATAAGATGATGGTTCCATTTCTTCGGAGATACGACTAATACAGCACATATGTTCTACAGATAGACAATCAAACGAGACATAAGAGGAGATAGGGTATGGAGTACTTGATGAGTTGAGAGATGCACAAACATAATCCTTTGTCCAAGTTGGGGGACAAGTGGTTCATCCTGACCGTCTTGGAAGAATATGATCAGGTGTAGGAGATAATTATTCAGAAATAGATTGAGGAGACAATTGTTCTGAATTAGATGTCTCTTCAATGGATACTGTAGAGCCCGGAGCTGAAAATTCAGAGGCAGGTAAGGATGCTGCATTTGTTTCGATCACCGGAGAAGAAGTCGGAACACATATATATTGTGGACTGAGTGATAAATCTTCCTCAAATAGAAAATTTCTATTTTGCTGATTTGAGCTTGAAGATTCATTGGAAGATATTTCATCTTGAAAAGGGAACACATCCTCATGGAAAACCACATCTCTACTTACGAAGAAATCACCTGTCGATGGTTCAAAAACACGGTATAACTTGCCTTCAAATTTTTTTAATCAAATGCCTTTGGCATCCCATTCCGATCGTTTCGGATCTAAGATGGCCGTTGGGCCATACCGAAGTATAACATGGAAAGAAAGTTTGCCTCCGGACGAGACATGGTAAACAAATGACCTGAATTTTGCTTCTTTGAACAAGCCACCTTCGAGAATTTTTGCCTCTGCATGACAAGCCACCATGGAAAAAAAATCGGTTTCACATCATACTCCAACATGATTGGATGGCCATGTCAACTTGAATTGATTGGGATTGGTATCGTTAGGGATTAATTAGAATATTCAACAAGTTCAATGGCTTGATTAGATAACTGCAAAGCATCTACTCGAGCATACCCCCGTTTTGAGCAAGAAATCACCGAGAATGTTGATTGTCCGTCGAAATAGATTTGAGTTTGTGCCAGCTCGTCTCACTGCCTGTGACCGTGGGGTTTAAAGGCTAGTTGGAGCTTAGGTCGTAACAGAAGTTAAAATTAGTCTAGATGCCTTCCTCAAATTAATCCCACACAATGTGTTCGACGATTTGCGCGAGTCGGATGCATGATTCTTAACTTGTGTCTCTTGACCACGTGAGAACTGAACCTATCTTCTTGTTCCTCCGTCCCGTGTCGTTTGAATCTATGGATTTCTTTTAATGGTATGAAAATGACCGGAGTCGAGGTCATTCTTGTCCGTCAAAGCAATCCACCAGATTTTGTAATACAACTATCAAATATATCCCAGTCATTTAATCTTTTCAAAGGAAAACACGCATGCTCCCTCTGAAATTTTGACTATAATATCCTTGTTGCGCAATTGTTTTAACTACAATATCCACCGTAAAATGAAGCTTTTCACCAAGTTGAATACATCTTGTTGACCATAAGACTGGCCATTGAGCCCATCTAGTCCACCTCCATAGTCACTTCAGCTATGAAAGATTCATTCAAATCATCTGAAAACAAGCTAGGGCATTGATCACCGGCGGGTGATGTAAGTTTTCGACACCAGATTTCTTTGGTAAATTTCTACGGTAAATTTCTACATATATATTTTGTTTCTCTTCTGTTCTGGACACCATGGTAGAGAGAGCAAAGACATTCATATGACATTTTTAAGGAATCACGGATATTATCTTCTTGACATCAACAAAGATCTATGCATAACTTACTACTTTAAAAGACAGTGAAAATAATTATGCAAAAGCAAAATATTAAGAAAAGATTTTCCGGTTGCCCATTTTTTTATGAACAGAGGAAATTATAAAAAAAGAAGAAGAGGAGAATAAATCATTGAAAATATTTAGAAACGCATTTATGCTCAGAGTGTCAAGTGTGTCTTCTCATCGATAGAAATCTCGGAAGTCTGACATGTGCATTACTCTTCACTCATAATTCGTCACCGCAGAAGTGAAAAAAAAAATCATTATTTGCTTTTTTTTTCCCCTAAAAAAGATTGATAATTAAATGGCTCTCATAAGAAACATGCCGGATTTTCAGCTCATCACTTTTCTAATCGGAATAGCGTATATCGCCCAGGAAAAGGGCCATGTAATCACAGTGCCATCGATGACTCAAACCCAACATAAAGAAGAGAAAAATCAGCAGAATGGAAACGAAAGACATCCAGAAATTGATCACACAGAGAGAGAGAGAGAGAGAGAGAGAGAGAGAGATCACGGCATTGGTAATGGGCTAATCAGTCACGGTCACGGACCAAATTGATACTCACTCATCAATTCAAATGCACGAGCGATCGCGTAACTCCTCAATTATTATTTAGTGTTGTAGTCAACATTGCTATCGATTGCCCGATGGTTAGACTCAGTAGTCGGTATAATTCCACCCTGGCACTTGCTCAATACCCCAAAAGTCTGGACAAAAGATAATCTCAAACTCCTTGGACGCGCAGCTAACCCGCGGCGGGGGCGAGTCGTAGGGATGGCTGTAGTAACCCGGACAGGCATCCTTAAAAAGCCTAGAATACACGCTGGGCTTGCATTTGTCCGGTGTCGCGTACTCGTTCTGGCAACAGTACTCGTCGGTGTTGAAGGCCAAACAGGCGCTCTTGCAAGCCACAACCTTCCCTTCCCCATTCACCACCTGCAACTCCTCAGGGCACAGGCTGTTCAACGGCTTCGAGCACCCCAGGATTTCGCACTCGGGCTGCGTGGGCCTCGTCTGGACCGAGATTGGAAGGTTGAACCCATCGACCAGGCTGATGTCATAGAAGCTCGGCTTGGCCTCATCCGCGTGGAGCCAGACCTGGACCAGCGTGGCGGGAGGGGTCCCGATGAGCCCATGGCAACCGAGCTGCCCGCAGTCCCCGGTCTCGCAGGTTGGCGGCCTGTTCGACGCGAAACTGCACCCAGTGCGGGCCCAGATCCGCCCTTTCCACCCCGGCGGGACCAAGACGGGTTTTCTGGATGCCCACTGGAGGTAAAAGCCTCCTTCTGCGATCACCGGTTGGCCCGTGTTGGGAGCCATGGCCGGCCATATGGAATATGGGCATCTGTTGAGAAAATTGAAGGTGACTTGTTCTGCCACTACAGTATTCCCTGCATGATGCCATTACATATTCGTGAAAATTTTCACCAGGCAAACCAGAATTACAGTTATAAATGTAGGCCAAAATTCTTGGCGTGGTGAAATGTGAATACTCGAAAGTAGAGTATGAATTGGCAAAGTACTTATGTATGTAGCATCAAAATGCTGTTCAATGACAAAGAACGAAGGAGACACAAGTTCCATTACGTATGCTGTTCGAGAATATATGGATAGTCGAAGGAATCGTTACCGGGCGACAAGAGGAGACCGGTCAGGATGAGTGAGAAAGACGAGATGAGATCCAAGGACTTCATTCTGCACATAGGATTGAGTAAAGAAAACATGAGGCATACGGTTGCGTTTTATAGGAGGAGAAAACAAAGAGATTGGGGGAGAAAAGAAAATATTAGGTGCATTAAATATACCGCGTAGGATGTGCTTTGAACCATACGGAGGTTGACACGCGGAAAATCGGGCCCACCCGTCAGAAAATTTTTGTCTCTCTCTCCTCTCTCTCACGTGCTCTGCTCTTCTAGCTGTGCTCTCTCTAGTTCGACGAACCACGCCGCCGCCACAGCCTCCGACCCACCGGCTTATGGTTGCATTTTCTCGAGATTGCGTGCTTCTTCCATTGCACTGCAAGTCTTGATGGGGCACTCTTGAGAGGCAAGAAAAGGCACAAAGCTTTGGACGCGTCAACTTATCCCTCTCTTTGGTAGAAAATCTAGGTCTTGAGTTGACCATTAGGAGCTGGGAGTGCAGGAAATCATCTGGCCAATGAACTGTCAATTGCTTCAACCATAGAGGAATGATAGAGCAAAGCCATGTATGCAGCATAAAGATGCATTGTCATTCTCGTAAGCATAATTAAAACGAAAAAGGTCCAGGCTAAAACAAAATAAAAAATAAAAAAAATCCTTGAAAATTAGTAGATGAGAAAAGCTTAACCCACCCTTATCTTTTCCAAAATCAATCGTAATTTGACTTTTATTAGATGAGAAACGTCTAAAATTTCTAATTGTAATTCATACACAATAAGATAGCATATATAACCGACTTATTAGGTTCTTCATTTTAAAACCAAAGTAAACGTCTTATTGTAATTCGTACGCAATCTCTTATCATAGTTGTGAACAAATCTTTATAATTTTGATGTTATAGAAATAAGCCAACTTGGTCATTTGGTACATGTTCACTTGGTATCAATTAGATACCAAATTGAAAACCTCCTTTTTAGAGCAACAATTGTATTCTTAGTATTGAATAGAAATTAAAAAAGGATGACGATGGGTCTTGGTTCGGCTACTTAGAGGTTTGATTCCTTTCGTTTCAAGGAATGTTAAAACCAAAGTAACTATATGAGGACTCTTTTACCATAGTTATTAATTAACATTTACGACCTTGATTCCATAGGAGTAAGTCAACTTGGGCATTTGGTACTTGTTCATATGCTATCAATCAGACTCCGAAAGAGCAACATGGTTATTGAGAGGTTAAAATGGGGGAGACAATGCGTCTTGATTTGGTTATTAAGAGGTTTGATTCCTTTCATTTCAAGGAATATCAAAAACCAAAGTGATTATCTAAGGAATCTTTTATCATGGTTGTGAATAAATTTTTACTACCTTGATTTTATGTGAGTAAGTCAACTCGCGCATTTAGTACTTGCTCATATGGTATCAATTAGATGCCAACTTGAGAATCCTCCTTTTTAGAGCAACATTAGTATCATTAATATTGAGTAAAAATTAAAATGGGGAGACAATGGGTCTTGGTATGGTTATTCAGAGGTTTGATCCCTTTTGCTTCAAGGAATATTAAAACCGAAGTATATATCCGAGGAATCTTTTATCATGGTTGTGAATGAATCTTTACGACCTTGATTCTACAAGAGTAAGTCAACTTGGGTCTCATGTAGTCTTAAATAGATGCCAAATTTAAAATCCTCCTTTTTAGAGCAACATTAGTATTATTAGTATTGAATAGAAATTAAAATGGGGTGACAATGGGTCTTGGTCTGGTTATTTAGAGGTTTGATTCATTTCGTTTCAAGGAATATTAGAAACAAACTAATTATTCGAGAAATCTTTTTACCGTGGTCTTCAATGAATCTTTACCACTTTGATTCTACAAGAGTAAGTCAACTTGGGCATTTGGTACCTATTCATATGCTATCTATTAGATGCCGAATAAAAAACCCTCCATTTTAGAGAAACATTAGTATTATTAGTATTGAATAGAAATTGAAAGGGGAGACAATGGGTCTTGGTCTTGTTATATAAAGGTTCTATTCCATTCATTTTAAGGAATATTAAAACCAAAGCAATTATCCGAGAAATCTTTTTATCGTGGTTGTGAATGAATCTTTATGACCTCGATTCTACAAGAGTAAGTCAACTTGGTCATTTGGTACATGTTCATATACTATCAATTAGACGCCGAACCAAAAACCCTCCTTTTTAGAGCAACACTATTATTATTAACATTGAATAGAACTTGAAATGGGGAGACATGGGTTTTGGTGCGGTTACTCAAAGGTTTGATTCCTTTTGCTTCAAGGAATATTGACTCTTTGTAAATTATTCATTTTGATGAGAGTTGTTTGTTTACTTAGCTAGTCCAGTATGGAGTAGTTCATATATCTTTGATAGGGAAATTGTCCAAAAAGTCCTAGACACATTGCATATTTATCAATTCAGTCCTAAACTTTTTTAATTATACCGATTGAATCCTAAACATTTTTCACGTTTTGCCAATTGAGTCATTCTGACTAATTTTGGTATGAAATCACTGATGTAAATGACATGGACGCACGCCATCTTATGTGACAGCCAACGTACATGGACAAGTTTAAATAACATTTTAATATTTTTTGATCTTTTTGATTTATTTTTGATTTTTCTTTTCTTTTTCCTTCCCTTCTTCCTCTAGCCAGTTGTTGGGCCTTGATTATGGCCAACAATTGGCTAGAGGTGAGTGCTGGTGACATTGACTTCACTAGCCTTGGGCAAGCCTCACCCGCCTCTGGCAAGGCTTGACCTTGCTTTTGCTGGGCAAGGTTAACCTTGCCCTACTTATGGCGAAGCTCACCCCCACTAGCCACCAACTCGAGCCTGGTCGGCCCTCACCTCTAGCCAATTGCCAAGCTTCAGCAACTGGCTAGAGGAAGAAGGAAAAAAAAATAAAAAAGAAGAAGAGAAAAGACAAAAATTAAAAAATTAAAATTAAAATATTAGTCTTGGCCACATCACATAGATTGACTAGCATTCATTTGAGCAATTTCAAGCCAAAATTGGGAAGATTAACTCAATTGGCAAAACTCAAAAAGATTTAGGACTTAATTGTCACAGTTAAAAAAGTTTATAACTGCATGAAAAAAACTCCTCATCTTTTTCAACCTTCTAAGGGTTGTGTATACATAATTGGCAATTGAGAAGGCCATGGATGATTTTCCAGTACAGAGTTTGTAGAGAACATGGCGACGATAATTTGGCGCTGGAATAGGGGAAATACGTCTCTGAGGTCTCAGCAAATAATCTTTGCACTTCAGTGGGCCGCTTGACACCCGTATTCTCTGACCAGATGACGGTCATCGTTAATGTAAGCTACGGCTTATATCACTACGGTCCATCCCCGTCAAGTCGAAAAGGATCATTGTCCTGGCCCGAGGCTCTATAGTAAGTGGATCTATGTTGGCTTGGCTTTGGTTTCTGCTTCAGTAATGCTTTCGCTGGTGGTCTGGATGGTTTCTGCTACAGAAAGAGAGAGAGAGAGAGAGAAGCGGAAACGCCTGCTCATCGAACAATTCATAGATTTGACAGATCAACATGATTCGGGATAAGCAAAAGGACGATATTAACTGTGCCAATAAATCATGTGAATTGTCATTTAATTCTATTTTTTGTCTACTGGGGAAAAAGACTCAACACGTCACGTAAGGAATCAGAAAAATCAGTATTTGTAATAAACATGCGAGAGAAAATAGGCCTGGTCCAGACGGGTGCGAGCGTGACCATGAAAACGAGACTCCAGTCACTTCCAGTTTTCTTCAAAGATTCTTTTACAACATTTTGGAACATCAAAGACTCTTGCCCTTCAAATTTCTTTCCATGGCAGTTAAAGCGAGTTACAAGTTCTTCTTCCCTTAGATTCGAATATAACAATCATCCCTCCCTCCCTCACTCGGTCTCTCTCTACAATCATATGAAAATTTGCATCTCCGGCAGAATTCGGTGTTTTCCTTATCTCCTGTTTACACATTTGAGTTTGTTTCGATGTATTTGGGGAAACAACTTGCGAAGACAAGTTCTATACTATGCCGACCGTATATAAAAACACAAGAAAACGCTAGCTAAGCTCGTACTGTTGCTAATTTAGTGACATCTAGAGAAAGCAATGGGACGTTGAAAGACTTAAAACCGTAGAAACAACCTTTCGGAGAAATATCTCCTATTGACTAGAGCTAAATCAATCACACGGAATCCAACGGTCGAACGATCAAATTGACTTGTACAAAACTTTGTTAAAATGAAACAACTCATATGTGATTCAATACGTATTTTATACATTGAGTTTGGGTTATGAAACTTTGGTATTGCTTTGTATACATGCATATGCTCCATTTGCTTAAAAAAATTGTACTGCTCACTATGCTGTGATTGCTCACTCCTCTCTTTTCCAATCTTTTCAAATCTCTTGGTTAGTAGCCGTTAGAGTGAGAGCGTCATCGACGGAGACTTTTCGGAGTTGGAATTTAGGTGGTTTGCGGCCATGTCCTTCGAGTGGAAGGACAACCGTGTCATACCCCATTCTGGTAGTATTCGGGGTGTGACAAAAGGAGTTCTATCAATATCTAAGAAAATGTGTCTTCACGGTCGCCCTCGCAGTGTCACCCTCTTCCATTTTGCTGAACTCCAGGAAGTGAGTGGGCTGTTGTCCTCGTGATAGTACTCTCTCGGCGTCCCCAGTTTCATTCCGTACTGCATGCTCGATGTGTGCTTCACTCCCATGAAGTTGTAGTTCCAAGGGCCATTATCCGGTATCTACATTGGAAGGAGATAGTAAAATAGGTAAGTGATTATGTCATTACGAGATAAGGACGCAATAAAGAAGAATGACACTATTGCTAATTGATCTCCAAGGTCTGATAAAATTAGGTCCGTGAGCAATGCGACAAATGGGACAACTCTAACAGGATGTGCAAATTATGTTCCACGCGAAGCATTTGTAACATTCTCATGATCCATCTTTCTTACCATGTAAAAGCCAAGGAACCTGTCGCTTAAAAGCATCTGAACCTTCTCATAGTGAGTCGGAAGGTATCCGGCGGGGATTGCTTCCGGTATCTTTATTCGAACGCCCCCATTCATAACTCCGAAGGGGTGAGCTTGTGTGATCAATGAGCAGGAACCTGGCGTGAAACTGCATGTCAGGATAATGCACTTTTCACCGTCCCATTGCTTGTTGTTCTCCAGAACCCGAGCATGATTAGTTAGATCCTACCAAAATTTAAGCAGCACAAGTGAGATACAAGACGACTCCCCATATCAATTCACAAAATCAGCGACACTAAAATTAGCACTTGATCATACTTGAGGCGATAACTGAGGAAGCTCATTTGGTTGTGAGTGCATCCACCCCAATGGCTCCAAGTCATTTAGGAAATCATGCTTGAGGGAGTGCACCCGGAAGATTCACTTGCTGATGTGTTCCCCATTGAGGTGGCATCGCGATACAGCGAATTTCCTTAACCTGAGGATTATCGGGTGGGCTTATACCATACAAGTACCCAGCAATCGAGTTCGCAAGTCGCTATGCGGATAAATTTCTTCAGTATGTTCTTGGGCATGATATAAGTATATCCCGTCTCCGCATCACCGAGTGGAAAGCATGTATAAGCAGATAGCAAAAACTAGGACATTTTGCTACCTTGCTCTGTCTTTATAAATTCCTTAGAACTCAATAACCACTATACACGGATGCAGTACAAATTGAACCTTTTCTCTTACCAGGTCTCAAGGTAAGTAATGCTTCCCCTTTTGGTTGCCTACCAAAAGAATTACCCATTCAAACGTTTATAAAATTAAGGCAATGAGCATACCTTTATGTCCTCTGAATTAACATATATGTGGTTCACTCGAAGATAAAGATTGGTCGCCGATATTGCTCTCACACGCCAGTCAGTCTTAGACCCAAATGCAGCTTGTTCATAAGGACTTGTAGTGGTCACAATCAGTTCATCACCATGAACATTGGTGGTTCTTGTTGTGACTGCCGTAAGCTGACTGGCTTCTTTTGCCTGAATATATATTGCCAAGTCAGCAAACTAGGCCAGAGACACTGAACGATATTTTAACACTTCTCCATAACTAAGACATATGGTACCTGTTTCTCAATTTCCGCAATTTGCTGCCTCTGTTGAGATGGAGGGGTAATCTCAGCACCAAGTATAATATCACGAATCTCAGACTGTGTGAGAGCTGTAGTATTCACGTTGTTCTTCTTTGCATAATCTGAGAGAATCAAGTCTCTCAAGGCTACTTCAACCTGCATATGAGAAAGTATACTTGAACAGTTATTATACACTTCAAAACAGGAGGAAATAAGTTATAGCTAAATTAGCCCAAAGCAAAACAAGAGTATATTCTTTTTCTTAGAAAAATAGACATAGCGACAGAAAACAATATAGGAGGTTTGTTTACATTTACCAGCCATAAAATTGCAACATCAAACAGCAATTGAAGGCAAAATATCAATAAGTAAACTTATACACGAACTTCCAATAATGCAAGCATCTAATATCCTGAACATTATGATTTCACATTTACGCATGCCATTATCAGAAAGAGGTGAAAGATTGTCCTTAACCCCAAAAAAACCGTAGTCATACATAATCACTCTAACATTTATTACGAAAAAGAGCAAATTTCTGGCAAAATGTGCAACCTATATCACGAAGCAGGCGCTATCATTCTATTACAGTCTCACAAGCAGAAGTAAGTGAAAGCATCACATTACCTTCATCCACTGATCATCTGTGAGAGACGGCCAAATATGATGAGGTGCAGTGACAACTGTCTTATCGGGCTTTAGTAACATCTTAGCCTTCTCATTGTTCACATGAAGAGCACGGAGAATCAAAATGAGACGAGAGAATGCAGTGTAGGATGATATGCTCTTCAGCCAGTCATCATATATGTTAAACAGAAGCATTTGTGGCTCTGTTGCCCTCAAAATCAGATCGCCAAATTTTTCTATTTTCAAGCAAGCTTGGAATGGTAGTTGCAGCTCACTCCCTTTAATAACAATATTGGGGAAATCCAACAAGTGAACCTCCAAAGGATCAAGCATCCCCTTCCGAGTGACGATGACCTGCTTGGGTTGTTCTTCAACAGGCAAAGAACGCACAAGAGCAGCTACTTCTTCTGCAGTTTTCCACTTGGCAAGCTGACCTAGACGCTTTTGCCCAGCCCAAACACTTGTATGAATGACCTGTATGATCAAAGTGCATTAAAGTCAGTAAACTAAGCTCTCACTGTCCCAGATGGATAAAAAAGAACTTATTTAAAATGATGTTCCGAGATGACAAACCTTCAGGAAAAGCTGGCCAGTCCTTGGATTGAATATGAAAATGGCACCATTGATGGGCTTAGTAGTCAGATTTCCCTCGAATGTCTTGTGAATCGTCACGCGATAAACATTAGTGTCATCAACGAACCATATAATTTGATTACTGAAAATCTCTCCATAATTCTGAGATGACAAGTATGGCTCCGTGGGCTCTGAAGAATAGAGCTGCAAACCTTTCCTTATGCGCTCTCGGAGAACATACAATGCTGGATTTGACTGCACAGAGGACATACAATGATCATTTAGTAATTTGGAACCCGGAAACCAATCACCCTCATAACAAATAGAATTACATAAACAGAATCCACACAACTTTTGCACTATGTAACAGTAAATTACCTTCATAATCTTATTCATAGCCTGCGCAAGCAGTGGTTTGGAACCAGGAAACCAATTGCCAAATGCAGAATGCAAGTTATAAGCAAGATCAAGTCCAATCATAACACCAGCTGGAGATGGATATATAGACATGTTATCTGTCGTATAGTCCATGAATTTGGCTCTCGTGTAACGCTCAATATCGTGAGAATCGTAATCTCCCCAGCGAAGCTGTATGTCTATCCAATACTTGTTGCTCGCTTTTTGGTCAAAAACATCCTTACATTCAGCCACAAGACTGGGCTTTGACATTGGCCATCTATGGGCAGCAAAGAGAAGAATGTCAGCACAAGAACTATTCATTTTGTAGCTCTTCCTCGGGTGGATGGTTTCCTTCTGGACAGTTTCAATTTCTAATGCATCCAACTCCTGGTCGAGAACTTGGCAAAGATCCATAACAACACTCTCATGGATCTTTTGCCACAAATGAGCACGGAATATCTGGATTAGGGATATCTTCAAAGTAGGAATCTTCCCATGCATAAATATCCCAGTGAGATCCAACTGCACTTGGAAACCCACATAAACATTTGCCCTATTAATTGTAGGCGACCACCACAAGGTAAACCTCCGGTTTGGAATCTGGTTCAGACCAGATCTCTGTGCATTTGTCAACTTTTTGTACTTCATCGACTCTTCAAAACCAGATGCTTTTTCCCAAAAGAGACCTTCCCATGTTGGAAAACTGGAATTTCGAGGATAAAAGAGTTAAGTAAAGACTTCAACACCAACAAAAAAATCAGTCAGAAAATAGATGAAAATAATATATGCAAGCCCCAATTTCAGTCGCGGGCATCAAAATTTTCCATTGGACTATTATGCTCCTTGAGAAAGAATAAGGAAATAAGCCAATGGAACAGTAATCTCCAAACTCACTATGTTCCTTTGAATAAGGTGTGCTCCAGGATCCCTTCAACACCTCCAAGAGCTTGGATAACATCAGTCCGATAGTTATTCAAGTTCCAAAGTTTACCATCGTGCCTTTGGTGTGTCCACCAAAAAGGGTTTTGTTTGAGGACCGATACTGCTTGAAATCAGTCCGTACCCTCCATCCTTTGTCATACGCAAGCGTATGTCTATCCTTCGAAACAGAGTATTTATACGAGGTATCCCCCTGTCCCACGAGTCCTAAGAGAAAAGGCAGGAAATTTGTATAAGCATAACAATCAAAAAGAAAAAATCAGATGTTCAATTTACCTACTCAACTTAAAGACTATAAACGAAAAAGATAAACATATAGGGAGCAACAAATTCTAATGCTCACCTCCAAATCCTCCAACGTTAAACGCCTGTTTTGTGCCAGAGCTTCTTGCCTCTTCAAAGCATATTCGGCCCATACTCGCTGTGAATCAATGAACTCACTTTCCCATGGCTGTGAAAAATTTAGCATCGCCTCAAGAATTAGAAAACGCACAGCATATTACTTCATCCAGCTCAAAGTAATTACAGAGGGCATAAATCATGCCATACCTGTATGTAGCGATAAAGATTTGGTATCAGTTGATCCTCCTCATGACTCATTCCACTTCTAAAATGGGTTAGTCCAACATCAGTTTGCTTGCTGTATCGAAGATCGCTTTGTGGAATCAATATATGACCCATTGAGAGCATACCAAGACCTCCAATTTCCTTCGGGGTGTAAAAAATGACCGGAGGAAACCTGAATGAAAGTGGAGAATTAGAAGTCAAATTGGCAAAGAGCAATTTTTTGCTAACTTGTCAGATGATAAAACAATTACCTGCTAGGCATTTTAGAATTCAATCCGATCTTGATACGCGTTTGGATTTTGTTCTCGCATTTGACCAACAAATCCAAAAGCTCTTGTGTATGCACAGTAGCTTCGCGGAAGTATGTCATGAGTCCTGCATGATACATTAAGTTGGCAAAGGAGAACATATTAACATTCCCATTAACAATAATTGATCACTGAAAATGAAGAAAGGGTATTAAACAACCAAAAGTACCTATGAGGGCAGTATTCCATTTGTTAACAATCTTGGTGAATGTCGTCGATCCAGAGGACATCAGAATTTGCCTCACACGATTCTCGAAAACTTTCATATGTTCATCATCAACCCGCAAAAAAGCAACTGCTGTCCGCTCTTTGGTCTGCTCATTTTGCAAACTCCAAACGCCATCCCTGGTATTGCTAAATGCTTCCTGAGTCATTCTTATCTTCGGCAGTAAGCGGACTTCAAAGCCACACCTAAGCATCACAGAGAAAAGCATCAAATGATTTGTTAGTTGGAAACAAGTAGAATCAACTCTAATTCAGTCTGAAGGTAAATTTTAGAAATACATACATGCTGAATAGCAAGTTGGGATTGTCCTTGCTGTAAACAGAAACAAAACTGTTCTCCCACTCCAAGGTTGTAAGACTTCTAGGAAGACGGTTCTTCATGTCCCAGAAAACACTTCTCCCAAGATTAACTTGAAAAAAAGAGTCCAAAATCAGTCTTAGTAATTATTATCTACACAGAATACAAACAGATGGATAGTTGTAAATCGTGGATGAATTCAGTACCATCATGTTTCATAAGCCTCATCCTTGCATCTCTCGGCCAGCATTTCTTGTTATTGTATCCGACCATGTTTTCGTTATTGGGGTCAGGATGTTCAGTAAGGTACCGCTGGATAAGGTCACGGGCCTCGTCGCGAGTGAATCTAAACAGGATATGAACTTTGTCTATGTAGCGAGAATACAATCGAATGGGATGTCTGGTCTCAACTTTTGTGTCCCAGTAAGTAATGAACTCATTTGGCATCCGGGGTGGACCAGCAATCTCACTGGCTCGAGTCAATCCCAGAAGCAGTAGATCCAACACGAGTCCATAAAACTGGACAACAAAAGAAGCAAACTGTAGTCCCCTTATAAAACCGTAAAAGTTTGTATGGCTCATATCCTTGTAAGAAAGGACAACATTGCTTTTCTCAGTTATATAGTCAGCAATGTGGTGATCGAGAATTAAGCGAAGAAGCCTGCAGCATTGCACAAAAACCACGTTAGTTAAAGCACAAGGATCCAAATGACATCACAGACAAAAGACTGCAGAAGATTACCGATTTAAGAAATGCAAGTCAATCTTTTCAAAGAACTTCTCAAACTTGGTTTGAAGCATGACTACACACTGCCCCTCACTTGCATCCCATATTGCCTGTAAGTTATTTATACCCTGACACCACTTATAAACTAAGAGCGGAGGTGGTTCTGAATCTGCAGGCTTAATCCAGTTGGGAAACAGATGACGTTTATCACCTTCATACCACAGATACTGGTCAAGGTATGCATCAGTGATCTTCTCAAGAGGCTCTATTTCATATACAGGAATCAAATAACTATACAGGTCCATAAACTCAATGCTCACCTGCAAAAGAAAAATTCAGTCAAATCCAAGCAAAATGGCGGATAATATGATCAAACCAGCCTATGATGTTGTGAAAAATTTACCTCTCTAAAGGCATGTCGTGTAAGCAAGTGACGCTTTATACGTGACAAAGCTTCATGAGGATTATCATATGCTTGTTCAATGAGACCCAACTCCTCCCTCTGCAACTGATTCAATCTCACGGCAACACTGTAAGATTCCTTTAGCTTCTCTAGAGCCAAAATAAGCAGCTTCGTATCATGCTTGTATGACAACGGAGGGAAAGGAATGGGAGAGAACTTTCTTGATTCCAACCAGTGCACAGTCGTAGTATAAATTGCCACAGCTTCTTCCGGTGTGATGGATGGCCCATCTTTCAGATAATTATGTTGTCGTTCCTGTAGTGGCAAAAATAGATCGTAAGATTGATTCGCAAGTGGAAAAGTGCAACCACAAACAATGGAAGTAATGCCAAGTGACCATCAACAGAAATTACAATGCAAAAACATACCTGCTCAGCCTTAAACCAGAGGCGAGTCAATCTTCCAAGATTTTTCCGACAAACAGTCTTATCAACTGTTGCACCTCTTCTTATGCGTTCACGATTATAATGCGCAACGTTTGTCCACCAATCAGCTTTCGATTTAACATAACGAAGAATCATGTTTTCAATGGGAACTGGAAGACCAGGAACCTGTGGATGATCAAGACGAGGCATGAAAAGCATAAGCTAAAGCAAGGCGTGAGCCTCTATATATGCCAAAAAAAAAAAGAATAAGAAGAAGAAGAAGAAGATAAAAGAGAATTGCGCACTGCTTCATTTCAATATAATTTCAACTTAAAAAAAAGAAAAATAACAGTTTCCCACACCCAGTACCTTCCAAGGAATATTGGCTTTCCAACAGCGCCATGCTTCACTAAGATGCTGCAAAATGGTCCTCGCTTTATTGTGCTTAATGCCCTCTGCAATACAGCAAATTAAGAATCACATGTTAGACACACTGAACGGTAGATAATCCAGCTATGAAACAACAAATCAAAAAGAGTGGACACAGATATGTAACAATACGATAATTGATGAATATCATGTCATTACCTGGCATGGCATCAAGAACATCATGCATAACAGCAGCTCGAAGCTCCAGATCAAAATGACTTTCCACACGTTGCTTTGTTATGGTCTTAGCGACCCCTTTTGAATGGCGTCCTTCAAATTGACGCGCCAATAAGTTCCCTAACCACCTTTCAAGCAAAGGTACTATGCCACGCAGAAAGAACAGCCACACCCTCCACATTGGTGCCCAGAAACCACATCCAGGTCCCTTTCCCACGGGCCCCGTATTGAAGCGATGGTAAATTAAGTGCTTCAGGTCTTTACACATTCTAATCTGCCTCATCAGTCGATACTTATATCGATACATGCCAGTCAACTGTCCAACGTGTGAAAATGTATACTGTAAACCATCAGACAATTGGAATGCATCCACGTTTCCTAGTCTGAACTGGACATTGGCATCGACCACAAGCTTTGTAAGACGCAGAACCTCACGACAGAGATGAAATGCATTGCCGAATCGTGATTTCTTCCTCTCTTTTGTCGTGAGCGTCTTCACTGGCTTAAGATTGAAATTGTAGTCGAGGTGAAGGTAGTTCAAATTCTTCCTGTGCATCAACAGATTCAACATGTTGTAGCCCTGTTTACATACTTGCAGGCCCGCCTCCACCCAATCCAGCTCAGTAGTCTGAAAAAATTTGGTTGCCTGAAGAGACCGGAACAAATGCTTCTTCTTCTGAGCCTTAGGAGGTCGATGATGTAGCTCATTCAAGACGAAACATTTCAACAATTTTTGATAGCTGACTCGAACTTTCACAGGATATGTTGGAGGACTGTACATAAAATAAAAGTCACACGGATTTAGATTCCTATGCTAGATGTAAGAGAATCAAACATCAAAAGTATTCTCCAAAATGATGTAGACATTACCAGTGCTCCTTGTACCACTCTGACACAAGGGGTATATCTTCAGCCCGTCGCGTGTGCCCAGATCTCGTGTCGAAAGGGCGTGGGGCAAATAACAACGAGATTCCTGCAGCTGTGGTGTCGGTATAAAGCTGGGTATCGTTCAGCAGAGGTTCAATGCCTTCGGGCAAGGAGAAATTTTCCTCATCCTCATCATCATATGCCTTCTTCTCACGTCGGTCCTTGCTAATGCTGGCAATAGGATGAATCAAAGGATCGTAATAGAAGGCCGGTAAATCGGGATCCTCAGTCTTTATATACATGACCATGGGAGTATGGTATACACAAAGCTTTACTTTCCGAGGCCTATTGTTGTAAAGATGTGGAAATGCAATCCTGTATTCTGTCCTAAGAGGAGATCGAATAATGAGTTTGTTGATGTCATTGAACTCATTCCAATCCTCATCTCCCTTTTCCATATCCCGGTAGAGTGGCTCAAACTTAGGACCTCCTGCAAGAGTGAAGACTGTCAAAACTTGAACTATGACTTAAATACTGTAGGGAGTATTGCATCCACAGTATAAAATAGAGCATTGAAGAGCAAAAAGTGGCTACAGCTTGAGAAATTGAACGTACATTTTTTCAGACACGGCCGATATTCTTGCTAATTCTATTAAAGCCATAGTGAAAGAATCTTCAAATGAAAAAGCAATAAAATCTTGATTCCCAAGCTTCAAACACCCAATGAGCTACGCAAGAGACGGTTTCATACACAGCACGAAAATAACTTTAACTCTCAGACAATGAAAATGAACCTCCCCAGAGACATCCTCAATTGGCCCCATAGAGCATCTCTTCTTGAAAGATTTATCTAAACACACCATGTTTCGACTGTTCGCCACCTCCAACTTCCACAAGGTAGCATCAATTGTGTCGAATCAAAGAAAGAGCAACGTAGGATCCATAATTAATTTCTTCATCGTTGTCCATAGCACTAAAAGAGTAAAGTGTTCTGCAGAGAAATAAAAAGTTGCAAAGACAGAAATCCTCAAGCTCAGCGCGTGAAGCGTACCTGGTATGCACATGTTCAGTGCTTTCGCAGTGAAAAAGGACTCCATATCAAACAGATAAAAGTAGTTGCGGTCAATCAAATCAGAAAGAAGTTGCCCCGCTAGCCGATGGAGGGTGGCCATAATTGGCAGAGAAAGATGCCACCTCCTATAACTCGGACCATTTACAAGCTTTGTTTTCACAAGAGGCTTATGGTCATAAAACCAAGCACAAACAGCCGAATCTTCTTCTTCATCTAACTCTAACTGAATCGGTTCCAGAGGATCGACGTCCAATAGATTATCGGCATAATCCAGGGAGGTTCCTCATCATCAAAAGGTGGAAATCGCATTCTCTTGAAATGCCTTCTATCCCTTTTCTCCCTTCGCATCATGATCCACATTGTACCCCACTGAAAAATTAGTCCAAAATATGCGTGAGCAAAATTACATGCCAGAGAATTTTAACAATGAGAAGTAAACATTCCAACTAAAAAAGAAAAAAATGGTCATGTTCCATCAAATTTAAAGTACCACCGGCGAAAAGGTGCCGTGTACAAGATACAAAATAAACAACAGTCGAAAACCCTACCAATTAATGCACAAGAAGAACCTGGAAAATAATAGAAGAACATATTAAAATGAAGACATGCCTGAGCTAAATAGATGGGCTCGACAACCCAAGGTATTTCATTGACGAATGTTATTGCCCCGGTGATATGGTATAAAACCTTCACGTCGCGAACCTGCACCGACACGAACAGTGAAAATTTAAACCGACCTAGGAACCATGAAGACTCAAACTTCGCTAAACTATTTTTAGGCAGTGAGGAGAAAAAACTACCTGCTCCCATGGCATGGGCATGTTCTCTAGGAGCTTATAAACTGCATGAGGAACGAACTTCAAAGCTCCAAGGTATACACGTTTATCATGGCGATATTTTTTAGAGGACATGTCCCCATGGTCGCTGCCACAATTGCAAAATACCTCTTAGCAATATATTTTTCAATGAGATTGAACGAAAGCTAGAGCCAAATTTTAAGTCAATATCTTGATTCGACGTAAGAGTAGCTCCCAAAAGATATTCTTAAACAGAACGTCACGCGTCGTGCCAACAACGACCTTGTCACTCTATCACTCTATGGAGCTTTTCCCTAGTAGTATGGTCTTATAGTGAAACGCGAAATCATCTCCATCGCCCCCAAATGGACCCAGCATATCAAACTCGAAGGCCGTCTTAGAAATGACATAATTCGCAAGTAAAGCAACGGGAAACATGATTATCCTTATTGCAAATAATGAAATGATAGCGACAGATAAGGATACCCCGTACAACTCAGAAAACATCATTCCCAGAAACCCCCAAAAATCGCACGCCCCACCAAAGGACCGCCAACTTTCGAGGAGAAAAATCATCAATGGAACACGTGGCTTATAAGAACAAAATTCCACCAAAACAACGAAAAAGTATATATCAAGGAAAATAAATATAGAAGAGAACACACCGAACAATCTTCCTGACGTGCTCGGGAGGCATGTCTTCCTTCTGCGGCTCCACGAACCCGAACTTCCTCTTGTCCCCGTACCGCTTTGAGTTGAGCTGCATCCATTTCCGCGCCTTCTCCTCGAGTCTGGCCTCAGCCTCGGTCGGCGAGGGCAGGACGGTGTACGACGGCTGTGGTGCGGGCGGCAAAGTGATCGTGGAGGGGTCGCTGTTCCCCGGCGGGGCAATCTGGCCGTTGCCAGCGTCGTTACACATGACTCCAAAAACCCTAGGAAAACCCCCCGGCAGGTCGAACCGCGCGGCTGTTGGTAGGAATCATATGCCAATTTCAGAAAAAAAAATAAAAAATAATGCGAACGAACAATCAACAGATAATAATAACAAAGGAGGAGAATTGGAAGAACGCACCGGAAAATTTGTAGTTGAAATTATCAGAAAATTTGTTGTTAAAGTTCAGGGGCTACGTCTCGATGCAGACGTCTTCTCAAGTCAGCCTCATTTCTTAAACTCTAGACAGAGGATCTCTAAAAGTATTGCACATGTAAATGATATACAAACAAAATACGAGGCCCTTATATATACAAATACAAGGTTAATTGTAGCCCTAGATCTCCTCTCGATCTAATGGTAGAGATTGCATCTCTCCAATTATCATCTACATGTAATTATTATAATGTTATACAATTATCGTATAGCGCATCGCTTAGAGCACTCAAGCAAATCTTAAGATTTCGAGAGATAGATTTATTACGACCTTCATTGAGAAAATCTCTGAATCGTGTCCCTTCATCGGGACATGACATATCTCTACACGGAGCCGCAATGTGAGCTGAGCTCGAAGGAGGAGATCGAGAGGGAAGAATGGTGGCTCAAGATAGCTCGAGGCTACTCCTAAGAGTTATGTGTGGCCACGTCGAATGGCATGACTCTGTAGACTCGATCGCGCATGGCTTTGCCCTCTCTCTCTCTCTCTCTCTCTCTCTCTCTCTCTCCCTCTCTCTCCCTCTGTCTCTCTATGGAGAAATGAGAGAAGAATGATTTGTTTATCGAATTGCTTGATGGTTTCGTGTCGTAACTTCTTCATATTAAACAAAGGCACAGTTTTACTTTTTGTTTATCGAATTGCCCCGCTTTTGCCTATCGAGTCATTGCACTCCCAGTGCATCTAATCAAGTCATTGAACTTGCCTTCAAATTTTTTTAATCAAATGCCTCTGGCATCCCATTCCGATCGTTTCGGATCTAAGATGGCCGTTGGGCCATACCGAAGTATAACATGGAAAGAAAGTTTGCCTCCGGACGAGACACGGTAAACAAATGACCTGAATTTTGCTTCTTTGAACAAGCCACCTTCGAGAATTTTTGCCTCTGCATGACAAGCCACCATGGAAAAAAATCGGTTTCACATCATACTCCAACATGATTGGATGGCCATGTCAACTTGAATTGATTGGGATTGGTATCGTTAGGGATTAATTAGAATATTCAACAAGTTCAATGACTTGATTAGATAACTGCAAAGCCTCTACTCGAGCATACCCCCGTTTTGAGCAAGAAATCACCGAGAATGTTGATTGTCCATCGAAATAGATTTGAGTTTGTGCCAGCTCGTCTCACTGCCTGTGACCGTGGGGTTTAAAGGCTAGTTGGAGCTTAGGTCGTAACAGAAGTTAAAAATAGTCTAGATGCCTTCCTCAAATTAATCCCACACAATTTGTTCGACGATTTGCGCGAGTCGGATGCGTGATTCTTAACTTGTGTCTCTTGACCACGTGAGAATTGAACCTATCTTCTTGTTCCTCCGTCCCGTGTCGTTTGAATCTATGGATTTCTTTAATGGTATGAAAATGACCGGAGTCGAGGTCATTCTTGTCCGTCAAAGCAATCCACCAGATTTTGTAATACAACTATCAAATATATCCCAGTCATTTAATCTTTTCAAAGGAAAACACGCATGCTCCCTTTGAAATTTTGACTATAATATCCTTGTCGCACAATTGTTTTAACTACAATATCCACCGTAAAATTAAGCTTTTCACCAAGTTGAATACATCTTGCTGACCATAAGATTGGCCATTGAGCCCATCTAGTCCACCTCCATAGTCACTTCAGCTATGAAAGATTCATTCAAATCATCCGGAAACAAGCTAGGGCATTGATCACCGGTGGGCGATTTAAGTTTTCGACACCAGATTTCTTTGTTAATTAATAACTATGGTAAAAGAGTCCTCATATAGTTACTTTGGTTTTAACATTCCTTGAAACGAAAGGAATCAAACCTCTAAGTAGCCGGACCAAGACCCATCGTCATCCTTTTTTAATTTCTATTCAATACTAATAATACAATTGTTGCTCTAAAAAGGAGGTTTTCAATTTGGCATCTAACTGATACCGTGTGAACACGTATCAAATGACCAAGTTGACTTATTTCTATAACATCAAAATCATAAAGATTTGTTCACAACTATCATAAGAGATTGCGTATGAAGTACAATAAGACACTTACTTTGGTTTTAAAATGAAGAACCTAATAAGTCAGAGAACTAAAATTCCTGTGAGCGTGAAGGGCTGCTAACCTCTTTTTACGGTCTCACGGACCACGTTGAACTTATGAAAACAAATGCCATGAAGCCAACGCGGGGAATGACCATTGAATGCGCGCAAGGGTTGGACCTTGTGAGTTAGCGACATTATCGACCCTTGCAAGCTACACTGCGAAGGAACGTATTTCTCTTGTGCCATAATCATATTTTGCCTCCTTGAAGAGCTCTTTAATATTGAAGACTGGTTCATTCGGGAGAAGTGTAGTGTATCGTCGTTACAAGTTTCGTATACTTGATGCTAATCATGAGAAAGTTTCCCTTCCCCAATGAATATGGATCTATCAAATTTACCTTTTTCAGTGGTCCAGTGCCCGAAAGTTTGGACGGTCTTCCCAGAAAGAGAAGGCGAGACTTCCCATCCAAGAGCCTCAGACAAGTTTTGTCCGGGATGTGTTTCTCATTGATAGGAGATAGATAGGATGAAGGAATACGAGATCCATCCTGTTTGCTGCGTGAGAGTATTCATGTAAAGATGCGGTTCGCATCCGTGTATCCAATGTGTAAGTTAAGATCCCCTGGAAACTCTCCAAAATCAAGTTTTGGGATAGAGTGCACTTTCTGCACCGCACTGCTCTCCAGTCGATTCACCTTCTAGGGTAGCAATTCTCCTTATCTTTAAGTGCGAGGAGGTCATTCTTTTACATCTGGTTCCGGCCAAGTCTCTCTTCTTTACGTTATCGGAATGACTTGGATGGTTTAGAGGCCTTGCATTTTTTGAACATTTCCAAATCATTATCTGTAATGAAGCACCCCATGGTGGACAGCTATGCTGCAAGCAATGCACTACGTCAAATATCGAGTGCCTATAGCATGTTAGAATCGAATTCATGATCTCAAGACTCTAGAATCGATCTTCAAAATGTATCCTTCACGCGGCGCTCTTAACAATATTTGCCCCTTAGACCGAGAACAAGGTCGGGCGCAGGGTTGTGCCAATTTAGCTGAAGTTGTGCTTATGAATGGTGATTGAATTCCATGGTAAGGTTTATTTGGAAGTCATTGCACAGCATCGTGCTTTAGTTATATCTAGGGCCGTTAAATGGGTGGATTAGGTCGGGTTTAGGTCAGGTCGGATTTGGGTCCGACTCATATTGACTCATTCAATCCGTTTTGACCAATTTTCATGCAATGTAAATTTCATCACACATAACCGATTCGACATATATTACCGAAATACATTAATATATAACTCAATTTAGGTTAATCCACTCCCACCCATTTAATTCACTTTAATCTCTTCCCATATATGTTACTTGAATAAAAACTTTACATCAAATATAAAAAGTAATTAAACAATAAAAAATTAGTAGATAAAACAAAAAATGTGAAAAGCCTTTAACTAAACTTACGAAAGCTTATTTCCTATTATATTTTCTTTATGAAAAAATGGCATTGTTAAAACACTTTAATGCAATACAAATTTAATGGACAATTTTTATATTTTTTATGAAAAAATTTATTTTTAAAAAATCGAATTATTAATTATTAATTATTTTAAAAAATCGAAAATGTGTATTTATTTTTTATTTTTTAAAGTCGAATTTTTATTTATTTTATTTATTTTTACAAATATAATTTAATAGTTTTTCTTTTTTATTTTTCTTTTTTTTTTTTTTTTCCTTCTTCTTCTTCTTCTTCTTCTTATTCGGCCAGGCATCGGCGAGCTTGAGGCTCATCCTATCGGTGACGCTTGAGCTTTGCCAGTCGTCAGCAGGATCGAGCCTTGCTAATTATCGGCGACCTCGAGCTGGAGCCTCAATTGGTTGGTCACTGGCTGTTGTCGTAGCAACCACTAGTTAAGGAAGAAGGAAGAATAAAGAAAATAAAAGAAAAAAGAAAAGAAAGAAATATAACAAAGTAATTCTAATTTCGATTTTTATAAAAATATATATATAAAGTTATAGGGGGGAAGATAAAGTGTGAGGCTTGGGTTAGAAATGGGTTTTTAAGTTTAACCCATTTAAGACCCATTTAACTATTTTCTTCAAAATGTGAGTGACCCATATAAGACTCACTTCAAAATGTAAGGAACCCATATATGATTCATTTGTGATTTAAATGGGTCATTTTAAGACCCATTTTGACACCTTTAGTTATATCCACATTGACACAAGGACGATCGCTCTAAAATGTTTTGTACGACTGTTCTAGTCTGCCATAATGTTGTCAAGAATCCCAAAACTAGTGGCATATCTATTAAGTTTAATGCAGTGAATGCGCCCCAGTGGCCACCCTTCCAACTTGGAAGGGGAAGGTTGGGGGTTCAAATCCCCACCTTCTCAGAGGGGAGTGGGGTGAGGACGATTTCAAGAGTGGGTTTCGACTCCCACGCCCTGCAAGGAGGCATGGCAAAAGTCTGAGAGTTAGTGTTAGAGTAGGATTAGAGTAGGACCGACAAAAAAAAAATGCAGTGAATGCACAATTCTTCTATGAAAGATTCCAAGGGGAAATGTCCGCATTTTAAATCATCTTCATATTTCAACCAAAAATAAAATAAAATGCAAGCGTTTTAGCCTTTTTAATTTCCTAGAAGTAGAGAGAAACCATATACTTTAAATACAATTAGAATTGTTTTTGCGAAAATGACACAAATAGTCATTGAATTTTGGCTCAATGTGCAATGTGATATATTAACTTTTACTTTATTTGATGTGATCCTTAAACTTTAGTCAAATGTGTAATGTAATCTCTAAACTTTCAGTCCGTTCAATATGATATCTGAATATTTGATACATGTTCAACAAAATTCCTGAATTATATGAAAATACTCAATATTTTCTCGGACAATAATTTGAGGGCTGGTGATGCATTTCATCTGGAGGGTTTTCAACCATAATCTTGATTTGTATGCTGCCGAGAAAAGAACTATACCTTGGTTCTCTCTACGAGATGAACGATTCTACGAAACCGTGGCAATTTTGGATGGTCCATGCTCAAGAATGGTAATTTTGCTCTGTCCCGAGAACGGGAAGAAAGTCGGCAAAATAGCAACTGATAGGAGCTTTCCCTGTTTTGGCAGCGACTGCATGAATCAGCCCTACCACAATCAATCAAAGATTGTTTTACCCCGATGGCTCAATCGCATCTTTGACCGGAGGATTCTATGAGACACACGACCTCGATGCTGATTTGAGCAAAGACGATGGAAAAAACTCGTACTTTTCAGTATCGTGGAGGAGAAGATTTTAGGAGCTCAAAGTAGGATATTTACTAGAATATTGAGAACGAGTACCAGGTATCCTTGCCTTATGTTGTATCCACGGGCAGATGCAAAACAAGGATTTAATGGTGGTCATCATTACTCAAGGTCGGGGAATCACGCAAAAGGTCTGTTCAATTGTGTACTTCCAATTACCGTGAAGTTTTCCTTTTGCATTTTGTTTGAATCTATAAAGTTTGGGGAGAAGTTTGACTGATGTTTAAACAAAGGTAGAAGGTATGTGCAAACAGATCAATAGAGAGACCGAGGCCTTTCCTCCATTCTACTCAGCATAGGCTCAGGCGGAATGGAATGTTCCTTTTTGTTTGTATCCTTCGGCAAGTTAGTGAAACGTACTTAACTGAATTGGGATGCAGCTGTCCATGTGCATAATGCAATCCTCATCCTCATCATCATATGCCTTCTTCTCACGTCGGTCCTTTCTAATGCTGGCAATAGGATGAATCAAAGGATCATAATAGAAGGCCGGTAAATCGGGATCCTCAGTCTTTATATACATGACCATGGGAGTATGGTATACACAAAGCTTTACTTTCCGAGGCCTATTGTTGTAAAGATGTGGAAATGCAATTCTGTATTCTGTCCTAAGAGGAGATCGAATAATGAGTTTGTTGATGTCATTGAACTCATTCCAATCCTCATCTCCCTTTTCCATATCCCGGTAGAGTGGCTCAAACTTAAGACCTCCTGCAAGACTGAAGACTATCAAAACTTGAACTTGAACTTAAACACCCTAGGGAGTATTGCATCCACGGTATAAAATAAAGCATTGAAGAGCAAAAAGTGGCTACGGCTTGAGAAATTGAACGAACATTTATTCAAGCATGGCTGATATTCTCGCTAATTCTATTAAAGCCATAGTGAAAGAATCTTCAAATAAAAAAGCAGTAAAATCTTGATTCCCAAGCTTCAAACACCCAATGAGCTACGCAAGAGACGGTTTCATACGCAGCAAGACTGCTCTTTCTTTCGAGAGTCCTTCCATCAAGTCGAAAAGGATCATTGTCCTGGCCCGAGGCTCTATAGTAAGTGGATCTATGTTGGCTTGGCTTTGGTTTCTGCTTCAGTAATGCTTTCGCTGGTGTTCTGGATCATTTCTGCTGCAGAAAGAGAGAGAGAGAAGCAGAAACACCCGCTCACCGAACAGTTCATAGCTTTGACATATCGACATGATTCGGGATCAGCAAGAGGCCGATATTAACTGTGCCAATGAATCACGCGAATGGTCATTTAATTCTATATTTTGTCTACTGGGGAAAAGGACTCAACACGTCACTTGAGGCATCGGAAAAATCAGTATTTGTGATAAACATGCGAGAGAATATAGGCCTGGTCCAGACGGGTGCGAGCATGACCATGAAAACTCCAGTTTTCTTCAAAGATTCTTTTACAACATTTTGGAACATCAAAGACTCTTGCCCTTCAAATTTCTTTCCATGGCAGTTAAAGCGAGTTACAAGTTCTTCTTCCCTTAGATTCGAATATAACAATCATCCCTCCCTCCCCCTCACTCGGTCTCTCTCTACAATCATATGAAAATTTGCATCTCCGGCAGAATTCGGTGTTTTCCTTATCTCCTGTTTACACATTTGAGTTTGTTTCGATGTATTTGGGGAAACAACTTGCGAAGACAAGTTCTATACTATGCCGACCGTATATAAAAACACAAGAAAACGCTAGCTAAGCTCGTACTGTTGCTAATTTAGTGACATCTAGAGAAAGCAATGGGACGTTGAAAGACTTAAAACCGTAGAAACAACCTTTCGGAGAAATATCTCCTATTGACTAGAGCTAAATCAATCACACGGAATCCAACGGTCGAACGATCAAATTGACTTGTACAAAACTTTGTTAAAATGAAACAACTCATATGTGATTCAATACGTATTTTATACATTGAGTTTGGGTTATGAAACTTTGGTATTGCTTTGTATACATGCATATGCTCCATTTGCTTAAAAAAATTGTACTGCTCACTATGCTGTGATTGCTCACTCCTCTCTTTTCCAATCTTTTCAAATCTCTTGGTTAGTAGCCGTTAGAGTGAGAGCGTCATCGACGGAGACTTTTCGGAGTTGGAATTTAGGTGGTTTGCGGCCATGTCCTTCGAGTGGAAGGACAACCGTGTCATACCCCATTCTGGTAGTATTCGGGGTGTGACAAAAGGAGTTCTATCAATATCTAAGAAAATGTGTCTTCACGGTCGCCCTCGGCAGTGTCACCCTCTTCCATTTTGCTGAACTCCAGGAAGTGAGTGGGCCTGTTGTCCTCGTGATAGTACTCTCTCGGCGTCCCCAGTTTCATTCCGTACTGCATGCTCGATGTGTGCTTCACTCCCATGAAGTTGTAGTTCCAAGGGCCATTATCCGGTATCTACATTGGAAGGAGATAGTAAAATAGGTAAGTGATTATGTCATTACGAGATAAGGACGCAATAAAGAAGAATGACACTATTGCTAATTGATCTCCAAGGTCTGATAAAATTAGGTCCGTGAGCAATGCGACAAATGGGACAACTCTAACAGGATGTGCAAATTATGTTCCACGCGAAGCATTTGTAACATTCTCATGATCCATCTTTCTTACCATGTAAAAGCCAAGGAACCTGTCGCTTAAAAGCATCTGAACCTTCTCATAGTGAGTCGGAAGGTATCCGGCAGGATTGCTTCCGGTATCTTTATTCAGACGCCCCCATTCATAACCTGAAGGGGTGAGCTTGTTGATCAATGAGCGGGAACCCGGCGTGAAACTGCATGTCAGGATAATGCACTTTTCACCGTCCCATTGCTTGTTGTTCTCCAGAACCCGAGCATGATTAGTTAGATCCTACCAAAATTTAAGCAGCACAAGTGAGATACAAGACGACTCCCCATATCAATTCACAAAATCAGCGACACTAAAATTAGCACTTGATCATACTTGAGGCGATAACTGAGGAAGCTCATTTGGTTGTGAGTGCATCCACCCCAATGGCTCCAAGTCATTTAGGAAATCATGCTGAGGGAGTGCACCCGGAAGATTCACTTGCTGATGTGTTCCCCATTGAGGTGGCATCGCGATACAGCGAATTTCCTTAACCTGAGGATTATCGGGTGGGCTTATACCATACAAGTACCCAGCAATCTGAGTTCGCAAGTCTGCTATGCGGATAAATTTCTTCAGTATGTTCTTGGGCATGATATAAGTATATCCCGTCTCCTGCATCACCGAGTGGAAAGCATGTATAAGCAGATAGCAAAAACTAGGACATTTTGCTACCTTGCTCTGTCTTTATAAATTCCTTAGAACTCAATAACCACTATACACGGATGCAGTACAAATTGAACCTTTTCTCTTACCAGGTCTCAAGGTAAGTAATGCTTCCCCTTTTGGTTGCCTACCAAAAGAATTACCCATTCAAACGTTTATAAAATTAAGGCAATGAGCATACCTTTATGTCCTCTGAATTAACATATATGTGGTTCACTCGAAGATAAAGATTGGTCGCCGATATTGCTCTCACACGCCAGTCAGTCTTAGACCCAAATGCAGCTTGTTCATAAGGACTTGTAGTGGTCACAATCAGTTCATCACCATGAACATTGGTGGTTCTTGTTGTGACTGCCGTAAGCTGACTGGCTTCTTTTGCCTGAATATATATTGCCAAGTCAGCAAACTAGGCCAGAGACACTGAACGATATTTTAACACTTCTCCATAACTAAGACATATGGTACCTGTTTCTCAATTTCCGCAATTTGCTGCCTCTGTTGAGATGGAGGGGTAATCTCAGCACCAAGTATAATATCACGAATCTCAGACTGTGTGAGAGCTGTAGTATTCACGTTGTTCTTCTTTGCATAATCTGAGAGAATCAAGTCTCTCAAGGCTACTTCAACCTGCATATGAGAAAGTATACTTGAACAGTTATTATACACTTCAAAACAGGAGGAAATAAGTTATAGCTAAATTAGCCCAAAGCAAAACAAGAGTATATTCTTTTTCTTAGAAAAATAGACATAGCGACAGAAAACAATATAGGAGGTTTGTTTACATTTACCAGCCATAAAATTGCAACATCAAACAGCAATTGAAGGCAAAATATCAATAAGTAAACTTATACACGAACTTCCAATAATGCAAGCATCTAATATCCTGAACATTATGATTTCACATTTACGCATGCCATTATCAGAAAGAGGTGAAAGATTGTCCTTAACCCCAAAAAAACCGTAGTCATACATAATCACTCTAACATTTATTACGAAAAAGAGCAAATTTCTGGCAAAATGTGCAACCTATATCACGAAGCAGGCGCTATCATTCTATTACAGTCTCACAAGCAGAAGTAAGTGAAAGCATCACATTACCTTCATCCACTGATCATCTGTGAGAGACGGCCAAATATGATGAGGTGCAGTGACAACTGTCTTATCGGGCTTTAGTAACATCTTAGCCTTCTCATTGTTCACATGAAGAGCACGGAGAATCAAAATGAGACGAGAGAATGCAGTGTAGGATGATATGCTCTTCAGCCAGTCATCATATATGTTAAACAGAAGCATTTGTGGCTCTGTTGCCCTCAAAATCAGATCGCCAAATTTTTCTATTTTCAAGCAAGCTTGGAATGGTAGTTGCAGCTCACTCCCTTTAATAACAATATTGGGGAAATCCAACAAGTGAACCTCCAAAGGATCAAGCATCCCCTTCCGAGTGACGATGACCTGCTTGGGTTGTTCTTCAACAGGCAAAGAACGCACAAGAGCAGCTACTTCTTCTGCAGTTTTCCACTTGGCAAGCTGACCTAGACGCTTTTGCCCAGCCCAAACACTTGTATGAATGACCTGTATGATCAAAGTGCATTAAAGTCAGTAAACTAAGCTCTCACTGTCCCAGATGGATAAAAAAGAACTTATTTAAAATGATGTTCCGAGATGACAAACCTTCAGGAAAAGCTGGCCAGTCCTTGGATTGAATATGAAAATGGCACCATTGATGGGCTTAGTAGTCAGATTTCCCTCGAATGTCTTGTGAATCGTCACGCGATAAACATTAGTGTCATCAACGAACCATATAATTTGATTACTGAAAATCTCTCCATAATTCTGAGATGACAAGTATGGCTCCGTGGGCTCTGAAGAATAGAGCTGCAAACCTTTCCTTATGCGCTCTCGGAGAACATACAATGCTGGATTTGACTGCACAGAGGACATACAATGATCATTTAGTAATTTGGAACCCGGAAACCAATCACCCTCATAACAAATAGAATTACATAAACAGAATCCACACAACTTTTGCACTATGTAACAGTAAATTACCTTCATAATCTTATTCATAGCCTGCGCAAGCAGTGGTTTGGAACCAGGAAACCAATTGCCAAATGCAGAATGCAAGTTATAAGCAAGATCAAGTCCAATCATAACACCAGCTGGAGATGGATATATAGACATGTTATCTGTCGTATAGTCCATGAATTTGGCTCTCGTGTAACGCTCAATATCGTGAGAATCATAATCTCCCCAGCGAAGCTGTATGTCTATCCAATACTTGTTGCTCGCTTTTTGGTCAAAAACATCCTTACATTCAGCCACAAGACTGGGCTTTGACATTGGCCATCTATGGGCAGCAAAGAGAAGAATGTCAGCACAAGAACTATTCATTTTGTAGCTCTTCCTCGGGTGGATGGTTTCCTTCTGGACAGTTTCAATTTCTAATGCATCCAACTCCTGGTCGAGAACTTGGCAAAGATCCATAACAACACTCTCATGGATCTTTTGCCACAAATGAGCACGGAATATCTGGATTAGGGATATCTTCAAAGTAGGAATCTTCCCATGCATAAATATCCCAGTGAGATCCAACTGCACTTGGAAACCCACATAAACATTTGCCCTATTAATTGTAGGCGACCACCACAAGGTAAACCTCCGGTTTGGAATCTGGTTCAGACCAGATCTCTGTGCATTTGTCAACTTTTTGTACTTCATCGACTCTTCAAAACCAGATGCTTTTTCCCAAAAGAGACCTTCCCATGTTGGAAAACTGGAATTTCGAGGATAAAAGAGTTAAGTAAAGACTTCAACACCAACAAAAAAATCAGTCAGAAAATAGATGAAAATAATATATGCAAGCCCCAATTTCAGTCGCGGGCATCAAAATTTTCCATTGGACTATTATGCTCCTTGAGAAAGAATAAGGAAATAAGCCAATGGAACAGTAATCTCCAAACTCACTATGTTCCTTTGAATAAGGTGTGCTCCAGGATCCCTTCAACACCTCCAAGAGCTTGGATAACATCAGTCCGATAGTTATTCAAGTTCCAAAGTTTACCATCGTGCCTTTGGTGTGTCCACCAAAAGGGTTTTGTTTGAGGACCTGATACTGCTTGAAATCAGTCCGTACCCTCCATCCTTTGTCATACGCAAGCGTATGTCTATCCTTCTGAAACAGAGTATTTATACGAGGTATCCCCCTGTCCCACGAGTCCTAAGAGAAAAGGCAGGAAATTTGTATAAGCATAACAATCAAAAAGAAAAAATCAGATGTTCAATTTACCTACTCAACTTAAAGACTATAAACGAAAAAGATAAACATATAGGGAGCAACAAATTCTAATGCTCACCTCCAAATCCTCCAACGTTAAACGCCTGTTTTGTGCCAGAGCTTCTTGCCTCTTCAAAGCATATTCGGCCCATACTCGCTGTGAATCAATGAACTCACTTTCCCATGGCTGTGAAAAATTTAGCATCGCCTCAAGAATTAGAAAACGCACAGCATATTACTTCATCCAGCTCAAAGTAATTACAGAGGGCATAAATCATGCCATACCTGTATGTAGCGATAAAGATTTGGTATCGTTGATCCTCCTCATGACTCATTCCACTTCTAAAATGGGTTAGTCCAACATCAGTTTGCTTGCTGTATCGAAGATCGCTTTGTGGAATCAATATATGACCCATTGAGAGCATACCAAGACCTCCAATTTCCTTCGGGTGTAAAAAATGACCGGAGGAAACCTGAATGAAAGTGGAGAATTAGAAGTCAAATTGGCAAAGAGCAATTTTTTGCTAACTTGTCAGATGATAAAACAATTACCTGCTAGGCATTTTAGAATTCAATCCGATCTTGATACGCGTTTGGATTTTGTTCTCGCATTTGACCAACAAATCCAAAAGCTCTTGTGTATGCACAGTAGCTTCGCGGAAGTATGCCATGAGTCCTGCATGATACATTAAGTTGGCAAAGGAGAACATATTAACATTCCCATTAACAATAATTGATCACTGAAAATGAAGAAAGGGTATTAAACAACCAAAAGTACCTATGAGGGCAGTATTCCATTTGTTAACAATCTTGGTGAATGTCGTCGATCCAGAGGACATCAGAATTTGCCTCACACGATTCTCGAAAACTTTCATATGTTCATCATCAACCCGCAAAAAAGCAACTGCTGTCCGCTCTTTGGTCTGCTCATTTTGCAAACTCCAAACGCCATCCCTGGTATTGCTAAATGCTTCCTGAGTCATTCTTATCTTCGGCAGTAAGCGGACTTCAAAGCCACACCTAAGCATCACAGAGAAAAGCATCAAATGATTTGTTAGTTGGAAACAAGTAGAATCAACTCTAATTCAGTCTGAAGGTAAATTTTAGAAATACATACATGCTGAATAGCAAGTTGGGATTGTCCTTGCTGTAAACAGAAACAAAACTGTTCTCCCACTCCAAGGTTGTAAGACTTCTAGGAAGACGGTTCTTCATGTCCCAGAAAACACTTCTCCCAAGATTAACTTGAAAAAAAGAGTCCAAAATCAGTCTTAGTAATTATTATCTACACAGAATACAAACAGATGGATAGTTGTAAATCGTGGATGAATTCAGTACCATCATGTTTCATAAGCCTCATCCTTGCATCTCTCGGCCAGCATTTCTTGTTATTGTATCCGACCATGTTTTCGTTATTGGGGTCAGGATGTTCAGTAAGGTACCGCTGGATAAGGTCACGGGCCTCGTCGCGAGTGAATCTAAACAGGATATGAACTTTGTCTATGTAGCGAGAATACAATCGAATGGGATGTCTGGTCTCAACTTTTGTGTCCCAGTAAGTAATGAACTCATTTGGCATCCGGGGTGGACCAGCAATCTCACTGGCTCGAGTCAATCCCAGAAGCAGTAGATCCAACACGAGTCCATAAAACTGGACAACAAAAGAAGCAAACTGTAGTCCCCTTATAAAACCGTAAAAGTTTGTATGGCTCATATCCTTGTAAGAAAGGACAACATTGCTTTTCTCAGTTATATAGTCAGCAATGTGGTGATCGAGAATTAAGCGAAGAAGCCTGCAGCATTGCACAAAAACCACGTTAGTTAAAGCACAAGGATCCAAATGACATCACAGACAAAAGACTGCAGAAGATTACCGATTTAAGAAATGCAAGTCAATCTTTTCAAAGAACTTCTCAAACTTGGTTTGAAGCATGACTACACACTGCCCCTCACTTGCATCCCATATTGCCTGTAAGTTATTTATACCCTGACACCACTTATAAACTAAGAGCGGAGGTGGTTCTGAATCTGCAGGCTTAATCCAGTTGGGAAACAGATGACGTTTATCACCTTCATACCACAGATACTGGTCAAGGTATGCATCAGTGATCTTCTCAAGAGGCTCTATTTCATATACAGGAATCAAATAACTATACAGGTCCATAAACTCAATGCCCACCTGCAAAAGAAAAATTCAGTCAAATCCAAGCAAAATGGCGGATAATATGATCAAACCAGCCTATGATGTTGTGAAAAATTTACCTCTCTAAAGGCATGTCGTGTAAGCAAGTGACGCTTTATACGTGACAAAGCTTCATGAGGATTATCATATGCTTGTTCAATGAGACCCAACTCCTCCCTCTGCAACTGATTCAATCTCACGGCAACACTGTAAGATTCCTTTAGCTTCTCTAGAGCCAAAATAAGCAGCTTCGTATCATGCTTGTATGACAACGGAGGGAAAGGAATGGGAGAGAACTTTCTTGATTCCAACCAGTGCACAGTCGTAGTATAAATTGCCACAGCTTCTTCCGGTGTGATGGATGGCCCATCTTTCAGATAATTATGTTGTCGTTCCTGTAGTGGCAAAAATAGATCGTAAGATTGATTCGCAAGTGGAAAAGTGCAACCACAAACAATGGAAGTAATGCCAAGTGACCATCAACAGAAATTACAATGCAAAAACATACCTGCTCAGCCTTAAACCAGAGGCGAGTCAATCTTCCAAGATTTTTCCGACAAACAGTCTTATCAACTGTTGCACCTCTTCTTATGCGTTCACGATTATAATGCGCAACGTTTGTCCACCAATCAGCTTTCGATTTAACATAACGAAGAATCATGTTTTCAATGGGAACTGGAAGACCAGGAACCTGTGGATGATCAAGACGAGGCATGAAAAGCATAAGCTAAAGCAAGGCGTGAGCCTCTATATATGCCAAAAAAAAAAGAATAAGAAGAAGAAGAAGAAGATAAAAGAGAATTGCGCACTGCTTCATTTCAATATAATTTCAACTTAAAAAAAAGAAAAATAACAGTTTCCCACACCCAGTACCTTCCAAGGAATATTGGCTTTCCAACAGCGCCATGCTTCACTAAGATGCTGCAAAATGGTCCTCGCTTTATTGTGCTTAATGCCCTCTGCAATACAGCAAATTAAGAATCACATGTTAGACACACTGAACGGTAGATAATCCAGCTATGAAACAACAAATCAAAAAGAGTGGACACAGATATGTAACAATACGATAATTGATGAATATCATGTCATTACCTGGCATGGCATCAAGAACATCATGCATAACAGCAGCTCGAAGCTCCAGATCAAAATGACTTTCCACACGTTGCTTTGTTATGGTCTTAGCGACTCCCTTTTGAATGGCGTCCTTCAAATTGACGCGCCAATAAGTTCCCTAACCACCTTTCAAGCAAAGGTACTATGCCACGCAGAAAGAACAGCCACACCCTCCACATTGGTGCCCAGAAACCACATCCAGGTCCCTTTCCCACGGGCCCCGTATTGAAGCGATGGTAAATTAAGTGCTTCAGGTCTTTACACATTCTAATCTGCCTCATCAGTCGATACTTATATCGATACATGCCAGTCAACTGTCCAACGTGTGAAAATGTATACTGTAAACCATCAGACAATTGGAATGCATCCACGTTTCCTAGTCTGAACTGGACATTGGCATCGACCACAAGCTTTGTAAGACGCAGAACCTCACGACAGAGATGAAATGCATTGCCGAATCGTGATTTCTTCCTCTCTTTTGTCGTGAGCGTCTTCACTGGCTTAAGATTGAAATTGTAGTCGAGGTGAAGGTAGTTCAAATTCTTCCTGTGCATCAACAGATTCAACATGTTGTAGCCCTGTTTACATACTTGCAGGCCCGCCTCCACCCAATCCAGCTCAGTAGTCTGAAAAAATTTGGTTGCCTGAAGAGACCGGAACAAATGCTTCTTCTTCTGAGCCTTAGGAGGTCGATGATGTAGCTCATTCAAGACGAAACATTTCAACAATTTTTGATAGCTGACTCGAACTTTCACAGGATATGTTGGAGGACTGTACATAAAATAAAAGTCACACGGATTTAGATTCCTATGCTAGATGTAAGAGAATCAAACATCAAAAGTATTCTCCAAAATGATGTAGACATTACCAGTGCTCCTTGTACCACTCTGACACAAGGGGTATATCTTCAGCCCGTCGCGTGTGCCCAGATCTCGTGTCGAAAGGGCGTGGGGCAAATAACAACGAGATTCCTGCAGCTGTGGTGTCGGTATAAAGCTGGGTATCGTTCAGCAGAGGTTCAATGCCTTCGGGCAAGGAGAAATTTTCCTCATCCTCATCATCATATGCCTTCTTCTCACGTCGGTCCTTGCTAATGCTGGCAATAGGATGAATCAAAGGATCGTAATAGAAGGCCGGTAAATCGGGATCCTCAGTCTTTATATACATGACCATGGGAGTATGGTATACACAAAGCTTTACTTTCCGAGGCCTATTGTTGTAAAGATGTGGAAATGCAATCCTGTATTCTGTCCTAAGAGGAGATCGAATAATGAGTTTGTTGATGTCATTGAACTCATTCCAATCCTCATCTCCCTTTTCCATATCCCGGTAGAGTGGCTCAAACTTAGGACCTCCTGCAAGAGTGAAGACTGTCAAAACTTGAACTATGACTTAAATACTGTAGGGAGTATTGCATCCACAGTATAAAATAGAGCATTGAAGAGCAAAAAGTGGCTACAGCTTGAGAAATTGAACGTACATTTTTTCAGACACGGCCGATATTCTTGCTAATTCTATTAAAGCCATAGTGAAAGAATCTTCAAATGAAAAAGCAATAAAATCTTGATTCCCAAGCTTCAAACACCCAATGAGCTACGCAAGAGACGGTTTCATACACAGCACGAAAATAACTTTAACTCTCAGACAATGAAAATGAACCTCCCCAGAGACATCCTCAATTGGCCCCATAGAGCATCTCTTCTTGAAAGATTTATCTAAACACACCATGTTTCGACTGTTCGCCACCTCCAACTTCCACAAGGTAGCATCAATTGTGTCGAATCAAAGAAAGAGCAACGTAGGATCCATAATTAATTTCTTCATCGTTGTCCATAGCACTAAAAGAGTAAAGTGTTCTGCAGAGAAATAAAAAGTTGCAAAGACAGAAATCCTCAAGCTCAGCGTGAAGCGTACCTGGTATGCACATGTTCAGTGCTTTCGCAGTGAAAAAGGACTCCATATCAAACAGATAAAAGTAGTTGCGGTCAATCAAATCAGAAAGAAGTTGCCCCGCTAGCCGATGGAGGGTGGCCATAATTGGCAGAGAAAGATGCCACCTCCTATAACTCGGACCATTTACAAGCTTTGTTTTCACAAGAGGCTTATGGTCATAAAACCAAGCACAAACAGCCGAATCTTCTTCTTCATCTAACTCTAACTGAATCGGTTCCAGAGGATCGACGTCCAATAGATTATCGGCATAATCCAGGGGAGGTTCCTCATCATCAAAAGGTGGAAATCGCATTCTCTTGAAATGCCTTCTATCCCTTTTCTCCCTTCGCATCATGATCCACATTGTACCCCACTGAAAAATTAGTCCAAAATATGCGTGAGCAAAATTACATGCCAGAGAATTTTAACAATGAGAAGTAAACATTCCAACTAAAAAAGAAAAAATGGTCATGTTCCATCAAATTTAAAGTACCACCGGCGAAAAGGTGCCGTGTACAAGATACAAAATAAACAACAGTCGAAAAACCCTACCAATTAATGCACAAGAAGAACCTGGAAAATAATAGAAGAACATATTAAAATGAAGACATGCCTGAGCTAAATAGATGGGCTCGACAACCCAAGGTATTTCATTGACGAATGTTATTGCCCGGTGATATGGTATAAAACCTTCACGTCGCGAACCTGCACCGACACGAACAGTGAAAATTTAAACCGACCTAGGAACCATGAAGACTCAAACTTCGCTAAACTATTTTTAGGCAGTGAGGAAAAAAAACTACCTGCTCCCATGGCATGGGCATGTTCTCTAGGAGCTTATAAACTGCATGAGGAACGAACTTCAAAGCTCCAAGGTATACACGTTTATCATGGCGATATTTTTTAGAGGACATGTCCCCATGGTCGCTGCCACAATTGCAAAATACCTCTTAGCAATATATTTTTCAATGAGATTGAACGAAAGCTAGAGCCAAATTTTAAGTCAATATCTTGATTCGACGTAAGAGTAGCTCCCAAAAGATATTCTTAAACAGAACGTCACGCTGTCGCGCCAACAAATCTAACCTTGTCACTCTATCACTCTATGGAGCTTTTCCCTAGTAGTATGGTCTTATAGTGAAACGCGAAATCATCTCCATCGCCCCCAAATGGACCCAGCATATCAAACTCGAAGGCCGTCTTAGAAATGACATAATTCGCAAGTAAAGCAACGGGGAAACATGATTATCCTTATTGCAAATAATGAAATGATAGCGACAGATAAGGATACCCCGTACAACTCAGAAAACATCATTCCCAGAAACCCCCAAAAATCGCACGCCCCACCAAAGGACCGCCAACTTTCGAGGAGAAAAATCATCAATGGAACACGTGGCTTATAAGAACAAAATTCCACCAAAACAACGAAAAAGTATATATCAAGGAAAATAAATATAGAAGAGAACACACCGAACAATCTTCCTGACGTGCTCGGGAGGCATGTCTTCCTTCTGCGGCTCCACGAACCCGAACTTCCTCTTGTCCCCGTACCGCTTTGAGTTGAGCTGCATCCATTTCCGCGCCTTCTCCTCGAATCTGGCCTCAGCCTCGGGTCGGCGAGGGCAGGACGGTGTACGACGGCTGTGGTGCGGGCGGCAAAGTGATCGTGGAGGGGTCGCTGTTCTCCCTCGCGGGGCAATCTGGCCGTTGCCAGCGTCGTTACACATGACTCCAAAAACCCTAGGAAAACCCCCCGGCAGGTCGAACCGCGCGGCTGTTGGTAGGAATCATATGCCAATTTCAGAAAAAAAAATAAAAAATAATGCGAACGAACAATCAACAGATAATAATAACAAAGGAGGAGAATTGGAAGAACGCACCGGAAAATTTGTTGTTGAAATTATCAGAAAATTTGTTGTTAAAGTTCAGGGGCTACGTCTCGATGCAGACGTCTTCTCAAGTCAGCCTCATTTCTTAAACTCTAGACAGAGGATCTCTAAAAGTATTGCACATGTAAATGATATACAAACAAAATACGAGGCCCTTATATATACAAATACAAGGTTAATTGTAGCCCTAGATCTCCCTCGATCTAATGGTAGAGATTGCATCTCTCCAATTATCATCTACATGTATTTATTATAATGTTATACAATTATCGTATAGCGCACGCTTAGAGCACTCAAGCAAATCTTAAGATTTCGAGAGATAGATTTATTACGACCTTCATTGAGAAAATCTCTGAATCGTGTCCCTTCATCGGGACATGACATATCTCTACACGGAGCCGCAATGTGAGCTGAGCTCCGAAGGAGGAGATCGAGAGGGAAGAATGGTGGCTCAAGATAGCTCGAGGCTACTCCTAAGAGTTATGTGTGGCCACGCGAATGGCATGACTTCAGACTCGATCGCGCATGGCTGCTCCTCTTCTCTCTCTCTCTCTCTCTCTCTCTCCTCTCTCTCCCTCTGTCTCTCTATGGAGAAATGAGAGAAGAATGATTTGTTTATCGAATTGGTTGATGGTTTCGTGTCGTAACTTCTTCATATTAAACAAAGGCACAGTTTTATTTTTTGTTTATCGAATTGCCCCGCTTTTTGCCTATCGAGTCATTGCACTCCCTAAAGGCATCTAATCAAGTCATTGAACTTGCCTTCAAATTTTTTAATCAAATGCCTCTGGCATCCCATTCCGATCGTTTCGGATCTAAGATGGCCGTTGGGCCATACCGAAGTATAACATGGAAAGAAAGTTTGCCTCCGGATCTAGACACGGTAAACAAATGACCTGAATTTTGCTTCTTTGAACAAGCCACCTTCGAGAATTTTGCCTCGCATGACAAGCCACCATGGAAAAAAATCGGTTTCACATCATACTCCAACATGATTGGATGGCCATGTCAACTTGAATTGATTGGGATTGGTATCGTTAGGGATTAATTAGAATATTCAACAAGTTCAATGACTTGATTAGATAACGCAAAGCCTCTACTCGAGCATACCCCCGTTTTGAGCAAGAAATCACCGAGAATGTTGATTGTCCGTCGAAATAGATTTGAGTTTGTGCCAGCTCGTCTCACCGCACGTGACCGTGGGGTTTAAAGGCTAGTTGAGCTTAGGTCGTAACAGAAGTTAAAAAAAATAGTCTAGATGCCTTCCTCAAATTAATCCCACACAATGTGTTCGACGATTTGCGCGAGTCGGATGCGTGATTCTTAACTTGTGTCTCTTGACCACGTGAGAATTGAACCTATCTTCTTGTTCCTCCGTCCCGTGTCGTTTGAATCTATGGATTTCTTTAATGGTATGAAAATGACCGGAGTCGAGGTCATTCTTGTCCGTCAAAGCAATCCACCAGATTTTGTAATACAACTATCAAATATATCCCAGTCATTTAATCTTTTCAAAGGAAAACACGCATGCTCCCTTTGAAATTTTGACTATAATATCCTTTGTCGCACAATTGTTTTAACTACAATATCCACCGTAAAATTAAGCTTTTCACCAAGTTGAATACATCTTGCTGACCATAAGATTGGCCATTGAGCCCATCTAGTCCACCTCCATAGTCACTTCAGCTATGAAAGATTCATTCAAATCATCCTAAAACAAGCTAGGCATTGATCACCGGTGGGCGATTTAAGTTTTCGAACCAGATTTCTTTGTTAATTAATAACTATGGTAAAAGAGTCCTCATATAGTTACTTTGGTTTTAACATTCCTTGAAACGAAAGGAATCAAACCTCTAAGTAGCCAGACCAAGACCCATCGTCATCCTTTTTTAATTTCTATTCAATACTAATAATACAATTGTTGCTCTAAAAAGGAGGTTTTCAATTTGGCATCTAACTGATACCGTGTGAACACGTATCAAATGACCAAGTTGACTTATTTCTATAACATCAAAATCATAAAGATTTGTTCACAACTATCATAAGAGATTGCGTATGAAGTACAATAAGACACTTACTTTGGTTTTAAAATGAAGAACCTAATAAGTCGAGAACTAAAATTCCCGTGAGCGTGAAGGGCTGCTAACCTTTTTACGGTCTCACGGACCACGTTGAACTTGCAGGAAAACAAATGCCATGAAGCCAACGCGGGGAATGACCATTGAATGCGCGCAAAGGGTTGGACCTTGTGAGTTAGCGACATTATCACCCTTGCAAGCTACACTGCGAAGGAACGTATTTCTCTTGTGCCATAATCATATTTTGCCTCCTTGAAGAGCTCTTTAATATTGAAGACTGGTTCATTCGGGAGAAGTGTAGTGTATCGTCGTTACAAGTTTCGTATACTTGATGCTAATCAGAAAGTTTCCTTCCCCAATGAATATGGATCTATCAAATTTACCTTTTTCAGTGGTCCAAGGCCCGAAAGTTTGACGGTCTTCCCAGAAAGAGAAGGCGAGACTTCCCATCCAAAGAGCCTCGACAAGTTTTGTCCGGGATGTGTTTCTCATTGATAAAGGAGATAGATAGGATGAAGGAATACGAGATCCATCCCTGCTGCGTGAGAGTATTCATGTAAGATGCGGTTCGCATCCTGTATCCAATGTGTAAGTTAAGATCCCACTCGGAAAACTCTCCAAAATCAAGTTTTGGGATAGAGTGCACTTTCGCACCGACCGGCTTCCTCCGCCGATTCACCTTCTAGGGTAGCAATTCTCCTCATCTTTAGTGCGAGGAGGTCATTCTTTTACATCTGGTTCCGGCCAAGTCTCTCTTCTTACGTTATCGGAATGACTTGGATGGTTTAGAGGCCTTGCATTTTTGAACATTTCCAAATCATTATCTGTAATGAAGCACCCCATGGTGGACAGCTATCTTGCAGCCCGGATGCACTACGTCAAATATCGAGTGCCTATAGCATGTTAGAATCGAATTCATGATCTCAAGACTCTAGAATCGATCTTCAAAATGTATCCTTCACGCGGCGCTCTTAACAATATTTGCCCCTTAGACCGAGAACAAGGTCGGGCGCAGGTTGTGCCAATTTAGCCGAAGTTGTGCTTATGAATGGTGATTGAATTCCATGGTAAGGTTTATTTGGAAGTCATTGCACAAAGATCGTGCTTTAGTTATATCTAGGTCGTTAAATGGGTGGATTAGGTCGGGTTTAGGTCAGGTCGGATTTGGGTCCGACTCATATTGACTCATTCAATCCGTTTTGACCAATTTTCATGCAATGTAAATTTCATCACACATAACCGATTCGACATATATTACCGAAATACATTAATATATAACTCAATTTAGGTTAATCCACTCCCACCCATTTAATTCACTTTAATCTCTTCCCATATATGTTACTTGAATAAAAACTTTACATCAAATATAAAAAGTAATTAAACAATAAAAAATTAGTAGATAAAACAAAAAATGTGAAAAGCCTTTAACTAAACTTACGAAAGCTTATTTCCTATTATATTTTCTTTATGAAAAAATGGCATTGTTAAAACACTTTAATGCAATACAAATTTAATGGACAATTTTATATTTTTTATGAAAAAATTTATTTTTAAAAAATCGAATTATTAATTATTAATTATTTTAAAAAATCGAAAATGTTTATTTATTTTTTATTTTTTTAAAGTCGAATTTTTATTTATTTTATTTATTTTTTACAAATATAATTTAATATTTTTCTTTTTATCTTTCTTTTTTTTTTTTTTTTCCTTCTTCTTCTTCTTCTTCTTCTTATTCGGCCAGGCATCGGCGAGCTTGAGGCTCATCCTATCGGGGACGCTGAGCTTTGCCGGGCCGTCGACGGGGATCGAGCCTTGCTAATTATCGGCACCGAGCCGGAGCCTCAATTGGTTGGTCATCGGGTTGTCGTAGCAACCACTAGTTAAGGAAGAAGGAAGAATAAAGAAAATAAAAGAAAAAAGAAAAGAAAGAAATATAACAAAGTAATTCTAATTTCGATTTTTATAAAAAATATATATAAAGTTATAGGGGGGAAGATAAAGTGTGAGGCTTGGGTTAGAAATGGGTTTTTAAGTTTAACCCATTTAAGACCCATTTAACTATTTTCTTCAAAATGTGAGTGACCCATATAATACTCACTTCAAAATGTAAGGAACCCATATATGATTCATTTGTGATTTAAATGGGTCATTTTAAGACCCATTTTGACACCTTTAGTTATATCCACATTGACACAAGGACGACGCTTCTAAAATGTTTTGTATGGCCCCATTACAGTCTCGCCATAATGTTGTCAAGAATCCCAAAACTAGTGGCATATCTATTAAGTTTAATGCAGTGAATGCGCCTCTCAGGGCCACCCTTCCAACTTGGAAGGGAGAGAGTTGGGTTCAAATCCCCACCTTCTCGAAGAGGGAGTGGGGTGAGGACGATTTCAAGAGTGGGTTTGACTCCCACTCATGCTGCAAAGGAGTGAGCATGGCAAAAGTCTCGAGAGTTAGTGTTAGAGTAGGAGGTGGAGATAGACCGACAAAAAAATGCAGTGAATGCACAATTCTTCTATGAAAGATTCCAAGGGGAAATGTCCGCATTTTAAATCATCTTCATATTTCAACCAAAAATAAAATAAAATGCAAGCGTTTTAGCCTTTTTAATTTCCTAGAAGTAGAGAGAAACCATATACTTTAAATACAATTAGAATTGTTTTTGCTAAAAATGACACAAATAGTCATTGAATTTTGGCTCAATGTGCAATGTGATATATTAACTTTTACTTTATTTGATGTGATCCTTAAACTTTAGTCAAATGTGTAATGTAATCTCTAAACTTTCAGTCCGTTCAATATGATATCTGAATATTTGATACATGTTCAACAAAATTCCTGAATTATATGAAAATACTCAATATTTTTCTGGACAATAATTTGAGGGCTGGTGATGCATTTCATCTGGAGGGTTTTCAACCATAATCTTGATTTGTATGCTGCCGAGAAAAGAACTATACCTTGGTTCTCTCTACAGATGAACGATTCTACGAAACCGTGGCAATTTTGGATGGTCCATGCTCAAGAATGGTAATTTTGCTCTGTCCCGAGAACGGGAAGAAAGTCGGCAAAATAGCAACTGATAGGAGCTTTCCCTGTTTTGGCAGCGACTGCATGAATCAGCCCTACCACAATCAATCAAAGATTGTTTTACCCGATGGCTCAATCGCATCTTTGACCGGAGGATTCTATGAGACACACGACCTCGATGCTGATTTGAGCAAAGACGATGGAAAAAACTCGTACTTTTCAGTATCGTGGAGGAGAAGATTTTAGGAGCTCAAAGTAGGATATTTACTAGAATATTGAGAACGAGTACCAGGTATCCTTGCCTTATGTTGTATCCACGGGCAGATGCAAAACAAGGATTTAATGGTGGTCATCATTACTCAAGGTCAGGGAATCACGCAAAAGGTCTGTTCAATTGTGTACTTCCAATTACCGTGAAGTTTTCCCTTTTGCATTTTGTTTGAATCTATAAAGTTTGGGAGAAGTTTGACTGATGTTTAAACAAAGGTAGAAGGTATGTGCAAACAGATCAATAGAGAGAGACCGAGGCCTTTCCTCCATTCTACTCAGCATAGGCTCAGGCGGAATGGAATGTTCCTTTTTGTTTGTATCCTTCGGCAAGTTAGTGAAACGTACTTAACTGAATTGGGATGCAGCTGTCCATGTGCATAATGCAATCCTCATCCTCATCATCATATGCCTTCTTCTCACGTCGGTCCTTTCTAATGCTGGCAATAGGATGAATCAAGATCATAATAGGAAGGGGTAAATCGGGATCCTCAGTCTTTATATACATGACCATGGGAGTATGGTATACACAAAGCTTTACTTTCCGAGGCCTATTGTTGTAAAGATGTGGAAATGCAATTCTGTATTCTGTCCTAAGAGGAGATCGAATAATGAGTTTGTTGATGTCATTGAACTCATTCCAATCCTCATCTCCCTTTTCCATATCCCGTAGAGTGGCTCAAACTTAAGACCTCCTGCAAGACTGAAGACTATCAAAACTTGAACTTGAACTTAAACACCCTAGGGAGTATTGCATCCACGGTATAAAATAAAGCATTGAAGAGCAAAAGTGGCTACGGCTTGAGAAATTGAACGAACATTTATTCAAGCATGGCTGATATTCTCGCTAATTCTATTAAAGCCATAGTGAAAGAATCTTCAAATAAAAAAGCAGTAAAATCTTGATTCCCAAGCTTCAAACACCCAATGAGCTACGCAAGAGATTTGTTTCATACGCAGCAAGACTGCTCTTTCTTTTCGAGAGTCCTTCCGTCAAGTCGAAAAGGATCATTGTCCTGGCCCGAGGCTCTATAGTAAGTGGATCTATGTTGGCTTGGCTTTTTGGTTTCTGCTTCAGTAATGCTTTCGCTGGTGTTCTGGATCATTTCTGCTGCAGAAAGAGAGAGAGAGAAGCAGAAACACCCGCTCACCGAACAGTTCATAGCTTTGACATATCGACATGATTCGGGATCAGCAAGAGGCCGATATTAACTGTGCCAATGAATCACGCGAATGGTCATTTAATTCTATATTTTGTCTACTGGGGAAAAGGACTCAACACGTCACTTGAGGCATCGGAAAAATCAGTATTTGTGATAAACATGCGAGAGAATATAGGCCTGGTCCAGACAGGTGCGAGCATGACCATGAAAACTCCAGTTTTCTTCAAAGATTCTTTTACAACATTTTGGAACATCAAAGACTCTTGCCCTTCAAATTTCTTTCCATGGCAGTTAAAGCGAGTTACAAGTTCTTCTTCCCTTAGATTCAAATATAACAATCATCCCTCCTCCCTCACTCGGTCTTCTCTACAATCATATGAAAATTTGCATCTCCGGCAGAATTCGGTGTTTTCCTTATCTCCTGTTTACACATTTGAGTTTGTTTCGATGTATTTGGGGAAACAACTTGCGCAAGACAAGTTCTATACTATGCCGACCGTATATAAAAACACAAGAAAACGCTAGCTAAGCTCGTACTGTTGCTAATTTAGTGACATCTAGAGAAAGCAATGGGACGTTGAAAGACTTAAAACCGTAGAAACAACCTTCGGAGAAATATCTCCTATTGACTAGAGCTAAATCAATCACGGAATCAACGATTGAACGATCAAATTGACTTGTACAAAACTTTGTTAAAATGAAACAACTCATATGTGATTCAATACGTATTTTATACATTGAGTTTGGTTATGAAACTTTGGTATTGCTTTGTATACATGCATATGCTCCATTTGCTTAAAAAATTGTACTGCTCACTATGCTGTGATTGCTCACTCCTCTCTTTTTCCAATCTTCAAATCTCTTGGTTAGTAGCCGTTAGAGTGAGAGCGTCATCGACGGAGACTTTTCGGAGTTGGAATTTAGGTGGTTTGCGGCCATGTCCTTCAAAGTGGAAGGACAACCGTGTCATACCCCATTCTGGTAGTATTCGGGGTGTGACAAAAGGAGTTCTATCAATATCTAAGAAAAAATGTGTCTTCACGGTAAGCCTCGGCGATGTCACCCTCTTCCATTTTGCTGAACTCCGGGAAGTGAGTGGGCCTGTTGTCCTCGTGATAGTACTCTCTCGGCGTCCCAGTTCATTCCGTGCGCATGCTCGATGTGTGCTTCACTCCCATGAAGTTGTAGTTCCAAGGGCCATTATCCGGTATCTACATTGGAAGAGATAGTAAAATAGGTAAGTGATTATGTCATTACGAGATGGGGACTTGATAAAGAAGAATGACACTAGCCCAACACAATTGATCTCCAAGGTCTGATAAATTAGTCGAAGTGAGCAATGCGACAAATGGGACAACTCTATTGGAGGATGTGCAAATTATGTTCCACGCAGAAGCATTGTAACATTCTCATGATCCATCTTTTCTACCATGTAAAGTTGGGGCGAACCCGTCGCTTTAAAAGCATGCGAACCTTCTCATAGTGAGTCGGAAGGCATCCGGCGTGATTGCTTCCGGTATCTTTATTCGCACGCCCCCATTCATAACTCAAGGGGTGAGCTTGTGATCAATGAGCGAGGAACCTGGCGTGAAACCGCATGTCGATAATGCACTTTTCACCGTCCCATTGCTTGTTGTTCTCGTAACCCGAGCATGATTAGTTAGATCCTACCAAAATTTAAGCAGCACAAGTGAGATACAAGACGGCTCCCTATATCAATTCACAAAATCAGCGACACTAAAATTAGCACTTGAGTCATACTTGGAGGCGATAACCGAGGAAGCTCATTTGGTTGTGGGCATCCCACCCCAATGGCTCCAAGTCATTTAGGAAATCATGCTGAGGGGGAGTGCACCGGAAGATTCACTTGCCGATGTGTTCCCCATTGAGGTGGCATCGTGATACAGCGTAATTTCCTTAACCTGAGGATTATCGGGTGGGCTTATACCATACAAGTACCCAGCTGTCCTGAGATTCCAAGTCTGCTATGCGGATAAATTTCTTCAGATGTTCTTGGGCATGATATAAGTATATCCCTGCGTCTCCTGCATCACCGAGTGGAAAGCATGTATAAGCAGATAGCAAAAACTAGGACATTTTGCTACCTTGCTCTGTCTTTATAAATTCCTTAGAACTCAATAACCACTATACACGGATGCGAGTACAAATTGAACCTTTTCTCTTACCGGGTCTCAAGGTAAGTAATGCTTCCCCTTTTGATTTTGCCCTACCAAAAGAATTACCCATTCAAACGTTTATAAAATTAAGGCAATGAGCATACCTTTATGTCCTCTGAATTAACATATATGTGGTTCACTCGAAGATAAAGATTGGTCGCCATATTGCTCTCCACACGCCAATCGATCTTAGACCCAAATGCAGCTTGTTCATAAGGACTTGTAGTGTCACAATCAGTTCATCACCATGAACATTGGTGGTTCTTGTTGTGACTGCCGTAAGCTGACTGGCTTCTTTTGCCTGAATATATATTGCCCAAGTCAGCAAACTAGGCCAGAGACACTGAACGATATTTTAACACTTCTCCATAACTAAGACATATGGTACCTGTTTCTCAATTTCCGCATTTGCTGCCTCTGCTGAGATGGAGGTAATCTCAGCACCAAGTATAATATCACGAATCTCAGACTGTGTGAGAGCTGTAGTATTCACGTTGTTCTTCTTTGCATAATCTGAGAGAATCAAGTCTCTCAAGGCTACTTCAACCTGCATATGAGAAAGTATACTTGAACAGTTATTATACACTTCAAAACAGGAGGAAATAAGTTATAGCTAAATTAGCCCAAAGCAAAAAATGGCAGTATATCCTTCTTTTCTTAGAAAAATAGACATAGCGACAGAAAACAATATAGGAGGTTTGTTTACATTTACCAGCCATAAAATTGCAACATCAAAACAGCAATTGAAGGCAAAATATCAATAAGTAAACTTATACACGAACTTCCAATAATGCAAGCATCTAATATCCTGAACATTATGATTTCACATTTACGCATGCCATTATCAGAAAGAGGTGAAAGATTGTCCTTAACCCCAAAAACCGGGAGTCATACATAATCACTCTAACATTTATTACGAAAAAGAGCAAATTTCTGGCAAAATGTGCAACCTTATATCACGAAGCAGGCGCTATCATTCTATTACAGTCTCACAAGCAGAAGTAAGTGAAAGCATCACATTACCTTCATCCACTGATCATCTGTGAGAGACGGCCAAATATGATGAGGTGCAGTGGACAACTGTCTTATCGGGCTTTAGTAACATCTTAGCCTTCTCATTGTTCACATGAAGAGCACATAATCAAAATGAGACGAGAGAATGCAGTGTAGGATGATATGCTCTTCAGCCAGTCATCATATATGTTAAACAGAAGCATTTGTGGCTCTGTTGCCTCAAAAATCAGATCCTTAAATTTTTCTATTTTCAAGCAAGCTTGAATGGTAGTTGCAGCTCTCCCTTTAATAACAATAGGGAAATCCAACAAGTGAACCTCCAAAGGATCAAGCATCCCCTTCCGAGTGACGATGACCTGCTTGGGTTGTTCTTCAACAGGCAAAGAACGCACAAGAGCAGCTACTTCTTCTGCAGTTTTCCACTTGGCAAGCTGACCTAGGCAGCTTTTGCCCAGCCCAAACACTTGCAAGGAATGACCTGTATGATCAAAGTGCATTAAAGTCAGTAAACTAAGCTCTCACTGTCCCAGATGGATAAAAAAGAACTTATTTAAATGATGTTCCGAGATGACAAACCTTCAGGAAAAGCTGGCCAGTCCTTGGATTGAATATGAAAATGGCACCATTGATGGGGCTTAGTAGTCAGATTTCCCTCGAATGTCTTGTGAATCGTCACGCGATAAACATTAGTGTCATCAACGAACCATATAATTTGATTACTGAAAAAATCTCTCCATAATTCTGAGATGACAAGTATGGCTCCGTGGGCTCCTGAAGAATAGAGCTGCAAACCTTTCCTTATGCGCTCTCGAGAACATACAATGCTGGATTTGACTGCACAGAGGACATACAATGATCATTTAGTAATTTGGAACCGGAAACCAATCACCCTCATAACAAATAGAATTACATAAACAGAATCCACACAACTTTTGCACTATGTAACAGTAAATTACCTTCATAATCTTATTCATAGCCTGCTTAAGCAGTGGTTTGGAACCAGGAAACCAATTGCCAAATGCAGAATGCAAGTTATAAAGCAAGATCAAGTCCAATCATAACACCAGCTGGAGATGGATATATAGACATGTTATCTGTCGTATAGTCCATGAATTTGCTCGTGTAACGCTCAATATCGTGAGAATCATAATCTCCCCAGCGAAGCTGTATGTCTATCCAATACTTGTTGCTCGCTTTTTTGGTCAAAAACATCCTTACATTCAGCCACAAGACTGGGCTTTGACATTGGCCATCTATGGCAGCAAAGAGAAGAATGTCAGCACAAGAACTATTCATTTTGTAGCTCTTCCCTCGGGTGGATGGTTTCCTTCTGACAGTTTCAATTTCTAATGCATCAACTCCTGGTCGAGAACTTGGCAAAGATCCATAACAACACTCTCATGGATCTTTTGCCACAAATGAGCACGGAATATCTGGATTAAGGATATCTTCAAAGTAGGAATCTTCCCATGCATAAATATCCCAGTGAGATCAACTGCACTTGGAAACCCACATAAACATTTGCCCTATTAATTGTAGGCGACCACCACAAGGTAAACCTCCGGTTTGGAATCTGGTTCAGACCAGATCTCTGTGCATTTGTCAACTTTTTTGTACTTCATCGACTCTTCAAAACCAGATGCTTTTTCCCAAAAGAGACCTTCCCATGTTGGAAAACTGGAATTTCGAGGATAAAAGAGTTAAGTAAAGACTTCAACACCAACAAAAAAATCAGTCAGAAAATAGATGAAAATAATATATGCAAGCCCCAATTTCAGTCGCGGGCATCAAAATTTTCCATTGGACTATTATGCTCCTGAGAAAGAATAATGAAATAAGCCAATGGAACAGTAATCTCCAAACTCACTATGTTCCTTTGAATAAGGTGTGCTCCAGGATCCCTTCAACACCTCCAAGAGCTTGGATAACATCAGTCCGATAGTTATTCAAGTTCCAAAGTTTACCATCGTCTTGGTGTGTCCACCAAAAGGGTTTTGTTTGAGGACCTGATACTGCTTGAAATCAGTCCGTACCCTCCATCCTTTTGTCATACGCAATATATGTCTATCCTTCTGAAACAGAGTATTTATACGAGGTATCCCCCGTCCCACGAGTCCAAGAGAAAAGGCAGGAAATTTGTATAAGCATAACAATCAAAAGAAAAATCAGATGTTCAATTTACCTACTCAACTTAAAAGACTATAAACGAAAAGATAAACATATAGGGAGCAACAAATTCTAATGCTCACCTCCAAAATCCTCCAACGTTAAACGCCTGTTTTGTGCCGCAGCTTCTTTGCCTCTTCAAAGCATATTCGGCCCATACTCGCTGTGAATCAATGAACTCACTTTCCCATGGCTGTGAAAAATTTAGCATCGCCTCAAAATTAGAAAACGCACAGCATATTACTTCATCCAGCTCAAAGTAATTACAGAGGGCATAAATCATGCCATACCCGTATGTAGCGATAAAGATTTGGTATCGATTGATCCTCCTCATGACTCATTCCACTTCTAAAATGGGTTAGTCCAACATCAGTTTGCTTGCTGTATCGAAGATCGCTTTGTGGAATCAATATATGACCCATTGAGAGCATACCAAGACCTCCAATTTCCTTCGGGGTGTAAAAAATGACCGGAGGAAACCCTGAATGAAAGTGGAGAATTAGAAGTCAAATTGGCAAAGAGCAATTTTTTGCTAACTTGTCAGATGATAAAACAATTACTGCTAGGCATTTTAGAATTCAATCCGATCTTGATACGCGTTTGGATTTTGTTCTCGCATTTGACCAACAAATCCAAAAGCTCTTGTGTATGCACAGTAGCTTCAAGGAAGTATGCCATGAGTCCTGCATGATACATTAAGTTGGCAAAGGAGAACATATTAACATTCCCATTAACAATAATTGATCACTGAAAATGAAGAAAGGGTAAACAACCAAAAGTACCTATGAGGGCAGTATTCCATTTGTTAACAATCTTGGTGAATGTCGTCGATCCAGAGGACATCAGAATTTGCCTCACACGATTCTCGAAAACTTTCATATGTTCATCATCAACCCGCAAAAAAGCAACTGCTGTCCGCTCTTTGGTCTGCTCATTTTGCAAACTCCAACGCCATCCCTGGTATTGCTAAATGCTTCTGAGTCATTCTTATCTTCGGCAGTAAGCGGACTTCAAAGCCACACCCTAAGCATCACAGAGAAAACATCAAATGATTTGTTAGTTGGAAACAAGTAGAATCAACTCTAATTCAGTCTGAAGGTAAATTTTAGAAATACATACATGCTGAATAGCAAGTTGGGATTGTCCTTGCTGTAACAGAAACAAAACTGTTCTCCCACTCAAGGTTGTAAGACTTCTAGGAAGACGGTTCTTCATGTCCCAGAAAACACTTCTCCCAAGATTAACTGAAAAAAAGAGTCCAAAATCAGTCTTAGTAAATTATCTACACAGAATACAAACAGATGGATAGTTGTAAATCGTGGATGAATTCAGTACCATCATGTTTCATAAGCCTCATCCTTGCATCTCTCGGCCAGCATTTCTTGTTATTGTATCCGACCATGTTTTCGTTATTGGGGTCAGGATGTTCAGTAAGGTACCGCTGGATAAGGTCACGGGCCTCGTCGCAGTGAATCTAAACAGGATATGAACTTTGTCTATGTAGCGGGAGAAATACAATCGAATGGGATGTCTGGTCTCAACTTTTGTGTCCCAGTAAGTAATGAACTCATTTGGCATCCGGGGTGGACCAGCAATCTCACTGGCTCGAGTCAATCCCAGAAGCAGTAGATCCAACACGAGTCCATAAAACTGGACAACAAAAGAAGCAAACTGTAGTCCCCTTATAAAACCGCAGTTTGTATGGCTCATATCCTTGTAAGAGGACAACATTGCTTTTCTCAGTTATATAGTCAACAATGTGGTGATCGAGAATTAAGCGAAGAAGCCTGCAGCATTACTTTCAAAACCACGTTAGTTAAAGCACAAAGTCCAAATGACATCACAGACAAAAGACTGCAGAAGATTACCGATTTAAGAAGTACAAGTCAATCTTTTCAAAGAACTTCTCAAACTTGGTTTGAAGCATGACTACACACTGCCTCACTTGTCCCATATTGCCTATGAGATTATTTATACCCTGACACCACTTATAAACTAAGAGCGGAGGTGGTTCTGAATCTGCAGGCTTAATCCAGTTGAAACAGATGACGTTTATCACCTTCATACCACAGTACAGATAAAGGTAGCATATGCATCAGTGATCTTCTCCAGAGGCTCTATTTCATATACAGGAATCAAATAATATACGGTCCATAAACTCAATACCCACCTGCAAAAGAAAAATTCAGTCAAATCCAAGCAAAATGGCGGATAATATGATCAAACCAGCCTATGATGTTGTGAAAAATTTACCTCTCTAAAGGCATGTCGTGTAAGCAAGTGACGCTTTATACGTGACAAAGCTTCATGAGGATTATCATATCTTGTTCAATGAGACCCAACTCCTCCCTCTGCAACTGATTCAATCTCACGGCAACACTGTAAGATTCCTTTAGCTTCTCTAGAGCCAAAATAAGCAGCTTCGTATCATGCTTGTATGACAACGGAGGGAAAGGAATGGGAGAGAACTTTCTTGATTCCAACCAGTGCACAGTCGTAGTATAAATTGCCACAGCTTCTTCCGGTGTGATGGATGGCCCATCTTTCAGATAATTATGTTGTCGTTCCTGTAGTGGCAAAAATAGATCGTAAGATTGATTCGCAGTGGAAAAGTGCAACCACAAACAATGAAGTAATGCCATGACCATCAACAGAAATTACAATGCAAAAACATACCTGCTCAGCCTAAACCAGAGGCGAGTCAATCTTCCAAGATTTTTCCGACAAACAGTCTTATCAACTGTTGCACCTCTTCTTATGCGTTCACGATTTCTTATAATGCGCAACGTTTGTCCACCAATCAGCTTTCGATTTAACATAACGAAGAATCATGTTTTCAATGGGAACTGGAAGACCAGGAACCTGTGGATGATCAAGACGAGGCATGAAAGCATAAGCTAAAGCAAGGCGTGAGCCTCTATATATGCCAAAAAAAAGAATAAGAAGAAGAAGAAGAAGATAAAAAAGAATTGCGCACTGCTTCATTTCAATATAATTTCAACTTAAAAAAAGAAAAATAACAGTTTCCCACACCCAGTACCTTCCAAGGAATATTGGCTTTCCAACAGCGCCATGCTTCACAAGATGCTGCAAATGGTCCCTCGCTTTATTGTGCTTAATGCCCTCTGCAATACAGCAAATTAAGAATCACATGTTAGACACACTGAACGGTAGATAATCCAGCTATGAAACAACAAATCAAAAGAGTGGACACAGATATGTAACAATACGATAATTGATGAATATCATGTCATTACCTGGCATGGCATCAAGAACATCATGCATAACAGCAGCTCGAAGCTCCAGATCAAAATGACTTTCCACACGTTGCTTTGTTATGGTCTTAGCGACCCCTTTTGAATGGCGTCCTTCAAATTAATGGCATGTGTTCCCCTAACCACCTTTCAAGCAAAGGTACTATGCCACGCAAGAAAGAACAGCCACACCCTCCACATTGGTGCCCAGAAACCACATCCAGGTCCCTTTCCCACGGGCCCCGTATTGAAGCGATGGTAAATTAGGTACTTCAGGTCTTTACCACATTCTAATCTGCCTCATCAGTCGATACTTATATCGATACATGCCAGTCAACTGTCCAACGTGTGAAAATGTATACTGTAAACCATCAGACAATTGGAATGCATCCACGTTTCCTAGTCTGAACTGGACATTGGCATCGACCACAAGCTTTGTAAGACGCAGAACCTCACGACAGAGATGAAATGCATTGCCGAATCGTGATTTCTTCCTCTCTTTTGTCGTGAGCGTCTTCACTGGCTTAAGATTGAGGAAATTGTAGTCGAGGTGAAGGTAGTTCAAATTCTTCCTGTGCATCAACAGATTCAACATGTTGTAGCCCTGTTTACATACTTGCAGGCCCGCCTCCACCCAATCCAGCTCAGTAGTCTGAAAAAATTTGGTTGCCTGAAGAGACCGGAACAAATGCTTCTTCTTCTGAGCCTTAGGAGTGTCGATGATGTAGCTCATTCAAGACGGAAACATTTCAACAATTTTTGATAGCTGACTCGAACTTTTCCACAGGATATGTTGGAGGACTGTACATAAAATAAAAGTCACACGGATTTGATTCCTATGCTAGATGTAAGAGAATCAAACATCAAAAGTATTCTCCAAAATGATGTAGACATTACCAGTGCTCCTTGTACCACTCTGACACAAGGTATATCTTCAGCCGTCGCGTGTGCCCAGATCTCGTGTCGAAAGGGCATTGGGGCAAATAACAAATTCAGATTCCTGCAGCTGTGGTGTCGGTATAAAGCTGGGTATCGTTCAGCAGAGGTTCAATGCCTTCGGGCAAGGAGAAATTTTCCTCATCCTCATCATCATATGCCTTCTTCTCCACGTCGGTCCTTGCTAATGCTGGCAATAGGATGAATCAAAGGAGAATAAATAGAAGGCCGGTAAATCGGGATCCTCAGTCTTTACCATGACCATGGGAGTATGGGTATACACAAAGCTTTACTTTTCCGAGGCCTATTGTTGTAAAGATGTGGAAATGCAATCCTGTATTCTGTCCTGGGAGGGAGATCGAATAATGAGTTTGTTGATGTCATTTGAACTCATTCCAATCCTCATCTCCTTTTCCATATCCCGGTAGAGTGGCTCAAACTTAGGACCTCCTGCAAAGTGAAGACTGTCAAAACTTGAACTATGACTTAAATACTGTAGGAGTATTGCATCCACAGTATAAAATAGAGCATTGAAGAGCAAAAGATGGCCTTTCAGCTTGAGAAATTGAACGTACATTTTTCCAGACACGGCCGATATTCTTGCTAATTCTATTAAGCCTGTGATGAAAGAATCTTCAAATAAAAAAGCAATAAAATCTTGATTCCCAAGCTTCAAACACCCAATGAGCTACGCAAGAGACGGTTTCATACACAGCACGAAAATAACTTTAACTCTCAGACAATGAAAATGAACCTCCCCAGAGACATCCTCAATTGGCCCCATAGAGCATCTCTTCTTAAGAAAAGATTTATCTAAACACACCATGTTTCGACTGTTCGCCACCTCCAACTTCCACAAGGTAGCATCAGTGTGTCGAATCAAAGAAAGAGCAACGTAGGATCCATAATTAATTTCTTCATCGTTGTCCATAGCACTAAAAGAGTAAAGTGTTCTGCAGAGAAATAAAGTTGCAAAGACAGAAATCCTCAAGCTCAGCGCGTGAAAGCCGTACCTGGTATGCACATGTTCAAGTGCTTTTCGCAGTGAAAAAGGACTCCATATCAAACAGATAAAAGTAGTTGCAGTCAATCAAATCAGAAAGAAGTTGCCCCATAGCCGATGGAGGGTGGCCATAATTGGCAGAGAAAGATGCCACCTCCTATAACTCGGACCATTTACAAGCTTTGTTTTTCACAAGAGGCTTATGGTCATAAAACCAAGCACAAACAGCCGAATCTTCTTCTTCATCTAACTCTAACTGAATCGGTTCCAGAGGATCGACGTCCAATAGATTATCGGCATAATCCAGGGAGGTTCCTCATCATCCAAAAGGTGGAAATCGCATTCTCTTGAAATGCCTTCTATCCTTTTCTCCTTCGCATCATGATCCACATTGTACCCCACTGAAAATTAGTCCAAAATATGCGTGAGCAAGTACATGCCAGAAATTTTAACAATGAAAGTAAACATTCCAACTAAAAAAAGATCGGGAAAATAAAGAAATAGTTAATATATTCAAGATAATTACGTATTTACAAAATACCGTCTCAATTCATCTATTTCATCAGATCCAGGATGTGATATGGTTCCGAAAGGATGAACTGGATATGCACAGTTCATATTAAAATCATGCTTGAACTAAAATACATTTTTTGATTTATTTCATCTGTTATGACCGGAATATGGTATAAACCTTCACCGCGAACCTGAACCAGAACAGTGATTTAAAGAAATGGCCATGATCTTTCGCTCTATTTTTAGGCGTGAGGGATCTGGTGCTCCCATGGCATGGGCATTTTCTCTGGATTCTTACGTATTGGATCAAAAACAATTCTTGAATGAGGTATTCAACTCCAGGGATGAATCGAAAAAGAAATCTTTATTGGTTCTACCTCCTCTTTTTATGAAGAGAATGAATCTTTTTTCGAAGGATTGAAAAAAATGGGTCCAAATCTCCTGCGGGAATGATTTGGAAGATCCAAAACCAAAAAGAGTGGTATTTGCTAGCAACAACATAATGGAGGCAGTCAATCAATATAGATGGATCCGAAATCTGATTCAAATCCAATATAGCACCTATGGGTACATAAGAAATGTATGGAATCGATTCTTTTTAATGAATAGATCCGATCGCAACTTCGAATATGGAATTCAAAGGGATCAAATAGGAAATGATACTTTGAATCATAGAACGATAATGAAATATACGATCAACCAACATTTATCGAATTTGAAAAAGAGTCAGAAGAAATGGTTCAATCCTCTTATTTTTATTTCTCGAACCGAGAGATCCGTGAATCGGGATCCTAATGCATATAGATACAAATGGTCCAATGGGAGCAAGAATTTCCAGGAACATTTGGAACATTTCGTTTCTAAGCAGAAGAGCCGTTTTCAAGTAGTCTTCGATCGATTACGTATTAATCAATATTCGATTGATTGGTCTGAGGTTATCGACAAAAAGATTTGTCTAAGTCACTTCGTTTCGTTTTGTCCAAGTTACTTCTCTTTTTCCAAGTTTCTTCTTTTTTGTCTAACTCACTTCCTTTTTTCTTTGTGAGTTTCGGGAATACCCCCATTCATAGGTCCGAGATCCACGTCTATGAATTGAAAGGTCCGAATGATCAACTCTGCAATCAGTTGTTAGAATCAATAGGTCTTCAAATCGTTCATTTGAAAAAATGGAAACCATTATTATTGGATGATCATGATACTTCCCAAAAATCGAAATTATTGATCAATGGAGGAACAATATCACCATTTTTTTCAATAAGATACCAAAGTGGATGATTGACTCATTCCATACTAGAAATAATCGCAGGAAATCTTTTGATAACACGGATTCCTATTTCTCAATGATATCCCACGATCAAGACAATTGGCTGAATCCCGTGAAACCATTTCATAGAAGTTCATTGATATCTTCTTTTTATAAAGCAAATCGACTTCGATTCTTGAATAATCCACATCACTTCTGCTTCTATTGTAACAAAAGATTCCCCTTTTATGTGGAAAGGGCCCGTATCAATAATTCTGATTTTACATATGGACAATTCCTCAATATCTTGTTCATTCGCAACAAAATATTTTCTTTGTGCGGCGGTAAAAAAAATACGCTTTTTTGGAAGAGATACTATTTCACCAATCGAGTCACAGGTATCTAACATATTCATACCTAACGATTTTCCACAAAGTGATGACGAAAGGTCTAACTTGTACCAAATCTTTCCATTTTGCAATTCGATCCGATCCATTAGTTCGTAGAGCTATTTACTCGATCGCAGACATTTCTGGAACACCTCTAACAGAGGACAAATAGTCAATTTGAAAGAACTTATTGTCAACCTCTTTCAGATATGAATCTATCTGATTCAGAAAGGGAAGAACTTGTATCAGTATCTCAATTTCAATTCAAACATGGGTTTGATTCCTCCATGTTCTGAGAAATGTTTACCATCCGAAAAAGAGGAAAAACGGAGTCTTTGTCTAAAGAAATGCGTTGAGAAAGGACAGATGTAGAACCTTTCAACGAGATAGTGCTTTTCAACTCTCTCAAAATGGAATCTATTCCAAACATATATGCCATGGTTCCTTACCTCGACAGGGTACAAATATCTAAATTTGGATATTTTTAGATACTTTTTCAGACCTATTGCCGATACTAAGTAGCAGTCAAAAATTTGTATCCATTTTTCATGATATTATGCATGGATCAGATATATCATGGCAAATTCTTCAGAAAAAATTCTGTCTTCCACAATGGAATCTGATAAGTGATTTCGAGTAAGTGTTTTATAATCTTCTTCTGTCCGAAGAAATGATTCATCGAAATAATGAGTCACCATTGATATCGACCCATCTGAGATCTCCAAATGTTCGGGAGTTCCTCTATTCAATCCTTTTCCTTCTTCTTGTTGCTACATATATCGTTCGTACACATCTTCTCTTTGTTTCCCGAGCCTATAGTGAGTTACAGACAGAGTTCGAAAAGGTCAAATCTTGGATGATTCCATCATACATGATGGAGTTGCGAAAACTTCTGGATAGGTACCCTACATCTGAACTGAATTCTTTCTGGTTAAAGAATCTCTTTCTAGTTGCTCTGGAAAAATTAGGAGATTCTCTAGAAGAAATACGGGGTTCTGCTTCTGGCGGCAACATGCTATGGGGTGGTGGTCCCGCTTATGGGTTCAAATCAATACGTTCTAAGAAGAAATATTGGAATATCAATCTCATCGATCTCATAAGTATCATACCAAATCCCATCCATCGAATCACTTTTCGAAAAAGACGAGACATCTAAGTCATACAAAGTAAAGAGATCTATTCATTGATAAGAAAAAGAAAAAAATGTGAACGGTGATTGGATTGATGATAAAATAGAATCTGGGTCGCGAACAGTGATTCGATTGATGATAAAGAAAGAGAATTCTTGGTTCAGTTTTCCACCTTAACGACAGAAAAAGCGATTGATCAAATTCTATTGAGTTTGACTCATAGTGATCATTTATCAAAGAATGACTCTGGTTATCAAATGATTGAACAACCGGGAGCAATTTACTTACGATACTTAGTTGACATTCATAAAAAGTATCTAATGAATTATGAGTTCAATACATTCTGTTTAGCAGAAAGACGGATATTCCTTGCTCATTATCAGACAATCACTTATTCACAAACCTCGTGTGGGACTAATAGTTTTCATTTCACATCTCATGGAAAACCCCTTTTCGCTCCGCTTAGCCCTATCCCCTTCTAGGGGTATTTTAGTGATAGGTTCTATAGGAACTGGACGATCCTATTTGGTCAAATACCTAGCGACAAACTCCTATGTTCCTTTCATTACAGTATTTCTGAACAAGTTCCTGGATAACAAGCCTAAAGGTTTTCTTATTGATGATATCGATATTGAGGATAGTGACGATATTGAGGATAGTGACGATATTGATCGTGACCTTGATACGGAGCTGGAGCTTCTAACTAGGATGAATGCGCTAACTATGGATATGATGCCGGAAATAGACCGATTTTATATTACCCTTCAATT